>CM035100.1:18816967-19552393 GCA_020205505.1 Panax japonicus | reverse complement strand
GAAACCTAAATATGAGTAAATTTTGAGCATTTCAAGCATGGTAGAGAGATTATCAAGAACTATTCACTTAATAATTACCTAATGAAATTATTATATCCTAATTAATCTAAACTATAATCGAACTAGCATGACTAAAAAATATGAAAAATTAAAAGACGATTGGTTTCTCCCAATTAGTGCTTGATTTTAAGTCGTTTAGCCTGACTACTCCTGTTTCATCCCAGATAGGTTGGGCTATCCGCGACATGATGATTATTTATCGAACAACCCCAACATTGTTGTATTGCATGCCCATTCTCTTGCATGTTGGAGAATGAATTTGACTTCCTATCCTCAACTAATGTCTTAAGACCACCACCCTCTCTACAATCCCTGAATTTTACACTTGTAGAGTTCTCGAGCAATTCGCACTCTTCCTTGTCAGTCGGGATTGGGATTTCCTTGAACACCTTTACCTTTACTACTTGATCAAACACTTTTAATTATTTCTTCGTTAGGTACGTTAATCAATGTTGGTCCAGTCGCCAGGAATGGTCATCCCAAAATGATAGGGATGTTCTTATCTTCCTCAAAATCTAGTACCACAAAATCAGCTGTAAAGATCAATGAATTGACCTTGACCAATACATCTTCAACAATTCCTTAATGATCTATCTGCAAGATGTAGACTAATGTTGGTTGGTTTTGTTTCCTTTAACCCCAGCTTTCGGTAAATAGACAGTGGCATAAGATTTATACTTGCTCCTAGATCGCATAGAGCTCTCCCCACCTCTAGATTTCCAATTGCCAATTGCCAATTGCTAATTTCCAATTGCCAATTGCCCAACCTGAATCAAATCCTGTTTCTCGAGAGGAGTTCGAGGGACTAAGAAATCAGATACCAAAATTAGCTGTCTTTTTGAAAGAACAAAACAAACAGACTCAGGGTCAACAAATACCCACTCAAACATAATTGTCTGTACAGGGAGGAATTCAGGGTACTAACAAGAAAGAAAGGAAGTACAGATAACTGAATCCCAGATCCATGAAAAATCCAATAAACCCCTGAAATCACCGATCTTAAAGAAGATCAAGAAACTGGTGGATATTAGAAAGAAAGTCTAACAAATGGAAAAAACCATCTAGTCAATCAAAGGGACTAGAGTGTATGGAAGCGTGACTTATTCAGACCTTTGTATCTTTCTTGGGAAAGTTCAAAACTCTTGATTTTGAAAAATATGACGGATTGAAAGATCCTTACAATCATTTAAAAGTGTTTATTGGAGAATTCGGATCATATGCCGAGGATGAAAAACTGAGAATGCAGTTATTTTAAATGAGTCTAACTGGAGAGGCCTGAGCATGGTATGTCAGATTGGACAATTTCAAAATCTATAGCTAGGAAGAATTAACCCATGTTTTTCTAAACCAATAAAGTTTCCTATCACAAATGGATCTAGATAGATATCAAATTACCAAAGTTAAAAAGCAGAAATACTGAGTCATTCAGAGAATATGCCCAAAGATAGAGACGTCTGACTGCTCAAGTAATCCCATCAATGATAGAAACTGAAATAGTAATGACCTTCATTGACATACAACAAGCTCCATTTTTTGAGAGGGTCCTAACAGGCATAAGAAAACCATTCTCAGAAATGATTAAACACATAGAGATAGCTGAGATGGGTTAACAGTATGAGAAGATTAAAGACCTCACTGCTTTAGAAGCCGTGGTTGAGCACATTCAAGTTGGAAATTATGGGAATAACCCTAAAAAATGTTTATAAAAAGAAAGAAGAAGATGTATCATTGGTGTTGCAAGGACAACTTAGAGAGGCAATCAAAACTTTCCCATTCAAAGGAAAAACTATTCTCTTTTTCAAGCATCTGCACAATTCTCAAATCCATTATTGTAAAAAATTGGAAAGGTCAGACGTCAAATAGTTTTCACACCCTTAGGGGACTCATTGGAAACTATATTCAAGCTTCTGGCAGCATAGAAGAAAATTGTCCAACTCCTTCCTCCAACCAATCCAAGTGAAAAGAATTTTGATACAAGCAAGAAATGTGCTTATCATTCTGGAGCTCAGGGGCATGACACCCAAGATTGTTGGTCTCTCAAACAAAAAATCCAAGATCTGATAAATAGTGGTGAGATCGTGGTAATAAAACAAGAACAACCACATGTACAAGATAACCCTCTCCCTTAACATAAGGAAGAAAATGTCAATATGATCAACAAAGGGAGTGAAGAAAGTTCCAATTACCTCAAATATGTAGGTGATTCTCCCCAAACCAGCAAACATAATTCTGATAAATGGGATTATTCAAAATTTTGTTAATGATAGGACGAGAAATGAAGTCTATCAAAGAATGGGTTGATCAACTGGCAAAACTGGTGATACACCAACACCAAGTAACTCGGCAGCTGATCAGTCATGGGCATACAAGTCTCCTCTCCCTTATCACAAGGAATCAACACCAAGTCCAAGATAATGAAACCTTGGAAGAAAAACTTAAAAGAAAAGCAAGATCCTAGGCTCGTCTAGACTATGCAAACTAAAGAAAGTTCACCCCTTTGGGTCAACCAATGGAAGAAATCTTGTAGATGTTGATCAATGAAGGGAAGATCACAACACTGTTATGCCCAATCAATCCACGTTCTGACGCCCTCAAATCCGGGTACTTTCAACCCACATATATGGTGTTACACGATACTCATAACTATACATTCATTTCATTGAAACAGCATTAAAATGAGTGTCTTTACTACATTCGTATTACAATAGTAATAAATCCTTTCCCAGGTTCTATAACCGAATACATTCTTTGCTTATCATAAGTATAATTCATAGAAACATACTAGTCTATTACAGGATAAACTAATTATCCGTCTTAGCCTTGCCTTTATCTTTATTAGAACCCTCAGTTCACTCAACCTTAGTTATAATCACATAATTAAAGAAAGAAGTGAGCATAACTAGCTCAGCAAGTCTAGCAACATATAATATAAATACCACGTTGAGAATCATATGATTATTATTCAATAACTTAATAAATAGCTATAAAGTACTATGAAATATTAGATAACACTTTTCATTCTCATAAAACAATTTCGAAGTACATACAGTATCTTAGGAATTCTAAGTAGGTCAAAAGACCATGAACATTCTCTTTAGTTTTCATTCATGAAAAAGGATAACCTGGCACTAAGTCCATAAGTCCGATATATCTTACGAGCACTTCGAGTTGATCAGCCTATAGTACACTATGTTGATCAACACTCATTCGTTAAACGTATTTACGTTTAAGTTTTGGCAACCTCACATGCCCATCGAATAATCGATGTAAAATATATTTGTTTATTCATACTCAGGCTTACCTTTGAATCCGTACCCAATAATTGGCATAGGATAGCGTTATCAATTCTATATCAAAAGACTTATAAACAAATCAATAAAACTCTTAAGTTTAGTCTAGCCGAGTTAAAACTGGCATCGACTCTTTCGTAAAACAATTCATGCATCTCATAACATGAATCACAGAAAACTTGGCTAGCACGAAGGTTAGACAAGCTTTAAGAAAACTTGCTTTCAAGCGTCTTCAAATAAATATTCAACAATTCTTGGTCTTTACAGTCTCTACATGATATATTCACATAGCACACTATAATTAGCTACCAAACAATTTAATCACATTGTTTTTACCAACTTCTTTCTCTTCTATAACTTATCCAAATTTATTTCATTAGTATAACTCGTTTCAAGTACTTATCCTTCCTTACGGCATATTATCATTCATTGTTTCATTACTAATAAATCACATTCAATTCCTAAAGCCATCCCTATATATGTGATATAAGAATGGTCTTAACATGTATATTATGTGACAACCCCAAAAATTAGACAATTTATTTAAATCTTAAATGATGGACTAAAAGTGAATTGATAGACCTAGACAGAAAATAAGTGTATGGATTTGACATTTCTGTGAAGAAATTTTAAGGATTTCAAAATTTTTGGAGAGGGACTGGAATGATTTGATAGATTGTAAGTGATAGTCTGATAAGGAGGTATATGTTTGGTGTATGGGTTTATAAGAAGCTGTGTATGTGATTTTATGTCTACAGTGATTGTTTATGTGTACAATTTATGGATTAAAGATCAACTATTGATCAGGATAAGTTGTGACTTTAGTAAACACAAAAGTTATGTTAAGAATATCATGGTTAAGGTTAGAAAACTCTAACAAACTGTTAGAAACCCTAATGATACGTTCGGAAACCCTAATTTTAGTTTTGGCAATTCAAAATCCTAATTCGGATATTAAAAACCCTAATTCGGGAACTCAAATGTTAAGAATAAAAGCTTAAGTGTAATAAGTTATGGAATAAAAGGGAAATGTCCAAAAAACCCTTAAAAGTATAGGGGAAAAGACCAAATTACCCTTAGTAGGTGCGAAATGACCGAAATACCATTTTATATAAAAGTTAAGTAAAAGATTTTAAAAAATCTTGTGAGTCATCACTCCAAGACTTATCCCATGTGATCTTTATCTCACCAAATCTGATATATCTTGCCACCTTACAAGTCTTGGTGCATTGAATCAAAGTTTATAAACTTAAAAGTTAAGAAACTAACTTACTTTAGTTTCTCTCAAGCCAAACCTTATCTCTCTTTTCAAACTTCAAAATTTTGAGAGGAAGGGTAACAAAAGTTAAGCTATGTTAGCCTCTTAGCAAGCCAATAACAGATTCGTGGATCAGAAATCAAAGGATCAAAGTTTTTTAACGTATAAAATCCTAACTTGAAAATCTATGTATTTGATGTTAGATGTTATTAGTTATTATTTAAAGTTGTGTTAAGGGATGTTATTGAGCAATCCAAGATGTTACATCAAGGATCCATAACATCTAGGTGTTAGAAAATCAAGTTTTAAGGGTTGGCTATGAACCCTAAAATATGGTCTGACAGCCATATGTCAAGGCTCATAGATCCTTGGGTGTTAATGATTTATGGTGTTTTAAGTTATAGATATGTAGTATGTCATGTGGACTATGATCTGGAACTGGAAATAGGGTCAGATCATGTGTAGATTATAAGATATAAGCGGTCAAACCTAGTTGACCGATCACGAAAAACTGAGTTTCTGGGCAACCCAGAAACCCAGAATTTCTGACAACCACTTTTGAAGCTCTGGATCTTGCTATTGTTTATTAGTTTGGTCAATTTATTGTTTTGATTTTGTAAACTGGTATAAGGACTACATATACATGCCTCTAGTTTACCTAGAACCATAACAGGATTAAAGTTATGAGTGGTCAAACAAGCATTGACCAACTGCCTAGGACGAAATCTGGAAAACCCAGAAATCGTGAAGAACAGCTCCTGACATCACTTTGACCGACCTTGATTTCTCACCTATTATGTTGTTTGACTGAACTATTGTTATAATGTTGTTCTACGACATAAGTATTACCATCTGGTTTCATAAGACCACTTAGATCATGACCAGAGAACGGATTAATCATGGTTTAAAAAGAGACCCTTGACACTGCTTGAGTTTCTGGGCAACCCAGAAACTCAAGAACACGTCTGACAAGCTTTTCTGGAGTCTGGATCTTGCCGATTTGATATGTTTGGGCTATGAAACTTGCTGGAGATTATAATATTACATCAGTGCTACAATCCTAGTACACTAGACTGCCCAGAAACCTTATGAGCAAGAATTTATATGTGGTTAAACCTACCACCGTGAACACTGACATGAACTTATAGGTTAAGCTCAAGAACACCTATAGCAACGGTTATGTCGCTATAGGGCCCTTTAGTGACACTTAATTTTTGAAAATTAATTATTTTATTAAATAAATAGAGAAAATTAGTTTTTAATTATGAAAAATACAAAATATATTCCTAAAAATTATTTTAAAGCCTAAAAATGAGTTTTTAATAATTTTGAATATATTTCATAAATATTTAATATTTTTAGAATATTAATGGTATTTAATTTATTTAATTATAATATTAAATAAATTACTTAAAAATGGTTTCAATACTTGAAAATCATTTAAAAATATATTATGGTGTTAGAAAATATTTTAAGTTATTTCTAACGACTTTTAATATTTTTGTGAGAAATTTCATTAATAAATTAATATTAATGGTAATTAATTTATTTAATGAATATATTAAATAAATTGTGGGAAAATATAATTAATGACTTAAAAATCATATAAAATGATTTAAGGGGTTAGAAAAAATTTTGAGTTATCAAATATAATTTTTGATATTTTTTCATAAAAAACATTAGTATTTTAATATTAATGGTAGTTATTGGATAATGGATTTAACTGATTAAAAATCTTATAAATATGATTTTAAGGTATTAAAAATACTTTGAAATATTATAAATATATTTATAATATTATGATGAGAATTTCATTAATATTTAATATTAAATAAATATTAATGATAAGATAATAATGTGGTATTTATATTATATAAATACGATATAAGTGATTGAAAAATTTTGATAAATGGTAATAATTACTTAAAAATTATTACAAGCCTTTGAAAAATACTATGACTAATAATAAAATTATCTAAGTTAATTGTTAAGTGTTTGGACCGAGTCTTAGTAATATTAGGCTCTAGAATAGTACGACTAGACCGTCGGGATGCTAAAATTGTACCGCATTCAACTTAGACTGAAATAGTTTGAATTGATACCAAGTCTTAGGTAGTTTGTGGACTGATAGGGTTATGTGTTATGTGTTTAGGTTATTTTATATATATATATAACATTATTATACTATGATGATATTATTCTAATAATGGAGATCTATATTACTAATATTAGGTCTTCGGATAAAGCGATATTGTGACACTGCCAAATCCAGGTACTTTATTCCCACAAGATTCGGTGTTCACTTAATCAAAACATTCATTTCTAACTACCCAATTATAATAAAATTAAATAATCAAAACCTGCCCATACAGTATTAAACTTAAATAAAAATCTCCCAGGTTATCTAACCTTTAATCATCATTCAAATGCGGAAAAAATTACATAACTTCTTTAAAATAAAGTCTAAGATCAACATAATAAAAGTTTAACATCTTAATAAAAGTAAAAATTACAAGTCTTCATCACTTGTATATTTTTCCCTTTCCTTTGCTACTCGAAGGTTTACCTACCTTCTCTTCTTTAGCTGCAATGAGTTTATAAATATGCAAGAGTGAGGAAAACAATTGCTCACTGGATATAATATGGAATCAACAGGAGTATAACAATAATAACTGTCGAAATAGGCTCTTCAAAAGTGAATAGTACTCTATCAATAATAATCAGAAACTGAAATCCCAAAATATGGAAAATATACATCACTGAGGGTCGTAAGACCATGAACTACGTCCACAGTTGCAAGTAATCTTTCAACTCCAACTTTAACAGTCATACGACTATAAGGACCTCGTACTTAGGGGGATCAGCCATTCGTACAATGTATTGTGCATAAACATTTTAACGCTATGCGTAAGTTAACCCCTAATCATAACAATAGGGTTGTTCATCTCAGTATTTAGAGTACAAGTCTGCACCAAAGAAAGTTTGGTTTGGATAAGCTTTCAAGGTGATTTAGAATTCAACGAACATCAACTAAGGGACTAGTTGAATAAAATCAATAACATTATACTATAGAATAATCGTGATTGAATCAATCATAGTAACTAAAATCATGCTATAGGAATAATCTAATAGCATACAATTTGAATAACTATAGCATACCTTGCTTTAACAATATTAAGCCAAAGTTAATTAGAATTGAATACTAAACATGCATAGTAATTTAGTTATGCATGTTAATCAACAAGTGAAATACAAGAATAACTTGTTCAACATCAAACCAAAGTTTAGACAGCTTACATCATTATAAGGTAATCGAATTGAAACAATAATTAGTTCAATAAGATAAAGGATTAGAAAACTTGCCTTGCTCGTAGGCTAAACCGAATCAATTCAAATCACAATACCCTATATATATATATATATATATATATATATATATATATATATATATATATATATATACGTCACCATGACATAGTTAGTCACTACCACTTTACAAACTTAACTAACTACATTTATCATGTATGTTTGATTATTTAATCGCATAATCAAGTTATAACACAAGTTAATCTTTAATAACATAATTATTCATTGTATAGAAATACTAAAATCAATATTTTACAGTCCTACTATCATTACATAATATTTCTTAAAATTTCATGTACAAAAAGTACACTGTCAGACCATTCTGCCAACTCGCGCCGCGGCGCCACAGTTTACATTGTGGGTCGCGCTGCGGTGTGGTGATGGCGCTGTGGCGCGGTGAATACACTACGAAGTCGCGCTGAGGCGTGGTGATGGCGTTGCGGCTGCGCCGTCACTAACGTATTGCTGGACCGCGCCGCGGCACGAAACTTCAGTATCGACTGACAGCTTCGGCAACAGTACAAGAAAAAGGTAATTTGGACTACAAGCTCATTTCTAACAGACTAATTCACATGCAATTCATACAAAAACTTCATGTAAACATAATTCAAGAACTTCTAACATGTTTCTACCCATACAACAACATAAATAACGATTTTAAAACATTCAATTTCACTGTTTTTGACAAAAACTCCATTTTTGATATTTCAATGAAAATTAACACTGTAAATTTTGTTTTTCAACCAAAACATTTAATTCAAAGCATCTTATCAATAATTATACATACTCTATCAATTTAGATGATCAATTTATCAACTAAACAACTAATTAACCCTCAATTTCTACTTTAAATTAACCCATACTCATTCACCAAAAACTCTTTGTAAAAAGGTATAACGTATAAGATATAACGTTATGATATAACGTATCAGATATAATATATATTTATTATATGATATAAATATAAAACATATAACTGATATCAGTTATTTGAGTTTTGAAAATCAAAAGCTATAAGGCTTGTTTGGCTAACCACTAAAATATAACCAATTAATCCTTATGCCTCGTTTGGTAAAACACAATTATATTAAAGACTTAATAGGCATTAGGCCTTGTTTGGCAAAAACTAAATTAAACTCTTTTAATTTATTTTAACAACTCCTTTATAGCAAGGTTATTTGTCACACTCCTTATTAAATTTAATAATCAATTTAATCAATTAAAATATTACTCTATTAAATTACTTTAACACATAAATCATTATCACAAAACTATAATTTCTTTATAATTATAATTTTATTCAACCAACTAACACTTTATTTTAATCACAAATTCCAATTAAAATACAATAATTCATTTAATCATTATTAGCTCTCTAACTTAATTATTAAATTAAATTAGTATATAATCTCATAGTAAATAAATTTTCTTAGCTCCTAAATTATTTATTCAACAAATAATTAACTAAACCACATCAACTCAAATTGCCATTAAATACTTATATAATTCAATAAATATTTAATATATAATATTTAATTATTTATTCAACAAATAATTAACTGTCCAATCAGAAACAGATATACCTCCTTACAACGATTCTGTCCTTAGAATCACAACTCAAACAAATTATTCGTTACAGGTATAAACTGTGTAGCAGTAGTCGGTGATACAGACAAGTTTCTAATCTTGAACTTCTAATTATTGGGCAAGTTTTCTCTAACTCGAACTCGAGTTGTTCTTTCAATTATTCTTATGTCTAATCATTGCTGAATACCATGTCTATGAATTGTTGAATAGCTTTCTATGCAAATAATGCATGTGTTCATCAGGTATAAAAGGCTGATCACCTTCATTACCATCTAGTCCAGTTATAATTGTTCATGTTCTTTCTTGACCATTCAATTCCTATTGACTTGGTCGTTTAGTTATAAAAAAAATTGTTGAATTTAGACTGAAATAAATAAAAAGGGTGTTATAGAACCGCGTAGGAGCGACCCAATCAGAAACAGATATCCCATAGGACATGCCCTATGGTGAAATGACTATTTAAAGTGTACAAGCCATTGCCAAAGAAATGTTACAATACATATCAGAGCAAAAAGCCCCACAGAACTGACGACTGAGCACTTAGGAGACCTTCAGAAAGAAGACAAGAACTGACGATCCAAGTTCGGGAAATAGGACTCACTCTATGATCTGAAGAAGCAGACCCAGCGCAGACAAGGCCGAAGATCACTCTACAAAGTCCCAGACGAGGCCGAAGGGAACTCTACGAAAAACCACTTGAACCCTACTCAATGAATACCCAGCCAAGGTCAAAGGGAACTCTATAAATAGCTCGAGAACCAAGGCCCCACCAAGGCCGAAGATCACTCTACGAATACCCGGATGAGTCTGAAGGAACCTCTACGAAGATCAAGTAGATCCCCAGCCAAAACCCTACCAAGACCTAAGGGAACTCTACGAAGATCCAACAAGGATTGAATGGAACTCTACGAATCCACTGCCAATACCCTGCCAAGGTCGAAGGGAACTCTACGATCCTGAAGGGAATTCTAAAAGAGAACCAAGCCCGAAGATCACTCTACGAAACCTGGACGACTACGAAGAACCACTCCCACTCAACGAAGACCCAGCCGAGACCAAAGCGCAGTCGACAATCATTGCTCGAAGACCAGAGCCCCACTCTAAGAAGCGTACCCTACGAAGCGCATTCTACGGTTACCCAGGCCAAAGCACAACCTACGTAAATTGATTCATCATAAGCCATTCAAGGACCCCTGGTCGAAGCCTCTCAGTGCTCGAAGACCAAAGCCCCACTCTACGAGATGGAAGAACTACAAAGACCCACACAACAGCTAGGCCATACTTCACAATTTCGAAAATACTAGAGCACCTGATGATGGAAACACGCCAAAGACATAAGCTTCTGGAATTTAGCATAAGTGTGGAGACGACATTTGACGATATGGATGAGATCCCGAAGAATAACCCGAACAGGGGTAACCTTGTTGGAGAAGATCCTAGAATTACGCTCTTGCCAAATCCGATACACAACATTAGCAAAGCCAAAAATAAGTAATCCGCGTTTGAGATTGGGGCCAGAGCTACAACAAATAAAATCAGTGATTGAGGTCCAGCTTCGGTTCATCCCCTACCAACCACAACGACGAAGGATAGCGACCAGAAGCTGAAAGGAAAATCTATATTGGAAGAAGAAGTGTTGAAATGTTTCCCTTTCAGTAGAGTAAAGGACACAAAATGGATTCACTTCCGTACCGAACATAATAAGCATGTCCGTAGTCTGAAGCCCCTTATGGAAAGCAAGCCAAAGAAGGAAAGAGTACCAAGGCAGCACCATATTATGCCAGACCATTTTATACCACCCCACTTTTAAGCCAACTTTGCGAATGGAACACCAAAAAATAGAAGTTTTTATGTCCTTAGCCTTATTGACATCACAGAGGAGAGTATCCTGAGCATCAGAATTACAAATTCTAGACATGTCAACTGAATTCCTGAATTCTATAAGGTCATTATGGTTTGATACTGGAAGAACCCAGTTGGAGTTTACGATGATCTGGATAACAGAGGCCGCCGACCCAAGGCCAAATTTCAAAATCAAGGGAGAGTGGATAGAAGAGGCTAGGGGGAATGACCTAGCCATGGATCAAACCAAAGGCTAGTACAAGCACCATTACCAATAGAATAAGAGATGTACCTGCAAGCAATAGGACAGAGCTTGAGAACTTTCCTCCAGATCCAAGAATAATCCAAGGGGATAGGCATTATCAAGAAGAATTTGTTTTTTAGATGGACAGCACGTGCCCATTTAGCCCAGAAAGAGAAGGAAGAGGGAGAAATGATTTGCCATAGATGCAACAAAATCTGAGCTTTGTTCCAATCTTCAAGGTTCTTAATTGCCAACTTATACTTGCTGAGCAAACTTGCTGCTCACCCTTGCTATATCATGATAAACATTGCAGAATAAGACGAATACGTCGGATACAGGAAAAGATCAAGACAAGTCTAGCTTTAGATTATACGTACAGCTAAATTGTAAAAATATTGTATGACAATATCATTGTATGTTAGATAGGATATTGATTCAGGAATTATGTGAAGGTTCTCAACCTTGGGGATTAATGTGTAAAGTTTAATGTATAAATAATTTATGTTTATATCTTCTGCAATAGTTATAGAAATAGTATACCAGATCCGCGATGATTAGGACCGGGATTTGGGGCTTTTACAGTTGGTATCAAAGATGTAGGTTATAAATCTTAGGTAGGGTTACCTGAGACTAATAACCGCAGTGATTAGGATAAGTACTAACTCAAATAGAGTTAGTCAGTCGGTAAGATTCGAAGATGAATCTCGGCGAGTTATAAAGATACAGAGTTCCCTAACTCTGATAATAAAGGTGAACAGTAGTAATGAATAGATCGAGTCTAAAAGACTAAAAGTACAGGGACAGGAGATCTTAAAACAAAACGATCATAATATAAAAATGAATCCTAATATATATGATGAGATCACCCCGTGATCTTATAAGGTTATAGTATTGAGAAGGATCAAGCGAATGATTAAAAAGTTTACGGTAAGAATGTTGTGTGTCAGTTGTACTATGAATTGGTGCAAATTCAGGAAAGGATTATGAATATGGATTAAATGAAATTCGTATTGAGAATGGAGTTAGTATTAAGTGGGATTTCAGTTGTACTATAGATTGTGTCGCGATGTTTGCTATATACGTGTTGAGAAGGTAAATTCTTTTCACATGTGTATAACAGATAAGTAGGGTATAGGTAGAGAATATAAAGTTAAGTACGAGTTCTTAAAACTCATACTTATGGTAAGTTCGTGACTCATAATTATATGAAATGTTTATGAACCCCTCAGCGAATGGACGCCAAAGGTCTGACTAGGACAAGTTCTTAAACTCATATAATTGTGGAAAGTTCTTGAACTCGTGAGTGTGGTTTGACGAACTGGGAATAGTTATGTGTGAATGGAGTATTGAGGATAATAAGAACAGATAGACTATTTAAGCAATTGATCGTTAATGTAGACATAGGTTTTCCAAATCTTCTAGCAATGATAGACTTCAAAATTTTTGACATCAAGCTAAATACGCACTATGTGCTTTTGAAAATGAATTTTTATTCTCAACTCCTGGTGACCATTGTGTATGCGTGGACTTTGGGCCACCGACACTTCATTACCTGTTGAGATGATAAACCAGATTTGTAATGATTTTTGGAACGGTTTAAAGAATTGTCTATGCTACTTGTTTCGGCTAGACGACAATGTTTTGAAATATCAAAATTTATCTTAATTATCATTAATGTATCATGTAACCTGGTACACTGATGATTAAAATGATGGAGTTGTAAATACAGGAATACTTAGTGTTGAATTAAGTCTAAAAATTGTTGTCCCACTATTGTATGATGTGTTATGACAAAGTCACTCGATGACGGCATCCTCAAACGGGCTGTTAATACAGTACGGTATCATAAAGTCATTTTCTAACTAAACATTTTCAAAATTTTAATTTTAATTTTAATTTTAATTTTGTGCGCCTAAGGCGGATATAGGGTGTAAGACCCCAACTTATTATAAATAAAATTGAATTTCCTCTATCTATTATTGTGAATAATAAGGTATTAATTTAATATAATACTTTGGTTATGGGTGAAATGTGAAAATTTTGCAAAATAAGCAAGTGGTTATAAAATATTCATTGTTATCGGGGAATATTTGTTTGGTCGTGGAATATTCTTTCTATCGGGGAATATTTGTATGACGGCGTAGCCATTTGTGGGCCCCATAACAGATAACAGTCGGATGAAGAAAATGACAAATTTGAGTTTTTACAAATAACAGCGTAGTTGTTACCGTTAACACTGTTGGAATACCCGGTGGTTAAAATACAGTAATACGTGTGGTTGCACAGTAGCACACGGTTTTGCACAGTATTTTTTATTAATTCTTACGTAAGAAGGCACTACTCAATAATTGTTACAGTAATTACTGTTTAATATTTTATTTTATTATTTCAATAATTGTCACTGCACAGTATTTCCCATTATCGGATTAATAATTCATATTATTTGAATAATATTATGAGATAGCATTATTGGCAATGTCTAGAAAGTTCTGTCAAGGAGAGGTTTGGTCACCTAATTGTGCGCCAGTAAGGAGAAATCCTTATCAAAAAGCCCCCTCTTTCCTGGGAATGGCCTAGTTGTCATAATTATGATTCTATAATATTATTTGTGAATAATTATTTATTGGTTTATATGATAAGGAAATATTTATTTTATGTGGATATAAATGATGGATATATTAATTTTTATGTGGATAAAATTGAAGGAATTAATGCTGAGGTATTTTATCAGTATTTTGTCGCATTGGAGGTATTAAAAATCATCTGTTGGTGGATTTCGGATATTTTCTGTTTGGAATTTGGAAAAACTTAAAGCTACAAAGCTGTAGAGAATTAAATTTCCTATGGAAAGAACATGAGATTTGAATTTTTTTTGATAAAAGGGCTATTTATTATGAATTGTTGAAGTTTCGGAAAATAAAATATTTTTTATTAAAAACATGGGTGGGCCCCACTTTTGTTTTTTTGTGGAAAAATTTTATTGGATCAAAAGTGGCTTGCGTAAATGTTGAAGAGTTGAGTAGCCGGTAACAAGTTAAGTCTTCTATGGTGTTCTGCCATTTTCCTATAAATAGGTGCTTAAGTTAGAATTGAAAATTACACCAGAAACAAGTTTTCTTTCTCTCTATATTGTCGAGCGTATTTTTGTGAGTATTTAGATACTTTGAGAGTTGTTGTTCGATACAAGTTTCCTTCGACTTTATATCCGATATTCCGATCAGAAGTACCGTTATTTTGAGGTAAGGGTTGTTATTCTCTTCGTAAATGATATTATTTCTTTCAATATCATTATACCGAAATATTGGTCTAAAATTTTTATCAAAGTTAGAACTTTTTGTGTCGGAGTTACTATTCACATATACTGCACTATTCACGTATACGACACTATTTACGAATACGACATTATTCACTGAAAAATGAAATTTTCTTCTTTTTGTCCAAGATGTCTATTATGGTTACTATCTTCGATTGTATTCATGTTTTGATCATTATTTTTGAATTCTTCTTCAAAATTGGTTATTACGGAGTATTATTGAACTTGGATAAACTGTAATACGATTCCCTAATATTTGTTCTTTTATCTCACTGGATTCATTTTCTTTAAGATATTTTTCATCATCCTCAGTCCTAAATGATGATATTACTGAATATATTTGGCCTGTAGTACAAAGATAAATGATTACCTAATGAATATCTTTGGCCCGTAATGCAAAAATGAACAGGTGTTGAGATGAACATGACCAACTGGTGATACAAATGAATATCTTTGGCCTGTAGTGTAAAGATGAATATTTGATTCAAGATGTATATTGATAGATGTTACAGGGATAAAATATTGATGATGGACTTTTAAACCTTAGAAGATAGTAGAATTCTTTCTCTACTTGACTCTTCTAATGGATTGTTATTTCCGCTGCAGTTGTTAATCTAAAACTTGTTGTCTATTATATTTAATTAGATTTTCCCTGTTGAAGACTAATGATAAATTGTTGTATATTATATTAGTCATAATATTCTTTACTGGGCTAGTTGAGCTCACCCTTTTCCTTTTTGTTCCATTGTTCTGCTCAGAATTTAGCAGGAACTAGCTGGGGTATGGAGTGATGATTCAAGATAATTGTTTAGCAGTCCTCACTATTTTTGTAAAATAGTGTACCAATAATTTTAATGAGGACTCCTTTTGAGTTTGTATACTCTCTAGTAGACGATATTGTATTCAAACTCACAGTATATGTGTTGCCATATTTTGTACGACAATTGTATTACTGAAGTTGTATTTTTTTTTGTACCATGTATTTGGGGACTCAAAATGGGTGATGTATACCTATTTTGGGGGAATCACAGTTGGTATCAAAGCTTAGGGATATGATTCCTTGCTGAGATGTGAGACAAGAACTAGGAGGGGAGAGACGGGGAATTTCTTCGCTAGTATGACCTGACTAAGTTTATTTGGTATTTATTTGGTCGGCCAAAGTATAGGGATAATATATGACATGAAAATTAACCCTTGTTTTATGGCAGTAATTGAGAATGGCAGCTGAGAACGTTAACAATGGAGTGAATGAGACAGTGAAGACACCTTTAATCACCACCCAGGGGAACGTGCAACAGGAAGGCAATATTCCTTCTATAAGAAACACTATCAAACAAATGATGAATGATGGGATATTTAGAAGCTTTTTTCAATTCATGCAAAATCAGACGAGGGAAACTCGTACACAGAATACGGGTAGAAATGATAGCAACGCGCGACTTGTCACAGCCAAACAGTTCAAAGAGTTGGGACAACCAGAATTTATTGGAAAGCCGGATCCGATCAAGGCAAAAACGTGGGTCAAGCAAATTACCAAGATATTTGATGTCTTGGGATGCACGGAGGAACAGAAGGTTCCATTCGCCACCTTTATGTTCCGCGGTGAGGCAGACTACTGGTGGGAGTCTGTGAAGCGTACCCAGCCAGCCGCACTCAGCATGTCTTGGGAAACGTTTTAGAAACTATTCAATGACAAGTACTTCCCTGAAAGTATTCGTCATAAGAAGGAGGTGGAGTTTATCAGACTGGAACAAAACAACATGACGGTGTCCCAGTACGAGGCGAATTTTGCAGAGTTACATAGGTTTGCACCTCATTGGTCGAAAATGAGGAACGAATGACGAGGATGTTTCTAAGAGGTCTAAAGCCCGAGATTCGACAATATCTTATATCTTATAAATTTTCTTTATATTCAGATGTTGTAAATAGGGCTCAATTATTAGAGCGAGATAATGAGTATATGCAACCGAAGGACCACAACCAGGGTCATACCGGTGGCGGCAGCCATCGGAGCAATGAAAACCAGCAGGGAGGAAAACATTCGGACAAAAGCGGGAACCACTCTAGTGGTAATCATGGCCATGATAATAGAAGGAGCGAGTCGGGAGGAGATTTCAAGAAGAGAAGGTACAACAATATAACATGGAGACGTCAGCACAAACATCAACAATTTTAGGGGAGGAGAATGAGCACCGATCGTTTGTTACAAATGCGGTAAAGAGGGACACATCAGCCCAAAGTGCCCACAACAATCCAAGGTGTTTTATAACTGTGGAAAGGAAGGTCATATAGCTAGAGATTGTCTAGTTTTGAAACCAAGTTCAATGGGGATGGTGACTCCAAAGGCTATCCCGGACAAGTCAAAGTCGGTGGTTCCTGGAAGGGCGTTTGTCGTGACTGCACAAAACGTGAGGAACCCAAACGATGTGATCACAGGTAAGCTAATCATAAACTCTTACAAAGTTTATAACTTATTAGATACCGGTTCTACCCATTCTTTTATCTCTCCTGCTTGTGCTCGACGTTTAAACTTGACTCCGAATAAATTAGACCTTAACTTATCTGTTGAGACTTCGTTAGGAGAAACATTCATTACATCTACTATTTATAAATCTTGCTTGATTCAAGTCGGTACCATCACATTACCTGCCGAGACCTTATTTCATTGAAAATTCTTGCATTTGATGTGGTTTTAGGGATTGATTGGTTAACCACGCATCACGTTAAAATTGATTATTTTCGTAATGTTGTTAGTTTTCATATTCCTAACCAACCTATTATGCAAATTCAAACAACCAAACCATTAAAGACAATCACTATCATATCAAGCCCTAAATCTATTCATTTATTGAAAAACGGATGTCAAGCTTTCTTAGCCCATGTCACGGACTTGAACAAAAACACGTCAGATTTGAATAAAATTTCTTTTGTTAATGAATTTCCTGACATATTTCTTGAAGAACTTCCCGGTCTACCCCCAGAACGTGAAGTTAAATTATTTATTGACCTTGAACCTGGTATAAAGCCCATTTCTAAAACCCCATATCGAATGGCTCATATTTAACTTAAGGAGTTAAAGGTCCAACTACAGGAGTTGTTGGATATCGGTTTCATTCGTCCTAGTACATCTCCTTGGGGTGCTCCTGTGTTAGTCGTAAAGAAGAAAGACGGGAGTATGCGACTTTATATTGACTACCAAGAATTGAAACATGTCACTATCAAAAATAGGTATTCGATACCTCGCATTGATGACCTGTTTGACCAGTTGCAAGTAGGGCTGAGCAAGTAACCAAATTGGAACCGAAACCGCACCAAAAACCGCACGAACCGCACCAATTAAAACCGCACCAATGGTTCCGGCGTATGTGGCGGTTTTAGGTGGGTTGAATAACCAAATTTACGGTTCCGGTTTGGTTACTAGCCAAAACCAAACCGCATAAAACCGAAACCGCACCATATGTGTATGTATATATTATCTCTAATAAATTCTAAAGTTACTTTTCACTTGAACACGCTCAGAGAACACCCCAGTCTTGCATTGTCATTTTCTCACCAATTGAAAGAAGATGTTAGAGGTTATAGAGTCAAAAATTAAGCAATTGGGTTTTGGAATTTTGAATTTGTTTGATGCGTTATTGGAGGGGCTTATAGTTGAGGGGCTCGAGCACTTGATGCATTGGTTAATGTCAATGCTATAATTGTAATAGTCTAATAGATTATTTTTAGTCCTCCCTGCAATATATTTTATTCTATCTTCAGTATATACTTTTAACCGCACCAATTAAAACCACACCGCACACTTTAAAACCGAACCGCACCAATCACAAGCGGTTTCGGGTGCGGTTTTGAATTTTTCAAACCGCACCTAAGCGGTTTCGGGTGCGGTTTGGACTTCAAACCGCACCAAACCGCACCATGCTCACCCCTAGTTGCAAGGAGCACAATTCTTTTCAAAGATCGATCTTCGTTCTGGATATCATCAGCTGAAGATTAAAACTGAGGATATTCTGAAGACTGCTTTCAAAACTCGGTACGGGCATTATGAATTCTTAGTCATGTCTTTTGGATTGACTAATGCTCCTGCTGCTTTCATGGATATGATGAACCGTGTGTTCAAAGAATATTTGGATCAGTTTGTTGTTGTCTTTATTGATGGCATCCTCATCTATTCCAAAAATTGTGAAGATCATGAGCACCATGTGAAGTTGGTACTTCAAAGGCTTTGTGATAACAAGATATATGCCAAGCTAAAGAAATGCGAGTTCTGGCTTGAAGAAGTAGCATTTCTTGGGCACGTGGTGTCAAAACATGGAGTATCTGTCGACCCGGCGAAGATTGAAGCCATACAAAGTTAGGAGCAACCAAAGTTGGTGACCGAAGTATGTAGCTTTCTAGGCTTAGCTGGTTACTATCGGAGATTTCTAGAAGGATATTCTCGAATCGCTATTCCGTTAACTCAGCTGACTCATAAAGATATAAATTTGGTTGGAGCGAGGATTATGAGAAGAGTTTTCAAGAACTCAAGAGAAGACTTATTTCGGCACCTGTTCTGACAATACCATCTGGTTCAGATGGATTTGTTATCTACAGCGATGCTTCAGGCAAAGGGTTAGGATGTGTTCTCATGCAACATGGGAAAGTCATAGCCTATGCCTCGCGACAACTCAAAGAATATGAAAGGAATTATCCTACTCATGATTTGGAGTTGGCAGCAGTCGTTTTCGCGTTGAAGATCTGGAGAGACTACCTGTATGGGGAGAAAGTGGATATCTATACAGATCATAAAAGTCTCAAATATTTCTTCACCCAAGATCTTGACAGGTACCTCCTCATACGTTAAATCTTCGGCTATCTCGTCCAGTTCTAACTCAATGACGTGGTTCGGGTCTTTCACATATTTACGAAGCACAGATATATGAAAAACATTATGAACACGAGACATACTTGGAGGTAACGCGAGTCTATAGGCTACATTACCTACTCGATCAAGAATTTGAAACGGACCAATAAATCATGGATTAAGCTTTCCTCTCTTCCCGAATCTTGTAACTCCCTTTCATGGGGCAACACGCAACAATACATGATCCCCAACACTAAATTCTACGTCCTTTCGATGAAGATCCGCATAACTCTTTTGTCGATCTTGTGCCATTTGTATACGTTGTCGAATCGTTTGGATCTTCTTCGTAGTCATACGTACTAACTCGGGTCCCAACAATGTTGCTTCACCCACCTCGTCCCAACATACTGGAGAGTGACACTTTCGTCCATACAATGCTTCAAATGGGGCCACACCAATGCTTGCCTGATAACTGTTGTTGTAGGAGAATTCCACCAATGGTAAATATTTATCCCAACTACCCTTGAAGTCTAGGACACAGAGTCTTAATAAATCTTCAAGAGTTTGAATAGTCCTCTCTGATTTTCCGTCCGTTTGAGGATGGTATGCCGAACTGAATCGTAACTCCGTACCCATAGCTTTTTGCAAGCTAACCCAAAATCTTGAAGTAAATCTTGGGTCACGATCCGAAACTATGGATACTGGCATGCCATGCAATCTTACAATCTCATTTACGTACATTTGAGCAAGACGTTCAAGGGAATAAGTCTCCCGTATCGGCAAGAAATGAGCAGACTTGGTTAATCTATCAACAATAACCCAAATAGCATTGATTCCTTGAGAACCGTAGGAAGATCCGTAACGAAATCCATAGTAATGTGTTCCCACTTCCATTTCGGAATCTCAAGTGGTTGCAATGGACCCTTTGGCACTTGATGCTCCGCCTTTACACGTTGACAAGTTAAACACGTTGAAATAAACTTTGCAATCTCTCTCTTCATATTGTTCCACCAAAATGTATGTCGAAGATCACGATACATTTTGGTACTTCCAGGATGAATTGCAAACGGTGTATTGTGTTCCTCCATCATGATCTTGTACTTCAAATCAGAATCATTAGGAACACAAAGTCTGGAGTGGACTCGAAGTATTCCTTCTTCATCAATTCTCGCTTCTGGAATGGCACCTTCTTGTACTTTCGTCTTCATATGCATCAGCTCCGGATCGATGGCTTGAGCAACCTTAACTTTTTCTATTAAAGTTGGCTCTGTGCGTATACTTGACATCATTGCACTCATTCCTGCATATGATCTTCTACTCAATGCATCAGCTACCACGTTCGCTTTTCCAGGATGGTATTGAATAGTGTGGTCGTAATCTTTCAACAACTCGAGCCAACGTCGTTGCCGCATGTTGAGTTCTTTTTGAGTGAAGAAATATTTGAGGCTTTTATGATTTGAATATATCTCCACTTTCTCCTCGTATAGATAGTGCCTCTAGATCTTTAGCGCGAAAACGACTGCTGCCAAATCTAGATCATGAGTAGGATAATTCCTCTCATACTCTTTAAGTTGTCGCGAGGCATAGGCTATGACTTTCCAACGTTGCATGAGAACACATCCTAACCCTTTGCCTGAAGCATCGCTGTAGATAACAAATCCATCCGAACCAGATGGTATTGCTAGAACAGGTGCCGAAATAAGTCTCCTCTTAAGCTCTTGGAAACTCTTTTCGCATTCCTCGCTCCATACGAATTTTGTATCCTTCCGAGTTAGCTGAGTTAATGGAGTAGCAATTTGAGAAAACCCTTCCACGAATCTCTGATAATAACCAGCTAAGCCCAAAAAGCTACGTACTTCAGTGACCGACTTCGGTTGCTCCCAACTTTGTATTGCTTCAATCTTCGTCGGGTCAACAGATACTCCATTTTTTGACACCACGTGCCCAAGGAATGTTACTTCCTCAAGCCAGAACTCGCATTTCTTCAACTTAGCATATAACTTGTTTTCACGAAGCCTTTGGAGTACCAGCTTCAAATGGTGCTCATGATCTTCACGGCTCTTGGAATATATGAGGATATCATCAATAAAGACAACAACGAATTGATCCAAATAATCCTTGAATACTCGGTTCATCATATCCATGAAAGCAGCAGGAGCATTAGTCAATCCAAAAGACATGACTAAGAATTCATAATGCCCATACCGAGTTCTGAAGGCAGTCTTTGGAATATCCTCAGTTCTAATTTTCAGCTGATGATATCCAGAACGAAGATCGATTTTTGAAAAGAATTGTGCTCCTTGCAACTGGTCAAACAAGTCATCAATACGAGGTAGAGGATACCTATTCTTGATGGTGACATGGTTCAATTCCCGATAGTCAATACAAAGTCGCATACTCCCGTCTTTCTTCTTTACGAATAAAACAGGAGCACCCCAAGGAGATGTACTAGGACGAATGAAACCGATGTCCAATAACTCCTGTAGTAGACTTTTAACTCCTGAATTTCAATATGAGCCATTCGATATGGGGTTTTAGAAATGGGCTTTGTACCAGGTTCAAGATCAATAAAGAATTCAACTTCACGTTCTGGGGATAGACCGGGAAGTTCTTCAGGAAATACGTCAGGAAAGTCAATAACAACAGGAATATTATTCAATTTTGACGTGTCTTTATTCAAATCCATAACATGGGCTAAGAAAGCTTGACATCCGTTTTTCAATAAACGAATAGCTTTATGATTAGATATGACAGTGATTGATTTTAATGGTTTAGTTGCCTGAATTCGAACAACAGGTTGATTAGGAATATGAAAACTAACAACCTTACGAAAACAATCAATTTTGGCATGATGAGTAGTTAACCAATCAATCCCTAAAATCACATCAAAAGTAAGTATCTTTAAAGAGATCAGGTCAACAGGTAAGGTGATGGTGCCAACTTGAATGAAACAAGATTTATAAACAGTGGATGTGATAAAAGTTTCTCCTAACGGAGTTTCCACAGATAGGTCAAAGTCTAATTTCTCCGGAGTCAAGTTTAAACGTTGAGCGCAAGCAGGAGAGATAAATGAATGGGTAGCACCGGTATCAAGTAAGGTATAAACTTCGAAAGAATTTATAAATAGCTTACCCGTGATCACCTCGTTTGGGTTCCTCGCATGTTGACCAGTCACAACAAACGCTCTTCCAGGAACCATTGACTTTGGATTTTCTGGGACAGTCTTTTGAGTCACCATCCCCGCTGAATAGGTTTCGCTACCGTACAATCTAGAGCGATATGTCCTTCCTTTCCACAATTATAGCATACCTTGAACTGTTGTGGGCAGTTTGGACTGATATGTCCCTCTTTCCCGCACTTATAGCATATAACCGGTGATCTTTCTCCTCCCTTAGAACCAGTTGCTGCCGGAACTGTCGTCTTCACATGAATCTCCTCTTTTTAAAATCTCCTCCTGACTCGCTTCTTCTATTTTCATGGCCATGATTACCACCAAAGTGGTTACCATTTTTGTCCGTCTTTTTCTTTCTCCACTGGTTATCGTTATTTTGTTGACTGCTATCTCCGGTATGAACCTGATTGTGGTACCTCGGTTGACCGTACTCGTTATCTCGCTCCAACAATTGAGCCCTGTTAACAACATCTGAATAGAGAGAAAATTTATGAGAGATGAGATATTGTCGTATGCCGGGTTTCAAACCTCTCAGAAACATCCGCGTCATACGTTCCTCATTCTCCACCAAATGAGGTGAAAACCTGGATAACTCTGCAAACTTTGCCTCGTACTGAGACACCGTCATGTTATTTTGTTCTAATCTGATGAACACCACTTCTTTCATATGACGAACACTTTCAGGAAAGTATTTATCATTAAATAGTTTCTGAAACGTCTCCCAAGACATGCTGAGTGCGGCTGGATGGGTACGCTTCACAGACTCCCACCAGTAGTCTGCCTCACCACGGAACATGAAGGTGGCGAATGGAACCTTCTGTTCCTCTGTGCATCCCAAGACATCGAATATCTTGGTAATTTGCTTGACCCATGTCTCCGCCATGATCGGATCTGGCTTTCCCTTAAATTCTGGTGGTCCCAACTCTTTGAACTGCTTGGCTGTGACAACCCGTGAATTGTTATCATTTCCTCCTGTATTTTGAACACGAGTCTCCCTCGTCTGATTTTGCATGAACTGCAAAAAGCTTCTAAACATTGCGTCGTTCATCGTCTGATCAGTGGTGCTGTTTACAGGAGGAACATTGCCAGCCTGTTGCACGTTCTCCTCATTGGTGAGTACAGGCGTCTCCACGGTCTCATTTCCATTGTTAATATTCTCAGTCGACATTCTCAAATGCTGTCATAAAACAAGGGTTAATTAAGGAAATCAATATATCACATAATATCCATATATACTGACCAACTAACAAATAAGCTTAGGTAGGACACACTAGCGAAGGATTTACTCGTCTCTCCCCTCCTAGTTCTATTCCCCGATATCCGTCAGAGATCATATCCCTAAGCTCTGATACCAACTGTGACGCCCCTAAAATAGGTCCATTCCATCCAACCCATTTTGAGTCGCCAAATACATGGTACAGAAACAACTACAACTTTTACAATCCATAAACTGTGAGTTTGAATACAAACATTGTCATCTAGACAATATACATACCCAACTATGTCCTCAATACAATTATTGATATATTATTTTACAAAAATGGTGAGGACTACTAAACAACTCTCTCAATGACCATCAATTCATACCCCGACTCTTACTCGCTATATTATCGTCTCCTGAGAAGAAAAATGGAACAAAAAGGAAAAGGGTGAGCTCAACTAGCTCAGTAAAGAATATTATGACTAAGATAATATACAACAAATTATCGTTAGCCTTCAACAGGGAAAAAATCTAATAGAATACAATAGACAACAAGTTTTAAATCAATATTCGCAGCGGAAAATATTAATTCATAGAAGAGTTACGTAGAGGATGAAATCTACTAATGTCTATGAATTTAACAGTCCATCAACAGTATTTTTATCCATGTAACATCAATCAATACACATCTTGAATCATATATTCAATAATAACATCCTTTAAGACTGTTGGTCATGTTCATCTAAACACTTGTTCATCTTTGCACTACGGGCCAAAGATATTCAACAGAAATCATTCATCTTTGCACTACAGGCCAAAGATATTCAATAATAACATCCTTTAAAACTGAAGATGATAAAAAAAATATTTTTAAAGAAGCGAATCCAGTGAAACAAAATGACAAGGATTAAGGATTAAGGATTCGTACTTTGTTTTATCCATGTCCAAAAATACCTCAAAAATAATCATAGTGGTGTAAAATTCAAGAATGATCAAAACATGAATACAATCAAAGCTAGTATCCACAATAGATATTTTGGACGAAAAGAAAAAAAAATAATTTTTCTATGGATAGTGCTGTATTCGTGAATAGTATCGTATACGTGAATAGTACCGTATACGTGAATAGTAACTCCGGCACAAAAAGTTCCAAATTTGATAAAAAAGTTCACCAATATTCCGGCATAATGATATTAAAGAAAAAATATCATTTGAGAAGAAAATAACATCCCTTACCTCAAAATAGCCGTACTTCTGACTGAATTTCGGTATAGTGCTTGACAGAAACTCGCACCGTATAGCAACACTTAAAGTATACTCACAAGAATACGCTCGATAATATAGAGAGAGAAAGAGAGAAAACTTTGTTTCTGGTGTGATTTTCAATTCTAACTTAGCCCTCTATTTATAGGAAAATGTTAGAACGCCAAAGGAGACTAAATTAATAAAATATATTATTATTTATTCAAAATTCTTACCCACATGTTTTGAAAACTCTAGAATGCCTTCTTTGGTCAAAAACATCAGCCACCCATGTGCCAACAACCACAAAAACGTTTTTCTTATATAAAATAATTAAAACTTTCAAAAATCAATTATTTCGGAACTCCGAAACTTCAATAATTCATGATAAATAGCCCTTTTGTCAGAAAATTCGAATCTCGCGTATTTTTATAGGAAATTCAATTCTCTACAACTTTGCAGTAGAAAATTTTTCCAAATTCCAAATAGAAATTGACCGAAATCCACAAACGGGCGATTTTACAGTCTATACTCAATTTTCGATCAAGAATTATGTTCACCGACACACAAAACATATGTTAAACATTTAATGCCACAAAAATACTCTTCCCTCTCATATTCTCATATATCCCACATTCATTGTAAAATATCACCGTTAATATATTATTAAAATAATATATTTAAATGAATTATTTTATCAAAAAAAGATAAAATATTAATTTTCAACAATTGTTACATTAAAAAATTTCTCCATCTATATCCACATAAAATAAATATTTTCTTTATCATAATAATCAATAATTAATTATTAAAAATAATATTACAGAATCACAGTACTGACAACCAGGTCGTTCCCAGGATAGAGGGGGCTTTCCAATAAGGATTTCTCCTTACTGGCGCGTAATTAGATGACCAAACCTCTCCTTGACAGAACTTTCTAGACATTGCCAATAATGTTATCTGATAATATTATTCAAATAATATGAATTATTGATCTGATAATGGAAAATACTGTGCAATGACAATTATTAAAACAATAATAATATAAATATCAACGCAGTAATTATTGAATCAATAAAGTAATGAACAGTAACTCCTGTAGCAATTATTGAGTAGTGCCTTCTTACGTAAGGATCAATAATTCAAAATACTGTGCAATACCGTGTGCTACTGTGCAGCAACGCGTATTACTGTATTTTAACCACCGGGTATTCCAACAGTGTAAACGGTAACAACTACGCCGTTATTTTTAAACAGCTTATAGTTGTCGTTTTCTTCCTCCAATCGCTTTCCGTTATGGGGCCCACACATGGCTGCGCCGTCGTACGAATATTCCCCGACAGTACGAATATTCCACGACCAAACGAATATTCCCCGACAACAATGAATATTTTATAACCACTTACTTGTTTTAAAATATTTGCGTATTTTACCCATAACTATCCACATTAATCAAATCAACCCTTACTATTCAAAATAATAATTAAAGGAAATTAAATTTCATTTATTAATTATTTGGGGTCTTACATTATCTTATGGAACAACTAATGTCCAACATGGAGCAGCTTTCACAAGTGATTAATGACAAAAAAGGGGGAAGAGGCATAGAAAAAGGAACTCGAGGAAGAGCAAGGAGAACAAAAGAAAAGAAGATAAGAAGGCCAAGAGTAAAGCAAAGAAGAAGGTAGCAGTAGCAGTAGCAGAATCATCATCTGAAGGGGAGCCAAATGAAGATGATCCTATGAATGCAGAGTTTGAGGGGGAGCCAGAAAAAGAAGAAGAGCATTAATTTGAGGGGGTCAGAGGAAAGAAGTGAAGTCACCATCCAAAGGGGAGAAGGAGCAAAAAGATTAAGCAGATAAGTAGCCGATCAACAAACATCTCTTTTTCTACTGTTAGATCTAATGTTAGATCTACTGTCAGACATCTCATTTATTGTATTAGAGACATGGCTCGAAGAAATTGACTACAAGACACCTACAACGATCATCACTGACCAAGATAAAGTCATGAGTAATTAATGTTATTGCTACGGTACTCCCTTATAGTTATCATTTTTTGTTTTCTTGGCATATTACCAATAAATTTCCTGAGAAATTGCATCATGTATATTACGAGCACCTATCATTCAATTATAGATCTTTTTAACAATTGTGTGTATTATTCATTGTCCATCAGAGAGTTTGAAGAGCGTTGGCATATTCTGATAAGGAACTATGAATTGTATAACAATGAGTGGCTTGGAAGTTTGAATGATGTACGAGAGAAATAGATTCCTTCATATACATGCAAAGAGATATTTTGCTACGGGAATGACAACCACTGGAAGAAGCGAGAGCATGAATCATTTTTTTGATGAGTACGTTAATGTTTCAACAAGTATGAAAGAATTTGTAGTGCAGAAACAGCTATAGAAAAATAATTTATCAAAGAGAGGAAGGCCAACTACATAACAAAACATCGAAAAATGAATATGGTACTCGGTTCATCTTTGGAAGTTCATGTTGCATAGGTGTACACAAAAGAAATGTTTAGACATTTCGACCGCTAATTCGTCGATTTCATGAATATAATGTTAGGAAAGTTAGTGAGTTGGATGTCATTGATACTAAGGTCTACGCAGTGTATCTTGTAGGTGCAATTGAAAGTGGTGGAAGATATAAAGAAATCGTCAACAATCGTCAGCTGGGGTCGGTAACATGTAATTGTCAAATGTTATCTCATTCAAGTGAATTATGCAGACATATCTTGAGATATTTCATGTTTAAGAGTATTTCAGAAATATTGAGCAGCATGATTATTCATCGGTGGACAAGAGATGGTGAAGAATTATTCTTTAATTCCACAGTTGCTGACTTCGAACAAGATCAAGCAATACGCTATAATCATTTGATGAGTGATTATCAGGAGTTAGCGAGCAAAGTTGTTTGCTCAGTTCAAGGTTACAAAATTGTTCTTAAACTCAATGCACGAGGAAAATCGTTGGTTGATCAGTATGATCCGAATAAGAATATTACTAAACTGGCAGACGACGACATTGATCGCATGGTTGGAGATCCACCTCATCATATGGGTTACGATAATGACGATAAAGATGCAGAGGTGGAAGCAGAAGAAGATGAGTTTTTGCCGCCTATTATTTCTCAAGCAAAGGGCCCCCAAAAAACAATCTAGATTAAAGAGTGCACTCGAAAAAAACATTCCTTCTAAGCTTCATCGAAAATGTGCAATTTGCGACTTTGAAACCAACCACAATTAGCGAAATTGCTATCGAGTGTTAGGAAATCCTGAGCCAAAAAAATAGCATTCATTATATTATTTATGTTATGTTTTTTGTAAATATATGAATGAAAATTTCATTGAAAAGTTAATGACTTTGTTTACTCATATTTATAGTAATAATACTAAGAAAATATTATTAATATTAATATTTTTTAATATTAAAATTAATAATTATTTAAAATAATAGTAATTCAATGGTTGCATATTTTAGTACTGATTTGGTGACCAAAAAATAAGTACTAATAGCCAATCTTAAATAATGTATATCACTTAGCCGCTACATGTTGAGGAAATTTGTATTTTTTTTACATAGCCTCGTTTCCCGTGTAAATTTAATTAATGGAAAATGAACTGAATTTAATTTGTTGTCCCTAATTCACTGTCTCAACTGTTACATGTTGTAGCGATTTGGTTGATTTATTTATTTAAATTGCATCGTTTCGTGTCCCGTATAAATTTTAAATAATTAAAATTAAATTTTTCCCAAATGTAAAATGAACAAGATGTGGCGGCAATGTGAAATGAACTAAAATTAACTCTTTGTCCCGAAATGACTGTCTCAGTCGCTACAAGCTGAGGCACCCATTTTTTTATTCATTGCATTGTTTTTCGAGTTCCATATTAAAATTATTTTTTTCCTTTTCTGTATTGAGCAGCTACAAGCTGTTTTTTTTTAAATTACATCGTTCCTTAGAAAAATGCAAAAAACAAGGGAACAAGGATTATTATTTGCCTCTTCCAACCGCTACACGCTATAGCGACTCTTTTTTTATTTATTTTTGTTTTTACCTCATTACCAGTTACTAATTAATACCAGGGTAACTATGAGTTTCAGAATATGCCCATGCCTAGGTAATCATAAGTCTGATTGTTGATTGTGGCCAAGGGTTTGCACGTCAAATATGTACAGGCTCATACGCCCAAATTTATAATAGTTTTACACACCCATTAATATATTTAACTTCTTTTCTACTAGTAGTGTATAAAGCCTTATACAAATATCTTAATAATACTGCCTCAGGAGTACGTGACACAATCTTTAGCGTTGGCAATAAAAGACATATATCTTGGGTGCACACTATTCTTATATATTCTTAGTTGGGAATAATATTGCCCCCACACAACCACAACAACATGTAGGCCTTTGTGTGTCTACCTACGACATCTTTACTTATTTTCTCAGGACAATTATTAAAATATTCGTACAACCACATTAATGAAATTGTATTTCATTTTTTGAGCTAAATACTCAGCAACTAATTCATCTCCAAAACAATCTCTAAAATAAGTCAATGAGGTTGTCAAATAGGAGACAAGTTAAGGGTTTGCCCACTACTGGCAACCCCAAAATAAAGTGGACATTCTCTAACGTTATTGTTACTTTTCCACAATTTAAATGAAAGATATTGGTCTCCGGCCACCATCTCTCCACCATGGAAGATATCATGCCAAGGTCAATTTAGTGTACAACCCCTGGAAATTTAAAAAATACAAAACCCACTTTTATCTAGAAGAATTTTTTGTTCTTTTGTCAAGTTTCATTTATTGTATTTTTGTTCGGTATATTGACTCGAGCTTAGTTTTCTCCTTTCTTTCCCATTATATACATCATCTGAGACGTGATTTTGTTAATCATGGTGAACACTTTGGTCAATTAGCCCATAATCCTATGTCCATCTTTGACATAAAATTACAACATTAATCCATTATTAATATATATTAACACTAATAATAATAATAATTACAATAATAATGACAATAATAATATTACATAAAGGTAAAAAATAATAATAACAATATTAAAATTAAAATTAATATTAACACCAACAACGACAACATTAATAATATTCCATGACAATAATAATGACAATAATAATAATAATAAGTATAATAATAATTAATATTAATATTATTGCTATTATTATTAAAAATAACAATACCAATAATATTAATATTAATATTAAAAACAACAACAACAACTTTAATAATATTCCATGACAATAATAATATTAATAATGACAGTAATAATAATAATAATAATAATAATAATAATAATAATAATAATAAAGACAATAATAACTAATATTAATATTATTACTATTATTATTAAAAATAAAATAACAAATATTAATATTAATATTAACAACAACAACAACAACATTAATAATATTCCATGAGAATAATAATAATAATATTAATAATGACAATAATAATAATAATAATAAGGACAATAATAACTAATATTATTATTATTGTTATTTTTATTAAAAATAACAATAACAATAATATTAATATTAATATGAACAACAACAACAACAACAACAACATTAATAATAATAATAATAATAAGGACAATAAGGACAATAATAACTAATATTAAAATAATTACTATTATTATTAAAAATAAAAATGACAATAACATTAATATTAATATTAACAACAACAACAATAACATTAATAATATTCTGTGACAATAATAATGTTAATAATAATAATATTAATAATGACAGTAATGAATTAATGATGATGATGATGATGATGATGATAATAATAATAATAATAATAATAATAATAATAATAATAATAATAATAATAATAATAATAATAACAACAACAACAACAATGACAATAATAATATTACATAAATATAAAAAATTTATTACATATATTTCTAATGTGTGAATCTAGCCACTACAAATTGTTGTTGTTTTCCTCTTCCAGCCATCTTCTTTCTCTTTGTTATGTTCTTTATTATCTTAGGTGTTGTTTGTTTATGATTGAATACATCTGAATGGCTGAATGGTTGAATCGGTCAGCCATTAAGTGCATTTGTTTTGGAAAAAAATTGCCTGAATGGCTGAATCGGTCAGATGATTGAGCTGAATGGCTATGTCAGATTTTTTTAGCTGAATGAGCAGCTGAATAAAGTAAAAAAATTAAAAATTAAAAAAATATTAACTATTATATTAAGTAATATTAAATAAATTTATAATAATTTTAAAATTTTTCACAGGGGTAAAATAATAAAATTATGTCATTAAAATGTTTCAGACATGTTAATTGTAAGACCCCAACTTTTTTATAAATAAAATCGAATTTCCTCTTATTATTATTCTTGATTAATAAGGTGGTAATTTGATATAATGCTTCGGTTATTGGTGAAATGTGCAATTTTTGCAAAATAAACAAGTGGTTATTAAAATATTCATTTTTGTCGGGGAATATTCGTTTGGTCGTGGAATATTCTTGCTGTCGGGGAATATTCGTACAACGGCGCAGCCATTTATGGGCCCCATACCGAAAAACAGTTGGATGAAAGAAAACGACAAAGATTGAGTTTTATAAATAACGGCGTAAATTGTTACCGTTAACACTGTTGGGTTACCTGGTGGTTAAAATACAGTAATACGTGTGGTTGCACAGTAGCACACGGTATTGCACAGTATTGTTGAATTATTGATTCGTACGTAAGAAGGCACTACTCAATAATTGTTATAGTAGTTACTGTTCATTTTTTTTATTATATTGATTCAATAATTGTTGCATTGTTAGTTTATATTATTATTGTTTCAATAATTGTCACTGCACAGTATTTCTCATTATCAGATCAATAATTCATATTATTTGAATAATATTATTAGATATCATTATTGGCAATGTCTAGAAAGTTCTGTCAAGGAGAGGTTAGGTCATCTAATTGCGCGCCAGTAAGGAGAATTCCTTATTGGAAAGTCCCCTCTTTCCTGGGAACGGCCTGTTTGTCATAATTGTGATTCTGTAATATTATTTAAGAATAATTAATTATTGATTCATATGATAATGAAATATTTATTTGATGTGGATATAATTGATGAATATATTATTTTATGTGGATATAATTGAAGAAATTAATGCTGAGGATGTTTTATCAGTATTTTGTCGGACTGGAAAAATTAAAAATCATCCGTTTGTGGATTTCGAATAATTTCTGTTTGAAATTTGGAAAAATTATCTTCTGCAAAGTATAGAGAATTGAAATTCCTATAAAAATTCGCGAGATTTGAATTTTCTGACAAAGGGGCTATTTATTGTGAATTATTGAAGTTTCGGGGTTCCAAAATAATTGATTTTTGAAAGTTTAATTATTTTTTTTTATTTCAAAAACGTTTTTTTTTATTTTTTTCTAGAGGGTGGGCATGTGGTAAATGCTAAAATCAGATTCCTTGGTGGTGGGCTTGAATATTTAGTAAATATTAATATTTTATTAATTTAGTCTCTTTTGGCGTTCTAGCATTTTCCTATAAATAGAGGGCTAAGTTAGAATTGAAAATAATACCAGAAACAAAGTTTTCTCTCTTTCTCTCTCTATATTATCGAGCGTATTCTTGTGAGTATACTTTGAGTGTTGCTATACGGTGCGAGTTTCTGTCAGCACTATACCGAAATTCAGTCAGAAGTGCGGTTATTTTGAGGTAAGGGATGTTATTTTCTTCTTAAATGACATTATTTTCTTTAATACCATTATGCCAAAATATTGGTAAACTTTTTAATCAAATTTGGAACTTGTTGTGTCGGAGTTACTATTTACGTATACGGCACTATTGACGTATACGGCACTATTCATGAATACGGCACTATTCACCGAAAAATAAAAATTTTCCTTTTGTCCAAGATGTCTATTTTGGCTACTATCTTTGATTGTATCCATGTTTTGATCGTTATTTTTGAATTCTGCTTCAAAATTGGTTATTATGGAGTATTATTGATCTTGGATAAAACTGTTATACGAATCCCTAATATTTGTCCTTCTATGTAATAATCCATATTTTTTTATTATTAAATATTAATTAATTTTATTGTATACAATTGTGTTTAAATTGAAAAAGAAAAATGATTTTGTCTCCCTCTTTTCTTCCTTGTTTAGTTTGGAAAATTAAATTCTTTTAGTAAATAATTAAATAACTGTTTAAATTAAAATTGAGGAAGATATTTCCTTTGTTAAAGTCTTGTGGTAAAATCATTCGGAGCGGGAAGCTACTTGGGAGATAGAAGAGTCTATTCGAGCGGAGTATCCACATCTTTTGATAATTAGTACGTTCATTTTTTTAATTTCGGGGACGGAATTCTTTTAAGGAGTAGGTGATGTAATACCCGGGAAAAAAATAATAATATTAAATAATAAAAATTATTTTTTGTTGGAAAACATATTAATTGGACTTTGCATTTTTATTTGGGTCAAAGTGGTCATTCAATTTATGTGGGTTAATAAGTATTAGTAAGTGATGAAAAAGATTAAATTAGGAAATTTGGGCCTTAATATTGAGTGAACCCAATTAGAAGTTTATTAAAACAAGACCTCTTCATTAATAAACATCTATACCTAATTTTATTTCGTAATACAACTGAGGGAAAGAGAGGGGAGAGCGAATTGTGTGGTTGCGAAAAGAGAAGTAGGCGAGGCGGCAGAATTATTGAAGAAGAGAAATTCGTGATACTTGGCAAGACCCATTTAGTAAGTAATTGTTATTTTTAGGGGTTAGATCTATCAAGTATATTTCAGAGTATGCTTAATGTTTTTGTAATTGTAGTAATACCTTATTGGTTAATGAGGATAGTATGGGTAATATATGTGTATATATATATAATGAGAATCCTATGAATCTAATGTAATCAGGAAGCTTGTAATGATGACGAGGAAAATAAAATAAATAAAATAAAAAATAAAAAAACGTCCAGAGAGTCCACGCCATTTTAGAAGCCCATACTGAGCTTCAATGTTGTTTAGTAATATAGTAGTTTATTTTGGCCCATCGATTTGGATTCTTCTTGATAATTTGGTGTTGTAATTGATGAGATCGGTTTCAGAGGTGTATGAAATGTCTTGCTAATTATTTCTAACAAGGCAATGGGAAGATTTGTTTTATTTGGTGGAACTACTGGACTTTTGTAATATAACAAGGATTATATATATATATATATATATCAAGTTTGATTGCAGGACAAGAAGTAATCATTAAAAGATTAATATATTATAAATTGAGTTTGTATTGTAATTTGATGTAGTTGGGGAAATTAATTTCATATTAATATAAATTATAATTAGTAAGTAACTTATAATTGTATTATTATTACCTTTTATTTTGATCAGACGGAGGAAATTTAAAGAGTTATTTTTGGAATATAAATTTTAGAGTATTAGTAATTGATAAAAGGCGATGATTAAATGTATATTAAATAAATTATGAATTATTTTAGAATTATTAGTTTGGATTGTTTTTAATTTGAGGTGAATATGTTTAGGTTGTGAATGACGTTTCGTATTTGATATCGTTGACATTTGAGGGTAAGATTTGGTGGAGTGTGCTATAAATGGGTTGGAAGTATCAGGTACGGATTCCGTACTCTTTCAGCGATACTTTTGTTACATTTGATTTATTCGTTTTATTTCTCGTTTCAAATTCTATTATTATTTCACATAATTGTTTCTTGTGAAATTCATATAATTGTTTCATTTTGGAGTTGACACATTGGACTCGTAATTGTACTCTTTGATTTAGGATATCATGTTCAGTATTTATTTTTGATAATTGTAGAGCGGTACATGTTACCTTCTTTTGAGATCTTGTGACCATAATTTGATTTGGTTCAACATGTACATATAGAACCCCTTTTGTTGGTATTATGTCGCATGTGTTGTGACATGGTATTTTGTTAGAATATACTGTAGGGTATACCTGAGCTATAACCACCTGTGGGGGTACCACAGGCATGTCGTCTTGGCACGAGAGGCATGACACTTTTCGTGGCAGTGTGATTAGTCCACGACGTCTCCATTTTGGGCTCCGGAGGAAGCGGGTCGTTTGGTGTTTTGTTGTGGGAGGCGTATGGGTTAACCCTAGTTTTCTGTTCTGCGGATTGGTGATGTTGTGCCAAACACACCTATCCGATTTGCATACATTTGGATTCGCGGTCCAATGTGTGATTTGCCTGTGTGGCATTATTTTGACTTGCCTGTGTGGCATGGTTTTGACTTGCTTGTGTGGCATCATTTGACTTGCCTGTGTGGCATTATTTTGATTTGCCTGTGTGACATTGTTTTGACTTGCCTATGTGGCAAGGTATATTTCTGAGCTCATTCGGTATGAAACAACTCCAGCCATTTGTTTCAGTCTATTATTTTATTGTATTAGTTGTTGGCTTCTGTTCAGTTCAATTCATCGGATTAGTTACTTCAGTTCGTTATTTCTTTAATATTCTGTCTGTTTCATTAATTCTGTTGGTTCAAATATATTCTATTCAAATCTTCAGAGATTTTATTTTGTTAGAGGCAATATTTTGTCTCAGTTGATTTTGTTTTTTAGTTGTATATCTTTTATATCTGTATCCGTACTGGGCAATTGGCTCATGCTGTGTTTTTCTTCCGGCAGATTTGCAGGGGTGATTCAGGGCTAGTGTGATGAGAGTGTTGCCTTTGACCATCTAGGTGAATTCGAATTTTAGGTTTTGATTATTTTGACTCTATGTTGAGAATCGTATTTAATGCCTTATTGATGGTTATCATTATTACATATTTAAAGTCTTTAGTGCTCTGTTTAATAATGTTGAGGTTTGTTATGCTTTGCACGTGACCTCCCTTTCTTTTTCGGGAAGGGGGTGTTACATTCTATCTCACTGGATTCGTTCTTAAAAATATTTTTCATCATCCTCAGTCCTTAATGATGGTATTATTGATTATCTTTGGCCTGTAGTGCAAAGATAAATGATTACTGATGAATATCTTTGGCACGTAGTGCAAAGATGAACAGGTGTTGAGATGAACATGACCAACCGGTGATATAAATGAATATCTTTGGCCTGTAGTGCAAAGATGATTAAAGATGTATATTGATTGATGTTACAGGGATAAAATATTGATGATGGACTCTTAAATATTAGAAGATAGTAGAATTCATCCTCTACGTGACTCTTCTAATAGATTGTTGTTTGCGCTGTATTTGTTGATCTAAAACTTGTTGTCGATTATATTTTATTAGATTTTTTTTCCCTGTTGAAGACTAACGATAATTTGTTGTATATTATCTTAGTCATAATGTTCTTTACTGGGCTAGTTGAGCTCACCATTTTCCTTTTTGTTCCATTTTTCTTCTCAGGAGGTGAGAACTTAGCAAGATCGAGTCGGGATATGGAGTGAGGTTTCTAGAAAGATGTTTTAGCAGTCCTCACTATTTCTGTAAAATAGTGTTTGAATAATTGTAATGAGGACTTATTTGCGTGTGGATATTGTCTGGAAGACAATATTTGTATTTAAACTCACAGTATGTATTGTCGTATTTCACACGACATTTGTATTATTGAAGTTGTAGTTTGCTTTATGTACCATGTATTTGGTGACTCAGAATGGGTGTTGTATACCTGTTCTGGGGGCGTCACATTAATTATCAAACAACTTTTTTTTAGTCAGATTCATTCATTTTTATCAAACACCCCTTAGTTTGGTTTGGCTGAATGTGGTTTGGTTTGGTGAATGTGGTTTGGTTCGGTTGAATGTGGAATGTTTGAAGGTGAAAGTAAATGGGGTAAATCGTAGGGAAAAGGAGAGTTAAATAAGGTGTGAAGTGAAACCCGCTACAACATGTAGCGGTTAACTTGTCGTGTAAAATTTGGACAGTCCGCGTCAGTCATATTAGCTGACTTTTTCACAAATGCTAATTTCCAATATGCTTGTTCTTGAGGCGCCAAGCAAGAAAACAAAAAAATAAAGGGAAGTCGCTACAACATGTAGCGGTTAACTTGTCGTGTAAAATTTGGACAGTCCGCGTCAGTCATATTAGCTGACTTTTTCACAAATGCTAATTTCCAATATGCTTGTTCTTGAGGCGCCAAGTAAGAAAACAAAAAAATAAAGGGAAGTCGCTACAACATGTAGCAATTGCTATATGTAAAAAAAAGTCCTTTTTTTGAATAAAATTTGATAAAGTAGAACACATTTACATGTGTTTGAACATTAAAAAAATATTTAAAGCTAAGCCGCTACAGCATGTAGCGGTTGGTATATTTTAAAAAAAATTCATTCTTTTAATAAAATCTGATAAAGCAGGACTTATTTACTTGTGTTTGAACATGAAAAAACTAAAATTTAAAGCTAAGCCACTACAGAATGTAGCGGTTGGTATATTTAAAAAAATTCTTTTTTTATAAAATCTGATAAAGTGGGACTCATTTACACATGTTTGAACATGAAAAAAAAAATAAAGCCAAGCCGCTAAAGTATGTAGTGGTTGGTGTATTTTTTTAAAAAAAAAACTATTTTTTAATAAAATCTGATAAAGTGTTACCCATTTACACTCGTGTTTGAACATGAAAACAAAAAAATAAAGGCAAAGCCGCTAGATCATGTAGCAGTTAGTATATTTTAAAAAAATAAATTCCTTTTTTTATATAAAATCTGACAAAGTTGGGACCCATTTACAATTGTGTTTGACCAGGTAGGGCCCTATTATTAAAATAAAAATCGCTTAAGGTTGTAGCGGCTGGGTATAGTTGGCAAGAATTTATAATTCACCAGTCCGCTAGAATTTCTAGCGGACGGCGAGTTCCCTTTTTTAATCTCACCCGTTCATATATATATATAATAGAAGATAAATATGTTATTTACCTATTTTTGATCCATAAAAAAATATATGACCCAACTTTTATAAATAAAGATTAATTTTTTTTTGAAATATATTTTTGAATATTATGGTGTGGATTTGACATAATGTTATAGTTGTGGGTAATATTTACAAAGTTTGACAAGTAAGCAAGTTGTTATAAAATATTCGATTGGTCGGGGAATATTCATTTTAACAGGGAATATTCGTACGATGACACAATCATTGGTGGACCCCACAACAAAAGTATTGTCGAAGTTAGAAAACGACAAAAATGTCTTTTTATAAAAATAACAGTGAAAGTTTTACCGTTAAATTGTTGAACTACCCGGAGGTAAAAGTACAATAACACGCGTGATTGCATAATAGCACACGGTATTGATTATTGATGCTTACGTGAGAAGTCACTCAGTTATACTCAATTATTGCTAGAATAATTACTGCATAATATCTCTCATATTATTGATTCAATTATTGTCACAGTATCATCTGCATAATATTTTATATTATTAAATCAATAATTGAGACGACAAAATTAATCATATTATTATTTACAATATTAACGATGTCTAGAAAGTTCTGTCGATGAGAGGTTTGGTCACCTAATTGCGCGCCAATAAGGAAAAATCCTTATCGGAAAGCCCCCTCTTTCCTGGGAATGATCTGGTTGTTAAATATTGTGAGTTATAATATTAATGATGAATAAGTTTGTGTTGATTAAAGATGAAATTGATATTTCTATTGTGTTGAGATTATTAGTGATAGTAAAAATTGACATTTATTTCGATAAGGTTATATTAACCAATCGGGTAATTAATCAGATAAATGAGCAATTAATTGCTATTAGTTCACATGCATATAACTATTTGTTCACATGAATGGAACTATTGATTCACATGCATGTACTATTAATTCACATGCATTACTATTATGGGAGGTAGTGCAAGATTGATAATACTTGCAGGACTAAATTAAAAATAGAGGAAAAGATGAATGTACTATACTGTAATAATTCGAGCCTCAAAACGTGCAATTTTTAGAACTATATTTTCCTATAATAGAAGTTCATTCTTCTTTCATTCTCACCAATTCACTAAGACTCACAAGAGCAATTATAGAGAGAGAAACTACAGAGAGGAAGAAGAAGAGTATTCTGCTACTTCACTATTCCAGTATCCAGTCTTCTTCTAAGGTAAGAGATGTTATTTACTTCTTATTCGTAAGAGATATTATTTTTGTTCAATATTCGTATAAAATAATATTTTCTTCCATACTCTGTAGTATCCATACTGTGTAGTATGTAAGTAATATTATTTCATTCCGTATCCCTAATTCTACACTCATTTTGTTGAAATATTACTTCTATACTCCGTGAAATTAGTAGAATATCCTTAAATTTACGTTTCATCTAGTATCGTTTCACAAGGATATATTTTTTTTGAACATTCTTGTTAAATTTTAAACTTTTCATGCTGGAGTACTATTCATGGGTACTATGCTAATGCTAATGCCATGATATATAGCTAAAATTACAAAAAATATTAATACCATACAAAACGTTTACATCCCAATAATCCTTTGTAATGCCAATTACAAAGAATATTAATACCATACAATACGTTTACATCTCAATAATGCCAAACTATCCATACATCTCAAATTCAGTTTTCAATATAATTACTACTATATCTATACAGAAGAAGGTAGCATTAGAAAATCACTACGATCTGGCTAACATTATAGTTGAGGAAGTGAAACAAGCAGAATAAAAACAGAAACGCAACAAATCTCTGGTAAAACACTTTTGTTAACCTTAACAAGAGTTACTTTGCTTGGTCCAGGGGCTCTTGATCTGGCTATATTTTGCTTCTGGGCTGCTACGTTGGATGCTGGTTTTGGCTCCTCTGTTGCTGGGCTTTTTGCTACTTCTTTGTTGCTGTCATGGGTCTTGACTGCAGCTGCTGATGCAGCGTTGGCTGCTACTGGGAGTTGGCTGCTACTGCTGCTGTTGATGTAACGTTGGTTGTTGTGCACTGCTGCTGGGCATTAAAAAATGAATACCCAGAAACCTTATCAAGAGTTGGGAAATAGTGATGAGCTTACATTTCCCAGTTGGACTGTAAAGCCTAAAATGAAGATGGAATTAAAATAAGATTCATAGACTTTTTAATCATTATCAACATATGCAACATATGCAATATATATATATATATATATATATATATATATATATATATATATATGACTTGTTGAATGACAAAACTAACATTTGAAATGTAATGTGAAATTACCTTCTCTGTTATGAACATGAGCAGGAACAGGGTTGACAGTTGTGACTTTTCTGTCCACTAAAACCTGCAGCAATTTGAGATAGCATTTGTTAAATAAGATGAGGCAACACATATATAAAAACAGAGACGATGAAAGATAAAGAGTCTTCACATGTAAAGAAGAAAAAACACCTCTAGTCACTGAGCTAGACTTACAACCTGTACATATAAGTGATCACCAACAACATTACCTCCCATTTACACCAGAGGTTTGCATACATGAACATATATATATATATATATATATATATATATATATATATATATATATAAACTAGACATATTATATAGTGTTTAGCTTACAAGTGAATTTGAAACACGACCATATTTGAAATATGTAAAGCTCCTACCCACTTTAGAAGCTTCCAACTCAGACTCTCCAACAATGTAGCGAGGTACTAGTCATCAAACTTAAAAATCAGTATCAACAAGTGATGAATAAAAATTACCAAAATGCAAATATTTGTATATACCAAACAAAATATCTTTGGTGCAACCCTATATATGTAATCTCAATAAAGAAAATTTAGAGATTATATTAAAGATACATATCCAACAACATCTGGAACATGAAAGATAGAAATTTTGCTTTTCATGGTTTCTCAGTGAAGAAAGAATTGTTTGGTCTAAACAGAAAGATGTCTCATTAAAATTAGTATTTTCAAGGTAAAACTTTTTTACTAGAAAACTTTAGCTGATATGGAGAAAGTCTTAGAATCAGGAATGACAAGTTATATCCAACACTATTGTTTTCCCATCATACCCAGCACTCATAGCAATTCGGGGGTTGAAAGGATGAACATCCAGAACATAGGTCTGCAAAAAGGTACACAAAGTAAAACAACATGATACCAAGTAAAATAAATATCACAACCAAATTAAAAGACAGATTCTGCATAAAGAACAGTACTGATCAAGTAAAAGATATTCTCTAGTCAAGTAAGAATTTTATGAACGCAATTATTTAGTCAAAAGATAATAAAATCATAGAACACCACTTACAAGTGCACTGTGACCAGTCAAAGAATGTACCAAGCTACCATCACTAGCGTTCCAAACACATATTCTGCAATCTGTAATAGATCAAATAATATATAAAGAATGAAAAAGAGGATGCCGTAAGGACCAAACAATTAAATGCAAGACACTGCACGTCCAATAGCAAAGCCCCAGCACAGGAAAGAACCATTTAATGACCCACAATGTTAGCAATTGAAGATTACAGTTAGCAAGTTGATAAAATTTGAAGACATAATAGGAAGACCCCTAAGATTTTAACTTCTTGCAAAGTAGATATGCCAAGAGATTAATCTAATACCTGTGCATCTAGAGCACTCTCCAATACCTGAGGTAGAAGATGTGCAGGATGTCCCAACCTCACCAACTTTACTCTATTGAACAATCCAAAATAGAATAAAGTTAGTTGTTCAATTGGATGCCAAATAATTGAAGAGATACGTAAACTATAAAATATCTCACTAAAGGGCTAAATGAATCATAATGGCTAATAGCAACACTTGATATGCATTTTACAATTAGAAAAGCACAAAGAACCCACAGGTTTGGTGGAATAATTATTGCTGACTGTGCACTAACTACTCAAGCTTTTACTTGACATAGGAAACTCATTACTCCAGAGTCATGACATTCTACTACTACAGGAGTTGAAAACTAAAGAAGGCTAATGCAATAGATTTTTAGATGACTACCCATTTTAAAATCAATTGGTAGAAATTGTATCCCAACAAATAAGAAAGGAACTCACTCACAATATGCAACCCCATCACCACAGACCTGTGAGGAACAAGCCATTCAACAATGTTGTCAACCACAATTTTAGAAATGTGTACATATATGAATAAGTTATATATCTATCACTGACTTTCAAATTCTGTCAATCATAACAGCTGAATCTAAAAAATCAAGATTAAAATTTAAAATTCTAAAATTAATTTTAAAGGCTAACTATAGTCCATTAAACCACGTTAAAGCAAATAGCACAATTTCAAACCCTAGATAGAGTATTAGAACAAACACAAATACACATATATACACATATATAGAGATATAGGGACAGAAATTGATACCGGCAAGAGAGAGAAGGCCATAGAAGGTTGTGATTCGCCAGCCAATCATACAGAACGGGGACAAGATTCTTCCACTGCATGTACTTCTCATCTACCACAACCTTTTTATCACCGGCGCCGCCGCCTCTCATCATCACTGCTACTCCTTTTGTGCCGCTTTCTCTATCCTCCTTGGTTTTCGAACCCTTCGGCCTCCATCTCTTCTTCGGCTGCGAAGCTGGAGATGTTGAATTCATGGAGATTTTTGAGTTAAACCCTGTCTTCACAGCTAAAATTCGAGCTGAACACACCCCTCGACTCGCTCGTGGAAGCCGACGACACCAGATTCGACTCCAATACCATCTACAAGCCGTGGGAGACTTCAGATCTGGCCTCTCAGAGACTGGGAGCGGTTAGGGTAAAATGGGAGAAAACATACCAATAGAGTAGTGTTATAAAATTATTTCAAGTTTTTACTTCAGCGTAATTTTAGAGCTCCGTGTTTTTCTTTATACACAACGTTTTTAAAAAAAAGTTATCTAGTTAAAATAAAAAAAATGCCATTTTAAATAGATAATATATATATATATATATATATATATATATATATATATATATATATATATATATATATCTATAACGTTTTTTTAAAAACGTTGTAAAAAAAATACCACAATATTTTTATAAAAATTATTGTCTTTTAAGCGTTGTCTATTTAGTAATTTGTAGTAGTGTATTCATTTATACGACATTATTCATATGTACGGTATTATTCACAAAGTACTATTCATGGGCACTATTCATAAATATGGTACTATTCACAAGGTACTATTCACGAGTTACTATTCACAAAGTACTATTCACAGAGTACTATTCATAAAGTACTATTCATAGGGTACTATTTACTCGGATACTATTCACCCGGGATACTATTCATGATAAAAATTAATTTCTTTTTTGTTAAAATCATTTTTGATAAAATATTATTTTTGAATTTTACTCCACAAAGCAGTAACGTGTTGACAATTTGGATATTTTTAAACTCTGGATAAATTTAAAGTCTTTAATATTTATCCTTGATTTCGTTTGATTAATGTTTATATCATTGTCATTATCTTCATGCTTATATTGTGATAAAAGTCATCTTTGGCCCGTAGTGCATAGATGGACTGTTGATTGGTATGATTATGAACATGGATCATTCGGTATAATCATGACCTGTAATGTTACAAATGATGTGATAAAAGTCCTCATTGGCCCGTAGTGTATTGGTGGACAGTTATTGGTATGATCATGACCATGTGTTCTCTTCAGCCAAGGGTGCAAAGATGAATTATTGTTTGTCATGTTCATGATCATTGGTGAAAATACGAATATCCTTGGCCCGTAGTGCATGAATAATTCGTGGTCGTGATACTAATGAATATCATTGGCCCATAGTGCATGGATAATTCAGTGATGTGGATTATTTATTAAGCTGAGTCTCAGCGATAAAATTGATGATAAACTTTAATTTTAAATCATAGAAGATAGTAGATATCATGCTCTACTTGACTCTTCTAATTGATTGTTATTTTCGATGCAGTTGTTGATCTAAAACTTGTTGTCTATTGTATTCTATCAATTGTTATACTTTTGAAGGCTAAGGATAATTTATTTTGCATTATCTTAGTCATATTATTTTGCAGTATTCTATCAATGGTTCAAATGGTTTTTTAGTAGTCCTCACTATTTTATAAAATAGTGTGATAATAAATATAATGAGGACTTCATTTGAGTTTGAATACTGTCTATGAGACAATATTCGTGTAAAAACTCTAAGCTACAGTGTTGTTGTATTGTATAAAAGAAGTTTGTATTTGATTTATGTATCATGTATTTGACGACTCAGAATGGATGATGTATACCTATTTTGGGAGCGTCACAACAAATACATGCTATGGATCATTGTCATATATATATATATATATATATATATATATATATATATATATATATATATATATAGAGAGAGAGAGAGAGAGAGAGTCCGGATCAGGTCCGGACTCCCGGATTTTGTTAAAATTCGGACCTTTTTTTTTTTTGCTTTTTTTTTTTGAAACCACTAAAAAAAAAATTATGGAATTGGAATTTTTACATTATACAGTGTTTTGGGTGTGATTTGGATGCCTATAACAAAACATGTCTGTACAGTCTGGGCAGACTGTACATACATTGGTTGGTGTAGGTATTAAAAACACACCCAAAATACTGTATTATTGAAAATTTTCAGTTCCATAATTTTATTTTTTTTAGTTGTTCTACAAAAAAAAAAAAAAAATCGGGTCCGGATTTTCTCCCGTCCTGGAGGTCCGGACCTGATCCATTCTATATATATATATATATATAGTCCGCTTCTCCAGCGAACTAGAAAGAGCGAACTAAGAACGAACCGGCTATAACAACGGTTTTTTCCATCGCTATAGCATAGAAAACCGGTTTTTGTGCTATAGTTACGAAAAAACCGTCGTTTTAGCCAGTTCGCTCTCTCCAATTCAGTGAAGAGAACGGTCGTTATATACATCTTGAAAGTATTTATAACTGCAAATGAACCAACTTATCCGCATACTTAATTCATATTAAAATCTTGTGTTCGTGTTTAGCGATATGAACACCAACAAACAATTTTGTTATTTACACAAACGAGTCTAAGAGACAAACTCAAGTTATTGGATTTCTATTACACTTTTTTCTCTAATTTTATTTAACGCATCAAGTGTTCTATTTTAATGTTTTTGTTAACAATAATCGGACACATGTTAATAGATAATTCATGACATTGAGTTTAATCAGACAAAAAAACTTAAAAAGTATTTTTATTGTTAAAAATTTGAAAGAATTTTAAACCTTTGAAATTTTAATTTAAATAATCACATATTCATCAACCGGTGAAAAAGTGTCAAGAGTAGGTATTTTTTTTTGGAGCAATATTATAAATTAATTGATAGATGTTGTTTCCAATATAATTACACTATATAAAATTATAAATTTTGTAATTAACCCTTAAATAATTAAACAAGTTTGTTTTCAAAGATATCCTCCTGAACAAAAAGAAATTATTGCAAGAATTAAATCCATTAATTCATTTGGGGGTACGTAGGAAAAGACAGGGTTGGGCGATGGAAATTAAAGGTGAGCTCTTCAAAGCTTGTAACCCAATAAATTAAAGACAACGGGCTCTGGCATGGCTACTAGATATGCTTCCTCCCATCCCTTTGCCCCAATTATGGGTAGTCTAGTTAATCTCTAACTAAAACTAAAAGTAGTAGAATGTATGAAAATTGAAATGGTGGATATATAAATGGATGAAATTACTTGATAATTAACTCCCCATATATGTTTCAAATTAATTATATTAGTTATCAGTCTTGATAATTATTGCTTCTAACTTCGTAAGGATCACTTTGCATTAATCAAAGTTTGTAGAGCTGATTGATCATTGTAATACTTTTTGATTGTTGCTTTCTGCGATTTGGATGTGTTTATTTTAGGGTAACATGTTTGCAACTGAAATAATGATTTTATTAACCTTTTGTTTTGTTAAATAGTGTAATTATTTGAGATATTTTTTTTAGTTTATGCGTGGTTGAATAGTGAAATTTAACTAGGCACACTTAGAATGGGGGTTGAATAAGTGTAGGAGCAATCTATGACCAACTTTTAAAACTATTAATTTCAGGGCTACTAAAATGATTGAAATCAGTTTACTGAATTAATATATCCTTTTGAATAAAATACTTGATGTTTAAAGAATTATCTAAATATAATGCAAGTAGTCAAATTAAGATAATTAAGTAACTTATGTGATTTTAAAGCAGAGCAAATAATAAAATCAACACCAAGATTTTTACGTGGTTCAACTATTACCCTCTATGATAATAGCCTAGTCCACGTCCAATACCAACTAGTATTGTAGACTCACTTTATTTATTTTCTTATAAATAAATACAGATTACAAAACAGATTCAAAAATTAATTAACAATTAATTTCCCTTGAGCTCTCTTGCTCCTTGTGCACCTATGCACCCTTCAATCACTTTTGCTTCCTTGAACTTATTTGTAAACTACTAATCTAATCCACCAGGATTAAAACCTTTAGACTACACTTAGTCTAACAATAGAAAAATCAATACAATATAGAGGTCTATGATCAATGCAAGAATAATCAATTTAACAATTAAAGGCTTAACTATATGCAATGATCAAGTAGCACAAAATAAATAAGCAATTAATTTCTTACCGAATACCACCTCAAATAATATCAAAAATTAAATTGCTTAGCTTCTCAAAGGTTGCACTGATTAAAACAGAATGCTCGATAATCACAGTAATTAGTGCAAGAATTATATTCGTGAGAGTTGTGTTATTTCTGTATACAAGAAGCATTATTTATAGCACATAATCAAAATTACCGTTTCACTAAGATATGTTCAAATATTCAAACGGTATAGAAATTATCAGCAAGAAAGAAGATTAACTTTATAATTGATAATTATCTAAGTAACAGACTTGATAAAAGTGGCGTGAGTTATGTTAGACATCAAACTCTTTTTTTCCAATAAAAACTCCTTTAGAGATAAGTAGATAACCCATAATACCATTTGACTTTATCTCAATTTATCAAAAGGAGCGTGTAGTAGAGTGTAACAGTCTCCAAGACTCAAGGTCCTTAAAATCATAATTGCTTCCTTGAATCTCTCGCACACATCTTATCATAAAAAAACATTCATATCATTTTATGCATGAGAAATACTTACTCCTTGAAACCCTCACATGCAATAAACTCTAGCTCCCATTTTAAATATCCACATATCACATTCCAACAGTATATGCACATATTGTAATAAGATATTTAATATATGTAGTACAAAAACATTTTTCATTTAAGACATATATTAAAATGCAAATGATATGTCTTACAGCCTTTAAATGAAAAATCAATTATTATGCAATTGATCTTACATTTTGTTTTTCCTAGTAAAGAAAAATTCTTCACTCCAACAAATGTTCCTTTTCATCATATACCTGAAATGCCATAAAACACTTTAGCACACTAATAACTCATCATCAAAACTAAATGATAAGATATGACTAGGTCAACATTCTCCCCCTTTTTGATGATGACAACCAAAACTCTTTTGATCCCCATTAACTCCCCCTATGTTCATGCATATATAATTAGCTCCCCCTAAACATATGCATTATATCATTTTAGGAATCTCATAACAACTAACAGAAATTTAAATTTGATTTCAGTAAACTGAAATTTTAAACTTGGCATGTACCTGCAATCATGTTAGTTCAACATATCAAAATATATCAAACTACTAACATATCAATTAAAATTTTAAACTAAAAATTTTAAACATTAGTCTGGGTGAATCACAAATTAAAAATTCAGTCTTAAAACCCCAATAATCCCCAATAATCTCCAAATTCTCCCCCTTTGTCATCAACCAAAAAGGAGAGCTGTTCATTCTTCGAGATCAACTACAGCTGCACGCTGAGAAGCCCTCTTTGTGAAATAGGGTTTGTGATTGGCACGATGAACCTTTTCAGCAATGCTAAGGTCAGCAGCAAATTGAGGAAGCCTGGGAATGATAGTTGTAGGTGGTAGAGGAACATCGAGAAATTCTCCTTGATACTCGGCCAACCAATTACAATGTACCCATTCCGGAACCGTTGAATGCTTACGCTGTATGTGAAGTTTAGAACCAACATCCTTGAACCTCAGAGCCATAAATTCAGCTAACTCCCCAACCTGATTACTAACAAACTTAATTTCCTGACTCAACTGACAAGAATTTCTATTGAGTCGACGTTGCATCAACTCAGCCAAAGCAATGGTTTGCACCTCAAAACCAGCTTGTAAATTGATAAACTCATCTTCAATGTTATGATAGAGTTTATTGATTTCAGGTGCACCCAAAGGAAACTTACCGTTTTCCAACAAAGACATACGATTATGAAGGGCAGACATTTAACTTTCATTTGCTCTTGATTAGTCAGAATAACTTGTAACAGATTTACAATTTCAGGAGAAGATTGAGTGGGGGCTGAATAGGAGATGAGGGAAAGGAAATTGGTAGAGCAGGATTTTCAGATAAGACACGAACAAACATACCATCTAGAAGACTGATACTGAGAAATTTTCAAAGACCCAACACTTATGGTATCAGTAACAGAAATAGAATTTTCATTTTCCAAAGGAATTTTAAAATGTTTAAACAAAGTTGTGAGAGTAGCACTATAAGGTAAACAAGTCTTGATTTTTCTTAAACAAGTGGTCATGTGATGAAGCATAATTTGAGACAAGTTAAAAGAAACACCTCGTAAAATCAGAGCAACAACTATCAAATCTTGATAGGTAAAATCTGCTTCCTCCACCGTAACCGAGGCAACAGATTGTATCTAACAAGTTGATGTAGGACACAAGAAATAGGAGAGACATCTACTGTTTTAGGAGTAAAACATCATTCAATAAATTATTATTCATTACAATTTGTAACTGTTCAAGAGGAGTGAAGGGAAAATGAACAGCACCTTTCTTTGTAAAAGGACATACACCCGAAGATGGGATATTTAAATACTGCCAAAATCGACAACAGTAAAACATAAGGACTTCCCTTGGACAAAAGATGTATAAAAATATCCCATTACTCTCTAGATTAGTATAAAATTGTTGGACAAGTCTAGGATATGCCACAAACGGAGGAAAAAGCATGGACGAAAAACCACAAGACTCAAACAGTGGTCTCAAAGGAGATTGTTGAAAACAGATCTGATCAACCGACTTCTCACACACAAATTGTTTGGGAAAAATTCCTGTTTTAAAACGTACCTCATAAGCATTACTTCGAAAGAAGTTGTCAGGAAGATCAGATGAGAGATTAGGATTTACCGAAATCGGAGGAGGGGTAACCTCTGGCTTAAAAGATGGAGTCGATGTCTGATGTCGCCGAGAGGGTCCAGTAGATTTCGGTAGAGAGGGACTGAAGGTGGACTCATCAGAAGACGAAAAGTCCACGTACTCCGTTTCTGACATCACAACTTTCTTCAGTTTTCTTTGCTTGCGCGATGGTCCGGCAGTCGATTGGGGAGGAACTGACGTCTTTTCGTCGTCAGAATCCATCATCGAGCGTTTATGTGTACGAGTTCTCATGATGATTTGTGAAGGTAAGGTGAGAATAAGAATAATATAAGAGAAGAAAGAGAAACTGAAAGATAGAACCAGAGTTAGAAAGAGATTGAGGAGGATGAAAATAGATTTAGATAGAAATTTATACACCCTCCTGTATACTTACGTCTCCCAAGACTCTCAGCCGTCTAAACAGTTTCAATTTTCAAAAACAATGATGAGGGACTCCTAAAATCTCGCATTCATGATTTTAAATTAAACAGCCAATGCATGTATCTCTACGTCTCTCAAGAGGCTATACGTCTCCCAATAAACCCATCAGCCGTCTGGTCTTCTCGGTTGTCAAAACTAATTATGACGTCTTGATGCTAGCGACCATTATTAAGTAACCAGCTGAAAATATAATTATCCTAATAAATATCAGTTAATACGATTTACATGCAATTCTAGGATAACAAAAGAAATCATGCAGCTACACATCCCAAGTTCTCTACATAACATGCAAAATCTATCTTCACTCAATGTTTTAGTAAAAATATCTGCAATTTGATTTTAAGTAGGAATAAAGATTAATTTTATAAAACCTTTTGACACGTTATCACGTAAAAAATGATGTCTCACTTCAATGTGTTTTGTACGTGAATGTAACACATGCTATTTAGATATATCTATAGCACTTGAATTATCATAATAAATAGGCTCACAATCACATAATATATCAAAGTCACATAGAGTTTGACGCATCCATAATATCTGAGAGCAGCAACTTCCTGCAGCTAGGTATTCTCCCTCAGTAGTTGAAAGAGCCACTGAGGTTTGCTTCTTACTATGCCATGACACGAGACTTTGTCCCAAGAAAGTACAAGCACCACTCGTACTTTTTCTATCAATTTGACATCCTGCATAGTCAGCATCTGAATAGCCAATTAGTTTAAAATGATTGAAAATTGGATAAAACAACCCTAAATTTATTATACCACTTAAATATTTCAAAACCCTTTTAATAGCATTTAAGTGAGATTCTTTTGGATTAGCTTGAAACCTTGCACATAGACAAACACTATACATTATATCGGGTCTAGAAGTAGTTAAATATAGTAAACATCCAATCATACCTCGATATTTTGTTATATCTACATCAATACCTTTCTCATAAGTGGTGAGTTTTATTGATGTGCTCATTGGTGTACCTTTCGAGTTTGATCCTTCAAAACCAAATCTTTTGAGTAATTCTTTTGTGTATTTGGTTTGATAGATATAAATTCCAGTCCTTTGTTTGCTTGATTTGTAGTCCCAAGAAGTAATTAAGTTCTCCCATTAAGCTCATGTCAAATTCTTTGTGCATGCACTTGGAAAACCACTCATAAAGAAATCATTAGTAGCACCAAATATTATATCATCTACATATATTTGAACAATAATAATATCGACATTTTTATGCTTAATAAATAATGTAGAATCTATCTTACATCTAACAAACCCATTTGATAAGAGATACTTACTCAATCTTTCGTACCAAGCTCTTGGAGCTTGTTTCAAGCCATAAAGAGCTTTCTTTAGCTTGTACACATGATTAGGATACTTTTCGTGTTCGAATCCAGGAGGTTGCTTTACATATACCTCTTCATTAATGTATCCATTGAGGAAGGCACTCTTTACGTCCATTTGATGAAGCTTAAACTTTTTGTAGCAAGCAAAAGCTAACAGAATTCTAATTGATTCCAGCCTTGCTACTGGTGCATAAGTTTCTTCATAGTCGATCCCCTCCTGTTGATTGTATCCTTGAGCTACCAATCTAGCTTTGTTACGAATGATTGTGCCGTGCTCATCAAGTTTGTTCTTGAAAACCCATTTCGTACCAATGATGGAAACATCTTTTGGAGGAGACATTAGTTCCCATACTTGGCACCTCTCAAATTGTTGAAGTTCTTCTTGCATTTCCAATAGCCAGTTCTCATCAATTATAACATCCTTTGCATTCTTTGGCTCAACCTGTGACAAAAATGTAGAGAATGCACAGTGATTTTGTAAACCTCTCCTTGTGGTTATACCTTTATTGATATCTCCAATAATATTTTCTGGAGGATGATTCTTGATGTATCTAGCTGTCTTTGGCATTTGGATATCATGCATAACTTCCACTTGATCATTAGACTCATTTTCAGCATCCTGCAAATCTTCAGGTTCATGTTCATGCTGATCATTCATTTCAAGATTCTGAATTTGTTCATTTAGCCTACTGTTTTGTTCATTTCAGTTTGCTGAAATGTTGACTATCTCCAAATTAGCTGCATCATCTTCACTTTCTTTTGGAAGATCATTGTTAGTCTCATTGAAAGTAATATGAACAGATTCTTCCACACATGACTTTTTAATATTGAAGATGCGATAAGCCTTACTATTTTGAGAATAGCCAATAAAAATTCCTTCATATGACTTAGCATCAAATTTTCCCAAATTGTCACTTGTATTTAAAATGAAGCATTTAGAACCAAATATTTTGAAATAACTTATGTTGGGAATTTTGTTATTTAAAAGCTCATATGGTGTTTTCAAAATAATAGGACAAATGAGTACTCTATTTAAAATATAACACGATGTACTTACAGCTTCAGCCCAAAATTTCTTTGGAAGCTTACTTTCTTGTAATAGAGTTCTAGCTGTCTCTTGTAGAGTCCTATTCTTCCTTTCAACCACTCCGTTTTGTTGAGGAGTCCTTGGTGCTGAGAATTCATGGCTAATACCTCTTTGATCACAAAAGGTTATAAAATCTTTTTGAAATTCAGTGCCATGGTCACTTCTAATTCTAATGAGTTTGAAACTATATTTTGTTTCAATTTTTCTTATTAATCTTTCAAACTCTTTAAATGATTCATCCTTAGTTCTTAAGAATAATACCCAAGTGTATCTAGAGAAATCATCTACTATTACAAAAGCATAAAACTTACCATTTATACTAGAATGTCTTTCTGGTCCAAATAGATCAAGATGAAGTAGTTGTAAAGGAGAAGAGGTTGATACCATGTTATTTGTCGTAAATGATGTTCTTACTTGCTTTCCGAGTTGACATGGAACACAAATCCCTTCTTTTCATATTTAATTTTTGGCAACCCTTTGACAAGATTCTTTGAGGATAATTTCTTGATTAAGTCCATGTGAACATGTCCCATCCTCTTGTGCCAAAAATTTGCCTCATCTTGTACAGATGCTAGACATAATTCTTCATCCTGTTGCTCAAAGTCAATAGTATATATATTTCCTTCTCTTTGTGCAACTAGAGTGATATTGTTAGTACCATGAGAAATAGTGCATTTTTCTTTATCAAAACTAACTTGATGACCATTATCCATTAATTGACTAATACTAATAAGATTAAATTCATGTCCGGTAATAAGGTGAACATTATTTATACTTACCTTGCCATTTCTAATTTTACCTTTTTCGATGATTTTGCAAGTTCGATTATCTCCAAACGTGACCGTTCCATTCTTTTTCTTGATGTCTAGTTCCATGAACTTTGATTTATCACCTGTCATGTGACTAGAACATCCGCTATCAAGAATTCATTTTTGAGATGGGACTCTTGCTTTTAAGCATACCTATCAAGAAATGATAGTTCATCTTTTTGGTACCCATATCTTTTTGGGTCCATTTGTGTTAGTAGCAAGTAAGTCATTCTTTTTAATCCATACCTTTTTAACCTTATTTCGTTTCTTAAAGAAATTTATATCTAAATGACCTTTAATACCACAATGTTTGCAAGTTGTGAAAGGAGAGCAATAATTTAAGCTAAAACGTGATTTTGAGTTTAACATTTTCATATTGCTCTTTTTATGCATAGAATTAAAACCAATTCCTTATCTTTCAAAACTAGGTCTTTGTTTTCCTAATAAAACATTTAAATTTTCTTCACCTTGAACAAATTTAGTAAGAGATGATTTTAGTGAGTCTATTTCTTTTTGAAGTTCATTATTGGGACATGTTTTAATAGGAGATTTATCACTAAATTCATCAATACACACATCTCTCATTTTTAACTCATTAGTCAATTTTTGGACTTCATTATTCAAGAAATTTACCTTGTTGAAGAGTATTTTGTTATAATTATCTAAATAATCAATCTTAGCAGTCAAAACCTTTTCTTCATGACATGTGGATTCCTTTTCAATTTATTTCTTTTCATATATTAGTGAATCTACTTCATCCATTAATGTATTAACTAATCCTTTTAAGCTTGCATTCTTTTCTCTTAACTTTTTATTTTATTGTTCTAAAGAATTTAGTTCATTAAGAGATACCTGATTCGATTCACCTTCAATTCCCACGAAACATACTTGTGCTATCTCATCTTTAGCATCGATCTCCACTTTGAATTCTTCATCACTCCAAGTAATAAAGGCTTTGTTCTTTTTGTTGTCTTTGTAGGTGGTCTTCCCTTTATTCTTTTATTGAAAACAATCTTTCTTGAAGTGGCCAGGACGTCCACATTCGAAGCACGTCTCTTCATTTTGCTTTCCTTTGAATTTATTTGAATTGAAGGTATTTCTCCTCTTGTTTTTCCTTTGTAGTAACCCCTTGACTTTCCTTGATATCATTGTTATTTCTTCATCGGAGTTATCATCAAGTTCCTCTTCATTATCTGCAGTAAGAGCTAAGACCTTTCTTCGAGGAGTTTCCTCCTCATCATCATATCGCTTTAATTGATGTTCATATTCTTCTAGTTCACCAAACAAGGTTAAATTATCCATGGAAGAAATAGTAACAGAATCTTGAAGAGTAGTGATTTTAGAAGCAACCCTTTTGGGCATAACCCTAAGCAACTTACGGTTGATCTCACTTTGAGGAATAGTATTGTCTAGCAATTTCAAGGAGTTTATAAGGACTAGAAATCTTGCTTGAGCTAGCTTAATGGTTTCATCTTTTTCGAGCATGAACATTTCATAATCGTGCATAAGCATGCTTAGCTTTACTTCTCGTACTTTTGAAGTACCTTTATGACTTACCACTAAAGTATCCCACATCTCTTTGGCAGTGTTACATGAGGAGACTTTATCTATCTCGGATTGTACCATGCCGCCGAGAAGTGTGTTCATAGCCTTTGAATCATATGAGACCGTGTAGATTTTCGTTGAATCCATTTCTAGTAGAATCTTTGGTGGCCCATCATCTCTTCATGGAACAACTGGTCCATTCTCCACAACCCACCATTCCCAAGGATCTCTTTTAAGATAGATCCTCATTCGGAATTTCCAGAAGTTGTAATTTTTCGTGCCAAATAGCAAATGAGGTCTATTGGTTGATTGACTGTGACAACTTGATATTTTCTGTATAAATAAATCATAAATTTTGCGTATAAATTTTTTTTTTTTAATAAATATGAATGACATGTGCCAAGGTAATGTGTAATATATATTTATAGGTGTGATAAATAAAATTTATTTATTACATTAAGTATTACAAATAAATTTATTTTAGAATTATTGATTATTATCAATTATATTTTTATACTAATTAATTCCTTATTGGAAATGTTTTATTAATTATTTTTCAAGGAAAATATAATCTTATATTATTTAAATAATATATGAAATAATTTTAGAATAATTATTTATTTTAAAGGTAAGAATGCGTGAAAGGTATTATGTATGTATTTATGTGATGAATATAAAATATATTTATTACATGAATGGTTATGAATAATTTTATTTTAGAATTATTGCTCATTATAAATTATATTCTAATAATAATTAGTTTTATAGTAAAAATGTTTTTAATGATTATTTTCCATGAAATGTTTGCAAGTTGTGAAAGGAGAGCAATAATTTAAGCTAAAACGTGATTTTGAGTTTAACATTTTCATATTACTCTTTTTATGCATAGAATTAAAACCAATTCCTTATCTTTCAAAACTAGGTCTTTGTTTTTCTAATATAACATTTAAATTTTCTTCACCTTGAACAAATTTAGTAAGAGATGATTTTAGTGAGTCTATTTCTTTTTGAAGTTCATTATTGGGACATGTTTTAATAGGAGATTTATCACTAAATTCATCAATACACACATCTCTCATCTTTAACTCATTAGTCAATTTTTGGACTTCACTATTCAAGAAATTTACCTTGTTGAAGAGTATTTTGTTATAATTATCTAAATAATCAATCTTAGCAGTCAAAACCTTTTCTTCATGACATGTGGATTCCTTTTCAATTTATTTCTTTTCATATATTAGTGAATCTACTTCATCCATTAATGTATTAACTAATCCTTTTAAGCTTGCATTCTTTTCTCTTAACTTTTTATTTTATTGTTCTAAAGAATTTAGTTCATTAAGAGATACCTGATTCGATTCACCTTCAATTCCCACGAAACATACTTGTGCTATCTCATCTTTAGCATCGATCTCCACTTTGAATTCTTCATCACTCCAAGTAATAAAGGCTTTGTTCTTTTTGTTGTCTTTGTAGGTGGTCTTCCCTTTATTCTTTTATTGAAAACAATCTTTCTTGAAGTGGCCAGGACGTCCACATTCGAAGCACGTCTCTTCATTTTGCTTTCCTTTGAATTTATTTGAATTGAAGGTATTTCTCCTCTTGTTTTTCCTTTGTAGTAACCCCTTGAGTTTCCTTGACATCATTGTTATTTCTTCATCGGAGTTATCATCAAGTTCCTCTTCATTATCTGCAGTAAGAGCTAAGACCTTTCTTCGAGGAGTTTCCTCCTCATCATCATATCTCTTTAATTGATGTTCATATTCTTCTAGTTCACCAAACAAGGTTAAATTATCCATGGAAGAAATAGTAACAGAATCTTGAAGAGTAGTGATTTTAGAAGCAAACCTTTTGGGCATAACCCTAAGCAACTTACGGTTGATCTCACTTTGAGGAATAGTATTGTCTAGCAATTTCAAGGAGTTTATAAGGACTAGAAATCTTGCTTGAGCTAGCTTAATGGTTTCATCTTTTTCGAGCATGAACATTTCATAATCGTGCATAAGCATGCTTAGCTTTACTTCTCGTACTTTTGAAGTACCTTTATGACTTACCACTAAAGTATCCCACATCTCCTTGGCAGTGTTACATGAGGAGACTTTATCTATCTCGGATTGTACCATGCCGCCGAGAAGTGTGTTCATAGCCTTTGAATCATATGAGACCATGTAGATTTTCGTTGAATCCATTTCTAGTAGAATCTTTGGTGGCCCATCATCTCTTCATGGAACAACTGGTCCATTCTCCACAACCCACCATTCCCAAGGATCTCTTTTAAGATAGATCCTCATTCGAAATTTCCAGAAGTTGTAATTTTCCGTGCCAAATAGCAAATGAGGTCTATTGGTTGATTGACTGTGACAACTTGAAATTTTCTATATAAATAAATCATAAATTTTACGTATAATTTTTTTTTTAATAAATATGAATGACATGTACCAAGGTAATGTGTAATATATATTTATAGGTGTGATAAATAAAATTTATTTATTACATTAAGTATTACAAATAAATTTATTTTAGAATTATTGATTATTATCAATTATATTTTTATACTAATTAATTCCTTATTGAAAATGTTTTATTAATTATTTTTCAAGGAAAATATAATCTTATATTATTTAAATAATATATGAAATGATTTTAGAATAATTATTTATTTTAAAGGTAAGAATGCGTGAAAGGTATTATGTATGTATTTATGTGATGAATATAAAATATATTTATTACATGAATGGTTATGAATAATTTTATTTTAGAATTATTGCTCATTATAAATTATATTCTAATAATAATTAGTTTTATAGTAAAAATGTTTTTAATGATTATTTTCCATGAAAATATGATAATTATATTAATTGAATAATATATGATATGATTATAGAATTTTTATAATACTTATTTTATTATATGACTTTATTTCAGAATAATTTAGTTAATTATTTAACTTAATTATTAATGTTAAATATGAAAGATAAATCAGATATGGAATCCAAACCCTAATTCCGGGTTTTGATTAAAGAATGAGAATAATAATATTATATTATTATTTGTCAGTATTATAATTATGTATGTTATGTGTGTAATGTTAATGTGTGGAACAGTTTTATTATATTACGACCAAACCTTATTAATATTTTTAGAAACCCTAGTTTCAAACTGTTAAACCCTAATTGAATTGAAACCCTAACGCGAAAGTCATTTACGACTTTGAGAATTTGTTAAGTCGTTATGTGTGGGCCCAAGTGCAAATTAGGGTTCACTTGACCTAATTGAATTAAATGCACAAATTAATGTTTGTATGGTGATTAAATGAAAAGAAGGAAGAGCCGGAAATAGTGAAACAAGACTTGAGAGAATCTTTCACGTGTCCCGAGGCAGAAGACACGTGGAGGCAACTCATTTTGGGAATTGATTGAGGGATTGGATTGGTGGCTAGAAGGACAGGGCAATATGGGCAATACTCCAATGACTAAAGGGTATTTCTGGAATTTCCCTAAAGGCATGTGCCTTGCACATGACTACTTTCCAGAAAACCCTATAAATACCCCTTCCATTCCATTTGGAAGGGGACCTCTCTTCAGACACAGGACTCGGATTCTCAGAAGATCAAAGAGACCCTTTTTTGGTGACTTAAAGGCTCGGAAATTCCACCTAAAAGCACCAAAGGGGTTTGGACATTTCTCTCAACTGGAAGGACACTCAAGAAGAAGGCTCTTGGAATCCCTGTTACCCTAACACGGTTCCCGGATTCTAGGAGTTCTGCAACGCGTCGTTGGAGTAATCGCCCACCTTTTCTTCTCCCCTCTTCAATCAATCAATCAATTCCGTACTTTTCGTGGATTTCTCTCCTCCTCAGCCAACACGAAACCCTAACCCTATCAAGGTACGATTTCCTTGCCCACATTTATTTGGCGACTCTGCTAGGGAGGTGTAGAATTCGTGAGGGTATGCCCACAACTCGAAGTGGGAGAACTACAAGAAGAGCTGCTTCACCAACAAACAGCATTACCTCACCGGATCCAGTTCCAAGGCAAGCCACTCGAGCTTTCTAAGGCGCAAACTTGGATTTTGACCAACCACTTATTGAAAATACTTCAGAAGGAAGTTCAACATCACCACATATGGCCAATCAACAACACACAAGCGTAGGAAGGCAAGGTGAGGATGCAGGTGGAGACCCGACGAATGCTGTGCAACTGGAGATGCTCAAGGCATTGAAGGAAGCACGAGAAGGGCAAGGAATGATGATGGCCATGATGCTGGAAATGCAGAGGAAGCAAGAGGAGATGGGGAATTTCCGCCAGCAGTTGATGCAGATTCCCACTTTCAAGGCCATGTTCCCAGGAAGTTCGCATGGGGAACAAGCAGGTGTGGAAGACAACAATAATGGTAGCAACAACAAAGAGAACCAGATTGTACCTCCATTAACGGAAAGTCAATCGGTTCCAATAATCAACTTGGAAGCCCAGAACAGTGGCGACGTGCCACAACCTAGGATGGAAGCAAGCCAACCTCAGGCAAACATCATCTCAGCAACTATTCCATCATTTTCACAGGTGCAAATGCCAATCATTCCAAGCAATATCCAGCGAATGAGCCAGCAACTTCCACCAGTGCCAGCTGTTCATGATGTAAGTGTTCATCAACCAATTTCTCTACCATACACACCGTCGATGCAACAGTATATCACAACACCCCAGAGAGTTCACGCTACAAGCCCGTATGTGACGAAGGATGATATGATTGACGTGATCAATCAACTTCGCAGACAGACATCTCGACCCTCGGAGTTGGACTTTACTCCTCCTTACCCTGCACACATTCGGAGGCAGCCTTACCCAATAGGGTATATTGAGCACCCCCGCAATTTCCAAAATACAACGGGGAGAAAGGAAATGCTAGGGAACATATTACCAGGTTTGTAGAGTCAATGTCTCCGTGGCTCGGATATGAAGAAGTGAACAACCACAACTTGTTGATGCGGGAATTCAATAAGACTTTGAAGGATAGTGCCTTTAGTTGGTACTACAATTTGGAGAAGGGGTCAGTCCATGATTGGGATGACTTAAAATTACAATTTTTCAAGAAATTTTTCTATGTGCAGAAACAGGTAACCATTGTGGAGCTCATGCGGTTCAAGAAGAAATCGAATGAGGAGTTGTCAGATTATGTTGACAGGTTCAGGGCCCAGGCACAGAAGTGTGCAGAACCGATTGAAGAAAAGAACTTAGTCAGCATTTGCAACAATGGTGCCTTGGATTCTTTCAAGCCCCACCTCATCACCAAGGCTTGTGATTCTTTCGCGACCCTCTCATCTTTTGCACAGGACTTGGGAGGAATCATGACATTGCCCACTAACCATGCGACGGTTACATGGAAGGGCAAGAGGACATCAACTGTGGCTTTGACTGACTCTCAGTCAAAACCACAAGGGGGCAAGAGGGAGAAACACGAGAAAAATTTTGACCGAAGCAGAGGAAAGCCTGGAGACAAATATGCAAGAAAGCCAGTCCCGGAGGCTATCACATGTAGTGAGAAAGCATTTAGGGGTTTGTATGAACAATGGGTTGAACATGGAGTAGTGAAACCCCCAAGGCCTAGATTTGCAGTGACAGAAGAAATAAAGAGAAGACCAGACTTTTGTGTATTCCACCAATACGCGGGACACTCAATAATGGATTGTTATAGCCTGCGGAGGATATTCCACGAGAAGCTGGCAAATGGGGAAATTGAACTTTGAAAGGAAAGTAGTGTTCATGACAAGCCGCTGCCAAACCACAAAGGGAAGGAAACGTGCAACACTGTTATTTACAGCACAAGCCCAGAAGTGGAGATGATGATGGAATAAAAGTAGGAGTGTGATCCAGGCCTGCAGGTAATGGCATTGATGAACGGAGCCAAGTTCAGAAATTTTTTTGATCAGATAGTATTGGCCAAGGAAGCAAGGATTGAGGCAACCAGGGCAATTATCAAGGCTGCCGAGACGCAGGAGACTTGCATGGCCATAAGCAAAGGATTTATGAAGACGATGGAGGAAGAAGAAAATAAGATATCTTTCTCTAAAGCTGATAGAGAGATAAGATACCCGCATAACAGACCGTTGTATGTGACAGCAGTAATCAACGGCATCGAGGTGCGGAGGGCATTCATTGACAATGGAGCGTTTGTAAATATTATGCCCTACACCGTGTTCAAACGGTTAGGCCTGCCGGAGAAGAAGATTGTGAAGGAACAAACTAACATTACCGGATTCGCCAATCAAAGCACAAGAACCCTAGGACACATTAAGGTGGACATGCAAGTTGGGAAGATTCGGGGGCCTGTAATGTTCCATGTTTCCGAGGTGGATGCATCATATCATGTCTTGCTAGGAAGGGCTTGGCAAAACGACTACGGGGTGGTACCCTCGGTCTTTCATCAATGCCTTAAATCTATTTGGAAAGGGAGAGAAGTGAGGGTACCAGCAACTCGGAATCCCTTTGGACCAGAGGAGGCACACATCACCGAAGAAACTTTCTTTGATGATGTCGCTGAAGAGGGAGAGGACCAGATTGCAAGACCTGATTCCCTAAGACTAGCAAGTTGGGAGGAAGTGCAGGAAGATAAGTTCATGCCTGCAGAAAAAGAAAAGAAGAAGACCTCGGAACGCGGAGAATGTTCTAAAAACAAGAAGCCAGTGGTAGTAGACTTAGAGAAAGAAGGAAGAGAAGAAAAGAAAAGGCCAGCAGACCCTGAAGATGCCAGAAATATAATAAATGCCAAGCGGATGGCACGATCTGAGGATGGCCATAGGACAAAATGGGAGAGGGTTGTTAAACCCGATGGAAAGGTAGTGTTTCGATTGTGACGATGCAAGGGGGAAGAGCCCTTGGAAGCGTGTGAACCCAACGGCTCAGGAGGTGTCCCCCATTCTAGCAATAATGAAGAAGAAGAAGTTGTACAACAGAAGGTGGAACCAGCTCCAGAATGTTTCGAGGATAGGCCAAAACCTCAACAAAATGAATTAGAGGAAGTTAATCTGGCAACAGAGGAAGGAACACCAAGACCGACTTATGTCAACAAGGAGCTGAATGTTAAACAGAAAGAGGAGCTTGTACAATTATTGCGAGAATATAGGGATGTATTTGCTTGGAATTACGACGAGATGCCCGGAATTGACAAGGATCTTGTGGAGCACAACCTAAACATAAGTCCGGGAATGAAGCCAGTAAAGCAAGCACCTCGCAATTATGCACCCGAAGTAGAAACTCAAATAAAGGAAGAGATCAAGAAGTTGCTGGAAGTAGGGTTCGTCAAGCCCATTCAACATCCAATATGGCTATCCAGCATTGTACCGGTAAAGAAGTCAAATGGACAGCTACGAATATGTGTGGATTTTAGAGATTTGAACAAGGCATGCCCAAAGGACATGTACCCATTACCCAACATAGACACTTTGGTAGATGCAACGGCTAATCATGAGATGATGTCATTCATGGACGGGTTTGTGGGTTACAATCAGATAAAGATGTCAGTAGAAGATGCAGATTTGACAACCTTTCGTAACCCGTTTGGAAATTTCTACTATGTAGTAATGCCATTCGGGTTGAAGAATGCGGGGGCAACTTATCAAAGGGCAATGCACGCCATATTTCATGACATGATTCATGATATAGTGGAGGACTATGTAGACGACATAGTAGTGAAATCCAAGAAGGCGATAACTCATATGGAGGACCTGAGGAAAGTGTTCGAGCGGTGCCAAAGGTATAAGTTGAGGATGAATCCGAAGAAGTGCGCCTTTGGGATGACGACTGGAAAGTTCTTGGGCTTCTTGGTGCACAATAGAGGCTTAGAGGTGGACCCAAGCAAGGCCAAATCAATCACAGAGATGCCCCCACCAAAAACGCAGAAACAGTTAAAGAGCTTTCTAGGGAAAGTTTCATACATGAGAAGATTCATGCCAGCATTAGCCGAAGTCACAGAACCTTTTGGAAAATTGCTAAAAGGAAAGGCACAATGGGACTGGGGGCAAGACCAACAACAGGCGTTTAAGAAGGTGAAAAGAATTTTGGCTTCGGCACAAACAATGGTAGTGCCACAAAGAGGAATGCCGTTGCAGTTGTACATCACATCTACCAAGAAGTCCATAGGCGGATTGATCACGCAGGAGGTGGATGGAGAAGAGAAACCTGTATATTACATTAGCCGGATAATCCGAGGACCGAAAACCAGGTATTCACAGGTGGAGAGGCATTGCCTAGCCTTGGTATTCATTGCGCAAAAAATGCGACATTATTTTTTAGCACACGAAGTAAAGCTTGCAACAAAAACTGATCCAATCAAATACCTATTAACTAAGCCAGCATTAGTAGGGAGACCTGCCAGATGGATGATGATTCTTTCAGAGTACGACATCAAGTGTGTAACACCGAAGGCGATCCGATGTCAAGCCTTGGTAGACCTGCTGGCTCAATTTCCAAATGGAGAATATGAACCCCCTTCTGAAGATCTTCCGGGTGAAGAAGTAGAATCAATCGAGTTGATGAATGAGGACCCAGAATGGTGGAGTTTGGCTTTTGATGGATCATCTGCAGAAGGTAAAGGTGGAGCAGGAGTGGTGTTGACCACTAAAGAAGGAAATGAAGTGGCCTTATCATACAAATTGGATTTTCCTTGCACAAACAATGAAGCAGAATATGAGGCGTTCATACTAGGGTTGTTGGCGGCTCAAGAATTAGGAGCCAAACATCTTAAAGTAAAGGGAGATTCAAACCTCATAGTGCAACAAATAAGAGGCCAATTCGGAGTGAAGGAACCTATCTTGGCGCCATATCGAACTGTAGCACAAAAGGTGATGGAGGCTTTTAAGAAGGTGGTGATTGAATATGTGCCAAGAGGACAGAATAAACAACCTGATGCACTAGTAACAGTAGCGTCTCGAGTCTATATCCAAGGTGAGGATTTGGATGTAAAGGTAATGAAGAGAAACCTCCCAACCACGGTGCTAAATTTGTTCCCCAAAGATATGATAGATGATTGGCGACACGACATCTCCCATCAATTGCAAACAAAGGAGGGAACAATACCTACTGTGAAGTTACAGAAGTACAACATCATCAAAGGTGTCTTGTATCACAAAGAAGCAGACGGTGTGTTGACACGATGCTTAGGGAGGCAGGAAGCAGATAGAGTATTGCAACAGGTGCATGACGAGAACTGCGGATTGGCAGACATAGGCTTGTATCGTAGGCTGCAGCGTCAAGGGTATTATTGGCTTGAAATGAAGAAGGAAGCAGATGCCCTACAACGCCAATGTGTTTCATGCGAAGAATACCCTGGGGAGGATGAATGCGCCTTCATTGAAGACATAGTGGATTGGCGAATCCCTTATGTGGAGTTCTTACAAAGCGGGACTCTTTCGACCGAAAAGAAGGACGCAATTATAATCAAGAGGAAGTCACAACGTTTCTTCTTGCAGAACGAAGAATTGTTTAGAAGGGGATTCAATGGCAAGCCCCTACGGTGTCTGGAACTAGGTGAAGCCAAAGATTTGGTTAACCAAATGCACAAGGATGAACACCATGGGGGAGCCAAGTTGTACAAACAACTTATCGATAATGGTTACTACTGGCCAAAGATGGAGGGAGATTGTCTAGAATTTGTTAAAAAGTGACACATTTGTCAAATACATAGAAACTTGATCCATGCTCCCACCGTGGATTTGCGAACCTTGGCAACACCATGGCCCTTTCATACATGGGGAATGGATCTTATAGGTCCTGTTCACCCTAATTCTAAGGGTAACATATGGATTTTAACTGCCACTGAGATGTACACAAAGTGGGTGGAGGCAATACCCTTGAAGAAGGCCACGGGACCAGCAGTGGCCAATTTTATCAAGGAGCACATCATTTGCCGTTTCGGGATCCCGAAGATAATTTTGTCGGATAATGGAACTCCCTTCATCAATAGAGACGTCAAAAATCTGATGGAAAGATACAGGGTGAAACATTACAAATCATTGCCCTACTACCCGAAAGGCAACAGACAAGCAGAGGCTACAAACAAAACCTTTATAAAAATTTTATCAAAAACCCTAGAAGATCATCCGAAGACATGGGCAGAACAATTACCGATAGCGTTATGGGCATATCGAACTTCAAAAAGGAAGCCTACAGGCGAGACCCCGTATGCTTTGGTTTATGGTGAAGAAGCTGTTTTGCCCGCTGAAATAGAAATACCTTCGGCTCGAATGAGACTTCGAAGCTTAGTCGAGGAAGAAAACCGACCAGCAGCCTTGGAGGCCTTAGTTGAATTTCAAGATAAGGCTAAAGAAAAGCTTGAATGGTATCATGAAAGACTGCGACGACAATACAATACCGCAGTAGTACCACGACGAATTCTGGTGGGGGACCTGGTACTCAAAACGGCAACTCAACTCATGAGGGGGACCCCAACCACTAAATTTTACCCCAAATGGGAAAGCCCGTATAGGGTACGAGAGATCTCGGAAAGCGGGTATTGCAAGATATCTCGTGTGGGATCAAATGCTGTCTCAGGCCCATTGAACTTGAAGTGGGTAAAAAAATATTACACATGAGAAGAGCATCACAAAAAGTTATACTTTCAACTTCAAAAGTAATCAAGGCACCTGACTAAGTACAGCCCTTGGAAGTTACACTTTCAAACTTCAAAAGTGATCGAGGAACCTGATTAACAGTCCTCGACAGTTACACTTTCAACTTCAAAAGTGACTGAGGCACCTGAGTATAAGCCCTCAACCCTGAAAGTTACACTTTATCTTTAAAAGTGGCAAACGTTATGCTTTATTCGACAAAAGCAAGAAAGTTACACTTTACCTCTAAAAGTGGCAATCGTTATGCTTTATTCGACATAAGCAAGATTTACTAATGAAACGTTATGCTTTTCGTTAAAAGCAATTTTATTATCAATAAATTTACAGACTTTCACTTATACTTGAATGTTATTTTTAAATTTCTTTAAAAAAAATAAGTATATAAAGTCAAGTTTTGGTTTGTGAAAACTATATATACATGTTTTTGATAAAATTCATATTTACTTGTGGTTGTCTTGTAATATTAATTTGAATAACTTGAGATTCAATGATAAATATTGAATTTTAAGGAATCATTCAAATTAAAAGCAATCAACAAGGTTGAAGAAACTACATTTTGATAAATGAAATATGTGTAAATGAGTTTCTAAAACAGGAAATCGAAAAAAAAAACTACTACAACAAGTTATGATCTAAAGGCCAAGACATATCAAAATGAAGTGGAGGCACAACTAAAGCTTCTAAGTCAGCAATGGCAGCATCACGAATCCTAAGATTTGCAGCTTTCAGTTCCCTAACTTGTTGGGTAGTTGACTCTAAGTCCCGTCGCTGGCGCTCTACCTTCCAAAGACGGCCCTCTAAAACTTGAGACTGAATCTTTAATTTGTTAGCGGCTTCATCAAGCTCAGAAAGCTGCACTGAAAATGATTCATCTTCACACTTACGTACATCAACCTCTGAACGTAATGAAACAAGATCAAAACTTGACTTGAGAAGAGTCAATCTATCACAAAACGGAGACATGTCAACACCTATGGCTGTAAGGTCGTCTACTTTATCATTAAACTTCTTCAAGTCCTCGACTCGCAAAGAATATAAAAAAAGAGTGTGCAATCTACAAATAAGGCCTGCGAGCTGATCTAGGAAGAAGGTTTGGGTGGAAGTCTCCTTAATAATTAACCGGTCAAGTATCTGCGGGAACCGAGCTAGGAGACGCTCCAGACTTTCCCGACTAGAAGATGATATCTGGAAATCCCTCCAAGAAATAAGATCCCCATTTGGATTGAAGGAAGCTCTGGTAGCAGCTACTTTAGAAGCCACCATTGAATTTGTCGAGTCAAGGGGTGGAGGAGTTGAAAGATGCTGTATGGCTGAGGATTCCTCGAAACCTTGGTCACCTGGAGGATAACCAAGGTCACTATATGGCGAGTGGGAAACATCTGGATGGAGAGCATCAAATAAAGCGAGTGCCTCAATAGGCAAAGGCAAGTCTTTCATCTTCTCGCTCTGAAAAAACAAAATGTCAAAACACAATATATTAAAAAGAAAGAAAGGAAATTCAAGACAAATCATATGTTGATTAAAGAAGGATAATCACAATATAGTCAATGGAAAAGGAGTCAGGAGATGCCACAGAAAGAGGAATGTTATTCAACCCACCCAGAATGTTATCAACACTTCCCTCCCGAGAAATCAAAAACTCGGTAGAATCCTTCTGGGGAGGATGAGCATCACCAATAATTTCAGAAGGATTCCCCCTCGGGGAAGTAAGAGCCTCATCAACATCTTCACACTTGTCATGAGGAGCAGTCACAGGAGGGTGTGAAGAAATAGCTGTATAACCCATAGTAGGACTCGAGCTCACATCGGATAAGGTATCCTTAGCAACCAGGCTAACACAATCATCACGAGGAATAGATGACTCAATATTAACAAGTATAGGTTGGGAAGGCTCACGACTAGTGAAAACCGCCGCGACTGCCTCATTGGTAGTATTACACATAAGCCCAAGATGAACGTTATCATCATCATCATCTTCATCGTCCACGATAACCTAAAAAAAAAAGGGGGAAACAATTACTTAACAATATGAGAAAGTAGTAATACAAGGGATGAAAGAAAAAATGAGAATAGTACAAAAAAAAATTATTACCAAATTTCTATGGCGTTTCTTGGTTGGATCCTCAGCTGCCGGTATATTAGAATCAGCATCATCAAGAGGACGTTTCGATGATGGCTTTAACAGAAGCCTAATAACGGGACGACTAACCGGAACCACGATAGAAGTAATAGGAGGATCCACCTAAGAATCAGTAGTGGTAGATACTTTCGTTTTAGAACGAGTGATACTCATTTCCTCGGCACCAGAGGATCCTTGGGGAGGAACTGAAGGAGGTATCTGTGATAGAAATACATGAGACGAAGCCCGTGGTGGAAGACTCCTGGAGGTAGTAGGGGCATGTGACGGAAGAATAGTTGGGTCACTTCGAGGATGAATGTCTACTGATCGAGGATGAGAAGACTTAAGCATCAAAGCTTCACGCTCAATGAGCCGACTACTGGTTGACCAACGTTCTGAACGGACATTGGTCTTAGGAGAACATAGCAACCTGGCCCACTGGAGACGTTCGGGAATAGAAACTGGTAGAGAACAAAACGAAGTATCATCCTCCCATCTTTTAAGATTGACTTGCCAATAATTACGCTCGCTGGTAGTATATCGCCCAATCCGAGAAACATTTGGTATGACAAAAGGAAGGGATTTATGAGGAGCATTCGGAGGCCTTGTAAATGCCCACATAAAAGAGGGAGAGGTAGAGACAAAGTTGAGAAGGGCAGTCTCATAAGTCTCATGACAAGTGTGGCCAAAGGGGCGCTCCTGGTCAAATCCAAACTGCCTCATGACCCTGTGAGGAGAATAAAGCACAGTGCCAAAACCATTATCTTCGACGAAATAAGGAAGTTCCGCAGCCCAAAGGAAGACGAACCAGGACAACGAAGAACCACTCAATTCGTTGATATTTGAGTAGGAGCGAAAGTGATGCCTATAGAAGTGGGACAGATGACCGCCACTTTCTAAAATAATAGTGTATGGACGAGCTGTAAAGCATGAAGAATCATCGATAAAATGCCATAAATCTGAACTAGATCGATGATCAATCCAGCGAGCTGTACGAGGGACAATGTTGCGCAATGAAGAAGGATCTGAATACTGCTTTTTCTTCTTAGAAATATGTGTAGGAGTAGAATATCTCAAAAAGTGCTCGAAGAGAAAGATCTGAAGAAAGGAGCAGGGAACGAAGCAATTTACGTCATACCTGAGTAAAGGAATAAAAAGATTGATAAGAAAAAAAAATGCGGTGTGAAAGACAGTTAATAAAAAATACGAAAATGAGTACCTCCCAATAGATTCTTTCATAGCGAGAATGGTTTCGTCCAAACGACGATACAATGTTCCTAAGAAGAGATGAGCAAGAGGAACATTTAGACCTCGAGATAACATAGAAGCTAAACCAAACATGCGAGTCGAAGGACCATCTACAGGAGACCCAGGAAAAATGAAGCGAGACAACCACATAGTCAAATAAGCAGCTAGGGGGAAAGGGCAAGGCTCCTCATGGAGAGCGAGGACAGACTTGTTATAGTCAGAACTATTTCCGTGACTGGGCCGGTAATCCTTGAAGAAGTAGCGCACCCAAGATAACCAGGAATTCTTTTGCCGGTTAGAGGTCTCAAAGTTTGGAATGAGCGTGTCACCCTGAAATCGCGAGAAATAATTAGGAGCCCGCTTGAAAGCTTCTGTCAAATAAGTAACGCACTCAACATCTCTAGGAGACAAGCTAGATAGGCTACAGGAAGTCAAGGCAACAGCAGGAAGGCTACAAGATATAATCCAGAATGAGTTCATAAACTTAAAAAAAAAAGAAAAAAAAGAAGAATGAACGAAATAGGAAAAAAAGGATTACTGGTAAATGGCATAAACGTCCTCTAGAGTCGGGGTGAACTCCCCCCAAGCACTGACAAATGTACATGTGGAAGAACACCAGCGCGAAATCAAGACGGTAAGAGCGTCATGGTCTTGTTGGATACGAAGATCCCTGCATAGCTGAATGCAACGTAGAATGTCGACCCTCTTCAGTATATCCATATAATCAGAATTTGTGAGAACCTCGTCGGTCCAATGTTGCCACCCCTGAAGACGATTGGATGAGTCAGATACGAAATGAATGGGACTGTAGGGGTACTCCTATTTTTCTATACACATACGGGGAATGCGAGCAGAACAGGGAAAGCTGTCTAAGCTTGCGCAAGCCGTAGCATATAGAAATAAACCTGCTTTCTCAGGAGGAGGAAAGGCTGTACGATCATAATTCTTTACTTGCTCCCAGAAAACGTCAGAAGACCCATAAAAGGGAGCCTTTCCCCAGTCGCTGATGAAAGGAACTTCCTTAGTAGTTTACGGGTCTGTGGAATGTTCATTGGAATTGGCCTGCAACAAGAAAACTTAACACGAGAATTCTGAAAACAAGGAAAGAAAGTGAATGATGATTTGATATTAAGTGCTTACCATTACAAAAGAGAAGATATGAAACTTAAATAAGAAGACTGGATTCGGGAAAGAAAGATCACGGACCCCTGAAAGAAGAAAAAGAGCACAAGCATTAGGAGTCATTCAAATAAAAATAGGGTAAAGGAGGAATGGGAAAATGTGCAAGAGGAGGCCATTAGGTCAGTTTCCCCTAAGGGTTGGCCCGTAGGGTTTAGCCACCTAAGGAGTTCTTTCCTCTTACATTTAACTTCTCCTTACTCGTTGAATCAACTGATTGGAATAAATGCTACTTCTCCGGAATATCCGAACCAAGATCCTTGTTAAGGTGAAATGGCTCGGAATGGATGCTTCCTTGCTATGGTGTTATTTCTTTCTTTGAGAATATCCGAGCCAAGATCCCTGTTAAGGTGAAATGGCTCGAAATAGATGCCTCCTCCTTGCGGTGTTCTTTTCCCTTTGAGACTATCCGAGCCAAGATCCTTGTTAAGGTGAAATGGCTCAGAATAGATACTTCCTTGCTATGGTGTTATTTCTTTCTTTGAAAATATCCGAGCCAAGATCCCTGTTAAGGTGAAATGGCTCGAAATAGATGCCTCCTCCTTGCGGTGTTGCTTTCCCTTTGAGAATATCCGAGCCAAGATCCTTGTTAAGGTGAAATGGCCCGGAATAAATTCTTCCTCGTTGCAGTGTTGCCTCTTTTCTTTGAGAATATCCGAGCCAAGATCCTTGTTAAGGTGAAATGGCCCGGAATAGATAATTCCTCCTTGCGGTATGGCTTTCAAAAATATCCGAGCCAAGAACCTGTTAAGGTGAAATGGCCCGGAAAAGAAACACTACGATCAACTGAAAAAAAAAAGAAACAAACGAAATAATCATAAAGAATTAACCAAACTGAAAATTACACAAGCTATTCTGGGGGATATCAGGTTGGATTGTTGGGGGAGAAGTTGCAAGTGTACACACGTGAGTGGAGTAGGTTAATTAAGTTCTTCTTTACAGCCGCTCACATGGAACAAGACAATATTTGATGCACTTGGAGGGCAACGAACCCTTTGCGTTAAACCTGGGATATCTATGAATAGAAGCTTGGGCTAATGGCCAAAGTATTGGTCAATATTGGGTTTCATATCTTTCACACGCTATGTCAGATTCAAGTACACATCAAAAAAAATGGTCATTAGCGTCAAACCGTCAAAGCAGTCCTTGCAGTTTGTGCTGCATTTGGGTTGGTGTTCGGAGGGGTTGGAGAGATTCAAATTCCAAAAGGCCAGTGATAATATACAATTACCCAAAAGAACTTGAGCCGTTTTATGTGCGCCTGAATGATGATGGCAAAACAATTGCAGTATTTGATGTGGCTGTACCAAAAGTGGGGCTCTGATTAGAGGTAGCAAAAAAAATGAGAAAAGCTTGAATATATTAAATTCAAGGATCAAGGAATTTAGAAAAATACCCCTTGAATCATGGAGATTTTATTTAGCCCCTGATATATATATATATATATATATATATATATATATATATATATATATATATATATATATATATATATATATATATATATATATATATATAACTGGTGGAAAAAACATATAAACATATATACTTTTCATACATATATTCCCACATACTTTTCATATAAGATATTAAGAATTCTTGGGGATCAAATTATTAAGTAATTAATATTTAATATACAATATCAAATCAATAATATATAATATATATATATATATATATATATATATATATATATATTTATTGGGAAAATTTGATCTTATTTTTAAAATAAAATAAGATTTAATTTAGTAATATATATATATATACATATATATATATATATATCTTATTTTTAAAATAAAATAAGATTTAATTTAGTAATATATATATATATATATATATATATACATATATATATATATATATAAGTAAAAAAAAATTACGAAAACATTTCGTGGTATGAATCTCAATATAAAGTTAATTGCTTCCTGTTGCAATTCCTTTTGCAATTCTAATACATATATTGCTATATTTTCTTTTTTTAGTAAAATCAAATCCTTCCAATCACCAAGCGTGATCACTGTGCACAATCACAGTGCATATCAATCAGATAAGAGAAAAGGAGCTTGGTGGAAGTATGATATATATATATGACCTTGTTTTCAAGATTTTCTAAAATAAAATAAGATTTAATTTTATTTGGTAATATATAATTTATTTTGAATTAGTTTTTAATATATATATATATATATATATATATATATATATATATATACATATAAAGATTTGATTTTGTTTTCAAAATAATAGGAATGATTTGATTTTCTATAAAGAAGAATTTGATCTTATTTACAAAACAAAATAAGATTTTATTTTATTTGATAAATATATAATTTATTTTGATTTAGTTTCAATATATGTATATATATACATATAATAATTAATTAAGGGAACAAATATTATGCAAGGTTTTGAAAGATTTGATAGACGATTTCCAAGGATATATTCCATAGGTTCCCTATTCTATGATTTTCTGTTTTAAGGACTTGCAAGATTGAGCTTCGCAGATTTTTCAGAAAATTGAAGCAGGATTCTCGGAGTTAAAGTATATTGCACGATCGTCACTCTAAGGACGCAACTCTCGCGCAGGGGGCAAATGTGGGCTCAAGTATAAATTAGGGTTCACTTGACCTAATTGAATTAAATGCACAAATTAATGTTTGTATGGTGATTAAATGAAAAGACGAAAGAGCCGGAAATAGAGAAACAAGACTTGAGAGAATCTTTCACGTGTCCCGAGGCAGAAGACACGTGGAGGCAACTCATTTTGGGAATTGATTGAGGGATTGGATTGGTGGCTAGAAGGACATGGCAATATGGGCAATACTCCAATGACTAAAGGGTATTTCTGGAATTTTCCTAAAGGCATGTGCCTTGCACATGACTACTTTCCAGAAAACCCTATAAATACCCCTTCCATTCCATTTGGAAGGGGACCTCTCTTCAGACACAGGACTCGGATTCTCAGAAGATCAAAGAGACCCTTTTTTGGTGACTTAAAGGCTGGAAAATTCCACCTAAAAGCACCAAAGGGGTTTGGACATTTCTCTCAATTGCAAGGACACTCAAGAAGAAGGCTCTTGGAATCCCTGTTACCCTAACACGGTTCCCAGATTCTAGGAGTTCTGCCACGCGTCGTTGGAGTAATCGCCCACCTGTTCTTCTCCCCTCTTCAATCAATCAATCAATTCCGTACTTTTCGTGGATTTCTCTCCTCCTCAGCCAACACAAAACCCTAACCCTAGTAAGGTACGATTTTCTTGCCCACATTATGTAATCACGATAATGTGATTTATGATCGGTGTTATATGTATTAACCCTAATTAGGGAGAATCGCAATCATTCAAAATCCTTATTATTTTTTTATATGATAAACCCTAATTTTACTGACAAACACTAATGTTGAAGTCATATGAGACTTTAAAATCTGTTAAGATACTATGTTATGTGGTGTATGAAGTGTATTATAAATATTGGATGCTATTAGGAAAACTCTAATTATAGGAGATATTAATTTTAAATTAAAACCCTAATTTCGTAAATTAGAAACCTAAAATAATAATTAGCTAAATTCAAAATGGAAATCCTAATTGAAAACTCAAGTTGAGTTCGACACTGTTATATAACTGTGTTATATGGTGCATGCATGTTATGTATTATATAATTTTATATTGATTAGGTAAACCCTAATTAATATTTAGAAATATTAATTTCTAGAAACCCTAATATTTATTTTATAAACCCTAATTTATTTAAATTGTAAACCCTAATTGTTGATTTGGAAAGCTTAATGCTAATTAGTGTATCTTAAACCTAATTAGTAAGGTGTTAAGTAATTAGAAACCTAATTAATTAAGAAACCTTAATTTTGTATTTTAGAAACTAAAATTTTATTATTTTATTATTTATTTTTCAAACCCTAGATTGGAAATTCTAGAATTTTTTTTAAACCCTAAAATGGTCTAAATCCTAACCCAAACCCAAACCCTAAACCCTAAGGGTTTGCCAAAATTACAATTTTGCCATTTAAATGATTTACTAAATGACATTTTTTCCCTTCTTATATTATTAAGCTAGATTGTGTAGGTTTTGACATTTGGTGGAGTTGTTCACCAAACCAACCACCCCATGTGACCTTATATCTCCAGCAAATCAAGAAATCTTAGCCAATTCATGCATCTTAGACTTCTATAAATAGATTGGAAGAGAGAGAAATTGTATTTGTTAGATTATTTTGTGCAAAACACTCAACCATTCTCTCTCAAACCCAAACCTCTGAAATTTCCTTCATATATCAGTCATATATCAAGCCCCACGAAATCCATAATCAAATCAGAAGCCAAGATTCAAGATTTGTTCAAGTAAGATATAAAACTAATCTTACAAGTTGATCTTTGATCCTTTGATAGATGTTGTGTTTTTGTGTTTAAGTATGTTTTATATAGTGCTAAACCATGATGATCTGGGTTGGTATATTACAAATCCATAACATCTAAATGCTCAAATCAATGATTTTTAATTTTCTGGAAAAAGTTCATGTTATGGTCTGACAACGAATGTCAGACCGTGTAGATCTTAGTATATTTGGTGTTTTTGTTGTTTAAGTGTTGGGTTATGTGGCCTGGTATATGGTCTTTAAGATCCAAGTGGTAGAATAGCTATTTAATTTCTGGAAATGAAGTTATTCACGGTCATTTACCATTGACCGGCATTGACCAGAAGTTTTCTTGGCAGTCAAGAACTTGCCCAGAAATGTTTGACAGGATGTTTTACGGTCCAGATCTTGCATTCTGTTAGATGTTTTGTTGTTTTTTTGAATCAAGGTTATAGACTGATATTATAACCAAAATATTATGCCTTAAAATCTCCTTAATATTAAACGAGTCGAAATTAGTGGTCGGTCAAAGTAGGTCATCCGACCATATTTTCTGTTTCTGGGAATTTCCAGAAACTGATAGCACCTTATGTCTGACGTGGTTTGACCGAGCATTAGTTGCTTTATTTGTTGATGTTATATGTTTATTGTGTAATAGATCTGTAGTTGTATATTTAGGCTACAATCTGAAAGTAATAGAGCACAAAAACATCAAACAATTAGCATGTAGTGGACGCTGGAAAGTGGCTGCTCGAATTTCTGGGTTTCTGATGAAGGCTAGATTTGGTCTGACAGCATGTTTGGCAGATCATATCTTTTTATTGTGTTATTGTTTGATAAAAGTGAGTGTTGGATGTTGTAGTGCTACATGATTACTATACAACTAATGTTTGAGCTAACACAGAACTCGATTACACTGTGAATCAAACCCGGTCAAACCAAGCAACCTGAAAACCGGTCTGACAGTGTTCTTGAGCTCAAGAACACCTAAGACGACAGATTTGTGTCGCTATAGGCTATAGCGACGGTTCCTATTATTTTTAATTTTTGAATTTTCGGAAATTGATTAAAAATAGAAAATAAATTATGAAAATTACAAAATTAGTTTTAAAAATTATTTTAAATTATGAAAAATAACTTTTAATTATTTGGGACATTTTTTCATTAATATTTATAATTATTTGGATATTAATGATATTAATTTATTTAATTAGTGTATTAAATAAATTAGAGAAAAATGATTTTAATTATATAAAAATCATTTTTAAAATGAATAAAGTGTTTAAAGATATTTTGAGTTAATTTTTGATAACTTTTAATATTTTGTGATGAATTTCATTAATTAATTAATATTAATGATATTTTAGTTATTTAATAAGTGTATTAAATAATTTGCGAAAAATAGAATTTAATGATTTTAAAATCATATAAAAATGATTTAAAGTATTATAAAAATATTTTAAGTTATAATATATAACTTTTGATATTTTGTCATGAAAATATTAATAATTTTATATTAATTATATTAGATTTATTTAATTGTTAAATTAAATAACTAAGTTAAAAATGATTTTATTGATTTAAAAATCATTTTAAATGGGAATAAAGTGTTAGAAAGTATTTTGACTTTACAAAATATATTTTCTATATTTTTGGAGAATTCTCATTAATAGTTTATTATTAATGATATTAGTTTTATTAAATGATTATATTAAATAATTTAGTTACAAATGATTTTATTATTATAAAAATCATTTTTTAATAAAGATAAAGTGTTTAAAAATATTTTAAGTTATAAAATATAACTTTTAATATTTAAAGGATAATTTCATTAATTATTTGATATTAATGATATTTATTTAATGATTTATGATATCAAATTTATTTAATAGTTATATTAAATAAATAGTTTAAAAATGGTTTTATTTATTCAAAAATTATTTAAAAAGGATATAAGTGATTTAAAAAATATTTTAAGTCATAATTAATGACTTTTAATATTTAGATAATAGTTCATTAATATTAAAATATTAATGGTGATTATTTAATATTGATTTTAAATGTTTTAAAAATCATTTAAGGGTAATGTTAATACTTTAAAAGTATTTTGAGTTATTATAAATAACTTTAACATTTTGAAAATGATTTCATTAATAGTTTAATATTAATTAAATATTAATGATAATAGAATTATTTAATATTTAAATCATTTAATAATGATTCCGATGTTTGAAAAATTAGTGATAAATTACAATACATGTTTAAAAATTATTATAAGTCATTTAAAAATTATATGACTGATATTTACGAATGTTGAACTTTGAGATAGAGTCTTAGACTCGATATTTACCCGATAAAGTTTTCGGTAGACTGACATGTTTCAAAAATTGATCTGGACTTAGATAATTTAGTTAGTTAAATGTTTATTTGTGATTCAATGGTTGTTGAGGTTATGTGACTATGTGATTAGGAATGTGCTGACTGCAATAGGCAGTGTTATATGTTACGTTATGATATACTAATCAGAAAAATGATTTGATTAATGATAGGTCGTGATAGAAAAGATAAATCTAAGTTGCGTAATTATAAGCAGCGCATCAGGCAAGTATCCTAACTTTGCATTTTCTTTATGCAATGGACAAGTGTAAGAATGTTTCAAAATTATATTATTACTGTACAGATTGTTAAACCTATATTATATACACTCATTGATTATCAACATGTTAGTATATGATAATTCAGTTATATATTCTATTCGTTAATTTCTATAAATGATTATACAAGTGTCCCCACTTGGATAATCATTGTATTTAATTACATGTTGATACACCTTTGATATACATATATGTTGAATTATATAAGACCTTTGTTATGAAAACCCGACAGGTATGAACATCCCGATAATGGGAAAATTTTTATGCGCTACGGCGGACAAAGGATGAACGATAATATCGTTCTAGCAATGTAGTATTGATCAATACAGGGCCCATGGACTGTACACCCTCATGCCCGTAAGCAATGGCCGATTTACAGATGAATTTCTGTTTAAACCCTTTCGAAAATAAAAACAATGTTCATAATATGTCACAGAAACCCCATGTATAGACAATACATAGTTTTAAAAATTTGAAAGAGGGTCGTTATGTTATTGTTATTGTTACAGATTAGTTCACAACTATTGATTGGTTGTAGAAGAATATTATAAAGAAAACATTTAAATTCTTTCAGCTTATATATATATATATATAATACTTGTTGGGCACTCAAATGCTCATCCTTGCTTAATTTAAATGTTTTCAGCTAAGTGTGAAGGACCAGAAAGCTCATGTCAAAACAAGTGAAAAGGAAAGCAAACAGGATTTGTGTATTTGTATCTTTTGTAATAGTTAGACTGTACTAAGTTATGATATGTATTATATATCATGCAAAGAATGTAGTAAAAGTTGCGTACTTGGGATTAAACTCTGATAAATGTAAGTTAAGTTTAAAATTTATATTATTGTTATTATTATTAGTAATATTTCCGCTCATAGAAATGGTATTGTGAAGTATCGAATTCGGATTTCAAGTATCCGGGTTCGGGGACTTTACATTGACCTTCTTGATTGTTGTTTCCGAACTGTGCCATGTCAGAATCTTTCCCTACAAGTCACCTTTAAGACCAGGATAAGTAGAGCCAAGCTTTGATACCAAATGAAATTTAACTAGGTACACTTAGAGGGGGGGTTGAATAAGTGTAGGAGCAATCTATGACTAACTTTTAAAAACTATTAATTTCAGGCTACTAAAATGATTGAAATCAGTTTACTGAATTAATATATCCTTTTGAATAAAATACTTGATATTTAAAGAATTATCTAAATATAATGCAAGTAGTCAAATTAAGATAATTAAGTAACTTATGTGATTTTAAAGCAGAGCAAATAATAAAATCAACACTAAGATTTTTACGTGGTTCAACTATTACCCTCTATGATAATAGCCTAGTCCACGTCCAATACTAACTAGTATTGGAGACTCACTTTATTTATTTTCTTATAAATAAATACAGATTACAAAACAGATTCAAAAATTAATTAACAATTAATTTCCCTTGAGCTCTCTTGCTCCTTGTGCACCTATGCACCCTTCAAGCACCTTTGCTTCCTTGAACCTGTTTGTAAACTACTAATTTAATCCACCAGGATTAAAACCTTTATACTACACTTAGTCTAACAATAGAAAAATCAATACAATATAGAGGTCTATGATCAATGCAAGAATAATCAATTTAACAATTAAAGGCTTAACTATATGCAATGATCAAGTAGCACAAAATAAATAAGCAATTAATTTCTTACCAAATACCACCTCAAATAATATCAAAAATTAAACTGCTTAGCTTCTCAAAGGTTGCACTGATTAAAACAGAATGCTCGATAATCACAGTAATTAGTGCAAGAATTATATTCGTGAGAGTTGTGTTCTTTCTGTATACAAGAAGCATTATTTATAGCCCATAATCAAAATTACTGTTTCACTAAGATATGTTCAAATATTCAAATGGTTTAGAAATTATCAGCAAGAAAAAAGATTAACGTTATAATTGATAATTATCTAAGTAACAGACTTGATAAAAGTGGTGTGAGTTATGTTTGACATCAAACTCTTTTTCCAATAAAAACTCCTTTAGAGATAAGTAGATAACCCATAATACCATTTGACTTTATCTCAATTTATCAAAAGGAGCGTGTAGTAGAGTGTAACAATCTCCAAGACTCAAGGTCCTTAAAATCATAATTGCTTCATTGAATCTCTCGCACACATCTTATCACAAAAAAACATTTATATCATTTTATGCATGAGAAATACTTACTCCTTGAAACCCTCACATGCAATAAACTCTAGCTCCCATTTTAAATATCCACATATCACATTCCAACAGTATATGCACATATTGTAATAAGATATTTAATATATGTAGTACAAAAACATTTTTTATTTAAGACATATATTAAAATGCAAATGATATGTCCTACAACCTTTAAATGAAAAATCAATTATTATATATGTAATTGATCTTACATTTTGTTTTTCCTAGTAAAGAAAAATTCATCACTCCAACAAATGTTCCTTTTCATCATATACCTGAAATGTCATAAAACACTTTAGCACACTAATAACTCATCATCAAAACTAAATGATAAGATATGACTAGGTCAACAAATAGAACATTTTAAGTATTTGATAAAATGAGGGAAAAAGAATGTCAATATGGTTTAATATATGAAACTTGTGAATACATGAAGACATTGACATGGTCCTTTTGTGGTACATTGAGTTGTCTCCATAATTTTGGTGGCTTTGTTGATACATATAAAGTGTTTTTATTGTTTACTTTATATCTCTCTTGACACGATTGTTACACATGCAAAAGACATAAATTTTATTTTTCAAATATTGATGGAATCGTGTGAATCTTCTTGGGGTTCAATGGGAGAGGTTGTTTAGGAATTAGAGGAAAAGTGGGCACAAATTCAAGATAATACTACTCTAGGTATCTTGCTTATAATCTGATTTTAAAAATATAAATTGATTTTCGTTTGGAATAGAGATATTTTATTTGTTGTCAAATGAATTCATATCATTTTTTCAACTATATCTCAAATTAGCTCATACCATGGTAAATAATTTTTTCACAAAATATATACAAGGAAATTAATTAAGATCCAACTTGCTTGAATGTGCATTGTTATAATCAAGGGCTTATAGAGGTGGGCAGCATAGGCATTTGTCTATGCTCACTTTTTTTTTATAGGTAAACTTAAAAGACAGAATATATAATTTAGTAAATGCAAGATGACAAATTAATAAAAAAGTTAAACTTGGTAGGGCAAAAAAAAATTTCATTATAATCTAATTCTTCAAAGTATTTTTACAACTTACAGAATTTTAGAGAGGGACAATAACTAATAAACTTAAAAATATTTATTAAAATCCACTCATGCTGAAAAAAATTCTATATCCTCCTCTGGTTCTAATAAATTCTATATGCTGAAATATAAAATGCATCTGAAAATACAAAAAATTAATAGAAGTTTGGCATGTAATGTTTTCAAAAGTCGCTCAAATAAATGTATTTACAAAGTCAATCATAGAAAAATACGCATATATATATATATATATATATATATATATATATATATATATATATATATATATATATATATATATATATATTACATTTTCGGCGCTTATGGAAAAGTCAGTGTTCATCTTCTGCCTAGAAATAAAATTAAAAACAAAAGAAAAGAAAAGAAAGAAAGAAAAGTCACGTACTTTTGCAGCATACAGCATGCATCATGAGACCAGGTACGTACGCGGCCTATATCTCATGCAAAAAAAAATATTCTTATTAATATACACTCCAATACTTTAAAGACTAAATTTTTTTATTATTATTATTAAATAAATTATTTCCAAATTTTGTACTAAACAATCCTTGATATTTGTTTTTGGGAGGAGCTGAGGTAGTAATAATATATATAGTACGGTGTTGATATTTTCACATGATTTTTTTCATATTAACAGTGAGTGGGGTCTTACCTCTATCTCTATATAAAAGATTCATGTGAAAATATCATTTTAATATGTAAAAATATCAGTTTCCTTTCACAAATTTGAGATAACTAAGCTTGCAGCAAAACACCAAGGTACAAATCAAACTAAGAACGCGATTCAGACGAACACATCAACTTATAATAACTACTATTGCCTAGCTTTTTAATTAACTATACCACTATTTCTTTAACCTTTTTAAATTTAATTTTCATATAAACTAATGTTACTTTTAGATTGAAGGAATTGAATGGAGAGTGAAATAATTTATTTCATTCTAGTTGGAATGAATTATTTCATACTTTCTCTCTCCCAAAAAATAAAATTCATGAATTTGAGAGAAATAAGAATGGTTCAAATCATTCCAATTACAATAAAACATAATTTTTTTTTTATTCCATAAGAATTAGTCATTTTATTCTCATCTTCATTATTCAAATCCAAACCTAACATAAACGTGATAGGGAAAGCAGTTGAACTATAATCCTCTCGTTGTAATATGAAAGTTGTTGAGAGTAAAAATGTCTTAGCATTCCACAATTTCAAACTTTGAATATTTAATTCATATTTTAATAACACAAATATATATATATATATATATATATATATATATATATATATATATATATATATATATATATAGTCACATCTTCTTAATACAACACGGAAATGGGACTGGGAAAAAATAATTAATCAATAAATATTTGAACATTCAACAAGCACCTTATAATTTTTTTGTTTTTTTTTCTAATGACGATCAGGACATACGTCAATAATATTAAACTCCAGATTTAACGATCAAGACAGATTTATAACTAAAATACGACATAATTAAGACTGTGAGACAAAATCAAAGCTGGAGCTAAAGTATTCACCATAGCTCACCGACTCTTCTGTACGATGGCTAAATAGACACAGATTCCTAGCATCCTATTTAAATAATGTCTTTTTAACTTTACTGGATAAATATATACATAAAATAAAATTAAAAAAATGCCTAAATATAGATTAATACCTGAACTTTTATTTTTATTTTTTCACTTTGGTGATTGTCTTCTCAAATTTTCAATTAGGAGATTAAACTCTTAATTATTATTATTTTCCACTTTGGGCATTGTCTTCTCAATTTTTTCAATTAGAAGATTAAATTTTTAGTTTTTCCTGATTACGTCTAATTAATAGTACCACGTCAGAAATTGATGACATGACGACATGTGGCTAAAAAATGCTTGTGTAATATTGAGTCTTATTTTAACATTTATTCTACTAATTTTTAATGCCAAAAGGGTAAATATATGATCATTATTAATTTTTTAAAGTAAATTTGTTGTTCATAATTTCAACGGAATTATGTCAAAATTATATTATTGTCGACATAATGTTATGTCAGAATTAGTCTATTTTCCACGGAATTAATTCCAAATGATATTAATTGAGTTACTACAATAACTCAATTATATATCATGTCATAATTACCACTATACTCAATAAATTAGAGGTATACATAGAATGGAAAAATATTTTAAATTTTACATATAAACTCTTTTTGTGAAATAGACAAAAGGTTGAATGAGTAATATGCAAATGTGCGTTGTCTGCAAATGAAATTTTATATTTAAAAATATAAGTAGTAGTACTACGACGGAGGGAGTATTTCTTTGACGTTATTACATTCTTCTTTGGTGGTAACATTGTAGTAGAATTATACTATACACTCTCATACATGTTGTTAATATACTACATAATTTAGTTAATTTTGACTTATTATAATTAGTTATTTCACACAAAGTAAATATGAAAAAGATATTCCAATTCCAGAAGAAAGCCGGCGAAGGAGAACTAGTCAACCTGCCCTATCCACTGGGCCACTAGCGACGCGGTATAGTAGTAAATAGTGACCTAGAAAAGTCCTTAACTAGGTCATAAAATTCCAATATTGCTCCCTATAAAAGGATGTGCATGCAGCACTCTTTCTCAATCATCTGCAGTTTATTAATTCTTATACACAATATATAATTCATTAGTACAATTGTTTTTACTTAATTTATAATGGGCTCTCGCAATTCTTTTGCAGCAATTTCTGCAACTATGTTTTTGGTATTCCTTTGTAGCATGCCATGCAACGCACAGCTTTCTGCTTCATTTTATGACAGTACGTGCCCAAATTTGCTGACTACAGTTAGAACTACTGTTAGGAATGCAGTGTCCGCTGAACGTCGTATGGCTGGATCCCTCATTCGCCTCCATTTCCACGATTGCTTTGTTCAGGTTTTAAAAAAAATTCCATATCAAAATAAATAAATTTATCAATATATTTAATCTAATTTAATTTAGTGTTTATACAACATTATTGACTAGTACTTTTTGCATTACCATGCAACTTCAATTGGGATATAGATTAATTGTTTTAATTAATTTGCAGGGTTGTGATGCATCAATCTTACTTGATGATTCTAGTTCTATCCAAAGTGAGAAGAGTGCTGGTCCTAATAAGGGTTCTGTAAGAGGCTTCGATGTCATTGACCGAGCCAAGTTTGCGGTTGAGAATATTTGCCCTGGAGTTGTTTCTTGTGCAGACATACTTTCCATTGCGGCACGCGATGCCACTGTTTTGGTAGGGATATATCATATATATATATATATATATATATATATATATATGCGATCAGTCCACTCTATATATAAACAAATAATACTATATATATACTCCCTCCGAAATTTTCACAAAAATAATCTTATTTGACTTTTAAAAATTTGGCGTGAATTTGTTTAGATTTTGAAAACTAAATTTTTTTGTTACTCGTAATATTTCACACATCGACTTCAGTACTCAAAAAGAATTCTTTTAATTGGGACGTATTTAGTATTAATTTTGCATGCATTATATATATATATATAAATATCAAATAATGGATCGATAATATTCAGGCTGGTGGTCCATCATGGACAGTGAAGCTTGGTAGAAGAGATTCGACAACTACCAACCCTATAGAAGCCTCAAGTATTCTTCCAGGTTTCGGTGATGATCTCCAAAAACTTATATCTGACTTCCGTGGCAAGGGCTTCACTATTAGGGAGATGGTTGCTTTGTCAGGTAACTATTTCAACTGTGAATCATTTCTCTATATGTACGTTTATCTTTCTTTATTAGTTTGTCGATGTTAAGCAGTATATACTTAATTAAAACATTGTTAATTATGGAATGCAGGTGCACATTCATTTGGGCAGGCACAATGTTTCACATTCCGTGGCAGGATATACAGCAACGGTTCAGACATTGACGCTGGATTCGCAACCACTCGTAGACGTAATTGCCCTTCTAGTGGTGGAAATGGCAATTTGGCACCACTTGATTTGGTTACACCCACTTCATTTGACAACAACTACTACAAGAACATATTGCAAAAGAAGGGTCTACTAGCAACAGACCAGATCCTTCTTAGCGGAGGTTCAACCGATGACATTGTGACGGATTACAGCAACAACCCTTCCACATTTTCGAGAGATTTTGCAGCAGCCATGGTCAAAATGGGAGATCTTAGTCCCCTCACTGGTCAATCTGGGGTTATAAGGACAATTTGTAGTTCTCTCCCCTAGTTCTTCCGAGTGAATTCATGCCATATGGATTATTCTTAATTAATTTCCTACTCATCAAGAAATTAATTAAGTTGTTCTTAATTAATAAAGTGTAGATGAATTTTCATTCCCTTCTTCTATATATATATATATATATATATATATATATATATATATATATATATATATATATATATATATATACTTTTTTTATTTATTTTTATTTTGATAATTATTTTGTTGTTTCAAGTGTCAAGGTAATAATCCTGTCGTCTCATACTTTCTTTAATTGTTTTATGTATCATTTGAAAAATGTGAAAGCAATAAAATGGTTTGGTTCAATATATAAATATTATTGAGATAATTTATCAAACTTTATAAAATAATAAATTTTACAATGAATAATAAGTTTCCAAGAATTTATAAATTTTATTATTCTATTGACTATAACTAAAAAAATTTATATTAATTTTAAAATTTAAAATTTATTAAGTTAACTTTTAGAAGTTAATAATAATCTTATATTAGATTATTTTGCCATTACTTCTTAAGTACCACTTTTTAAAGTGCATGGGCATGACACGCACCAGGCTTATAACCTCCATGTGTTTGTCCAAGGGATGGACGCTCACTTTTTTCATCTCGCTCGCGTTATGGTCCTTATGGACTGTGGACTACTTCTAGAGCGGTTAATTACTGATTTGACCTCGTCTGCAACTAGGGTTTATAGAGATAGTGTGATCATGACTAATATATGATATATATGTTCCTTCCAATATTTTATAAGGGAAAACAAGTCTCTTTAAAAGATTTACAAACTTAATATGTTTTTATTTTATGTTTATCCAAAAAAACTAATTGTTAGTTTAGTATTAATAACATTATAATGAAAGTGTGATGATACGTTTGACGAGATGCTCATTTTATACTCCCTCCTATCCTAAATAAATGATGTTTTAGAAAGTTTAATTAATTTTATTCTATATAAGTGTTTGGAATTTTTATGTAATATTGCACTATTTTTTTTCCTTCTAATTTACTCATCTATTTAATATGCTTAGTAAATACAATTCCATGAACCATTTTACCACATATACAACCAAAGTTCCAACAATCCATTAATTGTCTTCATCTTTGACCATTGTGGAGAGAGAAATAATTAATTAAGGATACAAAAGATATTTTGTACTATTTCTTAATAAGTGTGCTTAACTCTAAAACATCATTTGATCTGGATAGGAGGAAGTATATATTACTATCAAAATAAATGAGAATTCAGTCCTCTCTTGTTACTGTCCAAGATCAAAGTTTCAAGAATACACCTCATCAAGAAGTCAGAATTTAATTGGTACTACTACAAAAAATTAAAGATAAGTTTTTCATTTGTTTCTCCTAAATCTCTCCCTAACCCCTTTCCCAAACTGTCACCTAGGGCCATAGGATGAAATGTTTTTCTATAATTAAATTTTAATAGTATAAGTTGACGAATAAAATGTAGTTCTCTATATATAGTAATATTTAATATAAATATATAATAAAAAGTTAATCAAAACATAATTAGAAAAATAAAATGAATTATACTTACTTGAATAATAAGTCAGATTAATTCTGGAAAAAGTTTTTGATGTTTAAAACTTGTCAAGTGTAGCCTGTTATGTGTTCTTTAAGTTGCAAAAAGAATCAGACCCAGATCTATTATAGATCGCATGTTATAAACGGTCAAAACCCGTTGACCAATCTGCCTAAAGTCACGAACCCAGAAATTCTAGAGCAGTTGTCCGTGTCCTACTTTGACAGGCCATATCTTGCTCATTTTGTGATGTTTTAATGTTATAAAACCTTAAAGTTGTAGTACTACATATTGTCTACAAACTTTAATTGATAGATCTCATAAACGTTGCTCAATCGTCAAGTTATAAAGCGTCAAGTTATTTTATTTAAAACTCTAAAATGTGGTTTTGTAACCTAATGTACAATTATAACCCTAAGTGCTAAATTAGTGATTTTAATTAGGATAAATTGGCCCTAATTAGCAAAGAATGATTTATAACTAGGAGATTATGATATAATTAGGAAGCCCTAATTATAATTTAGAAATCAAAAATTTTCTATTTTAAATTTAATTAGAAATTTTTTTGATAATCCAAGTTGCCAAATATGTGAGGGTTAAAGTCTAAACCCTAAATTTGTCCAAACCTTAAATCTTAGTATGGTCAAACCCTAAACCCTAAGGGTTTTATCATTTGGCAAATTCTAGAAAATTAAGGAAATGGCATAAATGTCCTTTTTGCATTATTAAAGGTTACTTGCATTTTTGGCCAACACATTGAGTTGGTGAACAACCCTAGAGCTAACCTAGCCTAGCCATGTGCTAAAAATCTCCAGCAATCTCAGCAACTCAGCCACATACATTGAATTAGTAGATTTTAGGGATTAAAAGAAAGAAAAAGTAAGAAAAATCTTACTTTACTCTCATTTTTCTTCCAAGCCCATTCTCTCTCTAGAAATTCGGGATTTAGTGTGAGAGAGAGTAAGAATCAAAGCCATGATCAAGATTCAGCAAACCAAAAACAGAATCAAAAGGCAGAAAATCAAAATCAAAGCTCAAAAGGTATAAAATCTCTAAATTTTGAAATCCTTCGATTCTTGGTTAAATGTTGCAATTGATTGTGCAAAGATGTGTAATAGGATGTCAATTGATGTTCTGGGTTGTTAAATCCATGACCCATAACATCAAAGTGCACGATTTTGCATTTTTAGCAAATCTGGAAATCTGGAAAATTATGTTTTTCAGACAAATGTCAGATCCGATATATCCGTCTGTGTTATGAGTTTTTGATGTTTAAAACTTGTCAAGTGTAGCCTGTTATGTGTTCTTTAAGTTGCAAAAAGAATCAGACCCAGATCTATTATAGATCGCATGTTATAAACGGTCAAAACCCGTTGACCAATCTGCCTAAAGTCACGAACCCAGAAATTCTAAAGCAGTTGTCCGTGTCCTACTTTGACCGGCCATATCTTGCTCATTTTGTGATGTTTTAATGTTATAAAACCTTAAAGTTGTAGTACTACATATTGTCTACAAACAGTAATTGATAGATCTCATAAACGTTGCTCGATCGTCAAGTTATAAAGCGTCAAAGGAGGTACCTTGACTGTTCTTCATTTTCTGGGTAACCCAGAAAATGAAGAACACGTCTGTCAGACATTTCGGGAGCCCAGATCTCTCTTAATTGTTGTTGTTTGGTCATGAAATTGGTGTATACTTGTAGTACTACATTAGTACTACAACATGAAAGTTTTTACAAGACCAGAAACGTAATAACCATTGAATTATAGACGGTCAAACCATGTCCCTCGCGACTGTTGGGAAAATCTGTGTTTGGCTCAAGAACACCTATAGCGACAGAAAGTGTCGCTATAGGTCTTTAGCGACAGTTTTAATTATTATTTTCTGGAAAATGATTAAAAATTAGAAAAAAATAGTTTTTAATTATTAAAAATGCTTAATAAATTATGAAAAATTATTTTAAAGCTTGAAAAATAGTTTTTAACTATTTTGAGTATATTTCGAAAATATTTATTATTTTTGGAATATAAATGGTATTTATTTATTTAATTATAATATTAAATAAATTATTTAAAAATAGTTTTTAATTCATGAAAAATCATGAAAAATGATTTAAGTGTGATAAAAATATTTTAAGTTATAAAATATAACTTTTGATATTTTGGCATGGAAATATTAATATTTTAATATTAATATCAATTATCGGATAATGGATTTAAGTGTTTAAAAATCATATAATTATGATTTTAAGGTATTAAAAATACTTTGTGATATTATAATTATGTTATAATATTATGTAATTATTTTCATTAATATTTTATATTAAATAAATATTAATAATTAAGGTATTATGTGATATTTAATTCATTTAAATACGGTTTTAAAATATTGATAAATGGTAATAATTATCCAAAATTATTACGAGATTAGGAAAAATGTTTTGTCTGATAAGAAAATTATCTGTGATAAATGATAAGTGTTTAGGCAGAGTTTAATTGAACTTAACTCGAGTATTGACCGACTAGACTGTTGGGATGTTAGAATTGCGTCGATATCAAGTCAGACTGAAATAATTTGATCTGATACTAAGTCTTATGTGTTGTATAGACTGATAGAGTTATTTTGTGAATATAAATATAACAGTATTATACTGTGATGATATTATTCTAATGTTAGAGATCTATATTGCTAATATTAGGTCTTCGGGTAAAGCGTTATTAAATTGCGTGCGGTAATCAACGGTTCAGGCAAGTTTTTCAGTTCTATTATGTTTGAGGATGGAATGTGATTATATGTTAAATTACATATCATGCTCTATGAATTTTTAAAAGTCAAAATATGACTAAGTTAATATGGTTATGGAACTCAATCTAAATGTGATTACATGTTGTATGATGTAATTCGATAAATTAGAAATGTATAATGCATGAATGTATGTTTTGAAAGGAATTATTGATGCATGTAAGATATGCATAGTAAAGAATATATGTTGCATGTATAGATGCATATCAATGAAAAGGTAGTGCATATAGAATTGTGTACTATGTGAAACATGATAGACTGTTAAATTTGCTGGTCTGTCGAGCTCAATCTTGCAAACATAAACTTTTTGCAGGTTAATGATGTTAGAAAATATTATTTGCTATACGGATGATGAAGATTGAGCGATGCATAACATGAATACATTTTCTTGATTTAGAAATGATATAGATCTATGATTGATAATTTTTCAAATGTAATTGTCAGCTATGTACATATTGAAATGTTGTATAGACAAAGAAGGTTTATTTTTAAATGAGAATAGATATGATTCTTAAATAAATGAATCATCGATAGAAAGATAATGCCAAGTTCAGCTTGGAATATAAAGTGCGATTAGTTTGTAATAGCGTATTTTAATAAATGTGTTGTATTTTAGAAAGTTTATGAATTATGTTTAAGTTAAGGTTACTCGACTTGGGTAAAAAAGTGTGTAATGTATTGTATAAACAATTTATGTTTATATCTTCCGCAAATAGTGATAGAATTAGTATACCGGATCTGAGGTGATTTAGGACCTGGATCCGGGGATGCTACAACAACCCCCGCAAACAGATGAGGTGGGCCCATCCACGCACGCACGTGCCAACCATGGCGATCGGCAGCTCCGAAAGTTGGAGCGCAAGGTCGATGCCATGTATGATAATTTGGGCACATTTATGATGGGACTCACAAGGGCCTTAGCCGAAGCATTTGCACAACAAGGAACAACACAAGAATGGCCTCAGTTTGGAACAGTAGCACAATATCCACCACCAGATTCACCACCCGAGGAGGGTGGCACCACCGATAATTAAGGATGTTTTCGTACCTTTTACCTTCATTCAATTGGGACATTAAATACTTTAAGTTTGGGGGTATTGGGTAGTACTATGTTTAGTTTGCATATAGTTTTGCATGATTAGTTTAATTTTTATAGTTATTACATGTTTAGATTATATTTTAGCATATAGTTGCATGTTATAGTTGCATACCTCACAATTCTTACCGTATAGAAATTTTTGTCTAGCCAATGATGATAGTGAAGTTTTTAAATGATTTCTGAATATTTTGGATAACATGAGCTGAGATATAATGTCTTATACAATTAAATTCATAATGCTTTTTAAATGCTTTCAGTTTGAACAAATGTGTTCACAAGCACTTATAGGTATAAGAAGTACGTTTTGCATTGCTCGATAGAAAAATGTAGTGTTAAAAAGAGAAATATGGTAAAAGTGACTTTTAGACTGTATAAAACATTGGTTTTTAAACTTTGGGAAAACATGGGTATCTGTGTATACAAAAAAAGAAAGAAAAGTAGAAATAGCATGGCTAGTCTTATTTTGGGGCCCTGGCTACTTGAGTAAGTACGCCCGAAGGGATTGTCTCTACACCTAGCGCCCTAAGGTCTTTCATGGTCTGGGAGTCGTTGGTCGAAAGCTCGTTAAGGGGTAGCAGTGTGCCTAATGGAGTAAGACATTGAACAGTCATGAAGAAAAAAAAAAGAAAAGAAAAGAAGAATAGCTATAAACACCGCGGGAAAGTGCGAAAGTCGCCCTCATGAGTAGAATAAAGCAGTTATGCCCATTGTTGAACCTTAGTTTATTTTAAGATGGTGGAATAATCTTGGTTGCATATATATACATAAGTCTTGATTTAAGCTATAATTTTCTGGTTTGAACAAGATAGCATGAGTATTCTATACCTAAATCGAGTTTTGGGCGAACACAACACACACACACACAACATCTTTATATCATTTTTGAATTATCTGAGTGTATGACATTATGCTTGCAGTTTGATTTGAATATATATTCTAGAATCTAGAGAAAAAAAATTCGCTGAGGCAAATTGGACTGAATATCTATGATAGTTGGGACAATGTGGGAATTAGTTGCATAGTAATAAAGTTGCATTTTTTTATTGTTCATTAGTATTCATTGCTTGAGGGCAAGCAATGGTTCAAGTTTGGGGGTATTTGATAAGTAGGATTTATACCTACTTATGGAGTACCAATTCATGCGAACTATGCCCATCTCAAGTACATTTTAGTAGGTTTTAGCTGCAATTCATGTTAATTTGCATTTCACATACTTAAAACTCCTTTTGGTGAATAAGTGTAGGAATCGGCCTATTTTGGTGGTGTTATTAAGCACAAGGCTAATGGATGCTTGAGACGAGGCAAAAGATGGGATATGCATGACATGAAGGTGCAATAAAGCAAGGAGATTAAGCATGAATAAACAAGTAGCAGCAGCAGTAGCAAGATAGAATCAGAACAAGAACAAGGATCTGCAGATTGCAAGCCATGCGGCAGAATAGCCTTGAGAGCGTGCGCCCGCGCGAGTACCCAGCCAGACCTTGGACCTTACTGCAAGTTGCACGGCCGCGAGAAGGACAATGCTAGGGAGCGCGCGCCCGCGCGAGAGACCGGCTGAACATAAGAACCTAATGCAAGTCTCGCGGCCGAGAGCATAATAAGTCGGAGGAGCGCGCGGCCGCGCGCGAGGCCTGAAGCTGCTAATTTGTTTTATTTTATTTTCAATTTTTAAGGGTTGTAATTGATTTAAAACGATTCCTGACTGGTGTCAGGGGTATCACTTGACAATTATTAAGTTTTTCACGTATCTTTACATCATAATTAGGGTTTACTCTCTGGGAGAGATTCCAACGTAGAAGGAGGCCAAAACTCTACCTTTCTACTTCTTCTTGGGATTTTCTACCAGAGTGGGTTATTATTATTATTTTTGCTGGAATCATATGAGGATTTGAGTATTAATAGTGGATTCTATTCAGCAATTGGGTTTGATAGTTTCATCCTTCATCTTTCAATTGTAGTTTATTAACCATGGTTAGATTTTATCCTATAATGGCTTTTGGTTCAGTCATGAACTAAACTTCATTATGGGATTCTAACGGATTTTAATATGTAGTTTGATTGCATGCTTAAATGCTGGGTTATTTTACATATCATATGGGATGTCTATCATGATTGTTTTGCATATATGAATGCTTGATCACCATTCATTTCAGTACTTGTATGGAATTGACAATGAACATGAAGTTAGGATCCCATTAGTTCCAATATCATTTATTCCATTGTTATTATTATTTTAGTTGCTATTTGAAACTTGAGAACAAACCAATCTTAGTCATTAGTTTGAGCATATAAATATAGTGAATTAATTAATGCATAGTGATTTTAATTAAACAACTTTCTTTGTGGGATCGATACTTTACTTACTCTGTATTGCTTGTTGACACATGTATGCTTGCATGAGTTAGAGCTCTTTTGTTAAGACTAAAAAAGAGGCAACAAAGATCATCCAGGGGTCAATGCTGAATATCTCTAGACATACATACATATGCATAACATGATACATGCATTATAGATAATAGATGACAATATGATATATAGATTGAAAAACTGTGCATACATTCCTAAGTATATCATCATATAATACATCATCTCTGTACAGCTAAAAATACAGGGAAATAGGGAACAGACACCCTACTAATAACAGAGGCCTATCAAAAGATATAGCGAGAATGGGGCACAGCCACCCTATAGCTAACAGATGCCTATTAAAAGAGATAACGAGAATACACATCAGAAGAAGACAATGGTGTCAATGTCTATATCATCAATCATGTCCATCTGATGTAACTCCTACTGAGTCACTGTATCTCTATCAACGGGGATGTCAGGCCTATACAGAGGAGGATCTGCGCTAGAAAAACCAAATGGGTCATCTGAGGGGTCAGCGCCTGAGCTGTAAGGATCAAATGAATCTGCCTCTGCTGGATCTCTGCCATAATGTCGGATAAAGAAATGTTCCCGGTCCAGTCGCTGGGTCAAATTGTCAATTTGTGTCACATGAGTCGGATCTCAGACACAGACTAGCCAATCCATCATCACGGATCCTCGAACCATATCCCCCATGAATTGAGTGGCATGGGTTTGGGCTCAATAGTGCGAGGGAACCACTAACGCTGGAATATCTCCTGAGTGCAGGGACCCTTTGATAATGCAAAATCGTCAACCCCCAACAATGTGATGTCAGTGATGGGTGACTGCGATACATGCTAATGACGCCTGGCAGGAGGTAAGATCGGTATGCGGATCTCTCTTGTAGTGATCCTAATAGCACGCTCTCCTAAATAGAGCTCCCATCCTTCATCTATAAAGAGAGGAACTCTCTGGGTGGAAATCTCGTACTCAACGCCATCCGGGTACCCATCCTCGAATCCCATGGCCAAGTGCTACCCAGAATAGGGAATCCATGTAATAATGTTAGTTGTCAACAACTCCAGCTATAGGTGGCAATGAGTGAAACCCTCAGCTACAGGGACCTCCGCCAATATGGAATGATGTCGTCGTCGTCCTCGTGGATAGGTATCTAAACCTAACACACTCACCGGACGTAAGCATGGGAGCCTTTCATAGGCCCAAAACTGCCAACACAATAGCAAAACATCTGTGGTCAATAAACACTCTTAACCTGTAATTGGGAAATGACAAGAGAAATACTAACCAGCAGAAATGGGTAGAATCCTAACCAAGCCTCAGTCAAACCCTGCGAGCGCATACGCATGCCCCTGAGGAAATAGGCAAAGGTGTAGAAACCCCAATCATACTCTCCAATACGGTCCACATGACATATGGCCCTGGATCAAAGTGAACGACACCGTAGAAGAGTTATCTGCTATGAAGCAGCCTCTAATGATCATCAGGAACAATTGTCGAAGAATGTGATCCCTGACTCTGACATCATCTGGCATGGGCTCACTTCATAGCCCACTCATAGCATCCACGCTCAATGGACCCGCACGAACGGACCTGCCCTTGAAAGCCCCGTATGGAACTCCTAATAAATATATGATGACAGTATGGGTAATACCCGTCATGCAAGGCACTGGTGCCCCTCCAAACTCCATACCTGTGATAAATCCGCCAATCCGTCAGCGTCATCATCACCTCATAGTCCAACAAATGGAGTGACAGAGTCTGGTGAAACCATCGCTCAGACAATGCCCTGAGGTAACCCTAGGGACAACGGCGGGGAAGGATGGAAAAGAATGCTCCAGAACCCCAGTCATGCACAATCGCTCTATAGTCAGGATGAAGAGCCTGGTATATAGAGTGTATGCTGAACCAGTTCCCTCGAGGTTGTGTAAAGTCGGGAACCAACATAAAATGCAGATCAACATAAAAACATTTTTATCCTCATCAATAGGAAAGAATGAAGATTAAGACTTAACATCATACCTCTTTGACATGCAAATACATCGAGGGATGTCGACTCAAATCACCCAAAAGTTCTGGGTTTGCCACCTAAATACTCGAGAGGTCCCTACGGGGAACATGGGTAGCAGGAGCGGAGTCCGCAATCGGAACACCTTCCTCCTCATCCTCAACGTCCGGCACATCAACCTGCACTGGACGTATCACCGCCTCCACCAACTGACGAGGTTGTCTAATAGAACGGGGGCGAGACACTTCAGAAGCCCTCCTCCGTACACCAAAAGTGGTCCTGGAGGAACTACTCGGCTTGTAAGACCCCAAATAATTAATAAATGAAATTTAATTTCCTTTAATTATTATTTTGAATAGTAAGGGTTGATTTGATTAATGTGGATAGTTATGGGTAAAATACGCAAATATTTCAAAATAAGCAAGTGGTTATAAAATATTCATTGTTGTCGGGGAATATTCGTTTGGTCGTGGAATATTCGTACTGTCAGGGAATATTCGTACGACGGCGCAGCCATGTGTGGGCCCCATAACGGAAAGCGATTGGAGGAAGAAAACGACAAATATAAGTTGTTTAAAAATAACGGCGTAGTTGTTACCGTTTACACTGTTGGAATACCCGGTGGTTAAAATACAGTAATACGCATTGTTGCATAGTAGCACACGGTATTGCACAGTATTTTGAATTATTGATCCTTACGTAAGAAGGCACTACTCAATTATTGCTACAAGAGTTACTGTTTATTACTTTATTGATTCAATAATTGCTGCGTTGATATTTATATTATTATTGTTTCAATAATTGTCATTGCACAGTATTTTCCATTATCAGATCAATAATTCATATTATTTGAATAATATAATCAGATAACATTATTGGCAATATCTAGAAATTCTTGTCAAGGAGAGGTTTGGTCATCTAATTGCGCGCCAGTAAGGATAAATCCTTATTGGAAAGCCCCATCTATCCTGGGAACGGCCTGGTTGTCAGTACTATGATTCTGTAGTATTATTTTTAATAATTAATTATTGATTATTATAATAAAGAAAATATTTATTTTATGTGGATATAGATGGAGAAAATTTTTAATGTGACAATTGTTGAAAATTAATATTTTATCTTTTTCTGATAAAATAATTCATTTAAATATATTATTTTAATAATATATTAACGATGATATTTTTACAATGAATGTGGGATATATGAGTATATGAGGAGGTAGAGTATTTTTGTGGCATTAAATATTTAACACATGTTTTGTGTGTCGGTGGACATAATTTTTGACCGAAAATTGAGTATAGACTGTAAAATCGCCCGTTTGTGGATTTCGGTCAATTTCTATTTGGAATTTGGAAAAATTTTCTTCTGCAAAGTTGTAGAGAATGGAATTTCCCATGGAAAGTCACGGAATTTTGAATTTTTCTGATAAACGAGCTATTTTCTACGAATTATTGAAGTTTCAGAAAATAAAATAATTTTTATTAAATTATGGGTGGGTCCCACTTTTGATTTTTCAAACACATGGGCTGCTGAAAATTTATTCAAAGATGGCTGGTGGCTGGTCTTAAAAGCATGCATATGAATTTTAAAAATAAATAATATTAATTTATTATTTTAGTCTCCTTTGGCGTTCTAACATTTTCCTATAAATAGAGGGCTAAGTTAGAATTGAAAATCACACCAGAAATAAAGTTTTCTCTCCTTCTCTCTCTATATTATCGAGCGTATCCTTGTGAGTATACTTTGAGTGTTGCTATACGGTGCGAGTTTCTGTCAGCACTATACCGAAATTCAGTCAGAAGTACGGCTATTTTGAGGTAAGAGATGTTATTTTCTTCTTAAATGATATTATTTTCTTCAATATCATTATGCCGAAATATTGGTGAACGTTTTTATCAAATTTGGAACTTTTTGTGCCGGAGTTACTATTCACGTATACGGTACTATTCACGTATACGGTACTATTCACGTATACGGCACTATTCACGAATACGACACTATTCACAGAAAAATTATTTTTTTTCTTTTCGTCCAAAATATCTATTGTGGATACTAGCTTTGATTGTATCCATGTTTTGATCATTCTTGAATTTTACACCACTATGATTATTTTTGAGGTATTTTTGGACATGGATAAAACAAAGTACGAATCCTTAATCCTTAATCCTTGTCATTTTGTTTCACTTGATTCATTTCTTTAAAAATATTTTTTATCATCTTCAGTCTTAAAGGATGTTATTATTGAATATCTTTGGCCTGTAGTGCAAAGATGAATGAATGATTTCTGATGAATATCTTTGGCCCGTAGTGCAAAGATGAACAGGTGTTTAGATGAACATGACCAACAGATGAATATCCTTGGCCTGTAGTGCAAGGATGAATATATGATTCAAGATGTGCATTGATTGATGTTACAGGGATAAAAATACTGTTGATAGACTTTTAAATTCATAGACATTAGTAGATTTCATCATCTATGTAACTCTTCTATGAATTAATATTTTCCGCTGCGAATATTGATTTAAAACTTGTTGTCTATTGTATTCTATTAGATTTTTCCCTGTTGAAGGCTAACGATAATTTGTTGTATGTTATCTTAGTCATAATATTCTTTACTGAGCTAGTTGAGCTCACCCTTTTCCTTTTTGTTCCATTTTTCTTCTCAGGAGACGAGAATATAGCGAGTACGAGTCGGGGTATGAATTGATGGTCCTTGAGAGAGTTGTTTAGTAGTCCTCACCATTTTTGTAAAATAATATATCAATAATTGTATTGAGGACATAGTTGGGTATGTATATTGTCTAGATGACAATGTTTGTATTCAAACTCACAGTTTATGGGTTGTAAAATTTGTAGTTGTTTCTGTACCACGTATTTGGCGACTCAAAATGGGTTGGATGGAATGGACCTATTTTGGGGGCGTCACAGTTGGTATCAGAGCTTAGGGATATGATATCTGGCGGAGATCGGGGAATAGAACTAGGAGGGGAGAGACGAGTAAATCCTTCGCTAGTGTGTCTTACCTAAGCTTATTTGCTAGTTGGTCAGTATATAGGGATATTATGTGATATATTGATTTCCTTAATTAACCCTTGTTTTATGACAGTATTTGAGAATGTCGACTGAGAATATTAACAGTGGAAATGAGACCATGGAGACGCCTGTACTCACCAACGAGGAGAACGTGCAACAGGCTGGCAATGTTCCTCATGTAAACAACATCACTGATCAGACGATGAACGACGCAATGTTTAGAAGCTTTTTGCAGTTCATGCAAAATCAGACGAGGGAGACTCGTGTTCAAAATACAGGAGGAAATGATAACAATTCACGGGTTGTCACAGCCAAGCAGTTCAAAGAGTTGGGACCACCAGAATTTAAGGGAAAGCCAGATCCGATCATGGCGGAGACATGGGTCAAGCAAATTACCAAGATATTCGATGCCTTGGGATGCACGGAGGAACAGAAAGTTCCATTCGCCACCTTTATGTTCCGTGGCGAGGCAGACTACTGGTGGGAGTCTGTGAAGCGTACCCATCCAGCCGCACTCAGCATGTCTTGGGAGACGTTTCAGAAACTATTTAACGACAAATACTTTCCTGAAAGTGTTCGTCATATGAAGGAAGTGGAGTTCATCAGATTAGAACAAAATAACATGACGGTGTCTCAGTACGAGGCAAAGTTTGCAGAGTTATCCAGGTTTGCACCTCATTTGGTGGAGAATGAGGAACGTATGACGCGGATGTTTCTGAGAGGTTTGAAACCCGGCATACGACAATATCTCATCTCTCATAATTTTTCTCTCTATTCAGATGTTGTTAACAGGGCTCAATTGTTGGAGCGAGATAACGAGTACGGTCAACCGAGGTACCACAATTAGGATCATATTGAAGATAGCAGTCAGTAAAACAACAATAACCAGTGGAGAAAGAAAAAGACGGACAAAAATAGTAACCACTTTGGTGGTAATCATGGCCATGAAAATAGAAGAAGCGAGTCAGGAAGAGATTTTAAAAAGAGGAGATTTAACAACGACCATGTGAAGACGACAGTGCAGGCAGCAACTGGTTCTAAGGGAGGAGAAAGACCACCTGTTATATGCTATAAGTGCGGGAAAGAGGGACATATCAGTCCAAACTGCCCACAACAGTTCAAGGTATGCTATAATTGTGGAAAGGAAGGACATATCGCTCGAGATTGTATGGTAGCAAAACCTAGTTCAGCGGGGACGGTGACTCAAAAGACTGTCCCAGAAAAGCCAAAGTCAATGGTTCCTGGAAGAGCGTTTGTTGTGACTGGTTAACATGTGAGGAACCCAAACAAGGTGATCACGGGTAAGCTATTTATAAATTCTTGCGAAGTTTATACCTTACTTGATACCGGTGCTACCCATTCATTTATCTCTCATACTTGCGCTCAACGTTTAAACTTGACTCCGGAGAAATTAGACTTTGACCTATCTGTGGAAACTCCGTTAGGAGAAACTTTTATCACATCCACTGTTTATAAATCTTGTTTCATTCAAGTTGGCACCATCACCTTACCTGTTGACCTGATCTCTTTAAAGATACTTGCTTTTGATGTGATTTTAGGGATTGATTGGTTAACTACTCATCATGCCAAAATTAATTGTTTTCGTAAGGTTGTTAGTTTTCATATTCCTAATCAACCTGTTGTTCGAATTCAGGCAACTAAACCATTAAAATCAATCATTGTCATATCTAATCATAAAGCTATTCATTTATTGAAAAACGGATGTCAAGCTTTCTTTGCCCATGTTATGGATTTGAATAAAGACACGTCAAAATTGAATAATATTCCTGTTGGTATTGACTTTCCTGACGTATTTCCTGAAGAACTTCCCGGTCTACCCCCAGAACGTGAAGTTGAATTCTTTATTGATCTTGAACCTGGTACAAAGCCCATTTCTAAAACCCCATATCGAATGGATCCTATTGAACTTCAGGAGTTAAAAGTCCAACTACAGGAGTTATTGGACATCGATTTCATTCATCCTAGTACATCTCCTTGGGGTGCTCCTGTTTTATTCGTAAAGAAGAAAGACGGGAGTATGCAACTTTGTATTAACTATCGGGAATTGAACCATGTCACCATCAAGAATAGGTATCCTCTACCTCGTATTGATGACTTGTTTGACCAGTTGCAAGGAGCACAATTCTTTTCAAAAATCGATCTTCGTTCTGGATATCATCAGTTGAAAATTAGAACTGATGATATTCCAAAGACTGCCTTCAGAACTCGGTATGGGCATTATGAATTCTTAGTCATGTCTTTTGGATTGACTAATGCTCCTGCTGCTTTCATGGATATGATGAACCGAGTATTCAAGGATTATTTGGATCAATTCGTTGTTGTCTTTATTGATGACATCCTCATATATTCCAAAAGCCGTGAAGATCATGAGCACCATTTGAAGCTGGTACTCCAAAGGCTTTGTGAAAACAAGTTATATGCTAAGTTGAAGAAATGCGAGTTCTGGCTTGAGGAAGTAGCATTCCTTGGGCACGTGGTGTCAAAAAATGGAGTATCTGTTGACCCGATGAAGATTGAAGCAATACAAAGTTGGGAGCAACCGAAGTCGGTCACTGAAGTACGTAGCTTTTTGGGCTTAGCTGGTTATTATCGGAGATTCGTGGAAGGGTTTTCTCGAATTGCTACTCCATTTACTCAGCTAACTCGGAAGGATCCAAAATTCGTATGGAGCGAGGAATGCGAGAAGAGTTTCCAAGAGCTTAAGAGGAGACTTATTTCGGCACCTGTTCTAACAATACCATCTGGTTCGGATGGATTTGTTATCTACAGCGATGCTTCAGGCAAAGGGTTAGAATGTGTTCTCATGCAACGTGGGAAAGTCATAGCCTATGCCTCGCGACAACTTAAAGAGTATGAGAGGAATTATCCTACTCATGATCTAGAGTTGGCAGCAGTTGTTTTTGCGCTAAAGATCTGGAGGCACTATCTATACGGGGAGAAAGTGGAGATATATTCAGATCATAAAAGCCTCAAATATTTCTTCACTCAAAAAGAACTCAACATGCGGCAACGACGTTGGCTCGAGTTGTTGAAAGATTACGACCACACTATTCAATACCATCCTGGAAAAGCGAATGTGGTAGCTGATGCATTGAGTAGAAGATCATATGCAGGAATGAGTGCAATGATGTCAAGTTTACGCATTGAGCCAACTTTAATAGAAAAAGTTAAGGTTGCTCAAGCCACCGATCCGGAGCTGATGCATATGAAGACGAAAGTACAAGAAGGTGCCATTCCAAAAGCGAGAATTGATGAAGAAGGAATACTTCGAGTCCACTCCAGACTTTGTGTTCCTAACCATTCTTATTTGAAGTACAAGATCATGATGGAGGCACACAATACACCGTTTGCAATTCATCCTGGAAGTACCAAAATGTATCGTGATCTTCGACATACATTTTCATGGAACAATATGAAGAGAGAGATTACAAAGTTTATTTCAACGTGTTTAACTTGTCAACGTGTAAAGGCGGAGCATCAAGTGCCAAAGGGTCCATTGCAACCACTTGAGATTCCGAAATGGAAGTGGGAACACATTACTATGGATTTCGTTACGGGTCTTCCAACGGTTTCTCAAGGCATCAATGCTATTTGGGTTATTGTTGATAGATTAACCAAGTCTGCTCATTTCTTGCCGATACGGGAGACTTATTCCCTTGAACGTCTTGCTCAAATGTACGTAAATGAGATTGTAAGATTGCATGGCATGCCAGTATCCATAGTTTCGGATCGTGACCCAAGATTTACTTCAAGATTTTGGGTTAGCTTGCAAAAAGCTATGGGTACGGAGTTACGATTCAGTTCGGCATACCATCCTCAAACGGACGGACAATCAGATAGGACTATTCAAACTCTTGAAGATTTATTAAGACTCTGTGTCCTAGACTTCAAGGGCAGTTGGGATAAATATTTACCATTGGTGGAATTATCCTACAACAATAGTTATCAGGCAAGCATTGGTGTGGCCCCATTTGAAGCATTGTATGGACGAAAGTGTCGCTCTCCAGTATGTTGGGACGAGGTGGGTGAAGCAACATTGTTGGGACCCGAGTTAGTACGTATGACTACGGAAAAGATCCAAACGATTCGACAACGTATACAAACGGCACAAGATCGACAAAAGCGTTATGCGGATCTTCATCGAAAGGACGTAGAATTTAGTGTTGGGGATCATGTATTGTTGCGTGTTGCCCCATGGAAGGGAGTTACAAGATTCGGGAAGAGAGGAAAGCTTAATCCACGATTTATTGGTCCATTTCAAATTCTTGATCGAGTAGGTAATGTAGCCTATAGACTCGCGTTACCTCCAAGTATGTCTCGTGTTCATAATGTTTTTCATATATCTGTGCTTCGTAAATATGTGAAAGACCTGAACCACGTCATTGAGTTAGAACCGGACGAGATAGCCGAAGATTTAATGTATGAGGAGGTACCTGTCAAGATCTTAGATAGGAAGGAGCATGTCCTACGCACGAAGGTAATACCACAAGTTAAAGTTTTATGGAGGAATCATGCTATAGAGGAAATGACCTGGGAGTTGGAAACAGAAATGAAAGCGAGGTATCCTCACCTTTTCGAAACACCAGGTACGTATGTCAATTTCAAGGACGAAATTTCATAAGGAGGGGAGTTTGTAAGACCCCAAATAATTAATAAATGAAATTTAATTTCCTTTAATTATTATTTTGAATAGTAAGGGTTGATTTGATTAATGTGGATAGTTATGGGTAAAATACGCAAATATTTCAAAATAAGCAAGTGGTTATAAAATATTCATTGTTGTCAGGGAATATTCGTTTGGTCGTGGAATATTCGTACTGTCAGGGAATATTCGTACGACGGCGCAGTCATGTGTGGGCCCCATAACGGAAAGCGATTGGAGGAAGAAAACGACAAATATAAGTTGTTTAAAAATAACGGCGTAGTTGTTATCGTTTACACTGTTGGAATACCCGGTGGTTAAAATACAGTAATACGCGTTGTTGCACAGTAGCACACTGTATTGCACAGTATTTTGAATTATTGATCCTTACGTAAGAAGGCACTACTCAATAATTGCTACAGGAGTTACTGTTTATTACTTTATTGATTTAATAATTGTTGCGTTGATATTTATATTATTATTGTTTCAATAATTGTCATTGCACAGTATTTTCCATTATCAGATCAATAATTCATATTATTTGAATAATATTATCAGATAACATTATTGGCAATGTCTAGAAAGTTCTGTCAAGGAGAGGTTTGGTCATCTAATTGCGCGCCAGTAAGGAGAAATCCTTATTGGAAAGCCCCATCTATCCTGGGAACGGCCTGGTTGTCAGTACTGTGATTCTGTAGTATTATTTTTAATAATTAATTATTGATTATTATGATAAAGAAAATATTTATTTTATGTGGATATAGATTGAGAAAATTTTTAATGTGACAATTGTTGAAAATTAATATTTTATCTTTTTCTGATAAAATAATTCATTTAAATATATTATTTTAATAATATATTAACGATGATATTTTTACAATGAATGTGGGATATATGAGTATATGAGAAGGTAGAGTATTTTTGTGGCGTTAAATGTTTAACACATATTTTGTGTGTCGGTGGACATAATTTTTGACCGAAAATTGAGTATAGACTGTAAAATCGCTCGTTTATGGATTTCGGTCAATTTCTATTTGGAATTTGGAAAACTTTTCTTCTGCAAAGTTGTAGAGAATGGAATTTCCCATGGAAAGACGTGAGTTTCGAATTTTTCTGATAAACGAGCTATTTTCTACGAATTATTGAAGTTTCAAAAAATAAAAGAATTTTTATTAAATTATGGATGGGTCCCACTTTTGATTTTTCAAACACATGGGCTGCTGAAAATTTATTCAAAGATGGCTGGTGGCTGGTCTTAAAAGCATGCGTATGAATTTTAAAAAAAAATAATATTAATTTATTATTTTAGTCTCCTTTGGCGTTCTAACATTTTCCTATAAATAGAGGGCTAAGTTAGAATTGAAAATCACACCAGAAACAAAGTTTTCTCTCCTTCTCTCTCTATATTATCGAGCGTATCCTTGTGAGTATACTTTGAGTGTTGCTATACGGTGCGAGTTTCTGTCAGCACTATACCGAAATTCAGTCAGAAGTACGGCTATTTTGAGGTAAGAGGTGTTATTTTCTTCTTAAATGATATTATTTTATTCAATATCATTATGCCAAAATATTGGTGAATGTTTTTATCAAATTTGGAATTTTTTGTGCCGGAGTTACTATTCACGTATACGGTACTATTCACATATACGGCACTATTCACAGAAAAATTATTTTTTTTCTTTTCGTCCAAAATATCTATTGTGGATACTAGCTTTGATTGTATCTATGTTTTGATCATTCTTGAATTTTACACCACTATGATTATTTTTGAGGTATTTTTGGACATGGATAAAACAAAGTACGAATCCTTAATCCTTAATCCTTGTCATTTTGTTTCACTGGATTCGTTTCTTTAAAAATATTTTTTATCATCTTCAGTCTTAAAGGATGTTATTATTGAATATCTTTGGCTATGTAGTGCAAAGATGAATGATTTCTGATGAATATCTTTGGCCCGTAGTGCAAAGATGAACAGGTGTTTAGATGAACATGACCAACAGATGAATATCCTTGGCCTGTAGTGCAAGGATGAATATATGATTCAAGATGTGCATTGATTGATGTTACAGGGATAAAAATACTATTGATAGACTGTTAAATTCATAGACATTAGTAGATTTCATCCTCTACGTAACTCTTCTATGAATTAATATTTTTCGCTACGAATATTGATTTAAAACTTGTTGTCTATTGTATTCTATTAGATTTTTCCTTGTTGAAGGCTAACGATAATTTGTTGTATGTTATCTTAGTCATAATATTCTTTACTGAGCTAGTTGAGCTCACCCTTTTCCTTTTTGTTCCATTTTTCTTCTCAAGAGACGAGAATATAGCGAGTACGAGTCGGGGTATGAATTGATGGTCCTTGAGAGAGTTGTTTAGTAGTTCTCACCATTTTTGTAAAATAATATATTAATAATTGTATTGAGGACATAGTTGGGTATGTATATTGTCTAGATGACAATGTTTGTATTCAAACTCACAGTTTATGGGTTGTAAAAGTTGTAGTTGTTTCTGTACCATGTATTTGGCGACTCAAAATGGGTTGGATGGAATGGACCTATTTTGGGAGCGTCACACGGCTGATCCAGATCCATAATATCTGGACAATAATTCTCCAAATCACCTCAGAAAGGGGGTGGTAATTTCTAACTTTGGGCTTTTCAAAATGCATTTTATGACTACGTGCATGCATGCATTACTTTAACATACGTTTACAGTAGAGTTAAAAATGCATGATTAATCAAATACCTACATTTTGGAAAAAAAGTGTCATAGTCCCCTTTGTAAATCGGACTATCCACATGCACATAGGCATGACTAGGTGGCCATTCAGTAGCACATCTGCCCACAGTCATATACATAATATATGCAAAGTCATCAAAACATAAAGGTTAACCTCAATACCAAGAGTACTTTGCCTTTTTACCTTTTGCTCATTTGTCCTCAAATAGGATAAGAAATAGCAGAAATAGGTGCCAATTTGACTGTCTCAAAAGTTAAATTTTTTCACATCATTATGTTCAGCATGGTTTAATACTAACATTTACTATATTGAATATTTTTTATCAAGCCATTTGAGTATACATAATCACTACTATGTGTTTAGATGCATTTCATGTGATAAGTCATTTTCCAATGGATAAAAACTGGAAAAAAATACATGCATACATTACCAGAACAGTGTAGAACACTTGTACGGTGACAGAATTTGCAGAAAGTCACCCGAACTCAGCAGATCTGAAGAAGAGCTCTCGGATTTCCTTCGTGACACAACTTGAAAATGCCTTATGAAAGCAACTTGCTGGCTTTTAGTATCCACGGTTGGCCGCAGATCCATCTGCGGCTGCAGCAGGTGTACATGCAGCACCCCTATGTGGGTCTCGCACCTCCGACTTGGTCCAGTTTGAGTTGCAAATGAGTTCTCACAGGCTGAAAAGGTCAAATCGGGAATAAAAACGATACGCGATTGAGCAGAATAGCTTACAAATCCTGGTCTTCTTAAATTGAACCTTGGGTCTTCACATCACTCATTGGTATTCGCCCAAGCACAGGGTATACTATGCCGATGATCTCAAATGTTATAAGTCACGATCGACAATACCTTGCGCAGGTTCAATGCAGCCAATTCAGGGTTGTCACCCCAATTTTCAAGAAATCCCTGGCGGGGGTCACAACGCAGACTCATGAAAAGAAATCCTGTGATAACCCGAGATTTCGAATAATCAAAATTTTACGAATAAATTTTTTTATTTAATATTAATATTAATTATCAATTTTTTGACAAGTATCCGTGATACGAGTCTTAAGAAGGTCAATTTGTGTATTGACTAATAAAATTAAGAGTAGAGTTGTGGCTTAACGGAGAATAGTAACCCTAGTTACGGATAGGGATTCGATAGAAAATATAATTAAAATAATTATATTAATATGTATGTGTTCGTACCGTATAGAATTTTTGATCAATGATTGATCGGATAAGGTTTAAAATTAATAAACCCTAGTAAGAGATTAGAAACCCTAATCTCAGATTTAGAAAACCAAATATACAGTTAAAACCCCTAATTATACATCGGGAAACCCTAATTTAAAATTCAGGAATCCTAAACCCTAATTAGGAAACCCTAATCCTAATTGGCGAGCATAATAGTGGTTATTAATCACTAATATGATTAAGAAAACCTAATTTAATTAGGAAAACCTAATTTAATTAGGAAAACCTAATTTTAGTTTCAAAATTTTAATTTTCTAAATTAAAACCCTAATTTAGAAAATCCTAGAAAGTTAGTGATTTAAAACCTAACGGTTAGAACCTTAGGGTTAAAACCTGAGGGTTAAACCCTAAGAGTTTGTACAAATTTCAAGTATGCCATTAAATTTATTTTGCAAATGACAAAAATACCCTTTTTATATTTTTTTATATGTAGCTTGCAAATCTAGCAATTATTGGAGTGGGTGACCAACTACATTGACTTGGTGACCTAATAATCGAGCCATATCAGTCAGCCAACCTCAGATCTAGCAACATGTCACAATATATAAGAGAATTAGAGAGAGAAAGTTCATTTACTTTACCATTTTTCTATTTTGCTCTCACCAACTCTCTCTCATTAAAAGCTCCAAATTCCTTAAGTATATCAGTCCTAGAATCAGCCCTAGACCAACCAATATCAAATAAGGAGATCTAAGATCAAAGATCTAGCAAGAAGGTATAAACCCTAAAACCTAATTTGATCTTGTACGCATAGATAAATTTTGTGTTTTGTGTTCAGAATCTTGCTAATGGATGTTTTATAAAGATCTATGATGATCTATCATGAATCAATAGCATCAAAGTGCCTTAAAATAAAGTTTTCAAAAACTGTTCTTGAGCATTTTTTTGTGGTCTAACAAGAAATGTCAGTGGCCACAGATCTTTGCTCGTTTACGATTTTTGTTGTTTTAAGTTTTGGATTTGTAGCCTGGTATGTTGTCTTTAATATGCAAGTGTTATCACAGTCAGTTGATATCTATATTTTTAGTTATTCTTGGTCAAAGAGGGTTGATCGAGCATGACTAGTCACTTTCTGGGTAACCCAAAAAGTGTAAAGTTGACTCTGACAAGAAGTTCTTAGGCATAGATCTGTCAGTCGTGTTAGTGTTTGATGTTGTTGTTGGATTAAACTTGTAGCCTGTTGTATGAACTTGAGGTCCATGGTTTTACTTTCCACAAAAAGAGTTTATATCGAGTGTAATTAATTGGTCAAAGTAGACCATTTGATCACGAATGCTCTTTCTGGGAATTTCTAGAAACTCTATGAACACCTTTTCTGACATAGTTTGACCAGATTAAATCTGGTTGTTGTGTTGTTGGTTATTTGATCTGTTGCTTCGTATATGTTCCTTGACACAAGGAGTACCTACTGCAACCATGAGATCTCATAAAGCATGAACATACCATATAAATAATTGAGCTCAAAAGTAGTCCCTCGAAGCTGTTGGGTTTCTGGGTTACTCAGAAAACCCTGAATTGGTTCTGACAACATGTTTGCTAGCCTAGATCTTCTTGTTGATTTGTTGTATGACCGAGATGATGATTGATTCATGTAGTGTTACATAAACACTACATAATTAGTGTTTAACATTTCCTAGAACATGTATGAACCGAGAATTTAAAGCAGTCAAACAAGGTATGTTGGTAATCGGCATGTCAGTGTTCTTCAGGCTCAAGAACACCAACATCGACGGTTTAATTAATTTTTAATTTCTAATATTCCGAAAAATGCTTAAAATAGAAATAAATTTCTAAAAATAACAAAAATGGTTTTAAAAATTATTTTAAATTCTGAAAAATAACTTTTAATTATTTGGGACATTTTTCATTAATATTTATAATTATTTGGATATTAATAATATTTAATTTATTTAATTAGTGTGTTAAATAAATTAGAGAAAAATGATTTTACTTATATAAAAATCATTTTAAATAAGAATAATGTATTTAAAAATATTTTGAGTTATAAAATGTGACTTTTAATATTTTTGGATAATTTTCATTAATAAATTAATATTAATGATATTAGATTTATTTAATTATTAAATTAAATAAATAAGGTAAAAATAAATTTATTGATTTAAAAATCATTTTAAATAAGAATAAAGTGTTAGAAAATATTTTGAATTGTAAAATATATATTTTAATATTTTTGGAGAATTTTATTAATAAATTTATATTAATGATATTAGATTTATTTAATTATTAAATTAAATAAATAAGTTAAAAATGGTTTACTGATTTAAAATCATTTTAAATGAGAATAAAGTGTTAGAAAATATTTGGAATTATAAAATATTATTTTCACTATTTTTGGAGAATTTTCATTAATAAATTAATATTAATGATATTAGATTTATTTAATTATTATATTAAATAAATAAATTAAAAATAATTTTATTTATTTAAAAATCATTTAAAAAATGAGAAAATGATTTTAAAATATTTTAGGTTATAATTAATGACTTTTAATAGTTTGATAATAATTTCATTAATATTTAGATATTAATGGTGATGATTTAAAAATGAATTTTAATTAATTTAAAAATTATTTAAGTATAATATGGATGATTTAAAAATATTTTAATTTATTAATAATAACTTTAATATTTTGACAAGCATAATATTAATATTTTTATATTATTAAATATTAATGATAATAAGATTATTGGATAATTAAATCATTTAAAAATGATTTTAAGTGTTTGAAAAATTATTATAAATAATAATAATTATTTATAAATTATTAAAAGCTTCCGAAAAATATTATAAACGATATTTGACTTATCTAAAATAATATTGAAGCTTAGAGACCAAGATTAATTGACAATAAATGTGTTAATTGTCGGATAGGGTGACCAGAATACCGAGATGAGACTAAAGTCCAACCAGACTGAACTAGTTAGACTTGTTAAGTGTTTATATAGGTTATAAACACTAATGTGACTATGTGGTAATGTGTCTAGGAGAAGATTTACTATGAATTACAATGTTGTGTTATGAAATATTATGCTAATCGTGAGACCGATATTATTGGTTATAGGTCTTTCAAACGCAGATAAGTTTATTGTGTAGCTGTAATCAATGCGGAAGGCAAGTTTCCTAACTCAACCTTGAGTTAATATTATTCAATTATTATAGTGATTAATTATTGTTAATTATACCACTTCCGGGGATTTATTGTTGATTATTCGCAGTTAGTGCATATTTAATAATTCAAATTGAATTACTGATTCAGAAAATATATATTCATAGAATAACTGTTGTTCGATATTTATATCCGTAGAAGCTAAGATTGACAGTACGTATAATTCTTGTTTATTTTCAAATTATGTTGAGAAAGGTCTTAGCTAATTATTCTGGCTAGACGAACATTTGTTAGAACTTGATAGGTTCGAGAAGAGAAGAGAATTTAATTATTATTAATAGATCAATGCCAGTTGTATCAGCTAGATTGAAGAAAAAAAACTTGATAGGTTTGAGAAGAGAAGAGAAGTAAATAGAAATTAAAATAATTGCATTTCGTTGTTAAATCAAATTATGATTCAAATACTGAGAAGAACAACCTTTTATATAAAGGGAATATTTTAGGTCGTATATTCGACCATTGCGCACTGTTAAGTATTATGCATAATATAGGGTCGAGGAGTTCGCAGGCTCTAAGTACTTGCAGAGGGGTATGATTTAATCTTTATGGTTATTTGATACACCTGCGTATGTATCAAAGTAAATCTTTGATAGATACCCGAGAAGAGAAGTTCTAGATCTTGTGTGATCACTCAGCATAAATCTGGAAAACATTCCACTTTGTTATTGCGTAGAATTGATTCTTGTTTATTCAATAGAATATCATAGAAACTTTGAAAGCGTTGTACTCTTTCATTATCAGATTATTGCGTTGCCTAGAATACGAGAAGACTTGTTATTGATTAACGATTTGTTCAGCTATTTCAAAGTTCCCCGAATTTTGGTTTCATTCTATCAAAATAGATAGTATGTTCTTATTGATTTGTATACATTTATTGTACGTCTTAACTTGCGGGGCAAACTTGTTGCTCACCCTTGCTAAATAAAATATTTCAGCTAGGAACGAAGAGGCCAGCGGGTCAAAGAAATACAAAGGAAAAAAGCAAAGGCAAAATGCTGGATTAGTTTTTATAAACTTTATGAATATGTTATATTTGTAAACCCTTTTTGTATATCTAAAAGGTATGTCAGTAATGTTAAGGTTAGAGAACCTAGGACTAATGTATTAACAATCTCTGTTAATGACTTATGTATTAACAACATATGTTAATGAGTTATGTATTCCTATTTATAATTTGAATGGGTAGTTAGATGGTATTATATTGTGATCGTGAGCACCAAATTCGGTGGTCAGGTAACCCGGATTTGGGGGCGTCACAAATCCCCGGCGGGGGTCACAACGCATTGTCACCCATTGGTGTACGTATTAATGAAGGTCAAGCAACCTTAACGTTATTTCAGCCGATGGCAAGTAAACCCAACGAAGCATCGAAAGCTATTCGATGATTTCGTACTTTGGTACTCATATTCCCCAGCAGATCCCCGGCGGGGGTTATAACGCATGTTCCATTGATACACACATCAGGGAGGATCAAAGCAGATCCCCGACGGGGGTTACAATACATGTTCCATTGATACACACATCAGTGAGGATCATAACAACCCCCAGCGGGGGATACAATGCATGTTCCATTGATACACACATCAGCGAGGATCCAAACAATCCCCGGTGGGGGTTACAATTCATATCGGTCGTTGATTCACACATCAGCTGAAGGTCAAGCAGCCTTGACAGTCTGCCCAACAGGGTTTTCATTCGTTGACTCATACGTCAGTGAAGTACATGTCAGTGAAGGTCAAGTAACCCTGACAGCATATGTTGCTCCCAGTAAATCTAACAGAACCTTGACATATCCTGGTGATACAAACTAGGAAAGGTCAACATCATCAAGGAGGATTGATGATGGGATATGTTATACACATCCTCAAGCAGACAAAGTTTTATCCCCACAGATCTTTTACACATAAGAGGCACTTCTTCTAAATCAAGTCTGTAACAAGGATTAAGGACTTTGGTGATAGCCCCAACGTCAACATCCTAAAAGATTTGGATCACGCATCCAATCGGGTCATAGTTGCCAATCCCCAGTAGAAGCTACAAAGAGCTGACAATCATCCCCAGCATATTGGACAACAACCCCGCACACATGCATCATACATTTGCATCATGTTGCTACACATGGCCTCATGTTTATCTTTTTACATTTCAAGTGTTTAGGATTCTTTATCCTATCCATGCATTGCATTTCATGAATATGATAAAGAGGGGCATCTTTAGACACTCAAAATTTTCTGCACACCTGTCACTGACATTGCAGGAGGACAAATTCGTTTTTTAGAGACAGCCCTGGAAGATAGTTCACGTCAAGACCGCATACTACAGAAAGTTTAGTCTCAACCACAGAACACACACCGAGAGTAACAGTTCTAATCTCAAAGATAACCCCGAGGCATGCAGTTCCAATACCGGAACTTCCACCAGAGAAGACCGATTAATCTAAGAGATAACCCCAAGGTATCCAGTCTCAATCCCAACACTGGGAATAGCATTTACCAACCTTGGTGATAACCCCAAGGAATGCAGTTCCGGCGATAACCCTAGAAATGCTTATTTCAAATTCATGTAATCAGCTTCAACCTTGACGCTCACACCGAGGCACTTAGTATAAGACCTGGAAATAACCCCGAGAACCTGGCACACCTAAAAGATGACACTAAGGACCATCAACACTTGCAGCAGTCCAATCTCAGCGATAACCCTGAGCAACGTCTGCTTTATCAGCCCAAACCGGCGATAACCCCGGTGAGGGGCAAAGTCATCATCTTACCACTTTGACGCCACATCACGTCGTCTCAACATTCCATACATACATTTCTACACAACAATGTCCCACAAGAATCAAGGAAAACCAATCCCGAGTAACTATTACGCAGGGTAACGGATAGAATTTGAAGCTTGAAGACCGGAGGGCACCGTCCCATCTTCCTGACTTCGTACAACCTCTAATCCCATGCCATTGCGTAACTCTCGACAACGACAGTCCGAAATATGTCTTACATACCTCAATCAAATTCCCGAATTGTAATCCAGAAAGTTCGAAGCGAACATTACAGTGCATGCGTGCACGCACTTTGAGACGATGGGACCCGTGAAGCCCGGGGCAATCGGGTAGCCGCAGGTACATCTGCGGCTCCCCCTCTATAAATAGAGGGCTTGGGGTGGCCATTTGTAAGAGAAAAAAGCGAGAAAGCCCTGTCAAATTTGCTTCGTACTCACCCTATATTGAGGGCTTTCTAATTTTAAATACTTGTGAGCTCACATATAGCTACTTTTGTACCGGCGAGAGCCGAGTGTTCATCCACTTTAAAGATATAGAAATCTTCTTTGGCAGCCCACTGTAAGCCTTCTCACACACTTTAAAGCATTTCTCTTCATCTTTGCACACACCCTTCTTCACGTTGAGAGTCGTGTTGCATGTGTTTCCCCGGACTTCGGTCAGTGGTTTTATTTCAGTTTATATATACTTATATTTATATATATATATATATATATGGACTAACATTATCGAGTTATGTCTCAATTGAGCCTAGACTTTGGTCTGGAGCGTTTATTGCTTTAATATATATATATATATATATTAACAGTTGTCGGACTTTGTTCGATGAGCCTAGATTTTACATCCGGCGCGTTTATCACTTTTATAGTTATATATATATCGTCCCTCCTGGAGCTTACTTTGTGGCGGTTGATCGCTTTTACAGCTTTCTTTATGTTTCGTCCCGCATGGAGTTTCCTCCGTGGCGGTTGATCATTTTTACAGCTTTTGTGACGCCCCCAAAATTAGGTATACGTCACTCATCCTGGGTCGCCACTTATACGGTACAAAAATCCAAATACAACTTAATTATACAACTGTCGTGTACAATACGACAAAACATAGCCTGTGAGTTTGAATACAAATATTGTCTACTAGAGACTATACAAACTCAAAAGGAGTCCTCGTTACAATTATTATCACACTATTTCACAGAATAGTGAGGACTACTAATGCACCATCTAGGACCGTCACTCTGTTCCCCGACTAGTTCCGACTACGTTCTCATTTCCTGAAGAGAACAGTGAAAGAAAGGGTGAGCTCAACTAGCCCAGTAGGAAATATTATGACTAAGATAATGTAGAATAATTTATCGTTAGCCTTTAACAGTGTTAAACTGATAGAATATAACAAACATCAAGTTTAACTATAGCGGAACAAGCAATCCATTAAAAGAGTCAAGTAGAGAATAAAATCTACTATATTCCAACAGAATAATAAAGACGGAACCAGGTCTGGCGTAGAACGCACAGACAGGATACTCTAACAGAATAATAAAGATGGAACCAGGTCTGGCGTAGAACGCACAGACGGGATATTCCAAACAGAATAATAAAGATGGAACCAGGTCCGGCGTAGAATGCACAGACAGGATATTGCAACAGAATAATAAAGAATGGAATAATAGAAGATTTTCACCAAGTATGCGGTACTTCGCATAAACAGGTTATTCCAACATAATAATAAAGAATGGAATAACAGAAGTTCTCTTCATGAAGATGAAAGAAAGAAATAATATCCCCTACGAGTACAACAAATAATATTCCCTACGAGCACAACAAATAATATACCCTACCTTTGAAAGAAACTGGATATAAAAGTAGTGAAGTAGCAGAATACTTTTCTTCTTTCCCTCTAAAATTTCTTTCTATAATAATCACTCTAAAGCTTTTGTGAATTGGTGAGAAATGAAGAAAGAATGAGCTTCTATCTATAGGAAAATATAGTTTCGATAATTGCACATTTTGGGGCTCAAAAAATTACAGTACAATACCTCCAACTTTTCTTTCATTTTTAATTTAGTCCTGCAAGTATTATCAAACTTGCACCAACTCCCTTAATAGTAAATAATGTGAATCAATAGTAAATCATGTGAATAAATAGTATAATCATGTGAAAAAAATTTCATTATAGTATAGTACTTCCATCTATACCTCCATTTTTAACTTAGTCATGCAAGTATTATCAATCTTACACCACCACCCCTAATAGTATAAGAATGCGAATCAATAGTACCCCGTAAATAGTAACTCGTGAATAGTAACACGTGAATAGTATTCCAACACGAAAAATACCCCAAATACCCTAGTGAATAGTAATTTAGGTGAATAGTAACTCAGTGAATAGTAACTCGTGAATAGTACTCCTGACAAAAAAATACCCCAAATACCCGAGTGAATAATATTCGGGTGAATAGTAATTTAGGTGAATACTAACCCGTGAATAGTAACTTATGAATAGTAACTCGTGAATAGTATTTTGACACGAAAAGTATCCCCAAATACCCGAGTGAATAATATTAGGGTGAATAGTAACCCGTGAATAGTAACTCGTGAATAGTAACTTGTGAATAGTACTCTGACACAAAAAGTGTCCCGAATACTCGATTGATCAATACTGAGTGACATCTCATATAAGCGTCAATAATCAATATCGTGTGCTATTATGCAACCACGCGTATTACTGTACTTTTAACATCGGGTGTTTCAATAGTTAACCGTAAAACTTCCGCCGTTATTTTCATAAAATATTTTTGTCATTTTCTAACTATGATAGTACTTCCGTTGTGGGGTCCACCAATGATTATGTCGTCGTACGAATATTCCCCGATAAAAAGAATATTATATAACAACTTGCGTACTTTGCAAAATTTATAAATACTAACCACAACTATAATATTATATCAAATCCACACTATAATATTCAAAAAATTTATTTCGAGAAAATTAAATCTTTATTCATAAAAATCTGGGGTCTCACAATCTCCCCTCCTTATGAAATTTCGCCCTCAAAATTTACGTACGTACCTGGTATGCCGAATAGGTAAGGATACCTTGACTTCACTTCAAATTCTAACTCTTGAGGTATAACCTTTGAGTGTTGAATATGTTCTTTCTTATCCAAGATTTGAATAAGAACCTCTTCATACAGTCAAATCTTATGCTATCTCGTCTGGTTCTAAATTAATAATGTGGTTCGGGTCGTCCACATATTTACGTAACATCGATACGTTAAAAACGTTATGAACACGCGACATACTTGACGGTAAAATGAGTCTACAAGCCACAGTTCCTACTCCATCGAGGATTTCAAATGGGCCAATTAAATGAAGGGTTGAGATTTCCTCTCTTCGTCAATTCTTGCTTCTAGAATAACGCCATCTTGAACCTTCTTCTTCACATTCATCAGCTCTGAGTATGTAGCTTGAACGGTTTTAACTTTATCGATTAAAGTCAATTCTAATCGTATATTCGTTATCTTCACGTGGATTCGTATATTTGCACTTGTAATCGAATACGATCTTCTACTCAACGCGTCAGCTACCACGTTCGTACTTCCACGATGATATTGCATGGTACGATCGTAATCTTCAACAGCTCGAGCCAACGTCTTTGGCGCATGTTACTGTTCGTTTTAGTTAAAAAAATATGTGAGGGTTTTAGAAATGGGTTTTGTACTGGGGTCAATATAAAATTTGATTTCACGCTCTAGGGGGTAGGCTAAGAAGTCTTCAAGAATACGTCAGAAAATTTATCATTCAAAATGGTGACCCTCATCCAAGACTTGGATAGTATGTCACATTGATACCTATCAACTTGCCATCATCATTCACGACATCGCCTACAGAAAGTCTGGCTTCGGTACATTCCACATAAGAAAGTCAACAATGAAAGGATCGGGGCTCTTTATTTATGGCTTGATATGACAATGATTGACTTTAGTGGTTTTGTTGCTTGAATTCGCATAACAGGTTTGTTAGGAATATGAAAGCTAACAACCTTACGAAAAGCATGATGAGTAGTTAACCAATCGATTCCTAAAATCACATCAAAGGAAAGTATTTTCAAAGAGATAAGATCGACAGGTAACGTGAAAGTGTCGATTTGAATCAACAAGATTTATAAACAGTGGAGGTAATGAAGGTTTCTACTACGAAGTTTCAACCAATAAGTCAAAATCTAATTTCTCCGGAGTCAAATTTAAACGTTGAGCTCAAGCAAGAGAGATAAAAGAATGGGTAGAACCGATATCTAATAAGATATAGACTTCGCTAAGAATTTATAATTAACTAACCCGGGATAAAATTGACTTCATTATACGATAAAATTGAGCTAAATGACCTTCTCTTCTTGAAATTTCCACTTCTATTATCTTGGCCATGATTACCACCGAAGTGGTTACCATTCTTGGCATGATAATTTCCCCCACGATGGTTATCATTGTTCCGGTGGCCGTTTCCACTGGTAAGATTATTATCCTGTTGTTGGTCGTTACCTTTTGGTTGTGCTAACTCATTATCGCGCTCCAATAACTGAACCCTATCCACAACATCTAAATATAAACAAAGTTTATGAGAAATGAGGTATTGACATATATCGGATTTCAAACCTCTTAGAAACATTCAGCGCATTCGCTCCTCATTATCTACCAAATGGGATGAAAACTAGGATAACTCTTCAAACTTAGCCTCGTACTGCGATACAGTCGTATTATTTTGCTCCATTGCTCATCTCAACATTTTCAGATGCTATTTTGCAAACACTGTCACAAAACAAGGGTTAATTGACATATCAAATATTATCCCTATACTCTGACTGACCAATTAAACATCAAATAAACTTAGGTAGGACATAATAGCGAAGGAATTCCCCGTCTCTCCACTCCTAGTTCTTATCTCACATCTCAGCCAGGGATCATATCCCTAAGCTCTGATACCAACTGTGACACCCCCAAAATTAGGTATATGTCACCCATCCTGGGTCGCCACTTATACGGTACAAAAATCTAAATACAACTTAATTATACAACTGTCATGTACAATACGACAAAACATAGCCTGTGAGTTTAAATACAAATATTGTCTACTAGAGACTGTACAAACTCAAAAGGAGTCCTCGTTACAATTATTATCACACTATTTCACAAAATAGTGAGGACTACTAATGCACCATCTAGGACCATCACTCTGTTCCCCGACTAGTCCCGGCTACGTTCTCATTTCCTAAAGATAACAGTGAAAGAAAGGGTGAGCTCAACTATCCCAGTAGGAAATATTATGACTAAGATAATGCAGAATAATTTATCGTTAGCCTTCAACAGTGTTAAACTGATAAAATATAATAAACATCTAGTTTAACTGCAACGGAACAAGCAATCAATTAAAATAGTCAAGTAGAGAATAAAATCTACTATCTTTTATGATTTAGAAGGTTTTTCATCACTTTTATCGCTGGGACTCAGCTTAATAAATAATCCACATCATCGAATCACCCCTGCACTACGGCTAAGGATATTCTTTAGTATCACGACCACGAAATATCCATGCACTACGGCTAAAGATAATCATGTTTTCATCAACGGTCCTGATCATGCCATAAAATAATTCATCTTCGCACTACGACCAAAGAGAATCCATAACCATAATCATACCAAAAACCGTCCATAAATGCACTACGGGCCAATGAGGACTTTTTCCACATCATTTGTAACATTACGGTTATGATTATACCGAATAATCCTTGGTCATAATCATACCAAGTCCATCTATACACTATAGGCCACGGATGACTTTCAACAAAATATAAACATGAGGATGATGACAATGATATAAGAATTCAATAAAACAAGTTTAAGAATTAATTTATCCAGGAACCAATAACGTCTAAATTGTCAACATGATACTGCTTTGTAGAGTAAAATTCAAGAATGCTCAGAAGAATATTTTCATGAAAAGATACTGAATGAGGCGTAAATATCAAGGATATTCCACTAATTTCATGGAGTATAGAAGTCAAAACTTTAACCAACTAAGTATAATAAGGAATGAAATAACAAAAGAAATCACCAGGCATGCGATAGACCGCACAGGCAGGTTATTCCAATAGAATAATAAATAACAGAATCAGGTCCGACGTAAAACGCACAGACAGGATATTCTAACAGAATAATAAAGACGGAACCAGATCCGGCGTAGAACGCACAGACAGGATATTCTAACAGAATAATAAAGAATGGAATAATAGAAAATTTTCATCAAGTATATGGTACTTCGCATAAACAGGTTATTCCAACATAATAACAAAGAATGGTATAACATAAGTTCTCTTCATGAAGATGAAAGAAAGAAATAATATCCCCTACGAGTACAACAAATAATATTCCCTATGAGTACAACAAATAATATTCCTTACCTTTGAAAGAAACTGGATATTGAAGTAGTGAAGTATCAGAATACTTTTCTTCTTTCCCTCTAAAATTTCTCTCTATAATAATCACTCTAAAGAATGAGCTTCTATTTATAGGAAAATATAGTTTTGATAATTGCACATTTTGGGGCTCTAAAAATTACAGTACAATACCTCCAACTTTTCTTTCATTTTTAATTTAGTCCTGCAAGTATTATCAAACTTACACCTACTCCCCTAATAGTAAATAATGTGAATCAATAGTAAATCATGTGAATAAATAGTATAATCATGTGAATAAATAGTATAATCATGTGAAAAAAATTAATTACAGTATAGTACCTCCATCTTTACCTCCATTTTTAACTTAGTCATGCAAGTATTATCAAATCTTGCACCACCACCCCTAATAATATAAGAATGTGAATCAATAGTACCCCGTGAATAATAACTCATGAATAGTAACTCGTGAATAGTACTCCGACACGAAAAATACCCCAAATACCCGAGCGAATAATATTCAGGTAAATAGTAATTTAGGTGAATTGTAACCCATGAATAGTAACTAGTGAATAGTACTCCGACACGAAAAATACCCCAAATATCCGAGTGAATAATATTCGGATGAATAGTAATTTAGGTGAATAGTAACTCGTGAATAGTAACTTGTGAATAGTAACTCGTAAATAGTAACTCATGAATAGTACTCTTACATGAAAAGTACCCCAAATACCTGAGTGAATAATATTTGGGTAAATAGTAATTTAGGTGAATAGTAATCCGTGATTAGTAACTCAAGAATAGCAACTCGTGAATAGTATTCCAACACAAAAAGTGTCCCGAATACCCGATTGATCAATACTGAGTGACTTCTCACATAAGCATCAATAATAAATAATGTGTGCTACTATGCAACCACGCGTATTACTGTACTTTTAACACCAGGTGTTTCAACAGTTAACGGTAAAACTTCCGTCGTTATTTTTATAAAATATTTTTGTCATTTTTTAACTACGATAGTACTTCCATTGTGGGGTCCACCAATGATTATGCCGTCGTAGGAATATTCTCCGACAAAAAGAATATTATATAACAACTTGAGTACTTTGAAAAATTTATAAATACTACGCACAACTATAATATTATATCAAATCCACACCTATAATATTCAAAAAATTATTTTGAGAAAATTAAATCTTTATTCATAAAAATATGGGGTCTCATAGCTTTCTTTACGTTTCGTCCCGCCTAGAGTTTCCTCTGTGGCAGTTGATGGCTTTTACAGCTTTATTTACATTTTTTGATTCCCCATGGAGGTGCTTCGTGGTGGCTGATCATGTCTGTATATATATATTTATAGCTTTTATATATATACCTGCTTACTACTTTCATACAAATTATGGCATCATGTGAGCCTAGGAATCATGTGATTACAGATTCAGTCTATTGGATCTAGATTCGGTTCTCGCGATGGACATTCTTCAACTATAAGTAGCTTGTAAATTTATTTGCGGTGTCTGAATTTCCTCAGATGGTTCTCATACCCACGAGGAAGTCAACATTATTTTGTATATTATTTTCTTATAGATGCTTCGCATCTCGAAAGTAAAAGAAATCAAGCCAAACACTTAATAAAATTGAAGTGTAAAAGGTCTCAATTATTATTGAGAACAAGGGTTTGAAAAACCACTTTTATAAAACATCACTGCCATATCTTGCTAAAAATTGAATTTTTACATAAATTCAAACCTTGTGTATAATGGTACGAACGAGGCCTCGCACTACTTCCAAATAAATAGAACATTGACCCACGCATAAACACACACATTTATATAACAGTTTCTTGAAAAGTGGGGGTCACTGTGGTAACACGAATGTCGGGGGGTGCCTAACACCTTCCCTCCGCATAATCAAGTCCCGGGACCCTAATGAATCTCGGTTTCACCTACCCGTTTAGTAGTGTCACATCACTGGGTCAATGTGCAAACCTTTTCTCAGTTTTGTTGGTACAACCATTTAAAAAACCAACTAGCGACTCTTAACAGTCCATCGTCGACATTATACATGTCGGACTTTTTTCACTTGTTTTTTCAAAAAAATCTCACCTAACATGAGAACACTAAAGAACAAGTAACGAAAAGAGACAACTAAAAATCCCGACGTCGACACTCATCATAGGAATGGTTAGGAGTAAATATCTCCTCAAGTGCTTTACTGAGTACTACATAGTTCAGTTTGCCCAGTGAACCTAGATCTTGGGATCTCCAGTCAGCTAGGTTGGGTTGCCACTATGACGACTCTTATTTAAACTATAGGCTTTAAACCCATTCCCTTTCGATGATCTTTCAACTTACTCTCTTGTTAAACCTTTTGTAAGAGGATCCGCAATATTATCTTTTGACCTTACATAATCAATTGAGATAACTTCTATCTGAGAGCAATTGTCTAATGGTATTATGTCTTCATCGTATATGGCGTGACTTACTGTTATATAAATGACTATGTGCTCTTCCAATTGCTGATTGGCTATCACAGTGTATATATATAGCTGGCACATGTTTTGACCAATTTGGAATATCCTCTAAGAAGTTACGAAGCCACTCTGCTTCTTCTCCAGCTTTGTCTAAAGCAATCAATTCTGATTCCATTGTAGACCTTGCAATACATGTTTGTTTTGAGGATTTCCAAGATACCGCTGCACTACCAAGTGTAAAAACATATCCACTTATGGATTTTGAATCTTTATTATCATATATCCAATTAGCATCACTATATCCTTCAAATATTGCTGGATATCTTTGTATAGTGCAGTCCATAATTTTGAGTATGTTTTAAATATCCCAAAACTCTCAAAATAGCTTTCCAGTGATCTTTACCTGGATTACTCATATACCGACTTAGCTTACTTACTGAATAAGCTATATCTGGTCTAGTACAGTTCATGACATACATTAAACTGCCTATTATACGTAAATATTCTAGTTAAGATATGCTATTACCTTCATTTTTGACTAGATGAAGATTTATATCAACTAGGGTCTTATTTAGAATTATATTATACTTATTAAAATTTTCAAGTATTTTCTTAATGTAATGAGTTTGAGATAATATAATTCCAAGAGATGTTCTGGAAATATTGATTCCTAATAGTATATCAGCAACTCCCAAGTCTTTCATATCAAATCTATTTGCCAACATACGTTTGGTAGAGTTGATAACTTCATTGTTGCTATCCATGATTAACATATCATCCACATAAAGACAAACAATGACATATTCTTTTTGAGTGCTTTTGACATAAACACATTTGTCACACTCATTGATTTTAAATCCATTTGATAACATAAATGTTGGAGAGTGCATATTTTGATTTGATGTTTAAAGAAAATGCTCATGATTATATGTAAAGTCCTTCAAGGAATATATGTACAAGGACTTAGTGATAGATCAAAATTGTTTGGTGGATCTAAGCTTTCAATGGTTATCATTCTGTAATTGAATGTATATATAAAGAGATCAAAAATGTTAGGTTGATGTATGTCTTAAAATATAATAGATAGGCTTCAACCAGATCGTAGTCTATCGAGTTGATTATAAGATTTCAGAAGCCAATGCAGAATCGTAGAACATTGAAGATCGTAGTGTATCTGCCTTGAAGGGCCTCTCCAATAATCGTAGAGTGGTCCAGACATTTGTCGAAACTAACTCGAAGATCGTAGTGTGCTCTCGGAAACGTAGAGTCTGCAAAGATAAGCAAGTGAAGATTGTAGTGTGTCAGCCCTTAAGAGAAATTGTAGTGTTCTCGTTTGATAACATTAGATCAGGCACCAAGGTGATAAGACACCACGATCTGAATCATAGAGTATCATCTGCCAATGTCAGAAGCTTTGAGCCCTGACCATTTGTTTAAAGATAAATCTCAACAAATGTGGAATGGATTATAAACGTTGAAGTACTCACCAGTTCCAATGGCACAAAAGATATCCTTAGTATACAACGAAGGAAACGTATTGAAGAAGCTAAGGAAAGGACCATGGGTCAGAGGAAAACACCTTTTCAGGTGTTAGGTAAGAAATCAGTCTGTTGTGTCAGTGGGCCAGCATGCAATTAGAAGATGTGCAAAAAAGTCTCCATCAAAGTTCAGAAACGTCGAACGCATTTAATGCTTCAACAGATGGCTTCAACTGATAGATTTTAAGGATCACATATATGCAAAACATCTGCAGATGATTCAATTAAGCAAGCATTGAACAAAACACTGAAGAACGTTGAACGCTCAACTTTACAATATGAGAAAAAGAGAAAGCTTGCTCAGCTACTCAGTTCTTTCGAACAATTGCTTAACGACAACTGAGTAGCACCAACCAAGAATTCAACAACTACCAATCAACTGAAGTAAGAGTTCCAAGTCAGAAGAACTTGAAGATTTCTAAGTGAACTATGAAGAACCAAGTCTGCTGGACTTGAAGAGTTCAGTAGTGAACTAAGAAGTTCCTAGACTGCTGGTCTAGAAGGAATCTATGAGATTCAGAAAGTGTAAAAGATATCCTTAGTGGATTTCCTACTCGAGGAGTAGAAGAGTGGAACTAGGAGTTTTAACTCCTCTAAACCACTTAAAACTGATGTGTCTCTTACATTATTGATATAACTGCTATAATGTCATAATTTCCTCACTCTCATCAACTGACCATATCTAAAAGGGAGATTAAACAAATCATAATTTCGCTGTGTTTTAATCATTATCAAACTAACAAAGTAAAATGAATATTTTTTAAATATTTATTCAACCCCCCTTCTAGATAACTATTGTGAGACCCCAAATTTTATGAAATAAAAGTATTCAATTTTTCTATTTTGGTAAATAGTTAAATTGATAAAAGTTTAAAGTTAAGGGTAATATGTGAAATTTTTTTTTTGCAAAGTAAGCAAGTTGATATAAAATATTCGTTTTGTCGGGGAATATTCGTACGACTGGTACAATCATTGGTGACCCCACACCAGAATTATTGTCGGATTGAGAAAGTTACAAAAATATTTTATGAAAATAATGGCGGAAGTTTTATCGTTAACTGTTGAAACACCCGGTGTTAAAAGTACAGTAATACGCGTGGTTGCATAGTAGTACACGGTATTGATTATTGATATTTATGTGAGAAGTCACTCAGTATTGTTCAATCGGGTATTCGGGACACTTTTTGTGTCGGAGTTACTATTCATGAGTTACTATTCACGAGTTACTATTCACAAAGTACTATTCACCCGTAAAATATATTTTTTTTCGGTCCAAATTATTTTTGGGTACAATATTAGTCCATGAGGAGATGTGCTAATTTTTCAGACCGTTGGTTGAAGACATAATAGTAAATCAATATGGACCGCTGGTGGATAGTTATAATAGTAAATCAATATGGATCGCTAGTTTAAAGTTTTAATAGTAAATCAGTATTGACCGTTACTTTAAGTTTTAATAGTAAACCAATATGGACCGTCCGTTTAAAAGTAAATCACTCTAGGACCGTTCATGAATTAGTTACTATGCAGTCCATTCTTCTATAAATAGAAGCTCATTCCTTCATTGTTTCATACAAATTCACTGAAACTCTAGAGAGAGAAACTCTAGTTTCTTTTACGGTAAGGGGATATTATTTCTTTTGTATTCATGAAGAGAACTTATGTTATTCCATTATTTATTATTCTGTTGAAATAACCTGTATACGCGGGCTACCCTATACTTGGTAAAATTCTTCTATTATTTCATTCATTATTATTCTGTTGGAATATCTTGTCTGTGCGTCTTACGTCGGACCTGGTTCTAGTCTTTATTATTCTGTTGGAATATCCTATCTGTGCGTTTTACGCTGGACCTGGTTACATTCTTTATTATTCGGTTGGAATATCCTGTCTGTGTATTTTACGCCAGACCTGGTTCCGTTATTTATTATTCTGTTGGAATAACCTGCTTGTGCGGTCTATCGCATGCCTGGTGATTTCTCTTGTTATTTCATTTTTTATTATACTCAGTTGGTTAAAACTTTGACTTCTATACTCCATGAAATTATTGGAATATCCTTGATATTTAAGCTTCATCCAGTATCTTTTCATGAAATATTCTTCTTAGTATTCTTGAATTTTACTCCACAAAGTAGTATAATGTTGACAATTTGGACATTATTGAATTCAGAATAAATTAACTTATAAATCTTTAAAACTTATTCTTGAACTCGCTTTATTGAATTATTATGTCATTGTCATGATGAGTTATGTTGGTTATTATATGAAAACATGAAAGTTCTTAGAAAACACAAAGGGTTGAAAATCAGATTTTGATAAAAATGGAGTATGAAATTCAATTGACCATATCTCCTATTATATTTTGAATTTTTAAGTGTGGTCAAGTTTTAGAGTTAGATATATGAGTTTTCTAACTTATCCAAGTGGAATCACTAGAAAAGGTGTTGTAGATTTTCGAGTGGACTGATTTTAGTAAAGGAGTCAAAAACTGAAAAGTGCCAAAATGCTACTGCCAGAAAATTTAAAAGGGCATTTTCGGCCACTTAACTTGTCAGAAAAATTACAGCCATTTGGGACATGAAATTATATGGTATAAAGTACCTACTGTCCAAAAATGAGCTCATTCCGACTTAAAATGAGCAAGTTATGACCATTTCAATATTTATGTTTTTTTCGACGAAAAATGTTATAATCGGAGTTCTATAACTCTGATGACCATGAAATTTAAACTGGACGCTTACTGTTAACATGTGTAAGATCCTGCCAAGATTTGGGAATTTCTGGAGTTAACCTTGAAGTAGCTAATTTCTTAAGGAATTAATTAGAAATTGATTTTTGAAAAATAGTAAATGAATTTTAAAATTTCTAAGAAAAATATATGTCCAATATGGGACTATATTTTGCTTTATCCCAGAAAAGAATAATTTTTGAGACTGATTTGGTATTTTTCATGAAAATGATTTAGTTACGAACATATGAATTAAATATGTTATGTGAAGTTGAAAAATTGGTAAATAGGATTTTATGGCTTGAAAATCCTATATAAGGTATATGCAGATTTTTGATTACTAATTTGATTATTACTGATGAAATCTTATGAGTATGTCATTTTGAATGATTAAATGCATTATTTGGAAAAGTGTAAATAATTAAATTAAATTGTTTATAAGTTTAAGAAGTGATTAAAATATCGTTATAATATTAACAATATTAGATTATGATTTTATTAAGTGATTGATAATGTTTGGATAAATTTAAAGTCTTTAATAGTTATCCTTGATTTAGTTTGACTAATGCTTATAATATTGTCATCATCATCATGCTTATATTATGTTGAAAGTCATCTGTCGCCTGTAGTGCATAGATGGACTTGGTAAGATTATGACCAGGGATTATTCGGTATAATCATAACCGTAATGTTACAAATGATGTGAAAAAAGTCTTCATTGGCCCGTAGTGCATTGATGGACAGTTTTTGATATGATTATGGCTATGGATTCTCCTTGGCCGTTGTGCAAAGATGAATTATTTTATGGCATGATCAGGACCATTGATGAAAACACGATTATCTTTAGCCGTAGTGCATGTATAATTCGTGGTCGTGATACTAAAGAATATCCTTGGCCTATAGTTCATGGACGATTCGATGATGTGGATTAATTATTGAGCTGAGTCTCAGCAATGAAATATTAATTCATGGATATGATAATAATGAATATTTTTGGCCGTAATGCAAAGATGATTTAATGATTACGAGCAGGAATTGTGATTTAGTATAAGCCATGATTTTTGATGTTTCAGGTGATGAAAATTATCTTCGTCCTGGGTGCGAAGAGGAATTTAGAATCACAATGAGTTATTCACATGATCGTGGACAGGAATTGTTGATTGATGTTACAGGGATAAAACATTATTGGTGGACTTTTAACATAGAGAAGATAATAGATCTTATAGTCTATTTGACTCTTCTAATGGATTGCTTCATTCCGCTGCAACTATTGTTGAAAAGTTTTATTATCTGTCATATGTTCTAAATCTCTGATTTATTATTGATGAAAGCTATTGATAATTTAATTATCTTTAGTCATGATATTCTTTACTGGGCTAGTTGTGCTCACCCTTCTGCTTCACAATTCCTTTCAGGTAATAAGAGTGTTGCCGTAAGAGTGTTGCCGGGTCGAGCGGGGATAACAGGGGAATAGAACAGTGATCTCTAGCTGTAGAGGTTCTCCCTAAATAGTATAGAAAAGTGTGTTGTATTCTATACATCATTTAGTAGTTATATTTGGTGAATCAAATAGGGTGAGGCGAACCCAACTTTGGAAGTGTGTTTTGTCACTATCATACAAGATGTCTAATGACATACAACCTCGTGTTATCATAAGATAGGGTTGTGCGCATCCACTTGCTGAATATATCTACGGGCACTACCTATATGATCTTGGAGTATATTTGAAATATAATTTTCACTTGGAGACAACGGAGATATTTATATGTCAAGAGAAGACTCGCCATTGGAAAGAAGATGATAGTAATCTTCTTGTTTTTCTTTGGGGACTTTTGCGTCAACCAAGGATAATTCTGTGGACATATGATATCTATTATAACCTAGACACATGGTCTCCCATGTACGAAGGTTTCATTGAGCACTTTCCAAAGATTTTAATTTCTAAAACAGTTTTTGACTATACTTTTATGTAAAGTACCATTGTAAGGTTGTGATTGAGGCACCATGAGAGTTACATACAATTTTATTATAACTCACAGTTAACTGTGGTCGTATTCTATACGACAGTTCAACAGTTGTATAAATGAAGTTGTATTTGAATTTTCTACCGTGTATCTGGCGACTCAGAATGGGTGATGTATACCTAATTTTGGGGGCGTCACAACTATTCTACCTCAGGGAACTAACGATTAGTATCAAAGCAGGTTCTATTATATAGCCTACAAAGCTTAAGTTGATTCAATGGCACACTTACCATGGGAATCAAAGACTGGAGGAGGCAGCAAGCCACCTATGTGCAACAAAGATAAATTCGCCAATTGGAAAGTTTTGATGCAAGCATACATGGATTCAATAAATGAAGATCTATTTAAAACTGTTCAGAATGGGCCCTATATTCCTACAAAGCTTACACCAACTACAGACGACCCAAACAGAATACAGATCAAGGTCAAAGGAGAATGGACATACAATGAGAAGAGAGCTGTTCAAATCGACAAAAAGGTCAAGAACATTTTGTTTCAATCCTTAGAAGATGATCTATTCAAAAATGTGGTCAACAACAAAACAGCAAAGGAGGTTTGGGAAGCACTACTCATCATGCATGAAGGAATGAAAGAAGTCAGAGAAAATAAACAATCTCTCTTGACACAATAATATGAAATGTTTACACACGTTCAAGGAGAAAACGTCACTGCCAACCTATGAGAGATTCAATGTTCTGCTTAACTCTCTACGAGTCTATGGAAAGATATATCCAAACAAAGATCTAAGTCATAAAGTTCATGAGAGCCTTACCAAGCAAGTGGGATGCCAAAACCACTACTATTAGAGAGTCAAAGAATCTCAATGAGATGATTGTTCAATAGTTATATTGTAACCTTCTTATATACGAACTAGAGCTGACTCAACGAGTAGAAAATCTATCCAAAGGAAGAAAAAAGGATAAGGGTGTTTCTCTCAAAACAACTGAAAGCACCTCCAAGGTCAACACTGAAATTAACTCTGACTATGATGAAGATGATGATGAGAACTTTGCAATGCTGGTAAAGAGACTCAGAAGGTTCATGCATCAAGAAAAAACAAGCAAACCAAAGAAAGTCAGTAACTATAGCAGCCTAAGAGCAAATGAATGATCTATGCTACAATTGCAAGAAACCTGGCAATTTCATTGCTAACTGCAACAAACCTCTCAGAAAAGAACTAAAGAAGAAATCACATTCAAAGAAGGAATACAAAGGCAACAAAAGGCCTCAGAAGAGAGACAAAGGCCTTGTAGCTGGAGGATCGTGGAGTGACTCAGACAATGACTCAACTCCAGAATCTGGAGATGATGAAGAACCTCAAAAGGCAAATCATTGCCTGATGGCCAGGAAATGCAAAGGACAAACAGAACTCCAACATACATGATGTAAGTATAGATGAGGTATTTGACTTCAACTCTCCTGATGTAGATATTGATGATTTAAGAACTGCAAAGCATGGCATAACATCTGATCTGCATCAATACATAAAATGGTTTAGAGTTCTGTCTAAGGACTATTCACTTCTTCAAAGGGAGAAAAAAAATCGAGAAGAACTGGAAACTAGCCCTTCTAAGTACTGACTCTCTCTCCAAGTTTGAAGCTGAGAATAAGTTCTTAAAACAGACCAATGAGCTCAATGCACAAAGAGAGTCAAGTCTAACCTCTAAAATTGAGGAACTAGAAAAGACAATCTCTACATAGAATAAATCCTCTTCATCCATGGACTCCCTAATCTCTATCTAGAGAAGTGTCTCTGACAGAACAGGTTTAGGCTTTGGGGAATCTGCCTCGAAGCCATGTGTGGAAAAGGTAAAGGAAACTAGCACTAGTAATGCTTCAAGTTTTAGTAGAGGCATTATATTTTTGAAATCCTCACAGAAGGATGAGCCAGTCAAACCCTACTCTACTAATTTAATCCATATTCCAAGGATTAAGGGATCTCATAATGGCTTAGGTTTCAGAAAAGAGAAGAGTAATCCAATCACTATTCACCAAACTCGAAGGATCGTAGAGTCGAGTAAGACCAACTCTACGAATCAACTGGGAAGGTACAGTAGAGGTAAGATACACTCCTCATAATTCATGATACCCAAAGACATATAGAAGAAGGAAAATCAGTTTAATAGAAGGATGACTAAAGAACCACAAAAGTCCAAATGGAGAATTAATTCTCACACACACACAAGCATGCATCATATTAAATGTTTTGTGTACTACAAAATTGGTCACAAGGCTGCAAAGTGCTATTATAATTCCATGCATGTGAGACCCAAGATCAAACAGATTTGGGTCCCCAAGGGTACTAACAAAATAGGACCCATGCAAATATGGGTACCAAAACGAAGGTTTAATGTTACCACAGGAAAAGAGCTCCACGATCACGTCCTGGTATCTGGACAATGGATGTTCAAGGCACATGACTGAGAACAAAGCCCTTTTGTCTAACTACATAGAAAAGGAAGGTCCCTCAGTCGTCTTTGGAGACAACGGCTCTGGCAAGACAAGAGGATATGGCTCAGCTAGAAATGGAGCAGTGTCCTTTAGTAGAGTGGCCTATGTGGAAGGACTAGAACACAATCTTCTAAGCATTAGCCAACTCTGTGACAAGGGTCATCAAGTAACATTCCTCAGCAATCAATGTCAAGTAAGAGACCTGAAGACATCTGATGTAAAGTTAACCAGAACAAGAGAAGGAAATGTCGACTCAGTAAATCTTGGACAACTAAGCTCAGACGAGACAATATGCTTTCTGGCTAAAGCATCTGAAGAAATGAGCTGGTTATGGCATGGAAGACTGTCTCATCTCAACTTGAAGAGCATGTCCAAACTATTCTCAAAATATCTAATTGTAGGCTTACCCAAGTTCAGCCTCGTTAAAGAAAGGTCGTGCAATGCATGTCAGCTTGGAAAGCAGACCAGAAACTTATTCAAGAGAAACACTGCCAACTCAATTGACAAGCCCCTGTAGTTGCTCCACATGGATCTATTTGGGCCAATTCCAACAACGAGCTTCGGAGGGAAGAATTACTCATTGGTTATAGTCGACGATTACACCAGATTCACATGGGTGTTCTATCTAACCTCAAAGGATGAAACAAGCTCCCAATTGATCAAGATGTTCAGACTAGTGACAAACGAGAAAGGGGAGAAAATCAAGGCTATAAGGAGTGATCATGGCGGAGAATTCGACTTCTCAAAAATGGACCAGTTCTGCACAGACAATGGCATCAGTCATAACTTCTCAACTCCACGAACTCCTCAACAAAATAGAGTAGCTGAGAGAAAGAACATGAAGTTAATAGAGGCTGGAAGAACTCTACTAGCAGCAGCCCATCTACCTGAATACTTCTGGGCAGAAGTTCTCAACACTGCATGCCACACTCAAAATAGATCACTCATACACTCTACGATTAAGAAGATTCCCTACGAACTGTGGAAAGGAAAAAAGCCAAGTGTCAGCTACTTTCATGTATTCGGTTGTGCATGCTACATTCTCAACAATGGAAAGCAGTATTTGACTAAGTTTTAACCCAAGTCAAACGAAGGAATCATTCTTGGATATGCCACAGACAATAAGGCCTATAGAGTGTTCAACAAGAAGACACTAAGTGTTAAAGTCTTGATTCACATCATCTTTGATGAGACGGACTTAGATAAAATAGTGCTTCAAGACACTACGACCGACAGTTCAAACACTACGAACGAGGTCATCGAGCTCAACACTACAATCATAGTTCCAGATAGTGAAATTGTTGAGTATGGAAATGAGATCGTAGAGAGGCCTATGCAAGACAACGAACCTCCACACTAAGAAGCATATATAGATCTTGAAGACCATAGACAAGAAGGCATTAGGACAGATGTCCCAACAGGAAGCAGATGGGTAAGAGATCACACTCAAGACTTAATCATTGGAGATCCAAGTGCAAGAGTCAAAACAAGAGCTGCCACCCAAAATGAATGTTTTTATCTAAGCTTCATGTCATAAATGGAACTTAAGAAGATAGAGGATGCTATGGAAGACTCCAGCTGGATAGAAGCCATGCAGGAAGAACTTAATCAGTTTGAAAGAAGCAAAGTATGGAGATTGGTATCAAGACCAAAAAGTCATCCTGTCATTGGAACCAAGTGGGTCTTCAGAAATAAGATGGATGAAGATTGAGTAATAACCAGGAATAAGGCAAGACTAGTGGCCAAGGGCTACTTTTAGGAAGAAGGCATTGACTACGATGAGACATTTGCACCTGTTGCCAGACTAGAAGCCATAAGAATATTCCTTGCCTTTGCTGCTCACATGAAATTCAAGGTCTTTCAGATGGATGTCAAAAGTACATTCCTGAATGGTGAACTTCAAGGAGAAATCTATTAGAGCAACCTCCGAGTTTCATCAATCCATCTCTTTCTAATTATGTCTATAGATTAGACAAAGCCTTATATGGTATTAAACAAGCACCTAGAGCATGGTATGAAACACTAACTAACTTTCTTATTGAAAATGGGTTCACTAGAGGTAGAGTAGATACCACACTACTTCTTAGAAAGCATAAAGACAAAGTCTTATTTGTTCAAATATATGCTTATTACATTATTTTTTGATCTATTGTTGAAATATTACGCAAGAGATTCTCCAAGCTTATGCTGAGCAAGTTTGAAATGAGCATGATGGGTGAGCTGAACTTCTTCCTTGGACTGCAAGTAAAGCAGACTGATAAAGGAATCTTCATAAACCAAGCCAAGTACATTAAAGACTTACTTAAGAAGTATGGCATAGAATCAGCCTCTCCCATGAAAACCCCAATTTCTCCTACAACCAAGCTTGACAAAGATGAAAAAGGTAAAAGTATTGATATAACTCAATACAGAGGTATGATAGGCTCTCTTTTATATCTAACTGCCAGTAGACATGACATAATGTTTGCAACATGCATATGTACTAGATTTAAGGCAAATCCTAAAGAATCACATTTAACTGTTGTAAAGAGGATTTTCAGGTATCTCAAAGGTACACCTCACTTGGGGCTTTGGTATCCCAAGGAGTCCTCATTTGAACTAACAGGTTGCACTAGATGCTGATTTTACAGGCTGCAAAATAGATAGAAAAAGTACCAGTGGCACCTGTCAGTTGCTAGGAAACAGACTTGTGTCTTGGTTCAGCAAGAAGCAAAACTCAGTATCTACTTCAACTTCAGAAGCTGAATACATTTCTGCTGGCAGCTGCTGTGCTCAAATCTATGGATGAAAAATTAGCTAGCAGACTATGGGTTTGAATTCAAATCCATACTTGTTCACTGTGATAACAGAAGGGCCATAGCAATAACTCATAATCATGTCATGCATTCTAGGACTATGCATATAGGAATAAGTTATCATTTCATTAGGGATCATGTACAAAATGGAACCATATCTTTACAATATATCCCTACTGAAAATCAGCTTGCTGATGTCTTTACAAAGCCTCTAGATGAATCCAGGTTTAACAAATTAATAAGTGAGCTAGGCATGCTTAATTTATAACCATGAAATATATGCTCTAGTTTGTGCTAACCATTCAGATATAAAAACTATGTTTGAAATCGTAGACATGATCAAGGGAAGTCCACGATCGTAGAGCTGCAGTGACATGAAAGATAACGATCGTAGTGAAGACTCAACGATCGCATTTCAGACTCGACGATTGCTGAGCAGACACGACGATTGCTGAGCAGACTCGACGAATGCAGAGAAGACTCGACGATTGCTGAGCAGACACAACAATTACTGAACAAACTCGACGAATGCAGAACAGACTCAATGATCACAGTTCAGACTCGACAATTGCTGAGCAGACATAATAATTGCTGAAAAAACTCGACGAATGCATAGCAGACTCGACAATCACAAAGTCTAACCTCAACGATGGTGTCAAGAATAAGCATGTGAATGATATTCCTATTTACATATGATTTGATTATGATATATATGAATGAATTTGCAAGTATGCTTGCATTAAGAAAAGTTATAAAGTCCTTTGATAGATAATAGAAACATGTGTACAAGGACTTAGAATGAATTGATCAAATATGTTAGGTTGATCCTACATAAGCAAAATAGCTGTGTAAAGTTCTTAAAAACGAAATGATGTATAAGGACTATAAATATAGAAAGATCAAGCATGTTAGGTTGATCTTATGATGTAATAGATAGACTTGTCTGATCGTCGAGCACTGCACTAGAAATCGTAGTCTGTCAGGAAAGTCGAGGAAAACTCGAGAGCTATCGAGGCAGAATCGTAGTCTGCAAGATAGTAGATCTCGGAGTTCGCTGACTACTAGGAGAGATGAGAAAGGATCGTAGTGTGTCGAGTAGAACTTCCTCGGAGCCATAGTCTGCTGAAAAAGTCATGTTCAGAATCATAGAGACAGCCTGCCTACGAGAAGACCGAGCATTTGCCGAAAAGTTAAGAATCGTAGACTACACTCAGAGTCATAGAGTCTACTGATGTCAAAGCCAAGTCAAAGATAGTAGACTACACTTAGAGCCATAGAGTCTACTGATCGTATCAGAGGCAGAGATCGTAGTCGAGCAAGATCAGATGAAGACAACGAACACAAAGTCAGAAATCGTAGAGTGTCAAGATCTAATCTCAGAGTCGTAGTGTCTACATAGCTGAAGCTGAATCGTATAGTTTAGAACTAAGACTTCAACAAAGATGTGCTCACAATGCCAAGGCAGAATCGTAGAGCAAATACGATTCTCAATAAAAGAGCACTCCTAGAATATCCAAAGGAATGAAGCCTCTGGTCTAAGCTGCAAAGATACATCCCACCTGAAGGAAACTAGAGAGCACTCAACGAATGATATGCAAGCTAACGAAAGATCTAAGCACCAACCCAATCAGCATCCAGATTGAGTTGTGAAGCCATTCGAGATGAAGTCTTCCATAAGTTGATCGGAAGAAGACTTCAGTAACTTACTAAGGAAAGTCAGTAAGTGCAGTAGTTAGTTAAGTAGACAGAAGACGACGATCTTGGAAGCAACCAGGATTATAGAGATTTCCACACAAAGAAGGAACTGATGGAGTGTACACAGAGATACTGGTCAACCTCTGAAGAACAAGGCTAAAGTGATTAAGCATTGGGTTAGTCCATTGATGATAAATGAACGGGAGATCGCAAGGAGAAAGCGAGCTGGACACGCCACTAATCTAAAGTGTCTTTCTATTCAGAAGGGACCAAAGTAAGGAGTCAAACCATTAATATCTAAGAATAGTCGAAGCAAACAGAAGTGTTGAAGCACTACATAATAGATGGAAGAGGCGTTCTACACTGAAGATCTAATGAACACCCTTCAAAGATCGCAAGTGTTGTCTCTACGTGTCAAATGAGCAACATTCGACAAAACACTATGATCAGGTCCAAGAAATGCATGCATCAGAATCGTAGTGTTCAGTCATCCGAAGAATAAAGCATTGGCAACGGTTCAATCTGAAGGTTGGAATTTGGATAATAGCTTATTGAGAGCATCGATGAAAAGGACAACCTCTGATCGAGAAATTAGAAGGAGAAATTAAAGTCATCGACCTGCCCGAGACATCAGAGTGACATCTCTGACGTGGTAGGTGAAATAGTAGACTACAGTGTCAGAACGTCAGAAAAAGTTATCATGTCACATCTGTAGTCTACACCAAATAACTCGAGATCTGCGAAGCATTTCAAAGAGCATTCAACGGCTACTTCTCAACGGGAAGATTGAGAAGGAATATAAATTAGCAAGAGCTTCAAAAATTAGATAATGTTGGAGTTGCTAATTTTGAAGAGATGGTGGACTGATCTAGCCAACGTAAAATAGTGAGTGATCAATGAAGGTCTGAAGGCTCACTCTACAATCCACCAAGAACACTTAGAGATAGAAAAAGGAAAGATGTTAAAGTGAAAGTTCTACTATAAGAAGAGTGTTCTGAACTCCTGAGAGAGAGAAGAGCATCATGTCATCTTGATGTCCATCATGAGAAGACTCTAAGTAATAGAGAAAAGAACTTACAGTCATCTTAGCAAGTCCATCATGAGAAGGCATCAAGTATCAAGAAAGAAGATCACCAACGCTATCATGATATTAAGCATGAGAAAGTTTCCAAGTACCTAGCAGAAGAGCTTACAGTCATCTTAGAAACTCATTATGTGCAGCCATCAAGAATCAAGAAGAATGATCTTCAAGGTAGTTCATCAAGGGATCATTAGAAGTTGTTGAGTAACTAAAGAAGATGAGAATCATGCAACACTCAACTACACTTCAAGGATGATCACGCCAAGTTGCTATGTACAGAAGATGTTCAGAGCATAAAGACATCTTAGCAGCTCAGCACCAACTCTAACAAACAAACAAATAACTCAACAACAAGAAGCCAGGGCCTGAGGGCTCCTTGTCCGGAGGGACTAAATGAAGTTCCAAGCCTACTGGGCTTGAATAGTTCCTAGGGAACTAGAGAAGTTCCAAGGTTGTTGGCCTTGAAGAGTTATTAGTGAACTGATGTCCCAAGGCTGCTGGCCTTGAGGGAATCTTAGTGATTCAGGGTGCTGCCCTTCCTTAGTGGAAATCCTGTTAATTGAAAGCAGAAGAGTGGATTAGGAGCTTGAATCTATGAACTAATTAAAACCCCTTGTGTCTTTTACTTTATGTCATTTACATTATGTACTTTAATTGCTATAAGGGCTATGTATATTTTAACTGCTTATCACTGAACTAAATCTACGAACAATGTATATATTGTTAGTTCCCGGAGGCACAATAATTATCTAGAAAGGGGGGGTGAATAGATATTTTAAAAATCTTTTCATTTTAACTTGTTAGTTGATAATGATTAAAACTCAGCGGAATTAATATTTGTTTTAATCTCCTTAAGATAGTGAGTTAATGAGAGTGAGGTAGTTATAGCAGTTATGACAGATATGGCAGTTATAGCAAGAATGTAATAGACATAGTCGTTTTAAGTGCTTTAGAGCACTTAAAGCTCCTAGTCCACTCTTCTACTCCTCGAGTCGAAAATCCACTAAGGATGTCTTATACACTTTCTGAATCACATGGATTCCTTCTAGACCAGTACTCTAGGAACTTCTTAGTTCACTCTTGAACTCTTCATGTCCAGCAGACTTGTCTCTTCACAGTTCACTTAGAACTCTTCAAGTCCTTCTGACTTGGAACTCTTACTTCAGTTGATTGGTAGCTGTTGAGTTCTTGATTGTTGCTACTCAGTTGCTGTTAAGCACTTGTTCGAAAGAACTGAGTAGCTGAGCAAGCTTTCTCTTTTTCTCAGATCGTAGAGTTGAGTGTTGAGAGTTCTTGTGCGTTTTGTTCAATTCTTAATTGCGTTTGTCATTAGTACATGTTCTGCATATATGTGTTCCTTGAAATCTATCCGTTGAAGCCTTTTGTTGATGCATTAAATGTGTTTGACATTTCTGAGCTTTGATGGAGACTTTTATGCACACCTTCTGATTTCCATTCTGGCCCACTGACACAGCAGTCTGCTTTCTCACCTAACACCTGAAAAGGTGTTTTCCTCTGTCCTATGGTCCTTTCCTTAGCTTCTTCAATACGTTTCTTTCGTTGTATACTAAGGATATCTTTTGTACCGTTGGGACTTATGAGAACTTCAACATTTAAAACCCATTCCACATTTGTTGGAATTTGCCTCCTAACAAAAGGTAGGGCTCGATACTTCTGACATATGACAGATGATACTCTACGATTCAGATCGTGGTGTCTTGTCACCTTGGTGCTTGGTCTGATGCTATCCAACAAGAGCACTACGATTTCTCTTAAGAGACTTACACACTACAATTTTTACTTGTTTGTGTTTGCAAGCTCTACGTTTTATAGAGTACACTACGATCACTGAGTTGGCTCGGCAAACGTTGGGACCACTCTACGATTTTTGAAGAGGTCCTTCAAGGCAGGCACACTACGATCCTCGATGCTATACGTTTCTGCCTTGGCTTCTGTAATCTTGATCAGCTTGATAAACTAACTTCAAAATATAGATCAACCTAACAAATTTGATCTATCACTAAGTCCTTGTACACGTATTTCTCTAAGGACTTTACATATAATCTCATGAGCATTTAAATTTAAACATTAAATCAAAATATGCACGCTCCAAACAATCTCCCCCTATTTGATGTTGACAAAACCAAGGAGATTTGTTATCATGATTATTAGTTTCTAGATGCATTTGCAGGAAAATAGACATGACTTAATATTTCTGTGACGCCCCCAAATTTGGGTACTTTAAACCCGAACTCGGTGCTTCACGATACTAATAATAATAACAATAATATAAATATCATACTTAATTTATATATATCAAAGTCTAAATCCCAGGTACGAGACCTTTAAACAATCATTACATCATAAATAATAAGTATCATTATCTTAATAAACTATAACTATTACACAACATATTATAAATTTCATTCGAACAGCTTTCCTTTCCCCTTGTTCTTGCTTGAACCTTCTGGTTGATCATACTTAGCTGAAAACATTTAAATTTAAAGCAAGAATGAGCATTTGATTGCCCAGAAAGTAATAACAACAATATATATTAGCTGAAAGAATTAAATATTTTCTTTGAAAGACACTTCTACAACGAATCAACAGTTGTGAAGTAAGCTGAACCAATAATAACAACATATCACTTCTATATGAAATTTTTGAAACTACGTATTGACTATAACTGGAGATCATTCAACATACTATGAACATTGTTTTCTATTTTCGAAAAGGTTAAACTGAAATTCATCTGTAAACCGTCATAACTTACGGGCACGGGGGGTGATCAGCCCGTTATGCCATGTATTGATCAATATTACATACAAGAACGATATTATCGTTCACTCTATCCACCTTAGGTGCACAAAAGTTTTCCCAGGTTCGGGATGTTAATACTTTGTCGGGAATCCGAACCAAAACAATCTGGTTGGATACAATAACGTTCTATCTTGTTTAATAATATTTTTATGTCTAGCTGAATCAAATAGCTTAGACAGCTTTTAAGTCAACGTATACATACTCGAAATCAATAAGTATGTATCAATATATGATTAAATACGATGGTTATCCAAGTGGGGACACTTGTCTAACCTTATATACGAATTAACGAACATAATAAATATCTGAATTATACAATAATACAATGATCAGATAATGTAAGAACTTGTATGAATACAAAGATTGGATACATAATCAATAATAATAGAGTTAATAATTTGGCACAATAATAATATAATTCCAAAACTTTCTCACTCATGTCCATTACATAAAGTAAATGCAAAAGTACGATACTTGCCTGAGCTGCTGCTTACAATAACGCAACTTAGATTAATCTTTTATACAGCGACCTATCAGTAATAAGATCATTCGTTCAATTAGAATAATATATCATATCACATAGTACTGCTAATTGCAGTCAGCACATAACCAAATCACATTGTCACATATGTTTAACAGTTATTGATTCACTAACAAACACATATCTAGTCAAACGAAGGAATCTTTCTTGGATATGCCACAGACTGTAAGGCCTATAGAGTGTTCAACAAGAAGACACTAAGTGTTGAAGTCTCGATTCACATCATCTTTGAAGAGACAGACTTAGACAAAACAGTGCTTCAAGACACTACGACCGACAGTTCAGACACTACGAACGAGGTGGTCGAGCTCAACACTACAATCATAGTTCCGGATAGTGAAATCGTTGAGTAAGGAAATGAGATCATAGAGAGGCCTATGCAAGTTAACGAACCTCCATACTAAGAAGCATATATAGATCTTGAAGACCATAGACAAGAATGCATTAGGACAGATGTCCCAATAGGAAATAGATGGGCAAGAGATCACACTCAAGACTTAATCATTGGAGATCTGAGTGCAAGAGTCAAAACAAGAGCTGCCACCCAAAATGAATGTTTTTATCTAAGCTTCCTGTCACAAATAGAACCTAAGAAGATAGAGGATGCTATGGAAGACTCCAGCTGGATAGAAACCATGCAGGAAGAACTTAATCAGTTTGAAATATGGAGATTGGTACCAAGACCAAAAAGTCATCCTGTCATTGGAACCAAGTGGGTCTTCAGAAACAAGATGGATGAAGATTGAGTAATAACCAGGAATAAGGCAAGACTAGTGGCCAAGGGCTACTCTTAGAAAGAAGGCATTGACTACGATGAGACATTTGCACCTGTTGCCAGACTAGAAGCCATAAGAATATTCATTGCCTTTTCTGCTCACATGAAATTCAAGGTCTTTCAGATGGATGTCAAAATGCATTCCTGAATGATGAACTTCAAGGAGAAGTCTATGTAGAGCAACCTCTCGGTTTCATCAATCCATCTCTTTCTAATTATGTCTATAGATTAGACAAAGCCTTATATGGTATTAAACAAGCACCTAAAGCATGGTATGAAACACTAACTAACTTTCTTATTGAAAATGGGTTCACTAGAGGTAGAGTAGATACCACACTACTTCTTAGAAAGCATAAAGACAAAGTCTTATTTGTTCAAATATATGCTTATGACATTATTTTTTGATCTATTGATGAAATATTACGCAAGAGATTCTCCAAGCTTATGCTGATTAAGTTTGAAATGAGCATGATGGGTGAGCTGAACTTCTTCCTTGGACTGCAAGTAAAGCAGACTGATGAAGGAATCTTCATAAACCAAGCCAAGTACATTAAAGACTTACTTAAGAAGTATGGCATAGAATCAGCCTCTCCCATGAAAACCCCAATTTCTCCTACAACCAAGTTTGACAAAGATGAAAAAGGTAAAAGTATTGATATAACTCAATACATAGGTATGCTAGGCTTTTATATCTAACTGCCAGTAGACATGACATAATGTTTTCAACATGCATATGTGCTAGATTTCAGGCAAATCCTAAAGAATCACATTTAACTGCAGTAAAGAGGATTTTCAGGTATCTCAAAGGTACACCTCACTTGGGGCTTTGGTATCCCAAGGAGTCCTCATTTGAACTAACAGGCTACACAGATGCTAATTTTACAGGCTGCAAAATAGATAGAAAGAGTACCAGTGGCACCTGTCAGTTTCTAGGAAACAGACTTGTGTCTTGGTTCAGCAAGAAGCAAAACTCAGTATCTACTTCAACTTCAGAAGCTGAATACATTACTGCTGGAAACTGCTGTGCTCAGATCCTATGGATGAAAAATTAGCTAGCAGACTATGGATTTGAATTCAAATCCATACTTGTTCACTGTGATAAGCCATAGCAATAACTCATTGTGACGCCCCCAAATTCGGGTATCTTCCAACCCGACAGATGGTGCTCCACTGTACTAACATCCATACAATCATTCCATTTATATACAACAAAATGAAGGTAATTACTATCTTCTTATTACAATCAAAGTATAATCCTTCCCAGGTTCATAAACCGGTTACATCGTTCATTGATCATAATGTATAATACATACAAACTAATTAAACTATTACACAATGCCTAAGCATCCATCTTAGCTTTGCCCTTATCTCTCTTGGAATTCACAGTACGTTCATATTTAAATGCAGATATATAATTCACACAAGAAGTGAGCATGACAGCTCAGCAAGTTTAATCAAGGATAACAGGAATACCACATTCATGAATTATATAACAATTCCAACATAACTGAACAATTGTTATGAAGTATTATGAATTAATAATACTTTAACAGTTCATAACATCAATTCCCAAAGTATAGAATAGATTAGGAATTCTGAACCAGTCGATAGACCATGAACAGTAAATTTCAGTTCTCATACTTGAAAAGGAGTCCAAAGCACTAAGGCCGTATATCCGTATAACTTACGAGCACTTCTAGGTGATCAGCCTATAGTACTCTATGTTGATCAACACTACATTTATTAAACGTATTTAAGTTTAATATTTTTGGCAAACTCGCGTGCCCATCGAATAATTGATGAAAAATACTTTTGTTTGTTCATAGACAAACCTTACCTTCACGTCCGTACCAATTACTTGGCAATAGATAGTGTTAATATTTCTATATAGAATGATATGTATGATAATTAATCTATATATTACGAATAGTCTAGCCGAGTTAAAATCTGGCATCGACCCTATCTTTAAAACAAGTCGTTCAATGCAGTTCAACGAATCACATAAAACTTGGCTAACATGGAAGTTAGACAAGCGTTAAGAAAACTTGCCTTTCAGCGTCTTCAAATAACTTACTCGACTGACCACAGCCTTTACAGAATCTACATGATATGTGTGACGCCCCCAAAATAGGTCCATTCCATCCAACCCATTCTGAGTCGCCAAATACATGGTACAGAAATAACTACAACTTTATTATTACAACATATAAACTATTGTCAGTCTAGACAATATCCACATACAAATAAATCCCCATCATAATTATTGATACATTATTTTACAAAAATGGTGAGGACTACTAAACAACTCTCTCTAGAACCATCATTACATCCCCCGACTTGTACTCGCTACATTCTCGTCTCCTGAGAAGAAAAAATAGAACAACAAGAAAAAGGGTTAGCTCAACTAGCCCAGTAAAGAATATTATGACTAAGATAATGTACAACAAATTATCCTTAGTCTTCAACAGGGAAAAATCTGATAGAATACAATAGACAACAAGTTTTAGATCAACAACTGCAGCGGAAACAACAATTCATTAGAAGAGTTAAGTAGAGAATAAAATCTACTAACATCTATGAATTTAAAAGTCCATTATCAATATTTTATCCCTGTAACATCAATCAATATATATCTCAAATCAAATCAAATATTCATCTTTGCACTACAGGCCAAAGATATTCATCAGTTGGTCATGTTCATCTAAACACATGTTCATCTTTGCACTACGGGCCAAAGATATTCATCAATTGTTCAAGTTCATCTCAACACCTGTACATCTTTGCACTACGGGCCAAAGATATTCATAACAAAATCAACCATCTTTGCACTACAGGCCAAAGATATTCAGTAACACCATCATTTAGGACTGAGGATGATGAAAAATATTTTAAAGGAAACGAATCCAGTGAAACAAAATAACAAGTATTAAGGATTCGTACTTTAAACAATCTGAGTTCAAAAATACTTCATAAATAATCATACTGAAGTAAAATTCAAGACTGATCAAAACGTAGATCCAATCAAAGCTAGTATCCAGAATAGATATTTTGGACAAAAAGAAGAAATTTCATTTTTTTCGGTGAATAGTGTCGTATTCGTGAATAGTGTCGTATACGTGAATAGTAACTCCGACACCAAAAGATAGAAATTTCACAAAAAACATCTTCACGCTTCGTGAATAGTACTCATGAATAGTAACTCATGAATAGTAACTCATGAATAGTAACTCGTGAATAGTAACTCATGAATAGTAACCCCGACATGAAAAAGTTTCAAATTTGATAAAAAGTTCCAACCAATATTTCAGCATAATGATATTGAAGAAATAATATCATTTGAGAAGAAAATAACATCCTTTACCTCGAAAGACAGTACTTCTAGTTGAAACACCGGATATAGGCTATGACTTGAACTTGCACCGTATAGCAATACTCAAAGTATACTCAAAATACTCACAAGAATACGCTCGATAATATAGAGAGAGAAAAAAAACTTCAGTTTCTGGTGTGATTTTCAATTCTAACCTAAGCACCTATTTATAGGAAATTGCTTAGAACACCAAAGCAGAAAATTTAATATAATAATAATAATATATAACAAATTCTCTACGCACACTCTCTAGATTTTGAATTCAGCATTTTCATCACATTCTAGGCTGCCCACAAACAAAAAAAACCGTTTTTCATTCTTTAAATATTTTAAACTTCCAAAAATCAATTATTTCGAAACTTCGGAACTTCAATAATTCATAATAAATATCCCTTTTGTCAGAAAAATTCGAATCTCGCGAGTTTTTATAGGAAATTCAATTCTCTACAACTTTGCAGAAGAAAGTTTTCCAAATTCCAAACAGAAATTAACCGAAATCCACAAACGAGTGATTTTAGAGGCTATAATCAAATTTCAGTCAATAAATGGGGTCCACCAACATGAAAAACATGTTTTAAATATTTTTGGTAACAAAAATACTCCTCCTCCACATATACTCATATATCCCACATTCATCGTAAAAATATCATCATTATTATATTATTAAAAATATAATAATATATTTAAATGAATTATTTTATCAGAAAAAGATAAAAAATTAATTTTCAACAATTGTCACATTAAAAATTTTCTCCATCTATATCCACGTAAAATCAATATTTTCCTCATCATATGAATCAATAATTAATTATTCACAAATAATATTACAGAATCACAATACTAGCAACCAGGTCGTTCCCAGGAAAGAGGGGGCTTTCCAATAAGAATTTCTCCTTACTGGTGCGCAATTAGGTGACCAAACCTCTCCTTAGACAGAACTTTCTAGACATTGCCAATAATGTTATCAAATAATATTATTCAGATAATATGAATTATTGCTTCGATAATAAAAATACTGTGTAATGATAATTATTGAAACAACAGCAATATAAAATATCAACGCAGCAATTATTGAATCAATAAAATAAAATATTGAACAATAATTACTGTAACAATTATTGAGTAGTGCCTTCTTACGTAAGAATCAATAATTGGTGCAATACCGTGTGCTACTGTGCAACAACGCGTATTACTGTGTTTTAACCACCGGGTATTCCAACAGTGTAAACGGTAACAACTACGCCGTTATTTTTAAACAACTTATATTTGTCGTTTTCTTCATCCAATCGCTTTCCGTTATGGGGCCCACAAAAGACTGCGCCGTCGTACGAATATTCCCAGACAGTACGAATATTCCACGACCAAACGAATATTCCCCGACAACAATAAATATTTTATAACCACCTGCTTATTTAAAATATTTGTGCGTTTTACCCATAACTAACCACATTAATCAAATTCACCCTTACTATTTCAAAAAATAAATAAAGGAAATTCCTTTTTATTTAAAAAAAAATTCGGGGTCTTACAATATGTTCACATAGCACACTGTAATTAGCTATCAAACAACTATTCACATTGTTCCTACAAGCTTCTTTCTCTTTTATGTCTGTGTTAACTTAATATCTTTATTAAAGTCAACATGACTTATTACCCTTCGTCCCGGTTTATCACTCTTTATTAACCGAACTCAAACATCGTTGATAAGGTACCAACTTTGTTCATTATACATATCTTGTTAACATGCATTACATTCCTAAGTTTCATACCATATACCTTAGTATAGGTAATATAGGATTAATCTTAGTACATTTATTGAGTATATAAACTCAACTCAGGTAGGTCTCTAAACAACTGAAGTTTAAAACCTAACTTGGTCAACTTTTTTCCACTGCCAGCGCTGCGATGCGACATCCTTTGTATTTTAGTGGCGCTGCGGCGCGAGTTAGCAGGGTACTCGGCCGAATCTGGTGCTGTGGTGCCACCACTTTGTACTGGTTTTGGCGCTGCTGGCGCCGAGTCTGTGCACCAGTTAGGCCAAACCAATTTTGGTTTTCTAACAAAACTCTCGGCTTCCTAATTTGTTCGTTTTACTTTTGAATTGATCCATTCGAATTCCTACAAGTCAGGAATTGCATCCTTTACGTGTTCATATAAGAATTCAACACTTTCGAATCCGTTAACTCAGAATTCACTATTGAGTTCATTTTATATTCGTTCAAAAATGTTAATGAGCGTTCTATGCTCGTTTTCTTCGTTATAAGTCAGAATCCGACGATTCTCGAACCCACAACCCTTAATTACCCTATCTCATGTGTTGACATTGAAAACTAACGTTTTCAAGTCTCACGGCAACTTTCGACTACCATTCCGGAATTTCTACGTTTTCGACGTTTAACGTCTATTTCCGTAAAATTCGCCATAACTTCGTTACTAATGTTCTCTAAGCCAAATTACATGGAATACTCCATGGATTTCATATCTACATCTTAACCAAACAAGATGCATATATTAATGTATTGATGGAGCTCAATTGTTGATCAAAAATCGATCTCAACTATCAATATTTTCATGGTTTCAAAACCTTATTATTTTTGTAATCTTATGACTTATAGAGATTGAATCTATGGTAAGTCATCTTTAAAACCTCATTCAAGACATATACCACCCCTTCATGATTCTCTAAAATGAAAGAAATTCTAAAAGAGATGGAGATGAGAAACAAGAAGTATTACCTCAAGAACTCTTAAGAAATCTTTTGGAAAAATAGAAGTTAAAGCTTCCAAAGTGTATGCTTGCAAGGATTACTCTCTTTCTCTCTCAAATAATCTAGGTTGGCAAGTTGAAAAACTTCCAAATGAATCAACCTAATTTCTTATTTATAGAAACTAGAATGGAGGGAAATTTGGACTATAAACCACCACCTCCTTACTATTCATGTGTGGTCACCAAGTAAAACACTTGGTGACCAAGCCTTATTCTTGGCTTCCACACCAAGGTGGCCGACCAACCTCCTCATGTGACATCCCATGGGTTATCCCATGGGTTTACCCATTCGGTGACCCACCGGTTCGACCCACAGTTCGATTTTAATGAATTGGGCTTAACTAAATCATCATTGGGCCTTGGTCATTCAAATGATAGGATTAATTAATAATTCAACTCAAATGAATTAGTCATTAAGTCTTAACTTGATTCTATAATACGAATCGTATCACATACATACAATTCCCGTATTATTTCTGTATACTACTCATACAATAATCATATTGTACTTCGTATTTACCCAACGTATTATACATAGATAATAAATAGTATCACTAAAGGCATAACACTCGTCTTAACCCTAACGCTATTCCTTCTACACATATTATTTCCTTCTCGAAAATCAATATACCCAACCCTTAGGTTTTAAGTCCGCAGGCGAAAACTGCGTTTGCCATAAACTGAAATATTATCAGATGTTCCATCTCATCACGATATTTTATCATTACGCATTTCCCAGAATTTCAAAATAATTCCCCGAACAGAAATGGATGAATAGTGTTTTTACGGAAATTTCTCAGAAAAACAATTATTATCGTCTTAGAAATTCCAAACAACTATTTCTAACACATAGCCAGAATACTAACCACGTTAGCACATTCTAGGTCATAGAACGACCTTCACATAGCTTACTCACAAAGAAATCAATTAAATTCATTTAATTCACATAATCAAATAAAAAATTTAATTGTCATAAAAATCTGATTTTCTCGGGCGTTACATTCTCTCCCCCGTATAAGGATTCTGTCCCCAGGATTCTTAGCTTATAATTACATAAACAAATGACGAAAATCTTCCTTCATTTTACTTTCGAGCTCCCACGTTGCTTCTTCAGCATTGTGGTTTCTCCATAACACCTTTACTGAAGGTATTACCTTATTTCTTAAAACTTGTTCCTTCCTATCAATAATTTGAATTGGAAGTTCCTTATAGGACAAGTACTTCTCTATTTGAATAGATTCATACTCTATCACGTGTTTATAGTCCAGTTTATAGGACGCAACACTGACACATGAAACACATTATGAATGCGTTCCATCTCTGGAGGTAAGGCTACTACATAAGCTACCTCCCCTATCCTTTTTAAAATTTCAAAAGGTCCTACAAACCTTGGACTTAACTTCCCTTTCTTTCCAAAACGTATCTTCCCTTTCCAAGGCGATACTTTCAAAAAAATAAAAGATCCTACATCGAATTCTCTATTCTCTCTGTGAGGACACTACAAGAAAAGCACTCATTGCCGACGGGCCATGCCGTTGCCAATGACCCTATCCCCGTCGGCAATGAGGTCATTAACGATGGGACATGTCGTCGCCCCAGCCGTCGCCCCTCAGGTCATCGCCCATGTCTCCCGTCACTCGCCGTCAATAACTAAGTCATTGCCGACGACCCCATTACGGACGGCACGCCGTCGTTACTATAACATAAGCGACGGTCACAGCGATGGACAGACCGTCGGTGATTATAATAATTAAAATTTAAAATTTCAGTCATTGCCGACGGCGTTCCCGTCGCTAATGAGTATCATCCCCGTCGCCAATGATCTTTATTTAATTTAGTTCTGGATTCGTCGCTATAGATCATTTCGGACGGCACGAGTCGTCGCCTAAGCCCACGTCGCCAATGACCCACCTCCAAAAAAATTTTATTGAAATTACAAAATTCACCTGTTCAGTTACATATACATTTTACCTGTTATAAACTAAAGAAAAACAAATAATGACAATGTACGCATATCAATAACAATCATATCTTTTACTATCAACAATCAATATAATTACATACCAAACTCTAGTCTGTACAACTCAAAAGCTAAATACATACATGAAAGTCAAAATATAAATATAAACTAACTACTGCCCAAGATCAGGAATCTATGTGCCATCGCCTCCGATCCCATTGCCGGTCCCACCTCCGGTCAAATCACCGGTTCCATCCTCCATAGTTTCATCAGCATTAGCCCGACGATCATCACCATCTCCTCCAGTAGGCATCGCCTGTGCCGCCATCTCCACCCCTACGAGTCTCATCAACAAGACCCTACAAAATTAAAATATTAATAACAAAGTCCAAAATAGAGCATATTTAAACTATTTTAGTTTGTGTTCTACAAGTGTTGGCGAGTTTTGCAAACTGGGCGGTAACTCGGTCTCCTGTATGTCAGAATTGAGTCCCGTCAGTTCTAATGCGTGTCTATTGCCTACGCGGTGCTATTTGTGTGTTTGCATATCATTCGGACTACCGATGCGGGTTTTGGCCTCTTTTATGGCTTTTTGGCTAAGTGTTGGCGAGTTTTGCAAACTGGGCGGTAACTCGGTCTCCGTATGTCGGAATCGAGTCCCAGTCAGTTCTAACGCGTGTCTATTGCCTACGCGTTTCTATGTGTGTGTTTGCATGTCATTCGGACTGTCGATGCGGGTTTTGGCCTCTTTTTTGGTTTTTTGGCTAAGTGTTGGCGTGTTTTGCAAACTGGGCGGTAACTCAGTCTCCGTTTGTCAGAATCGAGTCCCGTCAGTTCTAACGCATTGTCTATTGCCTACGCGGTGCTATGTGTGTGTTTGTGTGTCATTCGGAGTGCCAATGCGGGTTTTGGCCTCTTTTTTGGATTTTTGGCTAAGTGTTGGCGAGTTTTGCAAAATGGGCGTTACCTCGGTCTCCGTATTTCGGAATCGAGTCCCGTCAGTTCTAATGCGTGTCTATTGACTACGCGGTGTTATGTGTGTATTTGCGTGTCATTCGGACTGCTAATGCGGGTTTTGACCTCTTTTTTTGCTTTTTGGCTAAGTGTTAGCGAGTTTTGCAAACTCGACGGTAACTCAGTCTCCGTATGTCGGAATTGAGTCCCGTCAATTCTAATGCGTGTCTATTGCCTACGTGGTGCTATATGTGTGTTTGCGTGTCATTCGACTGTCGATGTGGGTTTTGACCTCTTTTTTGGATTTTTGGCTAAGTGTTAGCGAGTTTTACAAACTCAGCGGTAACTCGGTCTCCGTATATCGGAATCGAGTCCCGTCAGTTCTAACGCGTGTCTATTGCCTACGCGGTGCTATGTGTCTGTTTGTGTGTCATTCGGACTGCCGATGCGGGTTTTGGCCTCTTTTTTGGCTTTTCAGCTTTACTCGGACTCTTATCACCCAGAATCAGTAAAGGCATGAACATGTAGGGATCTTTCATGCACATCGAAGGTGGGAGGTTATACACCACAATAATCACTGGCCAAGTTGAGTAGGGCTTTGTGTAAGGCCCGTTAAATGGATTAAACCCATCTGTAGCAAGTCCAAGCCTAACATTGTGAACCTCTTCAGCAAACGAGGGGTACTTGTTATCAAAATATTTCCACTCAAGTCCATCTACCGGGTGCGTCAGTTGACCTTCGACTATGTCTCGTGTAGAGTGCCACCTCATATCCTCGGCGGTATGTGTTGACATGAATAACCGTTGAAGCCTCGGGGCAATAGGAAATTAATGTAAGATCTTTCTCGGCACGTCTTTTCCCTTTTTCTTGCGCTGTTCACAGTATCTACTTGTACCACAAATATCATATGACCTCTTATCTTTATTGACATCACCATAATACAACATATAGTCATTCTCACAAGCATCAATCTTCTCATACCCTAGATTGAGCCTTTTGACCATTTTCTTCACATCATAGTACGACTCCGGTAACTTATTGCCTGCAGGTAATTACTCCTTCACAATGCTTAACAGTTCATTAAAACCTCTCTCGCTACAGTCATGCTCATTCTTGAAGTGTAAAAACTTAGTCACGGCAGATAAGACGGTGTGCTTTTCGTGCCCGTCATACAGTGGCATCGCTGCTTCATGCAATAACTCATAGAAACCCTTAGCCCCATCATTCGGCTCTTGCTCGATGCTACTTCCATCCCTGCCTGTATTCCACTAGAAGTATGAACCAGCAGCTTCGACTATCATGTTAGTACAGTCAAAGGTTTCATCACCTCCGAATTCTGGTTCCGATTCATGTTCATCCAACTAGGTTTCCCCATGATAGATCCATGTCGTATAACCCTACTTGAACCCATACGCAAATAAGTCACACATGACATCACTCCTTTCCTTCCACACTTTATTCACACACCTCTTACAAGGACATCTGATCTCATTGCCTCTGACTTGCTCAAACGCAAAGTTAAGAAACTGTTCAACCTCACTACGATACTCAGAGCTAAGCCCACTCCTATTAGTGGCTACCTACGTTACATCCAACTTCGATCAACAGACATCTCGAACAACTGTCTGCTATATATATAGAAAGTCAGACAAACACAATCAAGTCTCCAAGTTAATGTATATGCAAGCTTATGCGTTTCCTAACTTCATCTCCCACTCTAACGGGTCAGGCTTCTATCCCATTCCCGGATAAGTCGCCTCACTGATGCCAACAACTTGAACACATCTTTAAATTTTTCAGAAATTTCAGCAGCACCTCCCCATGGTCTTCAAGTACACGAAATAGACTAACACATCATAGTCTAAATATGCACCTGAAGAACATCAAGAGATATATACTGACCGAAAATTTAAAAAATTTAAAGACGTGCTCAAGTCGTTAACACCGACCTAAGTGAGATCGAAACATGCAAGAACAGTCCCAAAACGGGGACTATTTGAGATCCACTCCTACTTAGTGAATCTCAAACGGGTTTCTAAGCTTCCTAAACTATATGAAAATATGCACATGTCTTGAAATTTCTTGACCCACCATCGAATAGGAAATAATTGTTTATCAACACACTATTTCCACAGCACCATTTAAAATTAGAACCTAAAGTAGTGGAAACACCCTCAATGAAAGACGTTGATAAGGGTAGAGTTCATACAACTCAAAATTCTCATCAACTTACAAAGGTAGAAAAAAAAATTACTAGAAAACTCAACAAATCAACTGTTTAAGAGGGAAAATTTGTATCAATAAATTAGAGATGAGAAATATTTCAGAAACAAAACATTAGGAAGAGTAAGACATTAATGACATCAATTCCCAAAATTAAACTTGCACCAAATCATATTAAAACAATTATCTTACTTTCACTGTTTCATGGCTTTAGTACAATTATTAAATAATGGAAATAGAAAAGGAAAACTTTGAGCAAAGCTTTCACATAGAAAAACCATATACCAGTTTACATACACTAAATGGAAGAACAAACTAAACTACTTCAAGTTTTATACCCTAATTAAACTAGTAATAAGAATTGACTGAAAGCCATAATATGAAGCAACAAGTTGGTATACAAACTGAAAAGTATTGCATTATATGAATATCATACCCACATCAAGTTCATCTATCCAACCCACTTAAACAACCCCCAATGTGAAATCAAAGCTAACACTGATAGAATTTTATGTTCATAATGGACAGTTGAAGTTCCAAATATTCTCTGTGAAATCAAAGCTGTATGAAATCAAAGCTAACACTTATAAATCATGTTCAGTGGCTGTGAAATCAAAGAAACATTATCTTTACTCTCAGTGGGTAACAGTCACGAGGAAGAGTTCGAAGCAACAGTCGCAGTGAACAGTCGCCAGCCGGTGAACAGTTGCGAGGAAGAGGAAGAAAGGAGTGAACTGGGCAGTGGGTAAAATGGGTGAAATCAATCGAGTATTCACATCCAAGTGAGTCTTCAATTGAGAGGGAAATCGACGAATTGAGAGGGAAAGGAGAAAACTCAGAGGGAAAAGGAAAAAAGAAGACGTTGTCGTCGCGAACTAGGGCTTTAAAATATATTACTCATTCTCGACGGCGTGTCTCGTCGCTCTATACCTCGTCGCCAGTGAGTCATTAGCGACGGCTATGCGTCGCCTTTTATTTTTATGTCCGTCGCCAATGAGTTTTCCCTCCACCACCAAATTTTTGCACCTATTTTTCCTGGGGGAAAAGGTATTATCGACGGTTCTCATTAGCGACGGCGTGCCCGTCGGCATTGAAGTCATTATCGACGGGTTCATGGCCATCGCCAAAAACCCCGTTGCCAATGACCAATTTCCTTGTAGTGGGATCTACTTACTTCATTTGCCGGTCTTGAGCCACAACTAATCGAGTACATGTTAACTCTACCATGTCCGCCGTCTGCTGAACCATCTCAGGTCCCAGTATCTGAAGTTCACCCACCTCATCCCAACACAATGGAGTTCGACACTTCCTCCCATACAACGCTTCGTAAGGCGGCATGCCTATACTAGCGTAAAAACTATTATTGTACAAAAATTCCACCAACGGTAGATATTCGTCCCAACTCCCTTTGAAATCCATAACGCAAGATCTTAACATATCTTCAAGCATTTGAATTGTCCACTCACTCTGACCATCTGTCTGAGGATGATACGTTGTACTCAATCTTAACTGCTTTCCCATTTGTTATTGCAAACTTCTCCAAAAGTTTGATGTGAATCGTGGATCACTGATCTGACACAATCGAAACAGGCACTCCATGTCTGGAAATAATTTCCTTTGACATACAGGTTAGCTAACTGATCTAGGTTATACCTAACTCCTATTGGTAGAAAATGAGCAGATTTCGTCAATCGATCCACTATCACCCAAATAACATCGTATCCTTTCCTTGTTGTTGGAAGTCCCACCACAAAGTCCATCGTGATGTGCTCCCACTTCCACTCTGGAATTTCTAACGGTTGTAACAACCCACTCGATCGTTGATGTTCAGCCTTAACTTTTTGACAAGTTAAGCACCTACTAACATATTCTGCTATCTCCCTCTTCATATTTGGCCACCAAAAGTTCTGACGGAGGTCTTGATACATCTTCGTACTACCGGGATGTATCGAGTACCTCGAATTATGGGCCTCCATCATAATTTCTTCTTTTAATTCAGGATCATTAGGAACCCAAATTCATCCCTCAAAACAAATTAATCCCTCCTTATCGACGTTATACTCAGTCTTTTTTTTCGTCTTCTACCCTCTTTTGCATCTGCTTGCACTCCTCATTGCTCAGTTGTACTCCCCTAACCCGCTCCACTATGGTAGGTTGGGTTTCTATGGAGAATAACATCTCTACCGCTTCCTCCAGTAACTTAACTTCTAGCTCCATTTTTGCCATCGCTTTTACTAACTCATTCTGAGTTGTTAACATTGATAATTTCTCCCTACCCTTCCTACTTAGCGCATCGGCTACTACATTTGTTTTCCCCGGATGATATAAAATATCACAGTCATAATCTTTTATTAACTCTAATCACCTTCTCTGTCTCATGTTCAACTCCTTCTGTGTGAAGATATATTTTAGACTTTTATTGTCCGTGTATATCTCACATTTCTCACCATAAAGATAATGTCTCCATATCTTTAGGGTAAAAACTACAACTGCCAATTCCAGGTCATGAGTAGGATAGACCTTCTCATAATCCTTCAATTGGCGTGACGCATACGCAATGACCTTGCCATGCTGCATGAGCACGTAACCCAGTCCTTTATGCGACGCATCGCTATACACTACAAAATTTCCTATATCGTCTGGTAAGGACAATACAGGTGCCTCACTTAACCTCTTCTTCAACTCCTGAAAACTGTTCTCACATTTTTCAGTCCACACATACTTCACCGACTTTCTTGTCAGATTCGTTAATGGAGTAGCTATTTTAGAAAAGTCCAAAATGAACCTTTTATAGTATCCCGCTAACCCTAGAAAACTCCAAACCTCAGTTGGCATTTTCGGTTGCTCCCATTCGTTAACTGCTTCTACTTTTTCCAGATCTACGGAAATGCCATCCTTATCAATAACATGCCCTAGAAATTGCACCTTCTCAAGCCAAAATTCACACTTTGTGAATTTCGCATACAACTCCTCCTTCCGTAGTGTCTCCAACACTATTCTTAAATGTTTCGAATGATCTTCTGGCGTCTTTGAATAGACTAGAATATCATCAATGAACACTACGACAAACTTGTCCAAATATTGTTTGAACACTCTGTTTATTATATCCATAAATGCGGCTGGAGCATTAGTCAACCCAAACGACATTACCAGAAACTCGTAATGATCATAACGAGTTCTGAATGTCATCTTAGGTACATCTTCCTTCCTCACCTTTAACTGATGATACCCCGTGCGGAAGTCTATTTTAGAAAAATACTTTGCCCCTTTCAACTGATCAAATTGATCATCGATCCTGGGCAAAGGGTATCTATTCTTAATCGTTAACTTGTTCAACTCTCGATAGTCGATACAAAGTCTTAACGACCCATCCTTCTTCTTTACAAACAACACTGGTGCTCCCCAAGGAGACACACTTGGTTGAATGTACTTCCTGTGTAATAGTTCTTGTAATTAAACCATTAACTCCTTCATTTCGACTGGCGCCATTCGATATGGTGCCCTTGAAACTGTTGTCATTCCCGGTAACAGATCAATTACAAACTCCACCTCCTTGTCTGGTGGAATACCCGGTAACTCCTCCGGAAATACATCTGCAAACTCTTGCACAACAGGTATCTGATCCAAGGATGTTCCCACTTCTTTCGGTATCCACCACATGGCATAGATAACCTACACACCCTTTTCTCAACATCTTTCTAGCTTGTGTCATAGACAGACAACAAGAGCGTCTCGGTGAATTACTACCGAAGAACACTACCTTGGTTTTCTTAGAAAGCCGAAGGTTTACACTTTTCCTATGGCAATCTATAATCGCCTCATGGTTCACCAACCAATCCATACCAAGAATTACATCGAATTCTTTTAGCCTTATCGGTACCAAATCTACCGATAACTTATTCCCTCTAATTTCCACGCAACAATCCTTATGAATATGTTCAATGGGGATTATCTCCTCGTTCGCTACCTTAACGTCTAAAGGTATAAGTAACTTTTCAGGGATTAAACCTTATCGCTTAGCAAATTTACATGCTATAAAAGAACAAGTAGCACCCGAGTCAAATAGCACATAAGCATTTATCTCATTGACCAGAATGATACTTGCTACCACATCTGTTGATGCAACCACATCTTGAACAGTCATATTAAACGTACGAGCTGAGGGTCTACCCACTGATGGTGTTGGTCCAGTAATGGCTAATTTACCACTACCAGAACTCTTATTCCCCTCTAAACCCTTCTTCGGGCAATTTCTTACCATGTGGTCCATTGACCCACAGAAAAAACACCCCTGGTTCCTCTTAGGGTTAGGACAGTTGGGTGATAAATGCCCCTCCTGTCCATAGGTGTAGCATATTGCTTTCCCCTTTAAACAGACTCCTATGTGAGATTTTCCGCATGTCTTACATGCTTCCGTTCTCCGTTTGGGATCTCCCTGCTTTACCCCAGTATTCCCAGGGTTAAAACTCTTCCTCTTTGGCAAGTTACCGCTTCCGCTGGCAATTTCAGCCTTATTACCTCCTTCTAACTTACTCTTAATCTTCTGCTCTTTGTGGTACTGAGACAAAGCCTCACCACCACCTTCAGCTATTATCGCCTTCTCCAGAATGGTCCCGTATGAAGCACTCTGGAAAACCGATATCCTACTATAGAGCCAGGGTTTTAAGCCCTTCTCAATGCGCGCCTTCCTTTCCTCTGTATCCACCTGATGTGGAGAAAATCTCGCCAATTTTTTAAACTTGGCGGCATACTAGGGAACTATCATATCCCCTTGCTTAAGTTCTAGGAACTTAATTTCCATCCTACCCTGCATGCTAGTAGGGAAATAGTTCTCGAAGAAAACATTCTTAAACTATTCCTACGTAACAGCCTATGTCCTAGACTCACCCTGGTGAGCTTCCCACCAGTAGTTGGCTTCCCCCTTCATCATGTAAGTCGCAAAAGAAGTCTTTGCGCCTCACCTATGTTTGTTATCTCAAACGCCTTTTCAATCTCTCTAATCCATGTTTGGGCTTCTAGTGGATCCGTCGTTCCTCGGAACTCGGGAGGACCCACACTTTTAAAGTCCTTAAAGGTAGTTGTTCTTGCTACCCCAGGAGCTACAGGAATCCCACCCCTCACTTGGTTAAATGCAGCGTTAATAAATTAATGAACTCTTGCATGGGGATGTTAAGACCCCCTGATTTTCATTATGAGACTCAGCCTATTGGTTCCGTTGTCTCCTTCTCAGGTGGCATAATTCTGATTAAATAAATATAGATTCATTATTATCTATTTAACTACTCGGTTATCATTTTAAATTAACAACAACCATTCATACCACAACAAGCATGTTAAATAAAAACTTCATTATATAAATATGTTTTCATAGTCAAAACTATTTACATAATGTTCCCTTAGCCAAAAGCTATTACATACTATCCCGCGATTGCCTTCTACAAAAGTTGGGATTTATAAAAAGACTACCCTTAGTTATACAAAAGAGGGTTTTAAGTCACTACTTATATACAAAATGATCTAATGATCTACTAACACTGTCGAACGGCATTCTCATATTTCTGATTTTCCAGAATCGATACTATATCTCGACTTATGGTATGTCGAGTCTGCCCGGAATCAATAGAATAACAAGCAATTTTTAGCTTGAAATCCTCGTGAACGCATTCATGGATGTACGACATCCTAGTTATTTTCTGGTCTTTCTCAACCAGTTTCTTTTGTAGCTCAAGGACCTCATCCTTATAGTTACAAGCCTTATCAGTCATAAGCACTTTCTCACCGTGCTCTGACTCAAAGTCTACCTCTGCAGATTCTTTTGCCTCATATAAAGCAATTATTTCCTCAATCTGTGCCTCTTCCTGAGTACGCAAATGCACATTCCTATCCAACATTGTCAGATACAATGCTTTAGTTGCATCTAGAGATGCTGTCTCTTGAGTAGGTAACACCATGTTAATCGATGTCACCTCCATTTCCTCCTCCACATCTAGCATCTCGTTAAGGTATGATGCTAATCCCATAGTCTCCTCAGAGTATTTCTCCTCGGAGATGTACTCCTCAATGTCTGAGTCTTCTAGTACAACTATTGGTATCTCTGCCACTGGCATTGGTACAATCTCAACTTGGTTAACTAAGTCCTCGCTTATCATTTCCACTGTTTCTAAACATCAAGCTATCGGTTGACATCTACAAACACATAACACGTTGATTAGTACATAATACACAATAGTATAAGCATAAATCACATTTAATATTTTAAGATTAATTTCCATCTTTTAGTCCTTTTGATTCTGAGTTGTCTCAATATCTTCTTAATTCAATGGACTTGAATTTCATTCCTCGGACTTTACCTTCCTTACGAGGTTATTAGCCTAAGGTTTTCCCCCCTTAAGTTTTATAACCTAAGGCTTTGATACCAACCTGTGACGCCCCCATATTCGGGTATCTTCCAACCCAACAGATGGTGCTCCACTGTACTAATGTGACACCCCCAAAATAGGTATACAACACCCATTCTGAGTCGCCCAATACATGGTACATAAAGAAAACTACAACTTCAATAATACAAATGTCGTGTGAAATACGACAATACATACTGTGAGTTTAAATAAAAATATTGTCTTCTAGACAATATCCGCACGCAAATAAGTCCTCATTACAATTATTCAAACACTATTTTATAGAAATAGTGAGGACTGCTAAAACATCTTCCTAGAACCATCACTCCATACCCCGACTCGATCATGCTATGTTCTCACCTCCTGAGAAGAAAAATGGAACAAAAAGGAAAGGGTGAGCTCAACTAGCCCAGTAAAGAATATTATGACTAAGATAATATACAACAAATTATCGTTAGTCGTCAACAGGAAAAAATCTAATAAAATATAATAGACAACAAGTTTTAGATCAACAAATACAGCGGAAACAACAATCCATTAAAAGAGTCACGTAGAGAATGAATTCTATTGTCTTCTAAGATTTAAAAGTCAATCATCAATATTTCATCCCTGTAACAACAATCAATATACATCTTTAATCATATTTGCACTACATGCCAAAGATATTCATTTGTATCACCAGTTGGTCATGTTCATCTCAACACCTGTTCATCTTTGCACTACGGGCTAAAGAGATTCATCAGTTTAATCATTCATCTTTGCACTACAGGCCAAAGATATTCATCAAGTATCACCATTAAGGACTGAGGATGATGAAAAACATTTTTAAGAATGAATCCAGTGAGATAGATGGACAAATATTAGGGATTCGTACAACAGTTTGTCCAAGATCAATAATACTCCCTCCGTCACAGGATAAAAGTCCTACTGGACTTTTCACGTATATTAAGAAGAGTAATAAAATGACAAAATTATCTATAATAATGTCATTAAATATGGAGAGAGAATTGGAATAAGAAAAGTATGAGATATTTAATGCTACGGGCATAATAGGAAAAAATATGTAAAAGTTTGGTTATTAAAAGAAAGTAGACATTTAACATGGGACAACCCAAAATAGTAATAAGGACTTTTATCCTGGGACAGAGGGAGTACTTCATAACAACTGATTTTGAAGCAGAACTCAAAAATAACGATCAAAACATGGATACAATCAGAGATAGTAGTCAAAATAGATATTTTAGACAAAAAGAAGAAATTTCATTTTTCGATAAATAGTTTCGTATTCGTGAATAGTGCCGTATACGTGAATAATGTCGTACACATGAATAGTAACTCCGACACCAAAAGATAGAAATTTCACAAAAACATCATCACACTTTGTGAATAGTACTCGTGAATAGTAACTCATGAATAGTAACTCATGAATAGTAATTAGTGAATAGTAACTCATGAATAGTAACTACGACATGAAAAAGTTCCAAATTGATAAAAAGTTCAGAACAATATTTTGACATAATGATATTGAAGAAGATAATATCATTTAAGAAGAAACAACATCCCTTATCTCAAAATAACTGTATTTCTGACTGAATTTCGGGTATAGTACTGACAGAAACTCGCACCGTATAGCAACACTCAAAGTATACTCACAAGAATGCGCTCGATAATATAGAGAGAGAAAGAGAGAAAACTTGTTTCTGGTGTGATTTTCAATTCTAACTTAGCCCTCTATTTATAGGAAAATGCTAGAACGCCAAAGGAGACTAAATTAATAAAATATATTATTATTAATCAAAATTTCCTACGCATGCTATATAGACCATGACCAGCCACCACCCTGGAAAAATTTCCAGCAGCCCATGTGTTTGAAAAACCAAAAGTGGGTCCCCCCATAAATTTAATAAAAATCATTTTATTTTCCAAAACTTCAACAATTCATAGAAAATTGGCCGGTTATCAGAAAAATTTGAAACTCCCGTGTTTCCATAGGAAATTTAATTCTCTACAACTTTGAAAGTTTAAGTTTTTCCAAATTCCAAACAGAAAATATCCGAAATCCACAAACGGACGATTTTACAGTCTATAATCAATTTTCGGTCAAGAATTGTGTCCACCGACACACAAAACATGTGTTAAATATTTAATGCCGCAAAAATACTCTTCCCCTCATATACTTATATATCCCACATTCATTGTAAAAATATCACCGTTAATATATTATTAAAATAATATTTTTAAATGAATTATTTTATCAGAAAAAGATAAAATATTAAATTTTAACAATTGTCACATTAAAAATTTTCTCCATCTATATCCACATAAAATGAATATTTCTTTATCATAATAATCAATAATTAATTATTTAAAAATATTACAGAATCACAATCATGACAACTAGGCCGTTCCCAGGAAAGAGGGGGCTTTCCAATAAGGATTTCTCCTTACTGGCGCACAATTAGGTGACTAAATCTCTCCTTAGACAGAACTTTCTAGATATTGCCAATAATGTTATCTAATAATATTATTCAAATAATATGAATTATTGATCTGATAATGAAAAATACTGTGCAGTGACAATTATTGAAACAATAATAATATAAATATCAACGAAAAAATTATTAAATCAATAAAATAAAATAATGAACAGTAATTACTGTAACAATTATTGAGTAGTGCATTCTTACGTACGAATCAATAATTCAACAATACTGTGCAGTACCGTGTGCTACTGTGCAACCACGCATATTACTGTATTTTACCACCAGGTAACCCAACAGTGTTAACGGTAACAATTTACGTCGTTATTTATAAAACTCAATCTTTGTCGTTTTCTTTCATCCAACCATTTTTCGTTATGGGGCCCACAAATGGCTGCGCCGTCGTACTAATATTCCCCGATAGCAAGAATATTCCACGACCAAACGAATATTCCCCGATACAAATGAATATTTTAAAAACCACTTGTTTATTTTGCCAAAATTGCACATTTCACCCATAACCAAAGCATTATATTAACCCTTATTAATTTAGAATAATGAATATAGGAAAATTTATTTTATTTATAATACGTTGGGGTCTTACAACCTCCCATCCTTATAAAATTTCGTCCTCGAAATTGACGTACGTACCTGGCATTTCAAACAGGTGAGGGTACCTCGCTTTCATTTTCGATTCCAACTCCCATGTCATTTCCTCAATTGCATGGTTTCTCCACAAAACCTTAACTTGTGGTATAACCTTCGTGCGTAAGACAGACATGCTTTTTCCTATCCAAAATCTCAACAGGTATCTCCTCGTATGTTAAATCCTCAGCTATCTCGTCTGGTTCTAACGCAATAATGTGGTTCGGGTCTTTCACATATTTATGAAGCATAGACATGTGGAATACATTGTGAACACGAGACATACTTGGAGGTAACGCGAGTCTATAGGCTACGTTTTCTATTCGGTCAAGAATCTCAAATGGACCAACAAATCTTGGATTAAGCTTTCCTCTCTTTCCAAATCTTGTAACTCCCTTCTATGGAGCAACACGTAACAGTACATGATCCCCAATATTAAACTCCACGTCCCTTCTATGAAGATCAGCATAACTCTTTTGTCGATCTTGTGAAGTTTGAATACGTTGTCGAATCATTTGGAACTTTTCTGTAGTCATGCGTACTAATTTTGGTCCCAACAAAGTTCCTTCTCCCACCTCGTCCTAGCATACTGGAGATCGACACTTTCGTCCATACAATGCCTCAAATGGAGCCATGCCTATACTTGCTTGATAACTGTTGTTGTAGGAGAATTCCACCAGTGGCAAGTACTTATCCCAACTTCCTTTAAAATCTAGGACACAAAGTCTTAATAGATCTTCGAGGGTTTGAATAGTCCTCTCTGATTGTCCGTCCGTTTGAGGATGGTATGCCTAACTGAATCGTAAATCTGTGCCCATAGCTTTCTGCAAGATAACCCAAAATCTTGAAGTGAATCTTGGGCCACGATCCGAAACTATAGATACTGGCATGCCATGCAATCGTACAATCTCATTCACGTACATACTAGCAAGACGTTCAAGGGAATAAGTTTCTCGTATCGGCAAGAAATGAGCAGACTTAGTTAATCTATCAACAATAACCCAAATCTCATCTATGCCTTGAGAAACCTTGGGAAGACCTGTAACGAAATCCATTGTAATGTGTTCCCACTTCCATTCCGGAGTCTCAAGTGGTTGCAATGGACCCTTTGGATGCTCCACCTTTACTCGTTAACAAGTTAAACACCTCGAGATAAACTCCGCAATCTCTCTCTTCATATTGTTCCACCAAAATGTATGTCGAATATCATGATACATTTTGGTACTCCCAGGATGGATTGCAAATGGGGTGTTGTGTGCCTCCATCATGATTCTATGCTTCAAGTCAGAATCGTTCAGAACGCAAAATTGAAAGTTGAATCGAAGTATTCCTTCTTCATCGATTTTTGCTTCCGAAATAGCTCCTTCTTGTACTTTCTTCTTAATACTCATCAGCTCTGGTGTGTAGCTTGAACAATTTTAACTTTATCGATTAAAGTCGATTCAACTCTTATATCATCACGTGGGTACCTAGAGTTTTTAACTCTATCTCTATTATTTGTAAGTTATACGAAATGAGTCTTTGACAATATCGTACTCGTACTCGTATACAATCTTCTACTCAACACGTCAGCTACCACGTTTGCTTTTCCAAGACGGTATGGTCAGAACATGTGCCGAAATAAGTCTCCTCTTGAGTTCTTCAAAGCTCTTCCCACATTCCTTGCTCCATTCGAATTTTTTATCTCTACGAGTTAGCTGCGTTAATGGAATAGCGATTCGAGAATATCCTTCAACGAATCTCCGATAATAACCAACTAAGCCTAGAAAGCTACATATTTCGATTACTGACTTAGGTTGCTCTCAACTGTGACTTATATCCCAATCTTGGATAGCACATCACAATAGCACCTATCAGTTTACTACCGCACGAATATGGCGTCCCCTACGGAGAGTTTTGCTTCGGTGCATTCCACAAAGGAAGTTATAAGATAGAGGCTCGGGTATCAACTTCTATAGTTGGGTTTTTAATTCCTGAAGTTCAATAAGAGCCATTCGATATGAGATTTTAGAAATGGGTTTTGTACCGGATTCAAAGTCGATACAAATTTCAATATCATGCTCTAGGAGTAGGCCAGGAAATTCTTCAAGAAATACGTCAAGAAATTTACTAACAACAGAAATATCATTCAAATCTGACGTATTTTTTGTTCAAGTCCATGACATGGCTAAGAAAGCTTGACATTCATTTTTTAATAAACAAATAGCTTTGTGGTTTGATATGATAGTGACTGATTTTAGTGGTTTAGTAGTTTAAATTCGTATGATAGGTTGGTTAGGAATATGAAAACTAACAACCTTACGAAAACAATCAATTTTGGCATGATGAGTGGTTAACCAATCAATTCCTAAAATCAAATCAAAAGCAAGTATCTTTAAAGATATAAGATCAACAGGTAATGTGATAGTGCCAACTTGGATCATGCAAGATTTATAAACTGTAGATGTAACGAAGGTTTCACCCAACGGAGTTTCAACAGATAAATCAAAATCTAATTTCTCCAGAGTCAAGTTTAAACGTTGAGCACAAGCAGGAGAGATAAAAGAATGGGTAGAACCGGCATCTAGTAAGGTATAAACTTCGCAAGAATTCAAGATTAGCTTACCCGTGATCACCTCATTTGGGTTCCTCACGTTTTGGCCATTCACGACAAACGCTCTTCCAGGAACCGCTGATTTCGACTTATCCGGGACAGCCCTTGGAATCACCACTCCCACTGAACTTGGTTTCGCTATAGTACAATCTCGAGTGATGTGGTCTTCCTTTCCACAGTTGTAACATACCTTGGATTGTTGTGGACAGTTTAGGCTAATATGTCTCTCCTTCCCGCATTTGTAACATCTAACTGGCGGTCGTTCTCCTCCCCTAGAATTTGTTGTTGGTGCTGGTGCTGCTGCTGATGTCTTCCCGTCGTTGTTGAATCTCCTCTTTCTGAAATTTCCACTTGACTCACCTCTTCTATTATCATGTCCACGATTACCACCAGAGTGGTTACCGCCTTTGTCCGTATTCTTTCCTCCTCGCTGGTTATCATCGTTCTGATGACTGCTTTCACCGATATGACCCTGGTTGTGGTCCCTCGGTTGAGTTTACTCACTATCTCGCTCTAATAACTGAGCCCTGTTTACAACATCTGAATACAAAGAAAATTTATGAGATATAAGGTATTGACGAATCTCAGGTTTTAGACCTCTCAAAAACATCCGCGTCATAAGGTCCTCATTCTCCACCAAATGAGGTGCAAACCTGGATAACTCTGCGAACTTCGCCTCGTACTGAGACACCGCCATGTTGTTCTATTCAAGTCTAATAAACTCTACCTCTTTCATATGACGAATACTTTCAGGAAAGTACTTGTCATTGAAAAATTTCTGAAATCTTTCCCAAGATATGTTGAGTGCGGCTAGCTGGGTACGCTTCACAGATTCCCACCAGTAATCTGCTTCACCACGAAACATAAATGTGGCGAATGGAACCTTTTGTTCCTCCGAGCACCCCAAGACATCAAATATCTTGGTAATTTGCTTGACCCACGTTTCTGCCTTGATAGGATCCGGCTTTCCAAGGAAATCTGGTGGTCCTAACTCCTTGAACTGCTTAGCTATGACAGACCGCGCGTTGCCATCATTTCCACCTGTATTTTGCACACGAGTCTCCCTCGTCTGATTTTGCATGAACTGAAAAAAGTTCCTAAACATTCCATCATTCATCGTTTGCTCGGTAACGTTGTTTACTGTTGGGTAAAATCTAGTTACACACAACACGCAAGTATACGTGGTCAACAAGTAATAAAGTGATAAGTTGAGTATCGTTCCCACAGAGAATTAGTTAATAAAAATCACCAAGTACTAACCTGTAACCAACTCAATCTTATTTAAACAAATGAATTTAATGTTATAAATTAAAATATCTAACTAAACTAATTCTAATTACCACTAATTAAAAATCAGATTATGGAGATTTAAGATCACAACTTCACTTATTGCTTCATTTAGGTTAACACACTTCTTATCAATTATTCTCTATCCCGAATTGTTAATCAAGAACACGAAAGTAGTATTAATCACCTCTCGATGCACTAATACCGTATTAACATCAATCCACAATTAAGATAGAAATTTGTTAAACACCTTAATCAACTAACCCACTATATCTCTATGTGAATTACAATTGAAGAAGGTTTAAGAGCAAGTTCTCTATAAGATTACATGCGATGTCAAGCATATCTCTACCTTAACACTCATCAAGTTTAAGCTACTAACAAAATCCTGAACACATGCTATCATGATTAGATCTAAATCTATACTTCATCTCTCGAGTTCATATACATTATCACGGTAATTGATGGCCAAGCAATTAAACAATTAAGTCCAAATCACAATAGACAATCCTCTAAATAGAAAATACTAATTGATAGCGAAGCATATTAAAATAAACTACACAATAAGATCCATTGTAATCTCAAACAAAGAATTAGTTCATTATTATTGAATTAAAACTAAGAATCCACAATTGAATACACATTAAAAAGATAAAGATAGAAGAAGATGAGAAGAAATAATCTATTGTGTATAGATTTGACGCTCCCTCCTTGCTCCTCCTTTGAATCTTCAATGGTCTCCAAGTTGCATCAATCTCTAAATCTCATAAAAACTAGTGTTTTTCTCTAATTTACTCTAATCTAATTTAATAGAATGCTCTCTAATCTCCTAATATTCTCCTAATATCTCCTCTAATCTATGTTATTCCCCTCCTTTTATAGCTTTTGTACATGTCTTTAAGTCCTCTTGGAAGTCCTTGAATCAAACAACTTGAAACAACCCTTTTCGGACTCAAATTCGGACAAAATCCGCTCATTTTTGCGTATACCCAGCCCCGGCTGGGTATTTCCTTTGCAAAAGCCCAGCCCCAGCTGGCTAGTAAGCTGCTAAAGCTCCCAGGTACCCAGCCCCGGCTGGGTCCTAAGCACAAAAACGCCCAGCCCCGGCTGGGTACCAATCTGCCAACAAACTTTTCTGCTGGAACCTCCTCCGCTAAAACTGCCATAACGTTTGAACCGGGAGGAGTTACGAGTCCCGCGACCTATCAAATCGAAGCTATCGACGAGATCTACAACTTTAATTCTTTGAGCTTTGAGAAATAACGAACGTATGATGGCCAAAATTAGACTGGAAGTGACTGCTATGAAAATCACCACCCAAAACGGTGAAGTTCAACGTCCGTCGGTAGAAATGTCATAACTCTTTCATCAGAACTCCGATTTGAATGATTCAAGATGTTCCGGAAAGCTAAGAAAACGCTCTACAATATAGTCCAAGATCCAAGCCAAGAACATGAATTGAACATAAAAGCATAAACGACGTCCGGCTTGCTTTTGTTTGCATTTTCCGTGCTTTTCCTTACCAATAATCGCTCACATCGCTTCCAAACGTATAACCTACAAAACGAACACAAAATGCATGAAAAGTAACTAAGACACATGAGTTTAAGCAACTAATTCAAGTAATAGATACCGGATAATTAGGTATAAAATCTACTTATCAAATACCCCCAAACTTAAACCGTTGCTTGTCCCCAAGCAACACAACATAATGCAATGCAATGCAACTAATCTATATGCCTACGAATCCAGCAGTATTGATAAAATCAAATCTATTCACTCGGCCTTAGAGCAATCAAGCAAACACGATAATACTTCATATCAAAACCAATCAATAATTTCCTAGTTAATCATCAAGTCTTAAACTGTTATCACTGGTATAGTGCGTGTGTGTTCAACAACAATGTTAACTGATATAAAATCAAATTTAACACATAACAAGTCTCTTCAAAGGCATCATACAGTGTAAACTTAAGAAATCCAAAAATAAGCTAGATCCAAGTAAAATCAAACAATTACCAATATCGAGGGTTAACATGGGATACTTATGCTTTATTTTCATCTACGGGGGCTTTTTGCTCTTTTCCCGTTTTATTCTTTTTTTTTCTTTCTTTTTTTTTAACTTTTTAACCATGACTGTGCAATGTCTCATTCCATTAGGCTAACAGTGCTACCCCTTAGCGAGCTTTCGACCAACGACTCCCAGACCATATAAGACCTTAGGGCGCTACGTTTTAAGATACCCCTTCGGGCGTACTGGCTCAAGTAACAAAGGCCCCGAAACAAAACTAGCCACTGTATTTTTTCATTTTTTTTTTGAAGCTTATATATCCCAATTTTTTTCTCGAACTTAAGTTTTTATCGAACTTTAGTCATCACTACTTATTCTTCTCATTCTTTCATTCAAACTAGCATTAACCTTTAGAGTCGCATTATGTATCAATTTAAACTCAATCAATTAACAAGTTGTTTTTATTGTGCTATCCTTATTATACCAGTTTCAAACAGAAAAAGATTCAATTCATAACAAGAAATCACATCAAAAGCTCTAATAATCAGTATTATACTTGTCTACTCAATCTCATTCTCATCATTGGCCAAAATAAACTGTAAATATCAAACAGCTGGACTCATGCAAGATGAACATAGTAACTAACTATTATTTTTGAATTTTTGAATATTTGATTTTTTTTTTGATTTTTTTTTTTAAAGAACCTAAACTAAATTAACAACATATGCAAAATAACATAATATAAACTAAACATGCGATAATGAATTAAACAAAACTCCCCCAAACTTAGCAATTACAATGTTCTCATTGTAAGAATATAACGATAAATAGAAGAGAACTTCCCTGTAATCAGCTAAGCGTGAGTTGATGGCGGCGACGATCATTTTGCTATCCATTGGACCTCCAATACCTACAATGAAGAGAGACAACATGGATTAGATTATAAGAGAGCTTAATAAGTAAATTAATTCCTATCTACTAAATAAACTAGTAAAACATATAAATATAAAAAATTCCTGGGTTGCCTCCCAGTCAGCGCTTGATTTATAGTCTTTCAGCCTGACTTTGTCTGGTCAATGCTATCCAATTCCTCTTCGAAAGTTGAGGAACCCTCCATCCATCGGAAATAATATAGCTTTTGGTAGGTTCCCATTTACGATGGCCATCGAGTTGAAGTCACCTAACATGCTCTGGTTTGGTATGATCTCAATCAAGAACTCCCCATAGCTAGGTGTTTTATCCATTGTGTATGTGATCAATTTGGGGCATGGAAGCTTGTCACACACAACGTGCTATTCGTCTATCTTCTCTTTCTCTTCCCACCATGGATTGAAAATTGTACTCACTCTTATGTCAATAAGATCTTCGCCGACGACATGACTACCAAGCGGGCACGGTTTTGCAAATCTAACCAGATCGTTGAACTTTGGTGGAGACCCATTTAGATCTTTGTGGACCTCTATTTCATTATCCCCAATTGTCTCCACACTTCCTATACCTTGTGGCTCATCCAGTTGCAGATTTGGTTCGGGTTCTCCGTCAATTTCATCATCCATGCCATAAAACCAAGTGTTTGGAGGAAGGTTGCTTACGGCTTTGGTCATTTTCTCTATCTGATCCGCAAGATTTTGAATTGACCTCGCTTGATTACTCATTCTCTCCTCATTTGATGCTATGAACTTGGACACCAATTCCTCCAACCTTGAACTTTCTGTTTCAGTCTCGGAAGCCATGTATTGAGGACCATTGGTTGAGGTAGTGAGGAGTTGTTCCATTCGATTATTAAAATTTAGGGTTGAAAACTCCTGACTCATTATCATCTCTTCTTTTTCTGCTATAATCCTTAACATAAATTCCTTGAAATCTGAATTGTCTTCTTGTTGCATTGGAGGTGGATTTGAGAAATTTGATGGATATGTTGGATTTGGAGCAGAGTATTGGTCTTGATAGTTGTAGCTCCCTGAAGAATCCGGGTGATACCCCCAAACTTGATGGTAATTATCATATGCATACTGGTTGAGGTATATCCACCTTGTTTTCCCCGCCCAAAACTAACGGTGCATTGATGACTCGGATGATTTCCAGCACAATAGTCACATATAACTGCCATCCTTCGACTCTGTTGGGCTGCGATAACATCCAACTTCCTCGAAAGTTCTTCAATTTGTGCTGACATTGCGGAAAGTGTCGCGAGTCTGTCAATCTCCATTTCTTTTGGTTGAGTCATGTTCGTGTATGGCCATTGATACGCAAAGTCATCCATGGTACCTGAAAAGAGAGAAATATAAGAAGAGAATTAAAAATAAAAATAAAAATGTTTAAATTAAGACTAATTTGATTGAAGCTAATATTGGTAAAAAATATTAAACTAATTCCCCGGCAACGGCGCCAAAAACTTGTTGGGTAAAATCTAGTTACACACAACACGCAAGTATACGTGGTAAACAAGTAATAAAGTGATAAGTTGAGTATCGTTCCCACAGAGAATTAGTTAATAAAAATCACCAAGTACTAACCCGTAACCAACTCAATCTTATTTAAACAAATGAATTTAATGTTATAAATTAAAATATCTAACTAAACTAATTCTAATTACCACTAATTAAAAATCAGATTATGGAGATTTAAGATCACAACTTCACTTATTGCTTCATTTAGGTTAACACACTTCTTATCAATTATTCTCTATCCCGAATTGTTAATCAAGAACACGAAAGTAGTATTAATCACCTCTCGATGCACTAATACCGTATTAACATCAATCCACAATTAAGATAGAAATTCGTTAAACACCTTAATCAACTAACCCACTATATCTCTATGTGAATTACAATTGAAGAAGGTTTAAGAGCAAGTTCTCTATAAGATTACATGCAATGTCAAGCATATCTCTACCTTAACACTCATCAAGTTTAAGCTACTAACAAAATCCTGAACACATGCTATCATGATTAGATCTAAATCTATACTTCATCTCTCGAGTTCATATAGATTATCACGGTAATTGATGGCCAAGCAATTAAACAATTAAGTCCAAATCACAATAGACAATCCTCTAAATAGAAAATACTAATTGATAGCGAAGCATATTAAAATAAACTACACAATAAGATCCATTGTAATCTCAAACAAAGAATTAGTTCATTATTATTGAATTAAAACTAAGAATCCACAATTGAATACACATTAAAAAGATAAAGATAGAAGAAGATGAGAAGAAATAATCTATTGTGTATAGATTTGACGCTCCCTCCTTGCTCCTCCTTTGAATCTTCAATGGTCTCCAAGTTGCATCAATCTCTAAATCTCATAAAAACTAGTGTTTTTCTCTAATTTACTCTAATCTAATTTAATAGAATGCTCTCTAATCTCCTAATATTCTCCTAATATCTCCTCTAATCTATGTTATTCCCCTCCTTTTATAGCTTTTGTACATGTCTTTAAGTCCTCTTGGAAGTCCTTGAATCAAACAACTTGAAACAACCCTTTTCGGACTCAAATTCGGACAAAATCCGCTCATTTTCGCGTATACCCAGCCCCGGCTGGGTATTTCCTTTGCAAAAGCCCAGCCCCGGCTGGCTAGTAAGCTGCTAAAGCTCCCAGGTACCCAGCCCCGGCTGGGTCCTAAGCACAAAAATGCCCAGCCCCGGCTGGGTACCAATCTGCCAACAAACTTTTCTGCTGGAACCTCCTCCGCTAAAACTGCCATAACGTTTGAACCGGGAGGAGTTACGAGTCCTGTGACCTATCAAATCGAAGCTATCGACGAGATCTACAACTTTTATTCTTTGATCTTTGAGAAATAACGAACGCATGATGGCCAAAATTAGACTGGAAGTGACTGCTATGAAAATCACCACCCAAAACGGTGAAGTTCAACGTCCGTCGGTAGAAATGTCATAACTCTTTCATCTGAACTCTGATTTGAATGATTCAAGATGTTCCGGAAAGCTAAGAAAACGCTCTACAATATAGTCCAAGCTCCAAGCCAAGAACATGAATTGAACATAAAAGCATAAACGACGTCCGGCTTGCTTTTGTTTGCATTTTCCGTGCTTTTCCTTACCAATAATCGCTCACATCGCTTCCAAACGTATAACCTACAAAACGAACACAAAATGCATGAAAAGTAACTAAGACACATGAGTTTAAGCAATTAATTCAAGTAATAGATACCGGATAATTAGGTATAAAATCTACTTATCATTTACAGGAGGAGTATTGCCTTCCTGTTGCACGTTCTCCTGGTTTGTGACTAAAGGTTGTTCCACCGTCTCATAAACTCCATTGTTAACGTTCTCAACAGCCATTCTTAAATACTGCAATAAAACAAGGGTTAGTTAAACAAATTAACGTATCACATAATATCCCTATATTATGACCGACCAACAAATAAGCTTAGGTAGGACACACTAGCGAAGGATTTACTCATCTCTCCCCTCCTAGTTCTATTCTCCGATCTCCACCAGAGACCATATCCCTAAGCTCTGATACCAACTGTGACGCCCCCAAAATAGGTATACAACACCCATTCTGATTCGTCAAATACATGGTATATAAAACAAACTACAACTTCAATAATACAAATGTCGTGAGAAATTCGACAATACATACTGTGAGTTTAAATACAAATATTGTCTTCTAGACAATATCCACACGCAAATAAGTCTTCATTACAATTATTCAAATACTATTTTATAGAAATAGTGAAGACTGTTAAAACATCTTCCTAGAACCATCACTCCATACCCCGACTCGATCCTGCTATGTTCTCACCTCCTGAGAAGAAAAATGGAACAAAAAGGAAAGGGTGAGCTCAACTAGCCCAGTAAAGAATATTATGACTAAGATAATATACAACAAATTATCGTTAGTCTTCAACAGGGGAAAATCTGATAAAATATAACAGATAACAAGTTATAGATCAACAAATGCAGCGGAAACAGCAATCCATTAGAAGAGTCACGTAGAGAATGAATTCTACTGTCTTCTAAGATTTAAAAGTCCATCATCAATATTTCATCCCTGTAACAACAATCAATATACATCTTTAATCATCTTTGCACTACAGGCCAAAGATATTCATTTGTATCACCAGTTGGTCATGTTCATCTCAACACCTGTTCATCTTTGCTCTACGGGCCAAAGAGATTCATTAGTTTAATCATTCATCTTTGCACTACAGGCCAAAGATATTCATCAAGTATCACCATTAAGGACTGGGGATGATGAAAAACATTTTTAAGAATGAATCCAGTGAGATAGAAGGACAAATATTAGGGATTCGTATAATAGTTTTTCCAAGATCAATAATACTTCATAACAACTAATTTTGAAGCAAAACTCAAAAATAACGATTAAAACATGGATACAATCAAAGATAGTAGCCAAAATAGATATTTTAGACAAAAAGAAGAAATTTCATTTTTTGATGAATAGTGTCGTATTCGTGAATAGTTCCGTATACGTGAATAGTATCGTACACGTGAATAGTAACTCCAACACCAAAAGATAGAAATTTCACAAAAACATCATCACGCTTCGTGAATAGTACTCGTGAATAGTAACTCGTGAATAGTAACTCATGAATAGTAATTCGTGAATAGTAACTCATGAATAGTAACTACATGAAAAAGTTCCAAATTGATAAATAGTTCAGAACAATATTTTGGCATAATGATATTGAAGAAGATAATATCATTTAAGAAGAAACAACATCCCTTACCTCAAAATAACCGTATTTCTAACTGAATTTCGGGTATAGTGCTGACAGAAACTCGCACCGTATAGCAATAATCAAAGTATACTCACAAGAATACGCTCGATAATATAGAGAGAGAAAGAGAGAAAACTTGTTTTTGGTGTGATTATCAATTCTAACTTAGCCCTCTATTTATAGGAAAATGCTAGAACGCCAAAGGAGACTAAATTAATAAAATATATTATTATTAATCAAAATTTCCTACGCATGCTATATAGACCATGACCAGCCACCACCTTGGAAAAATTTCCAGCAACCCATGTGTTTGAAAAACCAAAAGTGGGTCCCCCCATAAATTTAATAAAAATCATTTTATTTTTTGAAACTTCAACGATTCATAGAAAATAGCCCGATTATCGGAAAAATTCGAAACTCGCGTGTTTTCATAGGAAATTTAATTCTCTACAACTTTGAAAGTTTAAGTTTTTCCAAATTCCAAACATAAAATAACCGAAATCCATAAACGGACGATTTTACAGTCTATAATCAATTTTTGGTCAAGAATTGTGTCCACCGACACACAAAACATGTGTTAAATATTTAATGCCACAAAAATACTCTTCCTCTTCATATACTCATATATCCCACATTCATTGTAAAAATATCACCGTTAATATATTATTAAAATAATATATTTAAATAAATTATTTTATCAGAAAAAGATAAAATATTAATATTTAACAATTGTCACATTAAAAATTTTCTCCATCTATATCCACATAAAATAAATATTTTCTTTATCATAGTAATCAATAATTAATTATTTAAAAATATTACAGAATCACAATCATGACAATCAGGCCGTTCCCAAGAAAGAGGGGGCTTTCCAATAAGGATTTCTCCTTACTAGCGCGTAATTAGGTGACCAAACCTCTCTTTAGACAGAACTTTCTAGACATTGTCAATAATGTTATCTGATAATATTATTCAAATAATATGAATTATTGATCTGATAATGGAAAATATTGTGCAGTGACAATTATTGAAACAATAATAATATAAATATCAACGCAGCAATTATTGAATCAATAAAATAAAATAATGAACAGTAATTACTGTAACAATTATTGAGTAGTGCCTTCTTACGTACGAATCAATAATTCAACAATACTGTGCAATACCGTGTGCTACTGTGCAACCACGCATATTACTGTATTTTAACCACCAGGTAACCCAACAGTGTTAACAGTAACAATTTACGTCGTTATTTATAAAACTAAATCTTTGTCGTTTTCTTTCATCCAACCATTTTTCGTTATGGGGCCCACAAATGGCTGCGCCGTCGTACTAATATTCCCCGATAGCAAGAATATTCCACGACCAAACGAATATTCTCCGACAAAAATGAATATTTTAAAAACCACTTGTTTATTTTGCAAAAATTGCACATTTTACCCATAACAAAATCATTATATTAACCCTTATTAATTTAGAATAATGAATAGAGGAAAATTTAATTTATTTATAATAAGTTGGGGTCTTACTCTAACATCCATACAATCATACCATAGAAATACAACAAAATGAAGGTAATTACTATCTTCTTATTACGATCAAAGTATAATCCTTCCTAGGTTCATAAACCGGTTACATCGTTCATTGCTCATAGTGTATAATACATACAAACTTATTAAACTATTACACAATGCCTAAGCATCCATCTTAGCTTTGCCCTTATCTCTCTTGGCATTCACAGTACGTTCATCTTTAACTGCAGTTATATAATTCACGCAAGAAGTGAGCATGACAGCTCAGCAAGTTTAATCAAGGATAACAGGAATACCACATTCATAAATTATATAACAATTCCAACATAACTGAACAATAGTTATGAAGTATTATGAATTAATAATACTTTAACAGTTCATAACATCAATTCCTAAAGTATAGAATAGATTAGGAATTCTGAACCAGTCGATAGACCATGAACAGTAAATTTCAGTTTTCATACTTGAAAAGGAGTCTACAGCACTAAGGTCGTTCATCCGTATAACTTACGAGCACTTCTAGGTGATCAACCTATAGTAATCTATGTCGATCAACACTACATTCATTAAACGTATTTACGTTTAATATTTTTGGCAAACTCGGGTGCCCATCGAATAATCGATGAAAAATACTTTTGTTTGTTCATAGACAAACCTTACCTTCACGTCCGTACCAATTACTTGGCATAGGATAGCGTTAATATTTCTATATAGAATGATATGTATGATAATCAATCTATATATTATGAATAGTCTAGCCGAGTTAAAATCTTGCATCGACCCTTTCTTTAAAAGAAGTCTTACGATTCAGATCAATGAATCACATAAAACTTGGCTAATATGGAAGTTAGATAAGCGTTAAGAAAACTTGCCTTTCAGCATCTTCAAATAACTTACTCGACTGACCACAGCCTTTACAGAATCTACATGATACGTTCACATAGCACACTATAATTAGTTATCAAACAACTATTCACATTGTTCCTACAAGCTTCTTTCTCTTCTATGTCTGTGTTAACTTAATATCTTTATTAAAGTCAACATGATTTATAACCATTCGTCCCGGTTTATCACTCTATTGAAGTTTATTAACTGGACTCAAACATCATTGATAAGGTACCAACTTTGTTCATTGTACATATCTTGTTAACATGCATTACATTCCTGAGTTTCATACCCTATACCTTAGTATAGGTAATATAGGATTAGTCTTAGTACATTTATTGAGTATATAAACTCAACTCAGGTAGGTCTCTAAACAACTGAAGTTTAAAACCTAACTTGGTCAACTTTTTTCCACTGTCGGCGCTGCGGCGCGGCATCCTTTGTATTTTAGTGGCGCTGCGGCGCGAGTTAGCAGGGTACTCGGCCGAGTCTGGCACTGCGGTGCCACCACTTTGTACTGGTTTTGGTGCTACGGCGCCGAGTCTGTGCACCAGTTGGCCAAACCAGTTTTGGTTTTCTAACGAAACTCCCAGCTTCTTAATTTGTTCGTTTTACATCCGAAATTGACCAATTCGAATTCCTACAAGTCAGGAATTACATCCTTTACGTGTTCATATAAGAATTCAACACTTTGGAATCCATTAACTCGGAATTCACTATTGAGTTCATTTTATATACATTCGTAAACGTTAATGAGCGTTCAATGCTCATTTTCTTCGTTCTAAGTCGGAATCTGACGATTCTTGAACCCACAACTCTTAATTACCCTATCTCACGTGTTGACATTGAAAACTAACGGTTTCAAGTCTCATGGCAACTTTCGACTACCATTCCAGAATTTCTACGTTTTCGACCTTTAACTTCTATTTTCGTAAAATTTGCCATAACTTCGTTACTAATGTTCTCTAAGCCAAATCACATGGAATACTCCATGGATTTCATATCTACATCCTAACCAAACAAGATGCATATACTAACGTATTGATGGAGCTCAATTGTTGATCAACAATCGATCTCAACTATCAATATTTTCATGGTTCAAAAACCTTATTATTTTTGTAATCTTATGACTTATAGAGATTGAATCTATGGTAAGTCATCTTTAAAACCTCATTCAAGACATATAACACCCCTTCATGATTCTCTAAAATGAAAGAAAATCTAAAAGAGATGGAGATGAGAAATAAGAAGTATTACCTCAAGAACTCTTAAGAAATCTTTTGGAAAATTAGAAGTTAAAACTTCCAAAGTGTATGCTTGCAAGGATAGCTCTCCTTTTCTCTCAAATAATCTAGGTTAGGAAGTTGAAAAACTTCCAAATGAATCCACCTAACTTCTTATTTATAGAAAACTAGAATGGAGGGCAATTTGGACTATAAACCACAACCTCCTTACTATTCATGTGTGGTCACCAAGTAAAACACTTGGTGACCAAGCCTTATGCTTGGCTTCCACACCAAGGTGGCCGGCCCACCTCTTCATGTGACATCCCATGGGTTGCCCCATGGGTTTTACACATTCGGTGACCTGTCGGTTCGACCCACGGTTCAGTTTTAATGAATTGCGCTTAACTAAATCATCATTGGGCCTTGGTCATTCAAATGATTGGATTAATTAATAATCCAACTCAAATGAATTAGTCATTAAGTCTTAACTTGATTCTATAATACGAATCGTATCACATACGTACAATTCCCGTATTATTTCCGTATACTACTCGTACAATAATCATATTGTACTTCGTATTTACCCAACGTATTATATATAGATAATAAATAGTATCACCAAAGGCATAACACTCGCCTTAACCCTAACGCCATTCCTTCTACGCATATTATTTCCTTCTCGAAATCAGTATACTCAACCCTTAGGTTTTAAGTCCGTAGGCAAAAAATGTGTTTGCCATAAATGAAATATTATCAGATATTCCATCTCATCATGATATTCTATCATTACGTGTTTCCCGGAATTTCAAAATAATTCCCCGAACAGAAACTGATCAATAGTATTTTTACGAAAATTTCTCAAAAAACAATTATTATCGTCTTGGAAATTCCAAACAACTATTTCTAACATGTAGCCAGAATACTAGCCACGTTAGCACATTCTAGGTCATAGAACGACTTTCACATAGCATACTCACAAATAAATCAATTAAATTCATTTAATTCACATAATCAAATAAAAAATTTAATTGTCATAAAAATTCGATTTTCTCGGGCGTTACACTCATAATCATGTCATGCATTTTATGACTAAGCATATAGATATAAGGTATCATTTCATTAGGGATCATGTGAAAAATGGAACCATATCTTTACAATATATCCCTACTGAAAATCAACTTGCTGATGTCTTTACAAAGCCTCTAGATGAATCCAGGTTTAACAAATTAATAAGTGAGCTAGGCATGCTTAATTTATAACCATAAAATATATGCTCTAGTTTGTGCTAACCATTCAGATATAAAGACTATGTTCGAAATCGTAGACATGATCAATGGAAGTCTAAGATCTTAGAGCTACAGTGACATGAAAGATAACGATCGTAGTGAAGACTCAACGATCGCATTTCAAACTCGACGATTGCTGAGCAGACAGGATGATTGTTGAGCAGACTCGACGAATGCAGAGCAGACTCGACTATCACAGTTCAGACTCAATGATTGCTGAGTAGACACAACAATTGTTGAACAAACTCGTCGAATGCAGAGCAGACTCGACGTTCGCAGTTCAGACTCGATAATTGCTGATCAGACACAATAATTGCTGAAAAAACTCGACGAATGCAGAGCAGACTCGACAATCACAAAGGCTACCTCAACGATGGTGTCAGGAATAAGCATGTGAATGATATTCGTATTTACATATGATTTGATTATGATATATATGAATGAATTTGCAAGTATGCTTGCATTAAGAAAAGTTATAAAGTCCTTTGATAGATAATAGAAATATATGTACAAGGACTTAGAATGAATTGATCAAATATGTTAGGTTGATCCTACATAAGCAAAATAGCTGTGTAAAGTCCTTAAAAACAAAATGATGTATAAGGACTATAAATATAGAAAGATCAAGCATGTTAGGTTGATCTTATGATGTAATAGATAGGCTTGTCTGATCGTCGAGCACTGCACTAGAAATCGTAGTCTGCCAGGAGAGTCGAGGAAAACTCGAGAGCTATCGAGGCAGAATCGTAGTCTGCAAGATAGTAGATCTCGGAGTTCGTTAACTGCTAGAAGAGACGAGAAAAGATCGTAGTGTGTCGAGTAGAACTTCCTCGGAGCCATAGTCTGCTGAGAAAGTCATGTTCAGAATCCTAGAGACAACTTGCCTACGAGCCGACCGAGCATCTGCTGAAAAGACAAGAATCGTAGACTACACTCGGAGTCATAGAGTCTACTGATGTTAATGCCAAGTCAAAGATAGTAGACTACACTTAGAGCCGTAGAGTCTATTGATCGTATCAGAGGCACAGATCGTAGTCGAGCAAGATCAGATGAAGACAACGAACACAAAGTCAGAAAGCGTAGAGTGTCAAGATCTAATCTCGGAGTCGTAGTGTCTACATAGCTGAAGATGAATTGTATAGTGTAGAACTAAGACTTCGACAGATGTGCTCACAATGCCAAGGCAAAATCGTAGAGCAAATACGATTCTCAATAAAAGAGCACTCCCAGAATATCCAAAGGAATGAAGCCTCTGGTCTAAGCTGCAAAGATACATCCCACCTGAAGGAAACTAGAGAGCACTCAACGAATGGCATGCAAGCTAATGAAAGATCTAAGCACCAACCCAATCAGCATCCAGATTGAGTTGTGAAGCCATTCGAGATGAAGTCTTCCACAAGTTGATCAGAAGAAGACTTCAGTAACTTACTAAGGAAAGTCAGCAAGTGCAGTAGCTGTCAAGTAGACAGAAGATGACGATCTAGGAAGCAACCAGGATCGTAGTGTTTGCCACACAAAGAAGGAACTGATGGAGTGTACACAGAGATACTGGTCAACCTCTGAAGAACAAGGTTAAAGTGATTAAGCATTGGGTTAGTCCATTGATGATAAGTGAACGGGAGATCATAAGGAGAAAGCTGAGCTGGACACGCCACTAATCTGAAGTGTCTTTCTATTCAGAAGGGACCAAAGCAAGGAGTCAAACCATCAATATCTAAGAATAGTCGAAGTAAACTAGAAGTGTTGAAGCACTACACAATAGATGGAAGAGGTGTTCTATACTGAAGATCTAATGAACACCCTTCAAAGATCGTAGTGTTGTCTCTACGTGTCAAATGAGCAACATTCGACAAAACACTACGATTAGGTCCAAGAAATGCATGCATCAGAATCGTAGTGCTTCAGTCATCCGAAGAATAAATCATTGGCAACGGTTCAATCTGAAGGTTGGAATTTGGACAAGAGCTTATTGAGAGCATCGATGAAAAAGGACAACCTCTGATCGAGAAATCAGAAGGAGAAAATAAAGTCATCGACCTGCCCGAGACATTAGAGTGACATCTCTGATGTGGTAGGTGAAATAGTAGACTACAGTGTCAGAAAGTCAGAAAAAGTTATCATGTCACATCTGTAGTCTACACCAAATAACTCGAGATCTGCGAAGCATTTCAAAGAGCATTCAACGGCTACTTCTCAACGGGAATATTGAGAAGGAGTATAAATTAGCAAGAGCTTCAAAAATCAGATAATGTTGGAGTTGCTAATTTTGAAGAGATGGTGGACTGATCTAGCCAACGTAAAATAGTAAGTGACCAATGAAGGTCTGAAGGCTCACTCTACAATCCACCAAAAACACTTAGAGACAGAAAAAGAAAGATGTAGAAGTGAGAGTTCTATTATAAGAAGAGTATTCTGAACTACCGAGAGAGAGAAGAGCATCATGTCATCTTGATGTCCATCATGAGAAGACTCTAAGTAATAGAGAGAAGAACTAACAGTCATCTTAGAAAGTCCATCATGAGAAGGCATCAAGTATCAAGAAAGAAGATCACCAACACCGTCATGATATTAAGCATGAGAAAGTTTCCAAGTACCTAGCAGAAGAGCTTACAGTCATCTTAAAAACTCATCATGTGCAGCCATCAAGTATCAAGAAGAATGATCTTCAAGGTAGTTCATCAAGGGATCATTAGAAGTGGTTGAGTAACTGAAGAAGCTGAGCATCATGCAACACTCAACTGCACTTCAAGGATGATCACGCCAATCTGCTATGTACAAAAGATGTTCAGAGCATAAAGACATCTTAGCAGCTCAGCACCAACTCCAACAAACAAACAAATAACTCAACAACAAGAAGTTCCAAGCCTACTGGGCTTAAAGAGTTCCTAGGGAACTAGAGAAGTTCCAAGGTTGTTGGCCTTAAAGAGTTCTTAGTGAACTGATGTCCCAAGGCTGCTGGCCTTGAAGGAATCTTAGGGATTCGGGGTGCTGCCCTTCCTTAGTGGAAATCCTGCTAGTTGAAAGAAGAAGAGTGGATTAGAAGCTTGAATCTCTGAACCAATTAAAACCCCTTGTGTCTTTTACTTTATGTCACTTACATTATGTACTTTAATTGCTATAACGGCTATGTATGTTTTAACTGCTTATCACTGAACTAACTCTACGAATAATGTATGTATTGTTAGTTCCCAGAGACACAATAATTATCTAGAAAGGGGGGTGAATAGATATTTTAAAAATCTTTTCGTTTTAACTTGTTAGTTGATAATGATTAAAACTTAGCGAAATTATTATTTGTTTTAATCTCCCTTAAGATAGTGAGTTAATGAGAGTGGGGCAGTTATAGCAGTTATGGCAGATATGGCAGTTATAGCAAGAATGTAATAGACACAGTCGTTTTAAGTGGTTCAGAGCACTTAAAGCTCCTAGTCCACTCTTCTACTCCTCGAGTAGGAAATCCACTAAGGATGTCTTATACACTTTCTGAATCACATAGATTCCTTCTAGACCAGTACTCTAGGAACTTCTTAGTTCACTCTTGAACTCTTCATGTCCAACAGACTTGGCTCTTCACTGGTCACTTAGAACTCTTTAATTCCTTTTGACTTGGAACTCTTACTTCAGTTGATTGGTAGTTGTTGAGTTCTTGATTGTTGCTACTCAGTTGATGTTAAGCACTTGTTCGAAAAAACTGAGTAGCTGAGCAAGCTTTCTCTTTTTCTCAGATCGTAGAGTTGAGCGTTGAGAGTTCTTGTGCGTTTTGTTCAATGCTTAATTGCTTTTATCATCTGCACATGTTCTGCATATATGTGTTCCTTGAAATCTATTCGTTGAATCCTTTTGTTGAAGCATTAAATGTGTTTGACATTTATGAGCTTTGATGGAGACTTTTATGCACACCTTCTGATTTGCATTCTGGCCCACTGACACAGCAGTCTTCTACCTCACCTAACACCTGAAAAGGTGTTTTCCTCTGTCCTATGGTCCTTTCATTAGCTTCTTCAATACGTTTCTTTCGTTGTATACTAAGGATATCTTTTGTACCGTTGGGACTGATGAGGACTTCAACATTTAAAACTCATTCCACATTTGTTGGAAATTGTCTCCTAACAAAAGGTAGGGCTCGATACTTCTGACATATGGCAGATGATACTCTACGATTCAGATCGTGGTGTCTTGTCACCTTGGTGCTTGGTCTGATACTATCCAACAAGAGCACTACGATTTCTCTTAAGAGACTTGCACACTACGATCTTTACTTGCTTGTGTTTGCAAGCTCTATGTTTTCGAGAGTACACTACAATCACTGAGTTGTCTCGGCAAACGTTGGGACCACTCTACGATTTTTGAAGAGGTCCTTCAAGGCAGGCACACTACGATCCTCGATGCTATACGTTTCTGCCTTGGCTTCTGTAATCTTGATCAACTTGATAAACTAATTTCAAAATGTAGATCAACCTAACAAATTTGATCTTTCACTAAGTCCTTGTACACGTATTTCTCTAAGGACTTTACATATAATCATGAGCATTTATATTTAAACATTAAATCAAAATATGCACGCTTCCAACAATCTCCCCCTATTCGATGTTGACAAAACCAAGGAGATTTGATATCATGATTATTAGTTTCTAGATGCATTTGCAGGAAAATAAACATGACTTAATATTCTTGTGACGCCCCCAAATCCAAGTACTTGAAACCCAAACTCGGTGCTTCACGATACTAATAATAATAACAATAATATAAATATCATACTTAATTTACATATATCAAAGTCTAAATCTCAGGTACGAGACCTTTAAACAATCATTACATCATAGATAATAAGTATCATTATCTTAATAAACTATAACTATTACACAACATATTATAAATTTCATTTGAACAGTTTTCCTTTCCCCTTGTTCTTGCCTGAACCTTATGGTTGATCATACTTAGCTGAAAACATTTAAATTTAAAGCAAGAATGAGCATTTTATTACCCAGCAAGTAATAACAACAATATATATTAGCTGAAAGAATCAAATATTTTCTTTGAAAGACACTTCTACAACGAATCAATAGTTGTGAAGTAAGCTGAACCAATAATAACAACATATCACTTCTATATGAAATTTTTGAAACTACGTATTGACTATAACTGGAGATAATTCAACATACTATGAACATTGTTTTCTATTTTTGAAAAGGTTAAACAGAAATTCATCTGTAAACCGTCATAACTTACGGGCACGGGGGGTGATCAGCCCGTTGTGCCATGTATTGTTCAATACTACATCCAAGAACGATCTGGTGCACAAAAGTTTTCCCAGGTTCAGGATGTTCATACTTAGTCGGGAATCCGAACCAAAACAATCTGGTTGGATACAATAACGTTCTATCTTGTTCAATAATATTTTTATGTCTAGCTGAATCAAATAGCTTAGACGGCTTTTAAGTCAACGTATACATACTCGAAATCAATAAGTATGTATCAACATATAATTAAATACGATGGTTATCCAAGTGGGGACACTTGTCTAACCCTATATACGAATTAACGAACATAATAAATATCTGAATTATACAATAAATAATACAATGATCGGACAATGTAAGAACTTGTATGAATACAAAGATTGGATACATAATCAATAATAATAGAGTTAATAATCTGGCACAATAATAATATAATTCTGAAACTTTCTTACTCATGTCCATTGCATAAAGTAAATGCAAAAGTAGGATACTTACCTGAGCTGCTTCTTACAATAACGCAACTTAGATTAATCTTTTATGCAGCGACCTATCAGTAATAAGATCATTCGTTCAATTAGAATAATATATCATATCACATAGTACTGGCTAATTGCAGTCAGCACGTAACCAAATCACATTGTCACATATGTTTAACAGTTATTGATTCACTAACAAACACATATCTAGTCAATTTATCTAAGTCTAGATCAATTTCTGAAATATTTCGGTGTACCGAAGGCTTTATCGGGTATTTATCTAGTCTAAAAACTTATCGTGTAGTTCAATATTCATTTAGATATTTTAAATATCAGTTATATTATTTTTCATAGCCTTATAATAATTTTTAAATAATTATTATACTTTATCATGAATTTTCAAACACTAAAATCATTATGAAATGATTTAAATATAAACTAATTCCATTATCATTAATATTTAATTAATATTAAACTATTAATAAAACCATTGTCCAAAATATTAAAGTATTTATAATAACCCAAATTATTTTTAAAGTATTAATATTATCCTTAAATGATTTTTAAAATATTTAAAATCATTTTAAATAATTACCATTAATATTAGAATATTGATTTATTATTTATCAAAATATTAAAAGTCATTTATTATAACTTAAAATATTTTTAATTCATTTATTGTTTTTTAAATGATTTTTAATTCAACAAAACCATTTTAAAACTATTTATTTAATATAATTATTAAATAAACTTAATATCATTAATATTAATTTTTTAATGAAATTTACCCTTAAATATCAAACGTTATATTTTATAACTTAAAAATATTTTTATAATCTCTAAATCATTTTTTATATAAATTTTAAGTCTTTAATTCTATTTTCCATCATTTATTTAATATCTTTATTAAATAACTTAATCATCATTAATATCTAATTAATAATGAAAATCATCACAAAATATTAAAAATTATAGAAAATAACTTAAATATCTTTTTATATCATAACATATTTTTAAATGATTTTTCATGTATTAAAATCATTTTTAAATAATTTATTTAATATTATACTTAAATAAATTAAATACCTTTTATATCCCAAAAATATTAAATATTTATGAAATATACTTAAAATAATTAAAAACTGATTTTCAGACTTTAAAATAATTTTTAGTAAATTAATTTGTAATTTTAATAATTTAAAACTATTTTTTTCTATTTTTAATCATTTTCCAGAATTTAGTAAAATAAAATTATTAATAACCGTCGCTATAGGCTATAGCGACACTTATCTGTCATGTTAGGTGTTCTTGGCCTCAAGAACACTGACATGTTAGTGGTCGAGGTGCCTTGTTTGACCGAGTCTAATTCTTATCTCGAAATGTTTCTAGGTCATGTAACATATTGTTCATGTAGTATTTATGTAACACTACAATTAACAATCAACATCCAAGTCATAACATACAACATCATGAAAATCTAGCCATTCAAACTTCCTGTCAGGCATTTCTGGGTTTTCCCAAAAACCCAGAAATTCGAGTCCTTTGTTTCGTGCTCAATTTACATTAGGTTCCAGCCTTGCTTCATGTGATATAACGATTTATACTTATAGATTACATTCTAGGTAACAATAACACAACGTCAGATCATCATATCATCAAAACAATCAAGATCTATAGGTCGGTCAAAGTACCCTCCCGGAACTGTTCTTGAATATTTTTGGGTTTCCCAGAAGTGTTCTTAAGTCACTACAAAAAAATGGGCTTTTAGCAACGATTTTTCGGGCAACGACTTTATAAGTCATTGCTAAAAGTATATGTTTAGCAACGAAATTTGTCCTCCGTTTCAGATTGTGTCAGACTTTCACTTTTTACAACGAAATTCATAAGTCGTTGCAAAATTTCGTTGCTAATTCATTGGCCGGAAAAAATTTCATTAGAAATTCGTTGCAAAATTTTCGGCCACTTGATTTTCCGTCATCGTGGGCAACGAAAGTTTTTTTGTTGCTAAAAATTGGGCATTAACAACGCTTTTTCAAGCAACAACTTTAAAAGTCGTTGCTAAAAGTGTATGTTTAGCAATTAAACTTGTCCTTCGTTGTAGATTGTGTCAGACTTTCACTTTTTGCAACGAAATTCATAAGTCGTTGCAAAATTTGGAAACAATAGAAATTCGTTGCAAAATTTCTAACCACTTGATATCTCCTCATCGTGGGCAATGAAAAAAATTTTGTTGCTATATTTCGTTGCCTAATATGGACCACATTCATTGGTAATAATTTTTATTTTCGTTGCATATCTTATACAACTTTTTGCAATGACTATTAAAATGTTACCTTAAATTAAGATAATCCCAATAAACATGTCTTTGTAAGACCATATTCAGTATTCGAAGAATTGTCAAAAAATATTCATATTTAGTATTTAAAAATTATATCCAAATGCGAAACATATTCGAACCTGTGACCTATCATTTGGAACTTTGGTCATTTGACCGTTGGAGCAACACAAGTTATATGTTTGTTAATATCTTGCAAGGATTAATATTATATCAAAATATGAGATTTCTCCCATATATTTCTTTCTTCTCCTTTACTACATACCATTAATATAATCTCAAGAAGTTATATACAATAATAATAATAATAATAATAATAATAATAATAATAATAATAATAATAATAATAATAATAATAATAATAATAAAGTTGCACCAATGATGTGTAAATTTTTTTGAACTCCCTTTTTCAAATCCTCCTTTTTCTTGACTTGTAATTTTTTTTATAATCAAATATTAATTTCTCTTTATATCTTGTATTAGAGGGTGTTTGACAATGACTTATAAGTTGGTTAAACTAAGTTATAAGTCATTTGTTATTATTTAGTGTTTGACAATAACTTAAATTTTAACTTTTTTTTTACTTATAAGTCATTATTAAATTTTTCTCATGCTTCATGTGCTACTCCCTCTGTCCTATAGTTGTAGGCTGATTTCTTTTGGCACATAGTTTAAGAAAATCAGTTAAATGACAATTTTTAACATAAATTTTCCATATATACCCCTTATTATGGAATTAATGAATAAATTAATTACTCATTACTTATCACACTGGAAGTCTCAATTTTATTGATTGACATGTATTAACCATTAAAATCCATAAACTTTAACCAAAGAGAATACAACAACATTAAATGTGGTGATAAAAATAATGACATTGAATGTTGTTTCTTCAAAAAAGAGTAATGGTTGAATATTTATTATAAGGGTATAAAAGTAAAACAATGAACCAACTAACATTTATAAATAGTAAGTAGCCTATATATTAGGACATCTCAAAATAGAAAATCAGCCTATAACTATGGGACGGAGGGAGTATATTTTTTTTATTATTACTATTACTATTACTATTATTATTATTATTATTATTATTATTATTATTATTCTTATACTATTATTATTACTATTATTATTATTATTATTATTAATTTTTATTATTGTTATTATTAGAATAATTATTACTAATCTTATAATTATTATTTTTATTATTATAATTTCTATTATTATTATTGTTGTTGTTGTTGTTGTTATTATTAATTTTATTATTATTGTTACTATTATTATAATAATTATTATTGTTACTATTATTATTGTTATTATCGTTGTTATTATTATTACTATAATAATAATAATAATTATTATTATAATTTTTAGTATTAATTATAATTATTATTACTATTACTATTACTATTATTATAACTACAACTATTATTATTATAATTACTATTCTTATTCTTATTCCTATTATTATTATTATTATTATTATTATTATTACAATAATTATAATAGTACTAATAATAAAAAAGCATGGCCCGACCCGTGGGCTTTTTAAAAAATAAAATAAAATAATGCTCTCCTTGAGAATTGAAGTCTAAACCTCCCACTCTCCTTAAACAAATGCTCAAACCAACTAAGCTATAAGGATTGTTTTATTATAAAGTCAGTTACCCGACACTAAAATACTAGAAATACTAATTACATATTTATATCAAATACTAAAAATACTAATTAAAAAAATACTAAAATAATAATAATAATAATAAAATAATAATAAATGTTATTATTATTATTATTATTATTATTATGACTGTTATTATTATTATTATTATTATTATTATTATCACGCAATTAGTTATGTACATTTATGTATGTACATTTATTCGAATACAAATTTCAAATAGGAATACGAATTCGAATATATTTAAAGTTTTTCGTTTTCATTGGTATTTTTGTTTGTGCATCATAGATTCATTTGTAATAGCTTATCAAATTCATAAACTTACAATAACTTTTCAAATTCGCAAACCAAATGCATATATGGTGTCCCATTTTTCATATTCTTATTCCAATTAATTAAAGTGATGTATTATAATGATATCACTTAAAATTAATAAAATTATTATTATAAATATTTTTATTAAAATATGTCATATTTAAAATTTATCTAATAAATTATTTATAAATTTATAAATTGTACTTATAAGTTGTTCAATGTTATTTAATTTATTTTTTGCTAAATTTAAATGTATATAAAAAAAAGAGATACATATACTTATGGGCATTCTCCAGATCGATACAAAATGTCAAGAAAGGAAACTCAACATAACAAACAGTGAAACTCAGATTCTAAAAGCTAAACTTAGTTGTCAGTAGTTTATTTTTATTCATTTTTTTTCCAAGATAAGCTTTGTTCCAATTACATAAATAAGATGACACATGGCAAATTTTTGAGTCTTGGACAACTAATGGTATTTATCCTAGACAACTGATTTGGAGTCGATATAGATCAAAACTAATTAATTAATTTAAAACTAAACAAATTGGAATGTGTTTTTAATATGTGCCAAAACTAGTTAAATTAGTTTCAACTAATATTTTTACTTTTTAATATGGGTCCAAAATTAAACCAATTCATAGTATAAAAATTAGTTAACTAACACACTAAAACCCAAATAGTTTTAGTTAATTAACTAGATGGTTCTCAACCCAAGTCTAGTTGTCACTAGCTCTTGTTTTATATTATAAGAAAATTTTAAAGATAAATTTATATGAATATTTGTTTATAAATATTTATATGAATATTTAGATATAAATTTATATATATATATATATATATATTAAAATATTCATAGTTACAATATTTAAATATTCATAGTTAGGTTTCAAACCTAAGACCTATGTGTTATTAGGCCATTAAGCTACCACTAAGCCATTCTAATTTATTAGTTAACTAAACTACCACCCTAACTTGTAACGGTAGACAGTGTAACACATGAACAAATAAAGGGCAAATAAGTAATTTCTCATGTCACTACAGCCTGTAGCGGCAGAAAAAAATTCATTTCAATTCGTGTCATCCAATATTGCGATCAACGGTATAGATTATGGTTGTTGAAATAGTACCCGTGACAACCGATTGCCAAGCATGTTAGTTCCGGGCCTCCGACCTAAATAAACCCAATTTCATCAAACATGATTATTATATCTATGCTTCTCAATGTTTCCTATTTCTAGATAGAAGTAACATATACTTACAAGTACTCACTCACTCCGAGAATGAAAGTGATGATTGATTTTATGCTAATTTTAAAAAAATGTCAAATGATAAAAACAAATTTGTAAAAAAGAAGAGTAAGATGTAACATCACTTTAATTGGCGTTAGAATTTTTATTTTTATTTTTTTATAACTGAAGTCTTATATACTCCTTCATTTCCAATGCCGATGATAAAGAATAAACATAAAAAAATATTGATATTTGTAAACAAATACAAGATATCAAAGAAATAAAAAAAAAAGATTTCAACGTCAGTTAAAGTGATGTTACATATTACTCTTTTTTTTTTACAAATTTGCTAGTAGAAACATAAATTAATAAATCTAATAATTATTTTTGGCCAAATTAGAAAAAAAATCTCAATAATTTTTAAAAATATTATCAAAGAGACATGAAAGAAAATAAGAAAAGGTCATTATGTTATAGTAAAATAGTTAAAAAAGATGAAAATGATATAATATAAAAAATGAAAAATCTCTTAAAAATCTAAAGAAATGGAGGGAATAATTGGTAAAAAAAAAGAGCTTTTTTTTATTACTTTTAGAAATAAAAATTAAGATTTTTACAAAATCTCTCATATAAATTGAGACTTACTATTTAATAAGAATATTGTTAAATTATTAATTTTACTCGTTAAAATATGAATTCGAAAAAAAAATCATCATAAAACCCTCCCCGTTTCTTACTTCCCATAAACCCACCTTCCCAAATCCGCCCTTAAATCCCTTTCTCTCTCCCACCACCAAAAAGCCTAACCAGAAAACCCTTCTTACCTCACCCTCTCAAATCAACGCTCCATTTTCGGCTCCCGCTCAGACCCAAATTCCCGCTCCCGTTTCCGCTCGCAGCAACCCCATCTCACTGCCATATCCGCATCCTACAATCCGACCCCAGTCACCGACCGCCTACTCTCTGTCGTGGCCTACTCTGTCGTGGCCTACTTCTTCCCTTTCTTCAACAGCCTCCAATACGGCCGGTTCCTCTTCGCCCAGTACCCTCGGATCCTGGGTCCGGCCCTAGAACCCTTTCTGCCCTTCCTCGGCCTCTACCGCTCGATCCCTTACGCCAGCTACGTCGCCTTCCTGGCTCTGTACATAGGCGTGGGCCGAAACCCGAATTTGAGCCGGTACGCGAGGTTCAATGTGATGCAAGCGGTGGTTCTTGATGTTCTGTTGGTGTTGTCGATGCTGATAGAGCGGATTTTCAATCCGGGTCAGGCTGGAATAGGGTATAAGCTGATGGTGTTGGGTCATAATGCGTTGTTTGTGTTTGTTGTGTTTTGTTTATAGTTTGGTGTATAGTGTTTTGGGTCGGACACAATTTTCAGATGTTGGTCTTTCAGTATTGAAAAGGTTCCTGAATCCCAACTCTATCAGGACAAAGGTATTACTGAACCTGTGAATTATTGTCCTTCGTCTCTTTTTCCCACCTAAAGCCATCTACTAACAATATTCAAACTTATCTGAAGACAGAAGCCAGCTAAGGCTTCAAAACTTGCAAAGAGGGTGATAGACTCCACGGCACGCTTGCGTGAGGTGGTCGTCGCCCGGACCGTTTCTAGCACAGTTGTTGGGTGAATTGCTTGCAACACCTTAACCCCTCGTCTATACTTTAGACGGTAATCTTGGTACAATTGCTCGCGTTTGGAAATCTGCGTTGAATGGACACCAACGACACCTTGACCCCTCGCTTATATTGAAGCGGTAATCTCGGTACAATCGACGATTGATGCGGTAGAAGACGCCACACACAACTATGAATTGTTGTATGATAAGTCAAAATTGAATCTCAAAGAAAAAAACTAAGAAACTACTAATTTCTTAGGAATTCTTCAAAGAACCAAAAGTAGAGAATAAACTCTCAATTATATTGAATAAAAAAATAATAATGTATAATGTGTTGATTACATAACTTGGACCTCTATTTATACTATTCAAAATCATCCAAATCCTAATAGGAATAAACTATAACCCTAATAGAAGTCCATTTAAAAAGAAATCCTAATTACAATAAAATTCTACAAAGCAAAAATCTGCAATTTGGCATGTAGAAATAATTGCCGCGTGGATGGGTATAAAATCTGTTGCCACGTGATAAGGATAAAATCTGCTCCCGTGTGATGAAATAAGGAATGCTGCATGTGAATATTATCTATATAAGTAGCGGCACACCTTTCGAGACCTGCTATTACACTAACACTTCCTATATTACATCAACTTAATTCCTCATACTTGCAAAGTTGCAACCCACGTGAAATAATTAAATTAATAACCCAACCCACATAAATAATAATAACCCAACCCACATAAATAATAAACTTCTTTTACATGTGAAATATGTGGACTTTGCTAAGAAAATTAGGATTGAGTTTTTATTAAATTGATCCAATTAAATTGACCCAATTAAATTGACCCAAATTTGTGTCTCATGCTCTTTAGTCTCCTCATTAGATTTTCTTGCGCTAGTTTCAGCCCAAATGTCTTGGATCAATCCATTGAGACCTTGTTTGAACCTCTTTGTCCTAGCCTTGCTTGATCCCCACGTCCCTTTAGTCTTGTTTGAATCCACGCATGCCATGTCCTCATCATTCCTCTCCTCTTGAAAAGGATTTGTCCTCAAATCGTCACCTACATCAAACGGACTTAGATCAGAAACGTTAAATGTAGCACTAACATTATACTCACCTGGCAAATCTAATTTATAGGCATTATCATTGATACGCTCGAGAACTTGAAATGGACCATCTCCCCTCGGAAGCAATTTCGAACGTCTTTGAACGGGGAATCTTTCTTTCCGCATATGTAACCACACCCAATCTCCGGGCTCAAAAATCACTTGTTGTCGTCCCTTGTTCGCATGCTTAATATACTGTTCCGTCCTCCGTTCAATGTTTAATCTGGCTTTTTCATGAATCTTCTTAACAAGATCAGCCTTTTTCTTTCCATCCATATTAGTATATTCAGAAACAGGTAATGGTGATAAATCCAACGGTGTCAACGGATTAAAACCATATACAATTTCAAATGGAGAAAAATTAGTAGCAGAATGAACAGAACGGTTATATGCAAACTCAACATGTGGTAAACATTCTTCCCATTTCTTGATATTCTTTTTAATGATAGCCCGTAACAATGCCGACAAAGTCCTATTTACTACTTCAGTTTGACCATCAGTTTGTGGATGACAAGTAGTAGAAAATAACAGTTTAGTACCCAATTTACACCACAAGGTCTTCCAAAAGTAACTTAAGAACTTGGTATCTCTATCAGAAACAATAGTTTTGGGCATACCATGCAAACGCACAATCTCCCTAAAGAACAAATCAGCAACATGAGATGCATCATCAGTTTTATGACATGGAGTAAAATGTGCCATTTTTGAAAATCTATCCACGACCACAAATATCGAATCATAACCATGCTTAGACCTAGGTAAACCCAGCACAAAGTCCATAGAAAGATCAATCCAAGGTTCATTAGGAATAGGCAATGGTGTATACAATCCATGGGGTTGAATACGAGATTTAGCTTGGCGACAAGTAATACATCTATCACATATTCTTTCTACATCTCGTTTCATATGAGGCCAATAAAAATGTTCTTTCAAAACAGCAAAAGTTTTATCAACACCAAAATGTCCCATTAAACCGCCCCCATGTGATTCCCTAACCAACAACTCACGCAAAGAGCATGCAGGAATACATAGTTTATTTTCTCGAAACAAGAATCCATCAATTCTAAAGTATTTACCCACAACATTCTTTTCACAAGTTTTAAACTCTTCACCGAAATCAAGGTCATTATCATATAACTCTTTAATTCGTTCAAACCCAAGCAATTTCGTATCAAGAGTATTTAACAAAACATACCTGCGAGACAAAGCATCTGCAACGACGTTCTCCTTACCTTGCTTATATCGAATAACATATGGAAATGTCTCGATAAATTCCATCCATCGTGCGTGTCTCTTGTTCAACTTGTGCTGACCCTTCAAATACTTCAATGATTCATGATCGGTGTGGATCACAAACTCCTTAGGCCACAAGTAATGTTGCCATGTCTCCAAAGCTCTAACCAAAGCGTACATCTCTTTGTCATATGTAGGGTAGTTCAAAACTGCCCCACTCAATTTTTCACTGAAATACGCCACTGGTTTCCCTTCTTGCATCAACACAGCTCCAATCCCTAAACCTGAAGCATCACACTCAATCTCAAAAGTTTTAGCAAAGTTAGGCAAAATAAGTAAAGGAGCATTTGTCAATTTATCCTTAATCAAATTAAATGCTTTTTCCTGTTCATCACCCCACTTAAAGCCCACACTTTTCTTGATGACCTCGGTCAATGGTGCTGTAACATCACTGAAATTCCGAACAAAACGTCGGTAGAAACTTGCGAGTCCATGAAAGCTTCGTACTTGACTCACATTGGTTGGACTCGGCCAATCTCGGATCGCACGTAGTTTTTCCTCATCAACTTGGACTCCCTGTGAACTCACAACAAAGCCAAGAAAAACAATTCTATCCGAACAAAACGTGCATTTTTCCATGTTAGCAAATAACTTTTCTTTCCGAAGTACATTTAAAACATATTTTAAATGTAATGCATGATCTTCCAAGTTTTTGCTATAAATCAAGATATCATCAAAATAAACTACGACAAATTTTCCAAGGAATGGACGCAAAACATGGTTCATTAATCTCATAAAAGTGCTGGGTGCATTAGTTAAACCAAAAGGTAATACTAACCACTCATAAAGACCATATTTAGTTTTAAACGCGGTTTTCCATTCGTCACCCTCTTGCATTCTAATTTGATGATAACCACTTTTTAAATCAATTTTTGAAAATATGCAAGACCCATGTAATTCATCTAACATGTCATCTAAACGAGGAATGGGATGTCGATATTTTACCGTAATGTTATTTACCGCTCGACAATCGATGCACATCCTCCATTTTCCATCCTTTTTCGGCACTAGAATCACTGGCACTGCACACGGGCTCATACTTTCTCTCACGAATCCTTTTTCCATCAGCTCGTCAACTTGCCTTTGTAACTCCTTCGTCTCCTCAGGATTACTCCGATAAGCTGGGCGGTTTGGAATCGTCGCACCAGGAACCAAGTCAATTTGATGCTCAATTCCCCGAATAGGTGGTAGTCCATGAGGAAGCTCCTCGGGAAATACATCTTTGAATTCCTGTAAGAGAGATGAAACAACACTAGGCAAAGAGTCATTAGCGTTAGTATTCAAAAGCGCCTCTTTATACCGAAGTAAAATCATAGGCTGTTTAGAAATCAAAGCTCTTCTCACATCACTCTTTTTTGCCAGTATATTTGTTTTTCTCTCATCTTTCTTTTTCTCTCTTTCTTTTTCTCTCTTTTTTTCTTCTTGATTTTTCTTTTCTTCACTCTCTTTTCTTTGTACATAATCTTTCTGCAAATGAATTTGATCTTCATGTACTTGTTGTGGTGATAAAGGACGCAAAGAGATCTTCTTCTTGTCATGAACGAATGAATATACGTTGGTAAACCCGTCATGTTGAACCCTCCTATCAAATTGCCATGGTCTACCCAACAATATATGTCCTGCCTGCATAGGTACCACATCACACAATACCTTATCAACATACCGACCAATAACAAATGGAACTAAGACTTGTTTGGTTACTTTAATATCTGCATTATCATTGAGCCACTGCAAACGATACGGCTGTGGATGTTTGGTAGTAGATAACCCCAATTTCTCCACCATCGTAGTGCTTGCCACATTTGTACAGCTGCCTCCATCTATGACTACACAACAAATTTTTCCATTCACAAGACATCGAGTATGGAATAGATTTTCTCGCTGTTCACTGCTCTCCTCCTTAACCTGCGTACTAAGTGCTCTTCTTGTAACCAGAATTTCACCATGTATCGCATCCTCACCTATCTCCTCTAATGGTGGCATAGAATCGGTGTCGCTATCTTCCCCCTCGGTCTCCACATCTCCATTGTCAAGTAATAACATTTTTCTCTGATTTGGACATTAGCTAGAAATATGTCCCCTTCCTTGACACTTGAAGCATACAATATCCCTATTACGACCAAAAGAAGGTTGTTCATTTTTACCTTGTATCTCTCGGCTAGTTGATCCTTGTTTAGGTTCCACCTTTGGTTTGATCGCAAATGTCTTTTCCTCTCGCTTTGCCAAATTAGGTCTCCATGATGAACTAGTATTAGATTGTCCTCGTTGTCCTACTCTCCTCTTGAGTTGTTTCTCTATCTTGGTAGCCATATGGACCAATTCTTCTAACTCTAAATAATGTTGCCGCTCAACCAAGTCTGCAATCTCCCAGTTCAGTCCTGCCGAGAACCTAGCCATCGCTGTTTCATTATCCTCAATCACATTAGCCCGATCCTTCAACATCTCCATCTCCCTGTAATATTCATCCACACTTCGACTCCCTTGTTTAAGAGTTTGTAAACTACGAATGATCTCCCGTTGATAGTATGCTGGTACAAACCTCTTTTTCATGATAGCTTTCATCTCCGCCCAAGTTGTAATCGGCCGCTCTTCACACCTTCTCCGATTAGCTGTCAACTGATCCCACCATATCAATGCATATCCAGAAAATTCTATAATGGCCAGTTTGACTTTCTTAAGGTCGGAATAATTGTGACAGTCAAAGATTCGCTCCATCTTGGTTACCCAATCCAAATAGGCCTCAGGATCACCCGTGCCTTGGAAAGCTGGAATCTTCATTTTTATGTTATCCAAATTGCCATCTTCTCTGTACCGACCTCCTCTTTCCCTAGCACCTCTGTGTCTTTGATGTGAAAAATTAGATTCACGATCTTCCGCTGCACTGCTGTCCTCATCGTAAGGGTCTTCCTTTCTTGCGTCATTTTGTTGTTCCCTCTTCTTGTTATGCATCCCATTAGTGTTGTGGGATAACTCCGCCATAGACACCCTCATCTCTTCTAATTGTTCTTGCATTTGCTCCATAGTATTTCTCAATCTTCGATCCCATTCTTTATGCATGGCTTCTATCTGGAATTTTAATTCAGCTGTTGAGGGTTGTTCCTCATAAGTTCCTTTATCTTTCGAGCTAGACATATTTCCTGCAAAATAAGGGTTAGTAGAAAAATAATTTTCTCGCCACTCCCTTGCGTGTTTCGCTCGAATCAATGGTGCACTCGTGTATACTCTCAATAAATTGGCTTTTACCCTCGATTAATCTCACCACTAAGCCTTTTACCTCAAATATTCTCTCTAATAGGTTCTTATTGAATTCCCTAGCAAAATTCTTGTCTTTACTAATCAATTCAAAAAGTACTTATCACGAAATAAAATTATTGATGGTGTGACTATCAGAATATCACAAATTAAATCACTGATCGATTGTCTTGTACTCCTCTTGTTTGCTTCAGATTTGTAAATTGTAGCTCTGTTTCAGAATTGATGATGATGGAATGATATGAACTCTTGGTTGGAATTTGATGATTTGATGGTTTGCTACAAATTTGGTTAGCACAATGGAAATAGAATTTGATTTTTTTTTTTTTTTAATATATTTTTTTTTTTATTTTTATTTTTTTTATTTTTTTTTTTTGCAATATATATTTCGACAGAAAATTAAAGATAGGTAACTTGCTAGAAGAAGGCTTGGCTCTGATACCAAATGATAGACTCCACGGCACGCTTGCGTGAGGTGGTCGTCGCCCGGACCGTTTCTAGCACAGTTGTTGGGTGAATTGCTTGCAACACCTTAACCCCTCGTCTATACTTTAGACGGTAATCTTGGTACAATTGCTCGCGTTTGGAAATCTGCGTTGAATGGACACCAACGACACCTTGACCCCTCGCTTATATTGAAGCGGTAATCTCGGTACAATCGACGATTGATGCGGTAGAAGACGCCACACACAACTATGAATTGTTGTATGATAAGTCAAAATTGAATCTCAAAGAAAAAAACTAAGAAACTACTAATTTCTTAGGAATTCTTCAAAGAACCAAAAGTAGAGAATAAACTCTCAATTATATTGAATAAAAAAATAATAATGTATAATGTGTTGATTACATAACTTGGACCTCTATTTATACTACTCAAAATCATCCAAATCCTAATAGGAATAAACTATAACCCTAATAGAAGTCCATTTAAAAAGAAATCCTAATTACAATAAAATTCTACAAAGCAAAAATCTGCAATTTGGCATGTAGAAATAATTGCCGCGTGGATGGGTATAAAATCTGTTGCCACGTGATAAGGATAAAATCTGCTCCCGTGTGATGAAATAAGGAATGCTGCATGTGAATATTATCTATATAAGTAGCGGCACACCTTTCGAGACCTGCTATTACACTAACACTTCCTATATTACATCAACTTAATTCCTCATACTTGCAAAGTTGCAACCCACGTGAAATAATTAAATTAATAACCCAACCCACATAAATAATAATAACCCAACCCACATAAATAATAAACTTCTTTTACATGTGAAATATGTGGACTTTGCTAAGAAAATTAGGATTGAGTTTTTATTAAATTGATCCAATTAAATTGACCCAATTAAATTGACCCAAATTTGTGTCTCATGCTCTTTAGTCTCCTCATTAGATTTTCTTGCGCTAGTTTCAGCCCAAATGTCTTGGATCAATCCATTGAGACCTTGTTTGAACCTCTTTGTCCTAGCCTTGCTTGATCCCCACGTCCCTTTAGTCTTGTTTGAATCCACGCATGCCATGTCCTCATCATTGATACCAAATGATAGACTCCACGGCACGCTTGCGTGAGGTGGTCGTCGCCCGGACCGTTTCTAGCACAGTTGTTGGGTGAATTGCTTGCAACACCTTAACCCCTCGTCTATACTTTAGACGGTAATCTTGGTACAATTGCTCGCGTTTGGAAATCTGCGTTGAATGGACACCAACGACACCTTGACCCCTCGCTTATATTGAAGCGGTAATCTCGGTATAATCGACGATTGATGCGGTAGAAGACGCCACACACAACTATGAATTGTTGTATGATAAGTCAAAATTGAATCTCAAAGAAAAAAACTAAGAAACTACTAATTTCTTAGGAATTCTTCAAAGAACCAAAAGTAGAGAATAAACTCTCAATTATATTGAATAAAAAAATAATAATGTATAATGTGTTGATTACATAACTTGGACCTCTATTTATACTACTCAAAATCATCCAAATCCTAATAGGAATAAACTATAACCCTAATAGAAGTCCATTTAAAAAGAAATCCTAATTACAATAAAATTCTACAAAGCAAAATCTGCAATTTGGCATGTAGAAATAATTGCCGCGTGGATGGGTATAAAATCTGTTGCCACGTGATAAGGATAAAATCTGCTCCCGTGTGATGAAATAAGGAATGCTGCATGTGAATATTATCTATATAAGTAGCGGCACACCTTTCGAGACCTGCTATTACACTAACACTTCCTATATTACATCAACTTAATTCCTCATACTTGCAAAGTTGCAACCCACGTGAAATAATTAAATTAATAACCCAACCCACATAAATAATAATAACCCAACCCACATAAATAATAAACTTCTTTTACATGTGAAATATGTGGACTTTGCTAAGAAAATTAGGATTGAGTTTTTATTAAATTGATCCAATTAAATTGACCCAATTAAATTGACCCAAATTTGTGTCTCATGCTCTTTAGTCTCCTCATTAGATTTTCTTGCGCTAGTTTCAGCCCAAATGTCTTGGATCAATCCATTGAGACCTTGTTTGAACCTCTTTGTCCTAGCCTTGCTTGATCCCCACGTCCCTTTAGTCTTGTTTGAATCCACGCATGCCATGTCCTCATCAGAGGGTATGTGTTATTTTTTTATATATTCAATAGAGATGAATTTCATTTTAATGGATGAGAACAGAATATAGATGATTAGTAGAGGGGCTGTATTCTTACTACTTTGTCTCTTGCCTCCAATTTTCAGTTGCACAAATAACAGATACTTGAAATGTCAGCATGTAGAACAAGTTTATTTTCTTGATGGTTGTATAATGCTGACGCATTTAATATTCACCGAATAATGTTTTGAGCAGGGCAAGTTACTACAGAGATTAAATATTGATAATGGGCTCTGGAGATTGGTTCAAAAATATAATCCGCTTAAAGAAAGAGAAGAATGGGAAGACAAAATCACTAAAGGTACCTGTGAATGGATCAACTTTTTGCAATTTATTACCAATCTATCATGTTATTTCTTTTTTCTTTCAGGATCTCGGGGGTTTGGGGGTAGGTTTGGTGCCTGAATGTGTTTACATGTATGAAATGAAACTTATCTTTTTGCTGATGTAATATATGAGGTGAAATTGTTATTGTTTCCTGTGATGATTCTTACTGTGGCTAGAGAAGTGCCAGGTATAAGGCATTTACAATCTGTGATTCAGCTCCTTATTTAGCATGTTCATTCATCTCAATGCTATAGTCTACGCTTAGTTTCTATATAGTTCATAATGATTCCATGTAATAATCACAAAGCTTATGTGAAATACCTGTCATGTTCTCTTTTTCATTCGGACCCATATAGGCCTCCATGAACACAAATCATTTTCTCGTTGTGGTTCTAAATGGTTCTGCAACGTCTTTCGTAGGATATCTTATGGTTAGTAAACTTAGCATCACTAAAGGATTGATTTTTTATTTGTTTTTCTTTGCATAGGGATCTTCAGCACCTCAAAATTCAAATGGGATCAATAAGGACCCCCACTCTCAGAAAGAGTCCACTACTCTTGCTAACGGTAATTCTAATGAAAATCCTGTGGCTCTTCCGATGCTAGATGAGGATATAGCAGCGATTAGGATTCAAAATGCATTTCGAGCATATAGGGTAAATCTTGTTGCAAGTTATGCTTGCTACTGCTATCTTGTTTCTTACAACACTAATTCAGAACTTAAAAAGTATAAAGAATTTTATGGTGGGTGCTTAGTTTGTCCCATCAGATATCTTTATTCACTTGGTAATGTCTTACATTATGTATTTCTTAATTTCATAGAGAATTACACTTTTACATACTTTTCTCTTGTTGCAAGCAAGAAAAATTCATCGTCATTTAAAAGGGACTTTAAGATTGCGAACCCTGACTCTAGGTGGTTCTGCCAGAAAGCAAGCTTCAACTACGCTGAGACACCTACACACATGGATTAGGATACATGCCGAAATTAGAACTCGCAGAATTGCTATGGCAACAGAAGCTCAAATCAGACAGAAAAATCTAGAGAATCAATTTAAGCTCGAGGCAAAGCTTCATGACCTAGAGGTAAGAGATCGTTTCACTCTTGTTAGAGCAGTGTGATTCGAATGCTTTGTCTGTGATAATTAGAGGTTCTTATATGACAAACTTTTTGAGAATATTCTTTTCAGTTAGAATTTTCCACTTATTTTTGAACGTCTGTTCACATTATTCATTTCGTTTTTCCTTGAAAGAAAAGTGAACATAGTTCGTGAAGTGCATTTATTAGACGCATAGCACATCCCATTGGAAATGCATGATGCATCTAGCTTATTATTAATTCAACTTAACTTCATATATAAGAAAACTATTTCGTTACATTACCCATTGCATGGTTCCATAAAACAAAAAATTCAGATGTGCACGATGACAGTATACGTTACACAAACTCACCATTTACAGTTTTACAAACCTATCAAAATTAGAAAAGGTAGATTTTAATCCATCGACTTATGTGTAGAAAAAAAATTTGCACACTTGACGAATCTTGAAGAAAAATTTTACAACAAAAACAATTGTACACCAAGTACAAGCACTCACAACATCAATAACATAGACACTCAAAAATTAAGTACATAATGAAACCTCAGTTTTGCAGCCCACTACTTGGTATATTAATTATTGCTGACACCTTAGACTATACTCACACAACTCACAAGAACTTTTTACTGGACAATACTCGCTCATAGACTTCCTATGCGTGAGGCCCAATTTTTATCATGATACCCAAATTGGAGATCGCATCTTATGTATATAGGTGCTGATCCACCGACCCAGTAACTCTCCTGAACACTCTAGTATGTTCGTGTGGCATTGCATCTAGTTGTCAGATTCCCGTTCCAAGCACACCTTTAGAAATCATGCCTTTTTTCTCTTAGCTAGAATTAGATTTTCTATCCTATTCATTTTATCTTGGTCTTGAGAACAATTAACGATGGTGCATTATGGGCGTGCTTACTTTCATGTTGAATCACTCCACTTGATGGACTGGATGTCTGTAGGTGGAATGGAGTGGTGGCCCTGAAACAATGGAGGAAGTTCTTGCAAGAATTCATCTAAGAGAAGAAGCAGCGGTGAAACGAGTGCGAGCTATGGCTTATGCTTTTTCTCATCAGGTATGTCAACACAACAATTACTCTCATTTAGTTTCTTCACTTGGTGGTTTTGAAAGGACCAAGTAGAACCATCTTTTTTGTAGTGGAGGGCCAATTCAAACTCTGTGCTGGGTAATTATGAACTTGGCAAAGCTATCTGGGGTTGGAGCTGGATGGAATACTGGATTGCTGCTCAGCCATGGGAAAGCAGAGCCCTCGTCCAGTCGAGTCCAAAGAGAAGCAGCAAGTAGACAGCCATGCAAGAGCAGTAAAAACGTGAAATCACCAACAATGAAAACATTGAATTCAAACAAGTCCATTTCACCTAATGGGAAGGGAACTAAATAGGCCCGAAAGAGTCCACTACTCTTGCTAACGGTAATTCTAATGAAAATCATGTGGCTCTTCCGATGCTAGATGAGGATATAGCAGCGATTAGGATTCAAAGTGCATTTCGAGTATATAGGGTAAATCTTGTTGCAAGTTATGCTTGCTACTGCTATCTTGTTTCTTACAACACTAATTCAAAATTTAAAAAGTATAAAGAATTTTATGGCGGGTGCTTAATTTGTCCCATCAGATATCTTTATTTATTTGGTAATGTCTTACATTATGTATTTCTTAAACTATGTTATCTGTTATTCTACGTTCTGACATTTTCAATATTCTGCTTTTAAAACTCGTCACATTCCACAAATATTTGGGATGGAAGCAGATGTCTTCTTTATGCACCTACATATTGAACGTAAATTTTTTTTGGACAGTCATTTCTGTTTGATTTCTCTCTAGCATATATGACAACTTTTTAGTCATGTTGTACTGCAGTTGATATTCATTATACTGAGCACTTGAGAAGGGACGACAGAAAGATAATTTTGGCATGATTTTTTGTCATAGTACAGATGTTGAATATCATTTCTATGTGATTCTTGTATAGCATATATTCTCTGTTTCTACTTACTAGCGATGGCTTTGGGTGGGAATACTATTATTCCTGTTGCTCATGAAGTATTGCCGGGTTATTTGGTAAGTGGCAGAAACATCATGCTACACTCATTGCACTTGCTCAAATGGCTGAGGGTTGCTCCAAGGTATCAAGTTGGTGCTTTTGTTGTTGATATTTTATTCTTAAGTTCACTTGTTCACACCCTTAGACATAAATTGGAATTAGTTTCTACTTTATGTTCGGTTTGATTATAAGATTTTGCGCCTTTATTTGTTGATTATCTAGTTCAAGTGTACTTACTTGTGTGATGTTGACTTTGTGTTTGATAGGCTAGACTTACTAAAATGTTTCATTATGGTCGGATATTACTGTTTTTTAAAATGTAGTTTTCTCTCTCTTGATCTATACAGGTAACGAGTAAAAATTTGGAACCGGTGGTGTCTATGGTTTTGAACTCATTTCAAGATCCCCAGTCTCGTGTACGGTGGGCAGCTGTTAATGCAGTTGGTCAATTGTCCATTGATTTGTCATATATACTTTGATTGAAGAACTGTGGTAGTTTTAGATGGTTAATTGTACAGATAATGAATGATTATGTAGTGGATGATTTTATTAAGTTAATAATATTTTAGTTTTTTGGATTTTTGTCATTATTTGCTATGGAGACATTGAGCCAGTCAGGTACACAAAAAGAATGTCATTTTGATTTGGCAACAATATAATTCGTTACCAAAGCATTGAATACGTTTTAATATAGTAACAATTTTTTATATATTTAGCAACAAATTTTTGTTGTTAATGACATTAAAAATATAATATTTGGCAACAAAAAATTAACATAATAACAACGGAGAGGATATTGTTGTTAATTCTAATATAAAAGGTAACATTTTTTATCGTTGCAAATCATATCAACTTTCGTTGTACATATAAAGAAGCGGCAATATATAACGTCGTTGCTAATCGACCACTTTCGTTGCTATTGAAAAATAACCAGCAACAAACATTTTCGTTGCTGATTTAGCATAATGTCGTTGCCAAATAATATAATCCGCAACGAAAATCGTTGCTAAAAAGTTTACATTTCGCAACGAAAGCAAGCTTAGGCAACAATTTTCATAATTTACTGCAACGAAAAATGTCGTTGCAAAATGATGTCAATTACAACGAAAATGCATGGTCGTAAAAAAAAGAGTTCATTTCGTTCCCAATTAGCAGGCTTTTATAACGAAATGGGGTTTTTAGTAACGAAATTTTAATTATTCTGTAACAATAAATTTTGTTGCTAAAGGATCGATGTCTGTGTACGAAAGCCAAATTTAGTTGCAAAATGTATTACTTTTGGCAACGAAAAAAAAACAGTTCGTTGCGGAACAATTAGCAACGCTCATTGCGCAACGAAAGACGCAACGACATTAAAGTCGTTGCCAAAACCCCTTTGCAACGAAATTTGGTACCTTTAGCAACGAAAATTAGTTGTTGTTGAAGCCCCATTTTGTTGTAGTGAGCAGTTTCGGCTAGCTATGTTTGACCATCATTCAGATCGTTTCTTTTAAGTGTAAAGGTGATATAAAAGCTTTAACATGTAGTATTCATGTCAGTCTACAACCAAAAAATAACATGGCAAAACAACTTAAAAATAGCAAGATCCTAAGCTCTGCAAAACACTGTCAGAGGTTTCTGGGCAGAATCTGGGTTTCAAGAACAGCCGGTCAATGCCGGTCAACCTACTTTGACCTTAAATAACGTTTAATATACAACTGATATGGACCTGATTCAAGTTTCATATTAAAGATCTCCTGACAGAGTACAAGTACAAATTTTCAAAACACAAAAACACATAACAGATCGTGATCTGTGGGACCTGACATTCACTGTCAGACCCTTATTTTCAAAAAAATTCAGATTTGGAAAATCATCACATCCAAGCCATTAGATGTTATGGGTTTAACATCTAGCAATCCAGATCATTGATTAACACCCCATACAACATATTTAACACAAAAAAATTTACATCTAACATAAGATTAAAAGTTAACTTTCTAGATTAGGGTTTACCTCTTTATGCTCCAATTCTGATTTCTATGCTTCTGATTTGATGTTGGTGTTCGTGGGGGTTGCTTTGTGACTGATCTAACACTAAAATTTCGTGAGTTTGAGCTTGAGAGAAAATGGTTAAGTGCTTGTGAATAATTTAGGCCATTAAGTGCACTTCTCTCTCTTGAATCTAGCAAATGAATTGATGCAATGAACTTGTATACTAGTAGCTGATCATGTGCTGGTGATGTAGCTTGTATGTAGGTCTAGGGGGTGGCTGGCCAGATTTGCAAAGATTTGGCTAGCAATAATTCACAAATGAGACAAAAAGGGTACTTTAGTAATTTTATTTTAATCTCAAGGGTATTCTTGTCCAAGGTGCTTGAATCTAAGATTTATTCACTAGATTTTACATCTTAAAATTTCCCAAATAATTACTAGGGTTTGGACAATTAAAAATTAAAGTGTAATAAAATTTTAATTTTAAACACACTAATTAAATTAGGGTTTTTAATAGAAATTAGGGTTTTTAATATAAATTGGGGTTTTTAATAGAAAATTAGGGTTTAAATAATTAGGATTCCTTAACATCATTAGGGTTCCTAAATTAATAATTTAATTTGCTAAAATAATAATTAGGGTTTCTAATTTTAGCAATTAGGGTTCCTAATTAGCAAATTCGGGTTTCTAATTTTAAATTAGGATTTTCAAATATTAATTAGGGTTTTTTCTAATTAACAGAAATTCTATAATACACAATAAAATTCATATACCACAATTACTACTCAGTCTTAAACTCATAACTGAGTTTAACAATTAGGGTTTAATAACACTATATAAGGGTTATGACATAATTTACCATAATTAGCCAACAATTATCAGTCTACACATTTACAGTACATATTTATAGCACTAAAAAATTAAAATATAATTAATATTATATTATTATTCTCATCCCTTGATCAATACCCAAATTTTAGTGTTTGGATTCCATATCTGATTTATTTTTCATATATAACATTATTAATTAAGTTAAAATAATTAACATAATAATCTGAACTAAAATTCATATAATAAAATATTTATTATTATAATTCTAATAATCATTTCATATATTATTTAAATAATATAAAAATTATATTTTTATAAAAATAAATAATAAAGACATTTCTACTAAAAATTAATTATTATAAGTATATGCTTTATAATGATCAATAATTCTAAAATAAAATTATTTGAAATTATTCATGTAATAAATAAATTTTATTTATCACATATAACATACACATTACTTGGCACATATTCCCATCTTTAAAATATAAAAAAATTTATATGCAAAATTTCTTGTTTATTTACATAGAAAAATCGGGTTATTACATTCACCCTCCCTTATAAGGATTCCGTCCCCGGAATCACCGTTTTAAAAACTCATACGTACATACAGGGGTACGTAACATACACAATCATTGCAAGTAGATTTCGATCATAATTGATCGAACAAATCTTTAACTATTCATATAAATCTTGTCTATATGATTAAACGGAAATTTGATTTCTAAAAGAACTCAAATTCCTCCTTCAAAATTTATTTATAAAATAATTTGCTATATACAGGAAAATCAAATATATACACGAAAATAAAAGTTATTCAAATAATACCTGGAGTTCCATTCCCAGCTGCCATAATATCCTGGACCGTCATATTGATGACTCGTGCGGTTGGTTTGTTGGTTGAAGTCGGTCCTGTGATTGCCATAGTTGCGCTTCCTTTTCCCATGGTTACACTCCCTGCCTCCATTTTTCCTCTTTGGACAATCCCTCACCTTATGTTCCATCGACCCACACAGAAAACACCCACTATTCATCCTTGGGTTGGGGCAGTTAGGAGAAATATGGCCCTCTTGCCCGCACTTGTAGCATACAAACTTACCCTTCAAACACTCACTAGCATGATTCTTCCCACATTTCCCACACTGAACTACTTGCTTCTTCACACCTTCCTGTTTCACCTGAACATTTCCAAAATAATTCCCTTTTCTTTTCTCACCCCTATTCCCACTATTAATTTCCACCTTCACAACTCCTACAGCCTTGCCTCTGTTCCTCTTCTCCTTGTTGTAGATGCATATGGCCTCACTCCTCTCCTCAGCTATGATAACCTTTTCTATGAGTGCTGCAAAAGTATTGATCTGCAACACTGCCACCTTATTGTAGAGCCAGGGTTTTAATCCCAGCTCGAACCTTCTTGCCTTCCTAGCCTCCGTATCAACTTGATGCGGAGATAACCTAGCCAACTCATTAAACTTTGCGGCATACTCCGCAACAGTCATGTTCTCCTACTTTAACTCCTAAAATTTTACCTTCATCCTAGCTTCCATGCTAGCTGAGAGGTAGTTTTCAAAAAACAAAGTCTTAAACCTAGCCCAAGTAACTACTCCCTCTCCTGCCCTCGCTTGATTTGCTTTCCACCAAAAGTTCGCCTCGCCTTTCATCATATAGGTGGCAAAAGAGGTCTTTTGCCCCTCATCTACCCTAGCAACTACGAATGCCTTTTCTATCTCGTTAACCCATGTCTAGACTTTTATAGGGTCAGCTGTTCCCTTGAATTCTGATGGTCCTACTGCCTTAAAGTCTTTAAAATTTTCCAAGCGATTGTCTGGTCGGTTCCCTGTGGCTGGTATTCCCTGCTGCATAGCCTGAGCTACCATATTTGCAAAGTTTTGCGTTGGGTCTTGCTGTTGTCCCTCAACGTTGTTGATAGATTCTTCTACCCTTTGATTTCGTGTTTGACGTCTTGGTATTCTAAACCTTATTGTATAAGTTTAACATGTAACACAAAGTTTTATACAAAACTTATTCCATTAATGAAACATAGATTCGTATTCATCAATTCAAAGTACTTTACATAACATAACACATACTGCTATCCCTTTGTGACCACTAAAGTTGGGAATTACTGTAATAACTTATTCAAAAGTTTGAGAATATTATATTACACCCGTACATTATCAAACATACATAATCAACTACTAATCCTACTTATTTCTTAAGCCACGATCTTTCATCTTCCTTTTCCCTTTCTTGCTCGGAGCTGCACATGATTTGTTGCTTCCGGCTCCCATTTGATCAATTTGGATTTTAAGCTTATCTTGTTCTTCCATAGTTTCTATTAACGCCTTTCACAATTGGTTATTTAGTATCTTTTCTATTTCCCACAAGCTTTTCTAGAGAAGAAACCTTGTTCTTCAAATTCTGTACTTCCGTTGATGCTTGATCAGCTCCAACTTTAGTGTCTGAATCACTATCTGTCAGTTCCACTATTTCTGGATCTGGTACTACGTTTTTCAATACCACCACCTCATCAAGGTTGTCTGCACTATGAGCCTCTATTTCAGCTTTTGGCTTTGATATCGACTACTTCTTTACGATCAGAGAGTATCCTAATTCTTTTCTACCTAACATCTACACACAATTTATCTTGATTAGTAAATAGTATATACACATCAAACAATAATTTTATAAGAGGTATCTTTTATTTTGTTTAACGATGAATTTATTCAATTCATCTCCTTTTAAACTCTATATGAGTTACTTTTATTTTCAACGTTTCACTATGTTCTAAGGTTATAGCCTAAGGACTTATCCCACCTAAGGTTTCTAACCCTAAAGCTTTGATACCAACCTGTGACGCCCCCCAATCTGGGTACTTGAAACCCGAACTCGGTGCTTCACGATATTATTTCTATGAGCGGAATAATACTAATAATAATAACAATAATATAAATATCAAACTTAATTTACATATATCAAAGTCTAAATCCCAGGTACGAGACCTTTAAACATTCATTATATCATAGATAATAAGTATCATTATCTTAATAAACTATAACTATTACACAACATATTATAAATTTCATTCGAACAACTTTCCTTTCCCCTTGTTCTTGTCTGAACCTTCTAGTTTATCGTACTTAGCTGAAAACATTTAAATTTAAAGCAAGAATGAGCATTTGATTGCCCAGCAAGTAATAACAACAATATATATTAGCTGAAAGAATTAAATGTTTTCTTTGAAAGACACTTCTACAATGAATCAACAGTTGTGAACTAAACTGAACCAATAATAACACCATATCACTTCTATATGAAATTTTTGAAACTACGTATTGACTATAACTGGAGATCATTCAATATACTATGAACATTGTTTTCTATTTTTGAAAAGGTTAAACAGAAATTTATCTGTAAACATTCATAACTTATGGGCACGGGGGGTGATCAGCCCGTTATGCCATGTTTTGATCAATACTACATGTAAGAACGATATTATCGTTCACTCTATCCACCTCAGGTGCATAAAAATTTTCCTAGGTTCGGGATGTTCATACTTAGTCGATAATCTGAACCAAAATAATCTGGTTGGATACAATAACGTTCTATCTTGTTCAACAATATTTTTATGTCTAGATGAATCAAATAGCTCAGACGGCTTTTAAGTTAACGTATACATGATGAGTAAGATTTTTACCTACTTATGGAGTACCAATTCATGCAAACTATGCCCATCTCAAGTACATTTTAGTCTGTTTTAGCTGCATTTTATGTTAAATTGCATTTCGCATACTTAAAACTCCTTTTGATGAATAAGTGCAGGAATTAGCTGAATTTGGTGGTGATATCAGGCACGAGGCTAACGAAAGCGTAAGGCGAAGCAAAAGATAGGATGTGCATAGGAGTGAGTGGAGCATGGATGGACAAGCATGGATAAACATATGACATGTCAGTAGCAGCAGCAACATTGCAGAACCAAGCTAAGGAGCAGAATCAGAAGACAGCAAATACAAGCCGCGCGGCCTCGCGACAAAGATAGCTTGGAAGCGCGCGCCTGTGCGAGGTCCCAACAAAACCAGAACAACATACTTCAAGTTGCGTGGCCGCGAGAAGAACAAGCATAGGGAGCGCGCGCTCGCGCGCGAGACCGGCCAAACATACAAACCTACTGCAAGGCTCGCGGCCGCGAGAGTATCAAGCTGGAAGAGCGTGCGGCTGCACAGCGAAGCCTGAAGCTGCTGATTTGTTTTATTTTATTTCCAAAATTTAAAGGTTATATTTGATTTAAAATGATTCCTAACTGGTGTCAGGGGTATGACTTGACATTTTATTAGTTTTTTACGTATCTTTACATCGTAATTAGGGTTTTACTCTCTGGAGAGTATTCCAACGTAGAAGGAGGCCTTAACTCTACTTTTCTACTCCTTCTTGGGATTTCTCTACGAGAGCGGATCATTAGTATTAGTTTTTACTGGAATCTTATGAGGATTGAATATTGATGCGTATTCAGCAATTGGGTTTGATAGTTTCATCTTTAATATTTCAATTGTCGTTTATTGACCATGTTTAGATTTGATCCCATAATGGCTTTTGGTTCAGTCATGAACTAAACTCCATTATGGGATTCTAATGAATTTTATTATGTAGTTTGATTGCACGCTTAAATACTGGGTTGTTTTGCATATCATATGGGATGTCTGTCATGATTGTTTTGCATACATGAATGCTTGATCACCATTCGTTATAATATTTGTATGGAATTGACAATGAACATGTAAATATGGACTGTAATCATGATAGTATACGTATATAGGGTTGTGTTATATGGCTTATGTATTTCGTGAACTAGATAGACATATACTGTTTCACCATATAATTTAGAATAAGAGCTTGAACTTAAAATCAATATAGTTTCAATTTCACATAGACATATAGTGATGTTGGTTATATTGATGATTACATAGAGTCTATCATCTGTGGATGCTGTGTAAGTAGGTCTTAGTGCATTGAAAATTAGCTAATACTCTTTTAGTGCTCTTGGCTACTTTCCTGTGATATGTGAACAAGTCATGCATGATAGTGGCGATTGAATGAATTATTAAATGAAGTTAGAATCTCATTAGTTCCAATATCATGTATTATATCGTTTTATTATTTTAGTTGTTATTTGTAGTTCAAGAACAAACCAAGTTTAATCCATAGTGTGAGCATATAAATATAGTGATTTAATTAATGAATAATAGTTTAAGTTAAACAACTTTCTCTGTGGGATCGATACTTTACTTGCTCTGTATTACTTGTTGACGCATATATGCTTGCATGAGTTAGAGCTCTTTTGTTAGTCGTAAAAAAGAGGCAACAATACATACTTGAAATCAATAAGTATGTATCAACATATGATTAAATACGATGGTTATCCAAGTGGGGACACTTGTCTAACCCTATATACGAATTAACGAACATAATAAATATCTGAATTATACAATAATACAATGATCGGATAATGTAAGAACTTGTATGAATACAAAGATTGGATACATAATCAATAATAATAGAGTTAATAATCTGGCACAATAATAATATAATTCTGAAACTTTCTTACTCATGTCCATTGCATAAAGTAAATGCAAAAGTAGGATACTTGCCTGAGCTGCTGCTTACAATAACGCAACTTAGATTAATCTTTTATAAAGCAACCTATCTGTAATAAGATAATTCTTTCAATTAGAATAATATATCATATCACATAGTACTGCTAATTGCAGTCAGCACATAACCTAATCACATTATCACATATGTTTAACAATTATTGATTCACTAACAAACACATATCTAGTCAATTTATCTAAGTCTAGATCAATTTCTGAAATATTTCAGTGTACCGACGGCTTTATCGGTTATTTATCTAGTCTAAAAACTCTATCGTGTAGTTCAATATTCGTTTAGATATTTTAAATATCAGTCTTATTATTTTTCATAGCCGTATAATAATTTTTAAATACTTATTATACATTATCATGAATTTTCAAACACTGAAATCATTATGAAATGATTTAAATATAAACTAATTCTATTATCATTAATATTTAATTAATATTAAACTATTAATGAAACCATTGCCAAAATAATAAAGTTATTTATAATAACCCAAATTATTTTTAAAGTATTAATATTATCCTTAAATGATTTTTAAAATATTTAAAATCATTTTAAATAATTACCATTAATATTAAAATATTAATTTATTATTTATCAAAATATTAAAAGTCATTTATTATAACTTAAAATATTTTTAATCCATTTATTTTTTTTAAATGATTTTTAATTCTAATAAAACCATTTTTAAACTATTTATTTAATATAATTATTAAATAAACTTAATATCAGTAATATTAAATTATGAATGAAATTTACCCTTAAATATCTAACGTTATATTTTATAACTTAAAAAATATTTTTACAATCTCTAAATTATTTTTATATAAATTTTTAGTCATTAATTCAATTTTCCATCATTTATTTAATATCTTTATTAAATAACTTAATCATCATTAATATCTAATTAATAATTAAAATCATTACAAAATATTAAAAATTATAGAAAATAGCTTAAAATATCTTTTTTATATCATAACATATTTTTAAATGATTTTTTCATGTATTAAAATTATTTTAAATAATTTATTTAATATTATACTTAAATAAATTAAATACCTTTTATATCACAAAAATAATAAATATTTATGAAATATACTTAAAATAATTAAAAACTAAATTTTAGACTTTAAAATAATTTTTAGTAAATTAATTTGTAATTTTAATAATTTAAAACTATTTTTTTTATTTTTAATCATTTTCGGAATTTAGTAAAATAAAATTATTAATAACCGTCACTATAGGCTATAGCGACACTTATCTGTCATGTTAGGTGTTCTTGGCCTCAAGAACACTGACAAGTCAGTGGTCGAGGTGCCATGTTTGACCGAGTCTAATTCTTATCTCGAAATGTTTCTAGGTCATGTAACATATTGTTCATGTAGTATTTATGTAACACTACAATTAACAATCAATATCCAGGTCATAATATACAACATCATGAAAATCTAGCCATTCAAACTTCCTGTCAGGCGTTTCTGGGTTTTCCCAGAAACCCAGAAATTCGAGTCCTTTGTTTCATGCTCAATTTACATTAGGTTCCAGCCTTGCTTCATGTGATGTAACAATTATACTTATAGAATACATGTCAGGTAACAATAACAGAACGTCAGATCATTATATCATCAAAATAATCAAGATCTATAGGCCGGTCAAAGTACCCTCCCGGAACTGTTCTTGAGCAGTTTCGGCTAGCTACGTTTGACTATCATTCAGATCGATTCTTTTAAGTGTAAAAGTGATAGTAAAAGCTTTATCATGTAGTCTTCATGTCAGTCTACAACCAAAAAATAACAACATGGAAAAACAACTTAAACATAGTAAGATCCAAGCTCTGCAAAACACTGTCAGAGGTTTCTGGGAAGAATCTGGGTTTCAAGAACAGTCGGTTAATGCTGGTCACCCCATTTCGACCTTAAATAATTTTTAATATACAACTAATATGGACCTGATTCAAGTTTCATATTAAAGATCTTCTGACATAGTACAAGTACAAATTTTCAAATCACAAAAACACATAACAGATCGTGATCTGTGGGACCTGACATTCACTGTCAGACCCTTATTTTCAAAAAAAATAATATTTGGAAAATCATCAAATCCGAGCCTCTAGATGTTATGCGTTTAACAACTAGCAACCCGGATCATTGATTAACACCACATACAACATATTTAACACAAAAAAAATTTACATCTAACATAAGATCAAAAGTCAATTTTCTAGATTTGGGTTTACCTCTTTATGCTCTAATTCTGATTTCTATGCTTCTGATTTGATGTTGGTGTTCGTGGGGCTTGCTTTGTGACTGATCTACCACTAAAATTTCGTGGGTTTGAGCTTGAGAAAAAATGGTTAAGTGCTTGTGAATAATTTAGGCCATTAAGTGCACTTTCTCTCTCTTGAATCTAGCAAATGAATTGTTGCAATGAACTTGTATGCTAGTAGCTGATCATGTCTTGGTGATGTAGCTTGTAGGTAGGTCTAGGGGGTGGTTGTCCAGATTTGCAAAGATTTGGCTAGCAATAATTCCCAAATGAGACAAAAAGGGTACTTTAGTACTTTTATTTTAATCTCAAGGGTATTCTTGTCCAAGGTGATTGAATCTAGGATTTATTCACTAGATATTTTACATCTTAAAGTTTCCCAAATAATTACTAGGGTTTGGACAATTAAAAATTAAAGTGTAATAAAATTTTAATTTTAAACACACTAATTAAATTAGGGGTTTTAATATAAATTAGGGTTTTAATAGAAAATTAGGGTTTAAATAATTAGGGTTCCTTAACATAATTAGGGTTCCCAAATTAACAATTCATTTTGCTAAAATAATAATTAGGGTTTCTAATTTTAGCAATTAGGGTTCTTAATTAGTAAATTAGGGTTTCTAATTTGTAATTAGGATTTTCAAATATTAATTAGGATTTTTCCTAATTAACAGAAATTGTATAATACGCAATAAAATTCATATACCATAATTACTACTCAGTCTTAAACTCATAACTGAGTTTAACAATTAGGGTTTAATAACACTATATAAGTGTTATGACATAATTTACCACAATTGGCCAACCATTATCAGTCTACACATTTACAGTACATATTTATTGCACTGAAAAATTAAAATATAATTAATATTATATTATTATTCTCATCCCTTGATCAATACCCAAATTTACGGTTTGGATTCCATATCTGATTTATTTTTCATATATAACATTATTAATTAAGTTAAAATAATTAACTTAATAATCTGAACTAAAATCCATTCAATAAAATATTTATTATTATAATTCTAATAATCAGTTCATATATTATTTAAATAATATAAAAATCATATTTTCATATAAAATAAATAATAAAGATATTTCTACTATAAATTTAATTATTACAAGTATATACTTTATAATGATTAATAATTCTAAAATAAAATTATTTGAAATTATTCATGTAATAAATAAATTTTATTTATCACATATAACATACACATTACTTGGCACATATTCCCATCTTAAAAAAAATTATATGCAAAATTTCTTATTTATTTACATAGAAAATATCGGGTTATTACAATTTCAGTGAGCAGCTGAAATTTCTAGATAATAAGCATGAATTTATTGATGTTTGAAGAATAGATATTACAGTTAAGCTTTACATTAATAAGAATATAAGTTTCAACTTATCTCTATTTCCTTGATCCTTTTACGAGGAGGATTGACATACTCCTCAGCTCTTCTTTTCCTGCTTGCTTCATCCCACATGGCTAGATCTTCCAGCTCACTAGGGCTTATCCTTGGATTTTGATCATGCCTATTCATGAATGCTGGATCTCCAGTTGGCATTCTAAGGCCTGTGGTGGTGACATTTTGTGAGCTGGTAGCTGGCCCTATACTTGGCTGAGCCATTAAAACTTTATGTTGATCAGATCGTTGAGTCTGATGGCTGGATCATGGAGTCTGTTGGGATCGTGGAGTCTGTTGGAATTGCATTGTAGGAGGACTCCTTGAAGCTTGAGTTTGGAATTGTCCTCTTCCCCTGCCCTTGCCTCCTTGAACTCCTTTCCCTTTATTATCCCCCTTTATGTCAGCATCAAGGGTTCGAATGTCTTCGGATAGTCGAGTCAATCCTTGAACGAGCTCGTTGAGTTGGCTTTGCGTTTGAGCAATGTCCTCTCGATTTTCCTTGATGAGAGCTTCAGATCGACCTTCCCTATTTTTGAAGACGACTAGAACATTGTCAGTTTATTGTCCTTGGTTGACGTAGGATTTTTGAAATTCTTTGACGGTAATTTTCAAATTGACGATGTTCTCCATCATAAGTTTATTTTGGGCTTCCTGAGTGTTCTGTAATGCAAGAACAACATCTCTGTGTCTTTTGACTGCTTGGAAGTGAATATCATCCCTGTCCTTTATGCTTTTAATCATTTCCTTGATAATCTCCTTTAGCTTCTTAGTAAGCTCAGCGTTTAGGGTGCCTGGGAGATTGTTTGCAGCAGTGATCATGTTTGTCAGTCTGAGATGAATGAGTTTTGAGTGAGCTTCAAGGCTATTATCGAAGTTCTTGATCACTTTCTTGGACACTTCTGTCAACTCAGCTTTGATGGGCAGATCTGAGAGTAGTTCACTGAGTTGTGGATTGTTTAGAGGAGGGGATGTTTTCTTATATTGTTCTTGCAAGGAGTAGAGGGCAAGATCAAGGTTGAATTATTCTTTGGTGGATGAAGAGGGAATATCTGATGGAGGGGACTTCGTTTGGGTGTCTGAAGAGGGTGGCTCTACGATTTGAGCTTGGGACTCTATGATGGGGCTAGGTTCATCAATCGTAGAGATGATGGGAGTTGGGATCAATATGAAGTTAGGCACATTTGGTTCATTAGTTACTAAATTTTGGAATTCTGTAACTGGGGATTGACTTGGTGGATTTAAAACTACTTCCAACCAGCTTGGAAATTCATAAAACTGGCTGAGGAAAGATAGTGGATAGTGATTAACTCTGAATAGGATTGGGATAGATAATACCTCATGCACCATCCTTGAGGAGGGACCATTTGTTATCAGCTTCTTGGCAAAGTTGAAGTTGCATGGAAATCCAAGAGCTAGCACAGAGATGGCTGGATATTCTTTATAGCTCCAAAACATGTGACTCCTAGGAGTTTAGAATTTGAGCTTGATGATAGGGCATCATAGGGAGATAGGAGAACAACTGATTGTAGAGATAACTCCTATATCCATCACGGCCCAAGCCTGTGATCTCAAGTTCATCATCATCTTTGTCGTTCTCTTCTTCTCCATCTCCTTTTGAGGATTCCACTATGTCAATGACTTCCTTTTGATTTTCTTGCTCAGGCTCTCCCTCATTTTCTGCAGTAGCAACTTCTTTTGTAATGGGGATATCATGAGGCTCCCCCTCAACATGATCATCCATATGCAGGACTAATAGCTCCCCCTCAGCTGGAGCATTTTCTATCATGAGAACTTCAGGTATTTCCCCCTCAGCTTGAGTATTTTTTAAGGTGAGAACTTCAGGTGTCTCCCCCTCAGCTTGAGCTATGTCCTTTTGTCTTTCTTTAGATAGTTCCTTTTTAGCAGCCATCCTCTTGTCTTCCTCCTTGAGCACTCCTTCATTGAAAAGGATATACTTCTTAACCAATTTTTGTCTTGGTTTTATAGGTTGGGCCACAGCCTCAGGACTTTCTTGAGCTTCAGCTCTGTCCTGTTGATCAGTTCAGAACATCTGGTGCAACAGCTTCCTTGCTAGAGGTTTTCAGTCTGGTCTCTACTATCGGTAGAGACTCTACTGATCGAAGAGACAGATGGCATCTTGGACTTATGACTGAGTTTGTTCTTCAGCAGTTGTGATATAGTGGCTCTGTCTTCATCTACCTCAGCCTGCTGTTCTTTTCTTCTTAGGATCCTTAGAGTCTCAATATCAGAGGACTCTATAGGCATATCAGTGGTAGACCCTTGAGGTTCTTCTGCCATTCTAGTCTTTAGCTTTCTCTTGCCTTTGCTTTTTCTGACAAGGGCAGTGGGTTCTCCCTTGTTGGTCTCTTCCTCTTCTTCTTCAGTCTGTTTGATAACTGACATGTTTCCTGGAATCCCTAATTCCTTTATATCACCAGTTCTTCCACTGGACTCTGACATCATGCGTACATTCTCAGGTGGGTTCCTTTTCCAGTTCTCAAACAGCTGATGAGTTATTCGTCAGTTTGGATTGATGGATTCTCCTTCACATTTCCCCAATTTTATCACCTAGAGAAGACTGTAGGATGATGCTTATAAATCGCCCTTAGAGCATCTTTTGAGAGCTCTTTGTCTTCTTTGAGTTGGTGATCCATTTCCCAATCCATTCAAGTAGTAGAGCTCCATAGTTGAGTTGCATTCCATAACTTATGGCAGTCATGAGTTTGAGTTGTACCTCATTTGAAGAGTCATGGCCAGAGCTTTTGCAACATATGCACTTCCCAATAATATCGGCCAGAAATTCGTACCTCTTAGGAAACTCCTTTTTTTGTATCCCTTGACCATGGGGATTTTCTTGTGATGCATCTTCTTTAGGCCTTCATAAAAGGCAATGCCATTTATGATCGAGAAACCCTCATTTTTGAAGCCTAGGGCTAGGTTGATATCCTCAGTTCTGAGTTTGATTTCCACGTCCTTGACCCTCGTGGTGATAACGTTATATACGAATACCCCATTCTTATAAAACTCCTTTATCATCTTCGGGTAGATCCAGGTGCTCGTACACAGGGCTTCTTCGAGACCTGCCTTATTTATCACTGTCAGAGTCTTGTGAAATTTGGGTTCAGCAGTTTTGAACTCATCGAAGCATAGTTTGTAGCTAGAGACAACGTTAGAGGCTGCCATTGATTTCTTTGCAAGGAGTATGGTTGTCTGAACTTTCTTAAGGGTTAGGGTTTCATCTTTGTAGAGAGAGATAAGCTTTTAGAACTTCTAATTTCAAAAAGGTGTTTCCAAACTGTACTTGTAACTTCCTTCTCTTCACCTTTTTGTTTAGTGGGGCAAGTGTCAAATTCTGCTTGGCTCTGCGAATTTGACTGAGGAGGATTGTACTGAATTTCCCTTAGCTCCTTCTGAGCTAATGTGTCCTTAGTGAGGACTACGATCGTTGAGGTAGCCTTTGCGATCGTTGAGTCTGCTCAGCATTCGTCGTGTCTGTTCAGCAATTGTCGAGTCTGTCTAGTAGTCGTCATGTCTAAACTATGATTGTCGTGTCTAAACTATGGTCGTCGTGTCTGTCCAGCAATCGTTGTGTCTGAACTACGATTGTCGAGTCTGTCCAGCAGTCGTCGTGTCTGAACTACGATCGTCGAGTCTGTCTGGATCCTTGTGATGAGTTTTTGACTTAGCATTCTTTTAAGGTAACTCAGGAAGGGCCAACCTCATAGAGTGACTCAAGGGTTAGGTTTATTCCTGAGGCACTTATCAGAGGGGTTTCTTTGTTTTGAACTTTCTCATCACAGGATGCTCCTTTGTTTTGTTGATGGGGCTCTACCATCGTTGAGTCTGTGCTACGATCGTTGAGTCTGTGTTACTCCAGCTCTGTGATCGTGGACTTCCCTTGATCATGTCTACGATTTCAATCATAGCCTTTATTGTATGGTTAGCACACACTAGAGCATATATTTCATGGATATAAATTAAGCATTCCTAGTTCACTTATTAACTTGTTAAATCTGGATTCATCTAGACGCTTTGTAAAGACATCAGCAAATTGATTTTTAGTAGGGATATATTGTAAAGATATAGTTCCATTTTGCACATGATCCCTAATGAAGTGATACCTTATTTCTATATGCTTAGTCCTAGAATGTATGACATGATTATGAGTTATTGCTATGGCACTTGTGTTATCACAGTGAATAGGTATGGATTTGAATTCAAACCCATAATCCGCTAGCTGATTTTTTATCCATAGGATCTAAGCACAGCAGCTGTCAGCAGTAATGTATTCAGCTTCTGCAGTTGAGGTAGATACTGAGTTTTGCTTCTTTCTAAACTAGGACACAAGTCTATTTCCTAGCAATTGACAGGTGCAATTAGTACTTTTTCTATCTATTTTGCAGCCTTTAAAATCAGCATCTGTGTATCATGTTAGTTCAAATGAGGATTCCTTGGGATACCAGAGTCCCAAGTAAGGTGTACCCTTGAGATACCTAAAAATCCTCTTTACAGCAGTTAAATGTGATTCTTTAGGATTAGCCTAAAATCTAGCACATATGCATATTGCAAACATTATGTCTAGTCTACTGGCAGTTACATATAAAAGAGAGCCTATCATACCTCTGTATTGAGTTATATCAATACTTTTACCTTTCTCATCTTTGTCAAGCTTGGTTGCATGAGCAATTGGGGTTTTCATGGGAGAGGCTGATTCCATGCCATACTTCTAAAGTAAATCTTTGATGTACTTGTCTTGGTTTATGAATATTCCTTCATCAGTCTACTTTACTTTCAGTCCAAGGAAGAAGTTCAGCTCACCCATCATGCTCATTTCAAACTTGCTCTGCATAAGCTTGGAAAATCTCTTATATAACTTTTCATCACTAGAACCAAAAATAATTTCATCGACATATATTTGAACCAATAAGACTTTTTCTTTATGTTTTCTAAGGAATAATGTGGTATCTACTCTACCTCTATTGAATCCATTTTCAATAAGAAAGTTAGTTAGTGCTTCATACAATGCTCTAGGTGCTTATTTAAGACCATATATGTGAGACCCCAGATTTTATGAATAAAATTTAATTTTTTCGAAATAATTTTTTTAAATATTATGGTGTGGATTTGAGATAATGTTATAGTTGTGGATAATATTTATAAATTTCGCAAAGTATGCAAGTTGTTGTATAATATTCGATTGGTCGGGGAATATTCTTTTTGTCGGGGAATATCCGTACGACGGTACAATCATTGGTGGACCCCACAACGGAATTATTGTCGGATTGAGAAAACGACAAAAATAATTTATGGAAATAACGGCGAAAGTTTTACCGTTAAACTGTTGAACTACCCGGTGATAAAAGTACAGTAATACGTGTGGTTACATAGTAGCACACGGTATTGATTATTGATGCTTACGTGAGAAGTCACTCAGTTATAATCAATTATTGCTACAGTAATTGCTGCATAATATCTTTCATATTATTGATTCAATTATTATCACAGTATCATCTGCATAATATTTTATATTATTAAATCAATAATTGAGACGACAAAGTTATTCATATTATTATTTACAATATTGACAATATCTAGAAAGTTCGGTCAAGGAGAGGTTTGTTTACCTAATTGCGCGCCAATAGGGAGAAATCCTTATCGGAAAGCCCCTTCTTTCATGGGAATGATCTGGTTGTTAAATATTGTGAGTTATAATATTAATGATGAATAAGTTCGTATTCATTAAAGATGAAATTGATATTTTCATTATGTTGGGATTATTAGTGGTAGTTAAAATCGACATCTATTTCGATAATAATGGATGTCTAGAGGTTATATTGACCAATCGGGTAATTAGATTATTGAGCAATTAATTTCTATTAATTCACATGCTTATAACTATTTGTTCACATATGTGTACAATTGATTCACATGCATGTACTATTAGGGGAGGTGGTGCAAGATTGATAATACTTGCATGACTAAATTAAAAATAGAGATATAGATGAAGGTACTATACTGTAATTAATTTTTTCACTGGATTGTACTATTGATTCACATGATTGTACTATTGATTCACGAGATGCACTATTAGGGGATGTGGTGCAGGTTTGATAATACTTGCAGGACTAAATTAAAAATGAAGGAAAAGATGAAGGTATTATATTGTAATATTTTGAGCCCCAAAACGTGTAATTATCTGAAACTATATTTTCCTATAAATAGAAGCTCATTCTTCTTTCATTCTCACTAATTCACTAAGACTTACAAGAGCAATTATAGAAAGAGAAGCTATAGAGAGAAGCTTTAGAGAGAATGTAGAAGAGAAGTTTGCTACCTCACTATTCTAGTATCCAGTCTTCTTCTGAGGTAAGGGATATTATTTTTTTTCAGTATTCATAAGGAATAATATTTTCTTTCATATTCTGTAGTATGTGAGTAATATTATTTTGTCTTGTATTCCTGATTATATCCTCGTTTTGTTAAAGTATTGCTTCTATACTACGTGAAATTAGTAGAATATCCTTAAAATTTGTGTTTCATCTAGTATCGTTTCACAAGGATATTTTTTACACATTCTTGTTAAATTTTAAATTTTTCATGCCGGAGTACTGTCCATAAGTAGTATTCATTTTTACGGTACTATTCACGGTGCACTATTCACAAACTACTATTCACAGGTACTATTCAGAAAGTACTATTCACGAATACTATTCATAAAGTACTATTCACAAAGTACTATTCATGGGGTACTATTCCTAAAGTACTATTCATGGGATACTATTCACTCGAGTAATATTCACCCGGGGGATTATTCATGACAAAAATTAATTTATTTGCTTTCCAAATCATTTTTGATACAATATTATTCTTGAATTTTATTCCACAAAGCAGTATCATGTTGACAATTCGGACAATATTGAATTCTGGATAAATTAATTATAAATCTTTAAATATTTATCCTTTGCTTGCTTTTAATTGAATTCTTATATCATTATCATCATCTTCATGCTTATATTATTATAAAAGTTATATGTGGCTTACGTGCATAGATGGATTGTTGATTGGTATGATTATACCAAGGATCATTCGGTATAATCATGACCCGTAATGTTATAAATGATGTGGTAAAAGTCCTCATTGACCTGTAGTGCATTGATGGACAGTCGTTGGTATGATTATGACCAGGGATTATTCGGTATGATCATAACAATTGGTGAAAACATGAATATCCTTGGCCCATAGTGCATGGATAATTCGCGGTTCTGATACTATTTATTGATAAAAGTGATGATAAACTTTTTAAATCATAGAAGATAGTAGATATCATGCTCTACTTGACTCTTCTAATGGATTACTTGTTCTGCTGCAGTTAAACTTGATGTTTATTATATTTTATCAGTTTAACACCATGTGAAGGCTAACGATAATTTATTCTACATTATCTTAGTCATAATATTTCTTACTGGGCTAGTTGATTTCACCCTTTATTTTCATTGTTCTCTTCAGGAAATGAGAATATAGCTGGGACTAGTCGGAGAACGGAGTGATGATCCAGCGGTTTGCATTAGTAGTCTTCACTATTCAGTGAAATAGTGTGATAATAATTGTAATGAGGACTTTATTTGAGTTTGGATATACTCTCTACGAGACATTATCCGTGTTGAAACTCTTAGCTACGTTTTGTCGTACTATATAAAAGAAGTTTGTATTTAAATTTTGTACCATTTATTTGGCGACTCAAGATGGGTGATGTATACCTATTTTGGGGGCGTCACAGTTGGTATCAAAGATTAGGGATATGATCCCTGGCTGAGATGTGAGACAAGAACTAGGAGGGGAGAGACGGGGAATTCCTTCGCTAGTATGACCTACCTAAGTTTATTTGGTATTTATTTGGTCAGTCAGAGTATAGGGATAATATGTGACATGTCAATTAACCCTTGTTTTGTGGCAGTATTTGAAAATGGCATATGAAAATATTGAGATAAGCAATGAAGCACATGAGTTCGTTGAGTCACCAACGATCAATACCCAGGATAATGTGAATAAGGATGGCAATAATCCTCAGGAAAACAACAACGCTGACCAAATGATGAACGATGGAATGTTCAGAGGCTATATGCAATTCATGCAACATAACGCGAGAACGACTCCTGTTCAAAATGCAGGTGGAAACACTGGTAACTCTCGGACGGTCATCGCTAAATAGTTCAAGGAGCTAGGACCACCGAAGTTTATTGGAGAGCCAAAACCACTTATGGCGGAGATGTGGATAAAGCAGATCACCAAGATATTTGATGTCTTGGGATGCTTCGAGGAGCAAAAGGTTCCCTTTGCCACCTTTATGTTGCGAGGAGAGGCAGATTACTAATGGGAATCAGTAAAGCGTACTCAACCTACCGCACTAAAGATATCTCTAGAGAAGTTCCAAGAACTGTTCAATGACAAGTACTTTCCCGAAAGTATTCGTCACATGAAGGAGATAGAGTTTATCAAGCTGGAGTAGAACAATATGACTGTGTCACAGTACAAAGCTAAGTTTGCCGAGTTGTCCCGATTTGCGTCCCACTTGGTTGATAATGAGGAGAGAATGACGCGGATGTTTCTAAGAGGTTTGAAACCCGAGATACGTCAATACTTAATTTTTCATAAACTGTGTTTGTATTCAGATGTTGTAAATAGGGCTTAGTTATTGGAGCACGATAACGAGTCAACCCAACCAAGAGAGAGCAGCTGACAAAATGATAATACTAGTGGTAGCAGTCATCGAAGTGGTGACAACAAACGTGGAGGGAATCAACATGCCGGAAATGATAACCACTTCGGTGGTAATTATGGCCAAGATAATAGAAGTGGAAATTTCAAGAAGAGGAGATTCAAGAATGATTGAAAGACAGTTCTCACCAGCACCTGTTGTTAAGGAAGGGGAACGACAACCAATCGTATGTTACAAATGCGGAGAGGAGGGACATATCAGTCCGAATAGTACTGCAGCAGTCCAAAGCGTGTTATAATTACGGAGGAGAAGGTCACCTTGCCCGATTTTATCGTGCACCGAAGTTAAGTCCAGCTGGGATGGAGGCATCAAAGGTCGTCCCAGACAAGACAAAATCGGTAGTTCAAGGGAGAGCGTTTGTCGTAACCTCCCAAAAAGTGAGGAATCCAAACGAGGTGATCACGGGTAAGCTAATCATAAACTCTAGCGAAGTCTATACCTTATTTGATACCATTTCTACCCATTCTTTTATTTCTCCTACTTGCGCTCAACGTTTAAATTTGACTCCGGAGAAATTAGGCTTTGACTTATCTGTTAAAACTCTGTTGGGAGAAACCTTCATTACATCCACTGTTTATAAGTCTTGTTTGGTTCAAATCGGTACCCTCACATTACCTGTCGATCTTATTTCCTTAAAAATACTTGTATTTGATGTGATTTCAGGGATTAATTGGTTAACTATTCATCATGCAAAAATTGATTGTTTTCATAAGGTTGTTAGCTTTCATATTCCTAACCAACCTATTATGCGAATTCATGCAACCAAACCACTAAAGTCAATCATTGTCATATCAAGCCATAAAGCTATTCGTTTATTAAAAAATGGATGCCAATCTTTCTTAGCCCATGTCACAGATTTAAACAAAAATACGTCAGATTTGAATGATATTTCTATTGTTAATATATTTCCTGACGTATTCCCCGAAAAACTTCATGGCCTACCCCCAGAGCGTGAAATCGAGTTTGGTATCAACCTTGAACCTGGTACAAAACCAATTTCCAAAGCCCCACATCGAATGGCTCATATTGAACTTCAGGAGTTAAAAACCCAACTGTAGGAATTGTTAGACATCAGTTTTATTCGACCTAGTATGTCTCCTTGGGGTGCTCCTGTTCTATTCGTGAAGAAGAAAGATGGAAGTATGCGACTTTGTATTGATTATCAGGAGTTGAATCATGTCACCATCAGAAATAGGTACCCGTTGCCTCGCATTGATGACCTGTTTGACCAGTTTCAAGGCGCCAAATTCTTTTTCAAAGATCGATCTTCGTTCTGGATATCATCAGTTGAAGATTAAAACTGATGACATTCCATAGACTACTTTTAGAACTCGGTACGGGCATTACGAATTCCTAGTCATGTCTTTTGGATTGACTAATGCTCCTGCTACTTTCATGGATATGATGAACCGAGTATTCAAAGAATATTTGGATCACTTTGTGGTCTTCTTTATTGATGACATCCTCATTTAATCCAAAAGCTGTGAAGATCATAAGAAACACCTGAGGCTGGTACTCCAAAAGCTTCGTGAAAACAAGTTATATGCCAAGTTAAAGAAATGTGAGTTCTGGCTTGGGGAAGTAGCATTCCTTGGGCACATAATATCAAATCACAGAATGTCTGTTGACCCGGCAAAGATTGAAGCAATTCAAAGCTGGGAGAAACCTAAGTCGGTGACTGAAGTACGTAGCTTTCTTGACTTAGCTGGTTATTATCGGAGGTTCGTCGAATGATTTTCTCGAATCGCTACTCCGTTAACTCAGTTGACTCGAAAAGATACAAAATTCGGTTGGAGCGAGGAATGTGAGAAGAGTTTTCAAGAACTCAAGAGGAGGCTCATTTTAGCACCTATTTTGATAATACCAACTGGTTCAGAGGGATTTGTCATATACAACGATGCTTCAGGCAAAGGTTTAGGTTGTGTTCTCATGCAACATGGGAAAGTCATATCATATGCCTCATGAAAACTCAAAGAATATGAGAAGAATTATCCTACTCATGATCTAGAGTTGGCAGTTGTCGTTTTTGCGCTTAAGATTTGGAGGCATTACCTGTATGGAGAGAAGGTGGAGATCTATACGGATCATAAAAGCCTCAAATATTTCTTCACTTAAAATGAACTCAACATGCGGCAACGACGATGGCTTGAGCTATTGAAAGATTACGATCATACCATTCAATACCATCCTGGAAAAGCGAATGTAGTAGCTGACACATTGAGTAAAAGATCATATGCGGGTACTAGTGCGATATTGTCAATGCAAAGGCCCATTTTTTATGACTTATAAAGGATGGAGATAGAGTTAAAGACTCCAGGGACCCATGTGATGATGGCGAATATATGAGTAGAACTGATTTTAATCGATAAAGTTAAAGTTGCTCAAGCTACAGACCTGGAGTTGATGTGTATGAGGAAGAAAGTGCAAGAAGGTGCTATTCCAGAAGCAAGAATCGATGAAGAAGGGATACTTTGAGTCAATTCCAGAATTTGTGTTCCTAATGATTCTGACTTAAAGTATAAAATCATGATGGAGGCGCACAACACACCAGTTTTCAATCCATCCTGGGAGTACCAAAATGTATCGTGATCTTCGACATACATTTTGGTGGAGCAATATGAAGAGAGAGATAGCGGGGTTTATCTCAAGGTGTCTAACTTGTCAACGAGTCAAGGCAGAGCATCAGGTGCCAAAAGGTTCATTGCAACCACTTGAAATTCTAGAATGGAAGTGGGAGCACATTACTATGGATTTCGTTACTGGTCTTCCTAAGGTTTCTCAAGCATGGATGCGATTTGGGTCATTGTTGATAGATTGACCAAGTCTTCTCATTTATTACAGATAAGAAAAACTTATACACTTGAACGCCTTGCTCGTATGTACATAAACGAGATTATAAGATTGCATGGTATGCCAGTATCCATAGTTTCTGATCGAGACCCAAGATTCACTTCACGATTTTGGGTTAGTTTGCAAAAAACTATGGGCATGGATTTACGATTTAGTTCAACATATCATCCTTAAACGGACGGGCAGTCAGAGAAGACTATTCAAACTCTTGAAGATTTATTATGACTCTGTGTCCTTGACTTCAAAGGAAGTTGGGACAAGTTCTTACCATTGGTGGAGTTTTCCTACAACAACAGTTATCAAGTAATTATTGACATGACTCCATTTGAGGCATTGTATGGAAGAAAGTATCGTTCTACAGTATGTTGAGATGAGATGGGTGAAGCAACTTTGTTGGGACCAGAGTTGGTATGTATGACTACGGAAAATATTCAAACGATCCGACAACCTATAAAAACCTCACAAGATCGACAAAAGAGTTATGCTGATCTTCATCGAAAGGATGTGGAATTCAAGATTGGAGATCATGTGTTGTTACGTGTTGCTCCATGGAAAATAGTTACGAGATTTGGAAAGAGAAAAAGCTCAATCCTTGATTCATTGGCCAATTTTTATTCCTCGATCGAGTAAGAACTGTGGCCTATAGACTCGGCTTACCGCCAAGTTTGCTTCGTGTTCATAACATTTTTCACATATCTATGTTAAGTAAATATGTGAAAGACCCGAACCACATTATTGAATTAGAACCGGACGAGATAGCGGAAGATTTAACACATGAGGAGATACCTGTTAAAATCTTGGATAAGAAGGATCATATTCTATGCTCCAAGATTATACCTCAAGTCAAAGTTTTGTGGAGAAACCACGATGTTGAGCAAATGACCTGGGAGTTAGAATCTGAAATGAAGTCAAGGTATCCTCAACTCTTTGGCATACCAGGTACGCACCCTAATTTCGGGACGAAATTTTATAAGAAGAGGAGGTTGTAAGATCCCCAACTTTTATGAATAAAGATTAATTTTTCTCGAAATATATTTTTGAATATTATGATGTGGATTTGATATAATATTATAGTTATGGGTAATATTTACAAATTTTATAAAGTAAGCAAGTGGTTATATAATATTCGATTGGTCGGGAAATATTCGTTTTAACATGGAAAATTCATACAGCGGCACAATCATTTGTGGACCCCACAACGAAAGTATTGTCATAGTTAGAAAACGACATAATTATCTTTTTATAAAAATAACAGCGAAATTTTTACTGTTAAACTACCCGGTGGTAAAAGTACAGTAATACCCGTGGTTGCATAGTAGCACACGGTATTGATTATTGATGCTTACGTGAGAAGTTACTCAGTTATACTCAATTATTGCTACAGTAATTGCTGCATAATATCTTTCGTATTATTGATTCAATTATTATCATAGTAGCATCTGTATAATATTTTATATTATTAAATCAATAATTGAGATGACAAAGTTATTCATATTATTATTTACAATATTGACAATGTCTAGAAAGTTCTGTCATGGAGAGGTTTGGTCACCTAATTGCGCGTCAATAGGGATAAATCCTTATCGGAAAGCCCCCTCTTTCCTGGAAATGATCTGGTTGTTAAATATTGTGAGTTATAATATTAATGATGAATAAGTTCATATTGATTAAAGATGAAATTGATATTTCCATTATGTTGGGATTATTAGTGTTAGTGGAAATCGACATCTATTTCGATAATAATGGATGTCTGGAGGTTATATTGACCAATCGGGTAATTAATCGGATAAATGAGAAATTAATTGCTATTAATTAACATGCTTATAACTATTTGTTCACATGTGTGTACTATTGATTCACATGCACGTACTATTAGGGGTGGTGGTGCAAGATTGATAATACTTGCATGACTAAATTAAAAATAGAGATATAGATGAAGGTAATATACTGTAATTATTTTTTCACTGGATTGTACTATTGATTCACATGATTGTACTATTGATTCACAAGATGTACTATTAGGGGAGGTGGTGCAAGTTTGATAATATTTGCAGGACTAAATTAAAAATGAAGGAAAAGATGAAGGTATTATATTGTAATATTTTGAGCCCCAAAACGTGTAATTATCGAAACTATATTTTCCTATAAATAGAAGCTCATTTTTCTTTCATTCTCACTAATTCATTAAGACTTACAAGAGCAATTATAGAAAGAGAAGCTATAGAGAGAAAAGCTTTAGAGAAAGTAGAAGAGAAGTCTGCTACCTCACTATTCCAGTATCCAGTCTTCTTCTTAGGTAAAGGATATTATTTTTTTTCAGTATTCATAAGGAATAATATTTTCTTTCATACTCTATAGTATGTAAGTAATATTATTCTGTCTCGTATTCCTGATTATACCCTCATTTTGTTAAAGTATTGCTTCTATACTCTGTAAAATTAGTAGAATATCCTTGAAATTTTTGATTCATCTAGTATCGTTTCACAAGGATATTTTCTACACATTCTTGTTAAATTTTAAGTTTTTCATGCCGGAGTACTGTCCATGAGTAGTATTCATTTTTACGGTACTATTCACAAAGTACTATTCACTGGGTACTATTCACAAACTACTATTCACAGGTACTATTCACGAATACTATTCATAAAGTACTATTCACGAGTATTATTCATAGAGTACTATTCATAGGATACTATTCCCAAAGTGCTATTCAAGAGGTACTATTCACCCGGGGGATTATTCATGACAAAAATTAATTTCTTTGTTGTCCAAATCATTTTTGATACAATATTATTCTTCAATTTTACTCCACAAAGCAATATCATGTTGACAATTCAGACAATATTGAATTCTGGATAAATTAAATTATAAATCTTTAAATATTTATCCTTTGCTTGCTTTTAATTGAATTCTTATATCATTGTCATCATCGTCATGCTTATATTAATGATAAAAGTCATATGTGGCTTACGTGCATAGATGAACTATTGATTGGTATGATTATGATCAGGGATCATTCGGTATAATCATGACCCGTAATGTTACAAATGATGAGGTAAAAGTCTTCATTAGCCCGTAGTGCATTGATGGACAGTTATTGGTATGATTATGACCAGGGATTATTTGGTATGATCATAATCATTGGTGAAAACAGGAATATCCTTGGCCCGTAGTGTTAGGTTTTGTGAAAATCAAAGTAGCAATCAAATTGCAAAAATAGCAGAAGCATAATAAAATAATATTTTAAAATTTTTCATAAACCAATTACCCGGATCATCCTTTATGCATATTATTAATTAAAACGATGAACAAGAAGTTATGTAATCATACCCTTGTAGATACGAGCTTCCAGAGGTACGAGTTCAACTCCTACTTCTCCGCGATCTCTTCGAATCTCCGGGTAGATTTCTTCCTTTGATCAATGTAAGCCACCCAAGTGTATGGCCTCTAGAGGTGATCCACCAAGGAAGAAGAATTTTCAAGAAGAAGGGTGTATTGACTCAAACCCTAGTTTTTCCTATCTCTATAGAAAAAGGGGGCGTACTCTCCAACTTTAGGAATTACGTATATTTGATATCTGATATAAGACTCCTCTTATAAAGATATCAGGTAACCCTATTTTAATTAAAATAAGATATTATTTATTTAATTAAATGGGCTCCCTAATCTTATTAGGGATAACTAATTAAACTCATTTAACTAATTTTTTCTCCTAATCCTATTAGGAATAAATGATAGTACTTATATTAAATTAATTCCTAAACTTTTTTAGAAATTAAAATAATAATAATTATAATAATATTAATAAGACTCCTCTTATTAATTTATATTTAATATTTTTAAAATATTAAATAATAAATATTAAGCTATTTAATTTATTCTATCACCATAGATTTAATTAAATATACTTAACATATTATTACGATTATGTCATTAACTTCTTAAATAATTATTCTTTCTTTTATGGTATGACCCTTTAGGTTCTCCATATTAAATCGGTTGTGAATAAATCAATTAGAACAATTCTAATTTTATTTAAATAAATAAATTAAACGATTAATTTATTTAAATAAATAATATTTATTCTACAATAGGGATAAGCCTCCCTAGCCTTCAACGACTTTCCAGATAATATAGATTTCAACATTAATCATAAAAAAACTTTTGAGTAAATAGTTACCGTACAATTCAATCTTTCCACCATACAATGTCCCAATTAAATATAAGACATAGAATTACTGTCAAGTCTTATTTTATTTAATTATATGTATTTCAATTTCCTAATGCACAACTCCTAATGAATGCAAATTAGAAACTTTCTAATTTCATTCCACCTTGGCCAAGGATTCCTGGGTTGTCATTTATCAAATCACATAGGACATTCTCTTCTTTTACTAGAAGTGGTAGATTCTTTATTGATCATTTATTATCTTCATATATAACTTATTACACCTAAGCATACCCTTTGATATACTCTAAGAGTCTTAAGAAATAAGTCAAAGTGTAATTCATTATATATAAGATACTATGATGATCTCAAGTCTAAGGATCATTTGTACTACTATCACTACAGGAATTCTTATTGACAGGCAAGTAAAACTCCATTAGGTATTCCTTAGCGAGTCACGTTCAGTGAACTTATTCTCTAATAAGCACATACATACTTGCTTTAGTGTCTCCACACAGATGATCATGAGATCAATCATTCTCATCTAATTAACAAGCAACATATGTATCAATCTATCCGAATTTACTAATCCCCTTTTTAGTAATCCATCGATTTAGAACATTTTAGCTTTAAGCTATCTAAGAATTTAGATCTCATTAGCATGATCTCATCATGATTCTAAAAGCATTGCTTAAAACTATGGGTTTATCACATATTATTAAAACAACACCATGTTGATAATAAATGCCTTACATAAATAATTCTTTTATTAATAAATAAATAAGATTGATTACAAAGTATATGCTTTATCATCATACATGATTGGCTTGTATGCATACTACATTCAATCTCCCACTTGCACTAAAGCCAATCGTCGTGGTATCTCATACCCATCTTCTCTAAGTGACGATCAAACTGCTGTTGTGTTAACTCTTTAGTAAATGGATCTGCAATATTGTCTTAAGAGTCCACACGCTCCAGGGTGACGTCTCCTCTTTCAATGATCTCTCTGATAAAATGAAACTGCCGCAACACATGTTTGGATTTTTGATGAGACCTGGGTTCGTTAGCCTGCGCAATAGCTCCGGTGTTGTCACAGAATACCGGTATTGGTCCTGTAATGCTAGGAACCACACCAAGTTTGGTAATGAACTTCTTCATCCAAACAACTTCCTTTGCAGCTTCACTTGCAGCTATGTACTCAGCCTCTGTCACTGAATCAACAACTGTTTGCTGTTTGGAACTCTTCCAACTCACTGCGCCACCGTTTAAGGTAAACACATACCCCGAAACGGATTTACTTTCATCTTGGTCCATTTGAAAACTTGAGTCTATGAAGCCCTCTAGTTTCAATTCAGACCCACCGTAGACAAGAATTACATCCTTAGTTCTTCTTAAGTACTTTAAGATATTTTTCACTGCCTTCCAGTGCTCTTCTCCTGGATTCGACTGATATCTGCTTGTTACACTAAGTGCATGAGTGACATCCGGTCTAGTACATATCATACCATATATGATAGATCCTATTGCTGAAGCATGAGGAATCTTACTCATACGGTCTCTCTCCTCAGGTGTCTTTGGGGCCTGTTTCTTGGAGAGATGTATTCCATGGCTCATGGGCATGAGTCCTCTTTTGGAATCTTCCATGCTAAACTTCTTTAGCATTGAATCAATGTACATTCCTTGGGATAAGCCAAACATCCTTTTAGATCTATCTCTATAGATCTTTATCCCCAAAATATAGGATGCTTCTCCCAAGTCCTTCATGTAGAAGTGTTTAGATAACCGGATTTTAATTGATTGTAGCATAGGAATATCATTCCCTATCAGTAATATATCATCAACATATAATACGAGGAATGAAACAGCGCTCCCACTAACCTTCTTGTACACACATGGTTCATCTTCATTTTTGATAAAATCAAACTCTTTGATTGTCTCATCAAAATGGATGTTCCACCTACGAGAAGCTTGCTTCAATTCATAAATGGATCGTTGTAGCTTACAGACTTGATTTCTTCCAACCTTTGAAAAAAAATCCATCTGGCTGTGAATACACATCCTCCTCAAGTTTCCCATCGAGGAAGGCCATTTTCACGTCCATCTGCCAAATTTCATAGTCATGGTAAGCTGCAATCGCAAGCAAAATCCGAATGGACTTGAGCATTGCTACTGGTGAAAAGGTTTCGTCATAGTCAACTCCTTGTCTTTGTTTGAAACCTTTTGCAACCAGTCGGGCCTTATAGGTCTCTACCTTGCCGTCTGCTCCAGTCTTTCTTTTAAAGACCTATTTACACCCAATAGGCTTAATGCCTTCCGGTGGTGAAACCAAAGTCCATACTTGGTTTTCATACATGGAGTCCATCTCGGATTTCATGGCATCTTGCCACTTCTCTGAGTCCTTACTACTCATAGCCTGTTCGTAAATCAATGGATCATCATCATCTATGATGCTTACCTCATCGTCATCCTCCATGAACAGTCCATACCTATCAGGTATCTTTGGTACTCTTCCAGATTTACGAATATGGTGTGGTGGAGATGGAATCTCTACTTGGTTAGGTACCTCACTTTGATCTGTAGTATTTTGTGGTTCTTGAACCTCTTCAAGATATATCTTACTCCCACTGACCCCTTCAAGGATAAACTCCTTTTCCAAGAAGGCAGCATGTTTCGCAACAAACACCTTTTGATCAGTTAGATGATAGAAATAATACCCCGATGTTTCTTTAGGGTATCCCACAAATTTATATTTGTCAGATCTAGTCTGTAGCTTATCGTTTTCAAACTTTTTGACATAAGCTGGACAACCCCAAGTCTTAACATGCTTAAGATTTGGTTTCCTCCCTGCCCATAACTCATATGGGGTCTTGGGAACGGATTTTGTAGGTACCTTGTTAAGTAGGTATGCAACCAATTCTAGGGCATATCCCTAGAAGAAAATCAGAAGGTCGGTAAAGCTCATCATGGATTGAACCATGTCCAACAATGTTCGATTTCTCCTTTCAGATACACCATTCATCTGCGGCGTCCCTAGTGGAGTCCGTTGTGGGATTATACCATTTTCTTTGAGACAATTGAGAAACTCACCACATAAGTATTCTCCTCCTCGATCAGATCGAAGAATCTTAATACTCTTATCAGTTTGCTTCTCTACTTCACTTCTGAACTCTTTGAACTTTTTAAATGGTTCAAATTTGTATTTCATTAAATAAACATATCCAAATCTTGAGTGATCGTCAGTGAATGTAATAAAATAAGAATACCCTTCTCGTACATTCGTTGTCATAGGTCCACATACATCTGTGTGTACCAACGCTTACAACTCTATAACTCTTTCTCCTTTTCCACCAAAAGGAGATTTAGTCATTTTGCCCATGAGACAAGATTCACAAGTTGAATATGATTCATAATCCGATAGCTCTAGGAGCCCATCTTTGTGCAACTTGGATAATCTTGTTTCATTAATATGACCGAGTCTGCAGTGCCACATGAAGGTATAATTAACATCATATCTTTTCCTTTTCTTAGTTTGTTGAATTTGAAGTATATTTTCATGCAAGTCAAGTATATAAAGTCCATTTCGCAAATTACCAACACCATATAAAACATTATCATTATAAATAGAATAACTGTTGTTCTTTATTATAATATTAAAACCATCCATATCCAATACAGAGATAGAAATAATGTTTCTAATGATATTTGGAACAAAATAATAATTATTTAAATTAATGAACTTGCCCGTAGGCAGTGTTAAACAATAAGTCCCTACAGCTAATGCAGCAACCTTTGCTCCATTTCCCACCCGTAGGACGACCTCATCCTTGCTCAGCTTTCTACTTCTGACCAGTCCCTGCATATTATTACATATGTGAGAACCACAGCCGATATCCAATACCCAAGTAGAAGATTGACTTTCAAAAAAATTAACTTCAATCATAAACAAACCTTGATTAGGATTCGAAGCTTCTCCAAGCTTCTTCTGCTTTTGTTCCGCAAGATAATCCTTACAGTTCCTCTTCCAGTGACCCGGCTTGTTGCAATGGAAGCAAATTCCTTTGCTAGCTAGATCAGATTTCTTTTGATCCTTCACTTTCGCCTTTCCCATAGCCTTCTTAAATTTCTTCTTTTCAGAAGACACCTTGGGCCTCTTCCTTTTCTTGGAAGAATCATCCACCAGTAAGACATGGTTCTTCTTGGATGGGAAGTGACCTTCAGCACTTTTCAACATGTTAAGTAACTCAGGCAAGCTGACCTCCAACTTATTCTTGTGAAAATTCACAACAAATTATGATAAGGTGTCAGAGAGTGTCTGCAAGATCAAATCTTGATTCAACTCCCCATCCATGATGAACCCAAGCTGTCCAAGACGTTCAATCAAATTAATCATCTTTAGGACATGAGTCTCAACAGTAGTACCCTCGGTCATCCGAGATCGGAAGAGCTCTTTAGATATCTCATATCTAGCAGTCCTACTTTACTCACCATACAGCTCTTGCAGGTGTAGCAATATAGTAGGAGCATCCGTGTTTTCATGCTGAAGCTGAAGCTCGTTACTCATGAATGCGAGCATGATGCATTGAGCCACATATGCATCATCTTGCCACTGTTTAAAAGTAGCAATCTCTTCCTCAGAGGCGGTCTCTGCAACTTTTGTGGGTACTGCGAATTTAGGACATAAGAAATCTTTTCAGCAGTGAGAACAATTCTCAGATTCCTTAACCAGTCCATGTAGTTCGGTCCGGTCAGTTTGTTAGCATCAAGTATGTTATGCAATGAAATTAGTGAACGTTATATTTTCAAAATTCTGCATGTAAAAAGACAATATTTTATCAAACATTCATTCAATTAATTACCAAAATAAATTAGGTCTTATTTTATATTAGTATCTCCCACTATTTTCTTCAAACTATATTACCCTCGTTTATATAGTTCGACAAAATCTAATTAAAGTTTTTGCTAGTGAGATTAAGGATCCCATTTCAAATATATAAAACCTTGTTGTAAGACCCCAAATTTTATGAAATAAAAGTATTCAATTTTTTCTTATAATTACGATTCAGTAAATGGTTAAATTGATAAATGTTTAAAGTTAAGGGTAATATATAATTTTTTTTTCAAAATACACAAGTGGTTATAAAATATTAAATTGTTGTCGGCGAATATTCGTTTGGTCGTAGAATATTCTTTCTGTCGGGGAATATTCATACGACGGCGCAGCTATTTGTTGGCCCCATAACAGATAACTGTCGGATGAAGAAAATGACAAAATTGAATAACGACGTAGTTGTTACCGTTAACACTGTTGGAATACCCGGTGGTTAAAATACAGTAATACGCGTGGTTGCACAGTAGCACACGGTATTGCACAGTATTAATGAATTATTGATCCTTACGTAAGAAGGCACTACTCAATAATTATTACAGTAGTTACTGTTTAATATTTTCTTTTATTGATTCAATAATTGATGCGTTGATATTTTATATTATTGTTGTTTCAATAATTGTCACTACACAGTATTTCCCATTATCAGATCAATAATTCATATTATTTTAATAATATTATTAGATAACATTATTGGCAATGTCTAGAAAGTTCTGTCAAGGAGAGGTTTTGTCACCTAATTGCGCGCCAGTAAGGAGAAATCCTTATTGGAAAGCCCCCTCTTTCCTGGGAACGGCCTGGTTGTCATAAATGTGATTCTGTAATATTATTTGAGAATAATTAATTATTGATTTATATGATAAGGAAATATTTATTTGACGTGGATATAAATGATGGATTTATTTATGTGGCTATAAATGAAGGAATTAATGTTGAGGTATTTTATCAGTATTTTGTCGGATTGGAGATATTAAAAGATCAAATCGGTGTTCTTATAGCTTTATTGTGTGAGTTATAATATTTAATCCGACCATTGGATCGTTGTAATTTTTGAATATGTTATACATATATAAGTTGAGTATATGTCCACAAATTTTGAACCGTTAAAAATGAGCGTATAATTTGTTATGAATTTTAAGAGTTAACTGATTCGAAAATTAGATTTTGGTGGAAAATTCTAGAATTGAGTGGGCCCCACTTTTGATTGTTGAGGAAGATGGCTGATTTTTGGTGGGTAGAATAGTAGCAGGTAAAGCCATCAGGTTGCAGGTCAAGTCTGCTTCGGCGTGCTAACATTTTCCTATAAATAGAGGGTTAAGTTAGAATTGAAAATCACACAAGAATTCATAAGTTTTCTCTCTTTTTCTCTCTATATTATTGAGTGTATTTTATGAGTATTTAGATACTTGGTGAGTTGATATTCATCAGTGCAAGTTTCTTTCAGCGTCATATCCGATATCCAGTCAGAAGTGCTGATCTTTTGAGGTAAGGGATAGTAAGAGATTTTAAGGGTTGTTATGTTTTTCAGTTTTGTAATTTTTCTGACCTTCAAAAATTCTGAAAAAATTTGAAATGATATTTTGATGAGTTTATTGATTGTGTCCAAAAATGGTGATTTTTGGATTTATAGATTAAGAGTTATGAATTTTATGAGAAAAAACTATTTTAAAAGTAACCGCTTATAATTCCTTGTGGTTAACTCTAAAATTGATGAAATTTTTATTGGGAGTACATCTATATAATATCAGTGTACTCTGTGAAGTTTGGAATTTTTGGATAAAAGTACAATTTATGATAAATGTCTAAATATTCAGCGGTTTTGGCCATATGAAAAATAGTAAATGAATTTTAAAAATTTTGAGAAAAATATATGTTCACTATGGGACTATATTATACTAAATCCCAGAAAAGAAATATTTTTAGAACTGATTTGGTATTTTTCATGAAAATAGACTAGTTATGAATAAATAAATTAAATATGTTATGTGAAGGAAGAAAATTGGAAAATAGGATTTTATGGCTTGATAATTCTATATGAGGTATATGCAGATTTTTGATGAGGGTTTTGGTTATTGGTGATGAAAACTTATGGTTTTGGCATTTTAGGATGATTAAATGCATTATTTAGTAAAGTGTAAACAATTAAAATAAATTGTTTATAAGTTTAAGAAATGTTATTCTTTCAATATCATTATACCGAAATATTGATATGGATTTTATTGTAGAATTTTTACCTTTTTGAATCGGGGTTACTATTCACGAATTACTATTCATGAGTTACTATTCACGAGTTACTATTCATGAGTTACTATTCACAAGTTACTATTTACGGGTACTATTCACGACAAAGTTGGTTTATTTTTCTGACCAAATTATCGTTGATTTATGAATATTGCTCTTGAGATTAAGTGCAGTTGTTGATCATATTATTTTTATTATCATATATAACATTTTTATAACCCTGATGTTGAAATTCTCTTTCACTTGAGTATAAAGATGGGTAGTGTAAGACCCCAACTTTTTATGAATAAAATCGAATTTCCTCTAATGATTATTCTTGATTAATAAGGTGGTAATTTGATATAATACTTTGGTTACGGGTGAAATGTGTAAAGTTTACAAAATAAGCAAGTGGTTATAAAATATTCATTATTATCGGGGAATATTCGTTTGGTCGTGGAATATTCTTTTTGTCGGGAATCTCCGTACCACGACGGAGTTATTTGTGGGCCCCATAACGAAAAATGGTTGGATGAAAGAAAACGACAAAGATTGAGTTTTATAAATAACGGCGTAAATTGTTACCGTTAACACTGTTGGGTTACCTGGTGGTTGAAATACAGTAATATGCGTGGTTGCACAGTAGCACACGGTATTGCACAGTATTGTTGAATTATTGATTCATACGTAAGAAGGCACTACTCAATAATTGTTACAGTAATTACTGTTCATTATTTTATTTTATTGATTCAATAATTGCTGCGTTGATATTTATATTATTATTGTTTCAATAATTGTCATTGCACAGTATTTTCCATTATCATATCAATAATTCATATTATTTAAATAATATTATCAGATAACATTATTGGCAATGTCTAGAAAGTTCTGTCTAAGGAGAGGTTTGGTCACCTAATTGCGCCAGTAAGGAGAAATCCTTATTGGAAAGCCCCCTCTATCCTGGGAACGGCCTGGTTGTCAGTACTGTGATTCTGTAATATTATTTTTGAATAATTAATTATTGATTATTATGATAAAGAAAATATTTATTTTATGTGGATATAGATGGTGAAAATTTTTAATGTGATAATTGTTAAAAATTAATATTTTATCTTTTTCTGATAAAATAATTCATTTAAATATATTATTTTAATAATATATTAACAGTGATATTTTTATAATGAATGTAGGATATATGAGTATATGAGGAGGAAGAGTATTTTTGTGGCATTAAATATTTAACACATGTTTTGTGTGTCGGTGGACACAATTCTTGACCGAAAATTGATTATAGACTGTAAAATCGTCCGTTTGTGGATTTTGGATAATTTCTATTTGGAATTTGGAAAAATTTTCTTCTTCAAAGTTGTAGAGAATTGAAATTCCTATAAAAAATTGCGATATTTGAATTTTCTGATAAAAGGGCTATTTATTGTGAATTATTGAAGTTCTGGAGTTCCGAAATAATTGATTTTTAGAAGTTTTAATTATTATTGTGACAACCCGAGAAATTAGACAATTTATGAAAATCATAATTGATTGATTTAAGGTTCAATATTAGGACCTAGACAGGAAATAAGTGTATGGAATTGGCAGTTATATAATGAAATTTCAAGAATTTCAAAAGTTTTGAACAAAACTTGAATTATGTGATAGACTGTAAGTGATAGTCTAGTAATGAGGTATAAGATTATGGTAGATTTAAAATTCTTTTGAAGAATTATCAATGATAAGTATCGAAGTGAATACTAGTCGGTATATATGGTTACATATGTGAACCATAATGATTTAAGATCAAGGATTGATCAGATAAGTTATAACTTTAGCAAACCCTAAAGTTATGTTAATCATATGTTTATTAAGTTAGAAAAATCTAACGTTCTGTTAGAAAACCCTAACGTCTGATGAGAAACCCTAGAAATCGGTTCTGGAAACCTTAGTTTCAGTTCTGGGTATCCGAAACCCTAAATTCATGATATGAATATGGTGATTAAGTTAGAAAACTCTAACGATATATTCAGAAACTCTAATTTCAGTTTCGAGAATTTAAACCATAATTTGGGAATCCTAAATGCAAAGTATTAAACCCCAAGGGTTAAAAAGTTGTGTATAAGGAATATGAACATTATGTGAAGGTTTATATTTGTTTATTATATAAACAAACAAAAGAAACTAGTGTAACCCTAATTATATATATTAGGAATGAAGGATTTAATAACTTAAGGGTTATGGAAAAAGAGAATTGTGGTATTTAGAATACTTACTAATTCTAAGAGATTTATTTTATACATCTCGGTTGATTAATTTTATAACCTAATTATAGCAAGTCTAATTGGGTTAAGGAATTAAATGTTTATGAGCAAGGATTGGTGTTTTAATGGAGAAGTAAAAACCCTAATTAAATGAATTGGGTTGGATAAGAATTAAATGTAGTGTATTATGTATATTTTATAGCCCAAGTGTTGGCGAATGATATTGGTTAGAGGCCAAGCAATACAGTAAAGGAATAACCCAACTTTTAGCCAAGTGGGAGAGGAATTTTTGGACGTTTGTTAAATCAAATAAGCATTTAGTAAATAAAGCAAGACTTGGAGCATTCTAAGGCCACATGGCCGGTTGCTAGAGAAGGAAATAAGAGGGGGAATGAATGTGGATTATTCACTTTAGTTGGTGAACCAACTCCTACCAACTCCTTCCATGTGTCATTTTTTTTTGATTGTCCAACATGTTTGTTAAAAATTGCAAGCAACATCTTGGTGGTTAATGAGAGAAGGAAAAAGAGAATGAGTGGAGAATTGGCAAGGCATGATCGGATTCTTGGGAGAGAAAAGGAGAAGGATGGAGATAGTGTAATATAGATATATCTAATATATCTTATTTTGTTTCTCTTTCATCTCTTTTAGTTTCTAACCAGATGAACCAAAGAGAGAGAGAGAGAGTGAGAAGGGAGGCTTCGGCTACTTCAAGAGAAGAAGGAGAGGAGATTTTGGTTTTCATGCAATCAAGATCCATCTCGTCTTTGAAGAGAGAAAGGAAATCAAGCAAAGGTATAGAAAAAAATGTCTACTTATGTAATATAATTTCCTTTGTGTTTTGATTTGATTTTTGACAACTTGAAGTTGTGATCTTGAGGCTTAAAACCTTAGATCTATGTGTATATAAGTGTTTGATATGTAGATCCAACTCTTTTGTAGATCAAAAGTTAGATCTAAAGTGTGGAATGAAGCTAGGTTTTTCAAAAGATAGAAAACATGATTTTTTTTCTCTTAGCTTTGATTGTGTTTGAAGCTTGTTTGATGAAATAAGAAACTTTGTTTCTAAACTCAAAAACAGTGTATATACATGTTAATGAGTGTTTTGTGTTTGGTATTATCCATATTGGGTGTTGATTTGGTTGGAATTAAAAGGAATTGAAGAATGGAAATTTTCCGGAAAAGTTAAACTTTTAAAAAGTGTGATCAAGCTTTTGGATCTTTGAAATCTATGATGGATATTTGTGATTTATGTTCTTGGGATACTAGATATGGATTGTAATAGATGAAAACTGTATTTTGGAAAGATAGGAATCCAACAAAATTGACGGATCATTAATCGGAGTTACAGATTTCGTTTTATTTAAGTTTTGGTGAAGGACACCAAAACTGCCAAAGTGCAAAAAGTTTCTGCCCAAAATTTTCTGGGGGCTGTTTTGGACATTTATTTAATGAGAAAAATTCCAGGCTTTTGGGAAATGAAAATATATGGTATTATGTAGCTCGTGTCCAAAAATGAGCTAATTCCGAGTTAAAACGACCAAGTTATGACCATTACAATTTTTGTGATTTTCTGACGGAAATCGCTATAAACGAAGTTCTACAACTCCGATTGCCAGGAAATTTAAAATGGAGCATCATGTTAACATATATAAGGTTATCCCAAGAGATGGGAATGTTTGGAGTTAAGCACGAGGTAGCTAATTTCTTAAGCTACGCACTAGAAATTAATTTTTGAAAAATACCAAAAGAAGTTGGAAAATTGTGAAAAAATAATTTTTATGCATGAAATACATGTATATATGTTTGACCAAAGGATAGGAGAATAATTCACTGATTTGATATTTTCGTGATACGGATATAGAATACAGCTTGTTGGATTAGGAAAATTGTGATTCCAGTTTACTGGATTGAAATACAGTTTGATGAATTAAAAACATGTCGAATCCAGTTTACTGGATTGCAGTTTAGATTGCTGGATTGAAAAGAAGTTGACTGAATTGATGGATTGGTGAATCCAGATTGCTGAATTATAAATTTGGTTGTTAGATATAGAATCCAGGGTGCTGGATTAGTGTTTGCCTTATTACATGTTAATGAATAATTTATGATATGAAAAGCGAATGTTAAATCATATAAATGTGATGCTATGGCATGGTTAAGTGCTTAAGCAGAGTTTAGCTGGACTTAAATTTGAGTGTTGACCGACTAGACCGTCGGGATGTTAAGATTGTGTAAGTTTTAACTCAAACTTAATAGTCTAACTGATACTAAGTCTTATGTGAATTATAGACTGATATGGTTGTATGGTAATGTGTTTAGGTTATTCTGTGATATATATAACAGTATTATACTGTGATGATATTATTCTTATTATTGGAGATCTATATTTTTAATATTAGGTCTTCGGGGTAAAGCGTTATAAATTGCGTTGCGGTAATCAACGGTTCAGGCAAGTTTCTTTGTACTTAACTCTAATAAGAGTGTTTTATTCAAGCTTATGGTTAATCATTGTTGATTGCCACGAAAATTGTATTCTGTACATCTTGCATGTATAAGTCAGGTATGAAAGGCTGATCACCTTCATTACCAGTTGGTTCAGAAATGTTTGTTCATGTAAAATACTTGTTCAGTCAAAAGTTTGTTCGTGCTAGTTCTCAATTATATTGATGAATTATAGCAAGCTCATTATTCATACTCTTCAATCATGATATATCGTTATATTGTTGTATATAAACTTGCTGGACAACTTTCATGCTCACCCTTGCTATATCATGATAAAACATTGCAGATAAGGCGAATGCGTTCGGATACAGGAAACGGTTAAAGCCAAGTTCAGCTTGGGATATAAAGTGCGGCTAGTTTGTAATAACGTATTTTGATAAATGTGTTGTATGATAGAAAGTCTATGATTTGTGTATAAGTTAAGGTTACTCGACCTTGGGGAATAGTGCGTAATGTATTGTATAAACAATTTATGTTTATATCTTCCGCAATTAGTGATAGAATTAGTATACCGGATCCGTGGTGATTTGGGGCCCGGATTCGGGGATGCTACAATTATTTTCAAGAAAAACGTTTTTCAAAGGTTGGTGAGCATCTTTAACATGTGCTTGGTGGCTGAAATCTGATTCCTTGGTGGTGGGCTTGAATATTTGATAAATATTAATATTTTATTAATTTAGTCTCCTTTGGCGTTCTAGCATTTTCATATAAATAGAGGGCTATTAGAATTGAAAATCACACCAGAAACAAAGTTTTTTCACTTTCTCTCTCTATATTATCGAGCATATTCTTGTGAGTATACTTTGAGTGTTGCTATACGCTGCGAGTTTCTGTCAGCACTATACCGAAATTCAGTCAGAAGTACGGTTATTTTGAGGTAAGGGATGTTGTTTCTTCTTAAATGATATTATCTTCTTCAATATCATTATGCCAAAATATTGTTCTGAACTTTTAATCAATTTGGAACTTTTTCATGTCGGAGTTACTATTCATGAGTTACTATTCACGAGTACTATTCACGAAGCGTGATGATGTTTTTGTGAAATTTCTATCTTTTGGTGTCGGAGTTACTATTCACGTGTACGACACTATTCACGTATATGACACTATTCACGAATACGACACTATTCATCGAAAAATAAAATTTCTTCTTTTTGTCCAAAATATCTATTTTGGCTACTATCTTTGATTGCATCCATGTTTTGATCGTTATTTTTTGAGTTTTGCTTCAAAATCAGTTGTTATGAGGTATTATTGATCTTGGACAAACTGTTGTACGAATCCCTAATATTTGTCCTTCTATCTCACTGGATTCGTTCTTAAAAATGTTTTTCATCATCCTCAGTCCTTAATGGTGATACTTGATGAATATCTTTGGCCTGTACTGAAAAGATGAATGATTAAATTGATGAATCTCTTTGGCCCGTAGTGCAAAGATGAACAGGTGTTGAGATGAACATGACCAACTGGTGATACAAATGAATATCTTTGGCCTGTAGTGCAAAGATGATTAAAGATGTATATTGATTGTTGTTACAGGGATGAAATATTGATGATGGACTTTTAAATCTTAGAAGACAGTAGAATTCATTCTCTACGTGACTCTTCTAATGGATTGCTATTTCCGCTGCATTTGTTGATCTAAAACTTGTTGTCTATTATATTTTATCAGATTTTTCCCTGTTGAAGACTAACGATAATTTGTTGTATATTATCTTAGTCATAATATTCTTTACTGGGCTAGTTGAGCTCACCTTTTCCTTTTTGTTCCATTTTTCTTCTCAGGAGGTGAGAACATAGCAGAATCGAGTCGGGGTATGAAGTGATGGTTCTAGGAAGATGTTTTAGCAGTCCTCACTATTTCTATAAAATAGTGTTTGAATAATTGTAATGAGGACTTATTTGCGTGTGGATATTGTCTAGAAGACAATATTTGTATTTAAATTCACAGTATGTATTGTCGTATTTCCCACGACATTTGTATTATTGATGTTGTAGTTTGCTTTATGTACCATGTATTTGACGACTCAGAATGGGTGTTGTATACCTATTTTGGGGGCGTCACAGTTGGTATCAGAGCTTTGTGATATGGTCTCTGTCGGAGATCGGGGAATAGAACTAGGAGGGGAGAGATGAGTAAATCCTTCGCTAGTGTGTCCTATCTAAGCTTATATGTTGGTCGGTCATAATATAGGGATATTATGTGATATGTTAAATTGTTTAATTAACCCTTGTTTTATGGCAGTATTTAAGAATGGCCACTGAGAACGTTAACAATGGAGTTTATGAGACGGTGGAACAACCTTTAGTCACAAACTAGGAGAACGTGCAACAAGAAGGCAATACTCCTCCTGTAAACAACGTTACCGAGAAAACGATAAATGTTGGAATGTTTATGAACTTTTTGCAGTTCATGCAAAATCAGACGAGGGAGAGTCGTGTGCAAAATACGGGTGGAAATGATGGCAACGCACGGTCTGTCACAGCTAAGCAATTCAAGGAGTTGGGACCACCAGATTTCCATGGAAAGCCGGATCCGATCAAGGCAGAAACATGGGTCAAGCAAATTACCAAGATATTCGATGTCTTGGGATGCACGGAGGAACAGAAGGTTCCATTCGCTACCTTTATATTTCGTGGTGAAGCAGATTACTAGTGGGAATCTGTGAAGTGTACCCAACCAGATGCACTCAACATGTCTTCGGAAAGATTTCAGAAACTTTTCAATGACAAGTACTTTCCTGAAAGTATTCGTCATATGAAAGAGGTAGAGTTTATTAGACTCAAACAGAATAACATGACGATGTCTCAATACGAGGCAAATTTCGCAGAGTTGTCCAGGTTTGTACCTCATTTAGTGGAGAATGAGGAACGTATGACGCAGATGTTTTTGAGAGGTCTAAAACCCGAGATTCGTCAATACCTTATATCTCATAAATTTTCTCTAAATTCAGATGTTGTAAACAGGGCTTAGTTATTAGAGCGAGATAGTGAGTATACTCAACCGAGGGACCACAACCAGGGTCATATCGGTGACAGCAGTCATCAGAACGATGATAACCAACGAGGAGGAAAGAATACGGACATAGGCGGCAACCACTCTGGTGGTAATCGTGGCCATGAAAATAGAATAAGCGAGTCGGGAAGAGATTTTAAAAAGAGGAGATTCAACTATGACAATACGAAGACGTCAGTACCAGCAGCAACTAGTTCTAAGGGAGGAGAACGACCACCGGTCATATGCTATAAGTGCGGAAAAGAAGGTCATATCAGTTCAAACTGCCCACAACAGTTTAAGGTATGTTATAACTGTGGAAAGGAATGACATATCGCTCGAGATTGTACGGTAGGGAAACCAAGCCCAGTGGGGATGGTGACTCAAAAGGCTGTCCCTATAAAAGTCAAAGTCAATGGTTCCTGGAAGAGTGTTTGTCATGACTGGTCAGAATGAGAGGAACCCGAATGAAGTTAGCACGGGTTAGTTAATTATAAATTCTTACGAAGTTTATACCTTATTAGATACCGGTTCTACCCATTCATTTATCTTTCCTGCTTATACTCAACGTTTAAACTTGACTCCGGAGAAATTAGACTTTGACCTATCTGTGGAAACTCCGTTAGGAGAAACTTTCATCACATCCACTGTTTATAAATCTTGTTTGATCCAAGTTGGCACCATCGCATTACCTGTTGATCTTATTTCTTTAAAGATACTTGCTTTTGATGTGATTTTGGGAATTGATTGATTAACTATTCATCATGCCAAAATTGATTACTTTCGTAAGGTTGTTAGTTTTTATATTCCTAAGCAACCTGTTATTCGAATTCAAGCAACCAAACCATTGAAGTCAAAATTTTTCATATCAAGTCATAAAGCTATTCGTTTATTGAAAAACGGATGTCAAGCTTTCTTAGCCCATGTTATGGATTTGAATAAAGACATGTCATATTTGAATAATATTCCTGTTGTTATTGACTTTCCTGACGTATTTCCTGAAGAATTTCTTGGCTTACTCCCAAAGTGTGATATTGAATTTTGTATCGACTTTGAACCCGGTACAAAACCCATTTCTAAAATCTTATATCGAATGGCTCCTATTGAACTTCAGGAGTTAAAAACCCAATTATAGAAGTTGATACCCGAGCCTCTATCTTATGACTTCCTTTGTAGAATGCACCGAAGCCAAACTCTCCGTATGGGACGCCATATTCGTGCGGTAGTAAACTGATAGGTGCTATTGTGATGTGCTATCCAAGATTGGGATATGAGTCACATTTGAGAGCAACCTAAGTCAGTAATCGAAATACGTAGCTTTTTAGACTTAGTTGGTTATTATCGGAGATTCGTGGAAAGATTTTCTCAAATCACTAGTCCATTAACTCAGCTGACTCGTAGAGATACAAAATTCTAATGGAGCAAGGAATGTGGGAAGAGCTTTCGAAAGAACTCAATAGGAGACTCATTTTGGTACATGTTCTGACCATACCATCCTGGAAAAGCGAATGTGGTAGCTGACGTGTTGAGTAAAAGATCGTATACGAGTACGAATGCGATATTGTCAATGACCCATTTCATATAACTTACAAATGATAGATATAGAGTTAAAGACTCTAGGGACTCACGTGATGATATACAAGTAGAACCGACTTTAATCGATAAAGTTAAAAACGTTCAAGCTACACACCGGAGCTGATGAATATGAAGAAGGAGGTACAAGAAGTTGTTATTCCAAAAGCGAGAATTGGCGAGGTGAGGAAAGCTCAAACCTTTGATTTATTAGTCCATTTGAAATCCTAGATCGAATAGGAACTGTGACCTATAGACTCTTTTTACCGCCAAGTATGACGCGTGTTCATAACGTTTATCACGTATCGATGTTACGTAAATATGTGGACGACCCGAACCATGTTATTGAGTTAGAACCGGACGAGATAGCCGAAGACTTAACGTATGAAGAGGTACCTGCCAAGATTTTGGATAGGAAGAAGTATATCCTACGCACGTAGGTCATACCACAAGTTAATGTTTTGTGGAAAAACTATGCTATTGAGGAAATGACCTGGGAGTTGGAAACAGAAATGAAAGCGAGGTATCCTCATCTTTTCGAAACACCAGGTACATACATCAATTTCGAGGACGAAATTTCATAAGGATGGGAGGTTGTAACACCCCAAATTATTAATAAATGAAATTTAATTTTCTCTATTTATTATTTTGAAATAGTAAGGGTTGAATTGATTAATGTGGTTAGTTATGGGTAAAATGCGCGAATATTTTAAAAATAAGCAGGTGGTTATAAAATATTAATTGTTGTCGGAGAATATTCGTGAAATATTCTTGCTGTCGGGGAATATTCGTACGACGACGCAGTCTTTTGTGGGCCCATAACGGAAAAGCGATTAGATTAAGAAAACGACAAGTATAAGTTATTTATAAATAACGGCACAGGTTATTACCGTTAACACTGTTGGAATACCCGGGGGTTAAAACACAGTAATACGCGTTGTTGCACAGTAGCACACGGTATTGCACCAATTATTGATTCTTACGTAAGAATGCACTACTCAATAATTGTTACAGTAATTACTGTTCAGTATTTTATTTTATTGATTCAATAATTGCTGCGTTAATTTTTTTTATATTACTGTTGTTTCAATAATTGTCACTACATAATATTTTCCATTATCGAAGCAATAATTCATATTATCTGGATAATATTATTAGAAATATTATTGGCAATGTCTAGAAAGTTCTATCTAAGGAGAGGTTTGGTCACCTAATTGCGCGCCAGTAAGGAGAACATTCTTATTGGAAAGCCCCCTCTTTCCTGGGAACGGTCCTGATTGTCATTAATGTGATTCTGTAATATGTTTTTAAAAATTCGTTCTTAAAAATAGTTTTTCATCATCCTCAGTTCCTTAATGGTGATACTTGATGAATATCTTTGGCCTGTAGTGCAAAGATGAATGATTAAACTGATGAATCTCTTTGGCCCGTAGTGCAAAAATGAACATGTGTTGAGATGAACATGACCAACTGGTGATACAAATGAATATCTTTAGGCTTGTAGTGCAAAGATGATTAAAGATGTATATTGATTGTTGCTACAGGGATGAAATATTGATGATGGACTTTTAAATCTTAGAAGACAGTAGAATTCATTCTCTACGCTGACTCTTCTAATGGATTGTTATTTCCGCTGCATTTGTTGATCTAAAACTTGTTGTCTATTATATTTTATCAGATTTTTCCCCGTTGAAGACTAACGATAATTTGTTGTATATTATCTTAGTCATAATATTCTTTACTGGGCTAGTTGAGCTCACCCTTTCCTTTTTGTTCCATTTTTCTTCTCATGAGGTGAGAACATAGCAGGATCGAGTCGGGGTATGGAATGATGGTTCTAGGAAGATGTTTTAGCAGCCCTCACTATTTCTATAAAATAGTGTTTGATAATTGTAATGAGGACTTATTTGCGTGTGGATATTGTCTAGAAGACAATATTTGTATTTAAACTCACAGTATGTATTGTCGTATTTCACACGATATTTGTATTATTGAAGTTTTAGTTTGCTTTATGTACCATGTATTTGGCAACTCAGAATGGGTGTTGTATACCTATTTTGGGGGCGTCACAGGTAGATTGTTGGTATAATCATGACTAGGTTTCTCTTGGCTAGTAGTGAAAAGTTGAATTGTGACTGGTATGATCATGACCATTGACTTTATAATTGAATATCTTTAGCTTAAGTACAAAGGTGAAATAATCAACATGGTTATAATTATTGTTTCTATAAATTCTGAAATGATTATATATTTCTTTGAGATATTAATATATTTGGCCTATAGTGCAAATAGTGAACTGTTGATGAATATATTTGGCCTATAGTGCAAATATGAACTGTTGAGGAATATCTTTGGCCTGTAGTGCAAAGATAGTTTATTGATGAATATCTTTGGCCCGTAGTGAAAGGATGACATGTTGTTGAATATCTTTGGTCGTATTGCAAAGATGGTCTATTGACGAATATCTTTGGCCCGTAGTTCAAAGATGAATTTATCAGTATGATTATGAACATAAAATGTGATTTGGTATAACCATGATCTTTGATGTTTTAGGTGAAGATAGGTTATGAAAATTATCTTCGTCCTGGATGAGAAGAGGAATTTAGAACCACAATTATGATTATGAGTTATTCATATGATTGTGGAAAGGAATTGTTGAGTGATGTTACAGGGATAAAATATTGTTGGTGGATTTTTAACATGAAGAAGATAATAGACTTTATGGTCTATTTGACTCTTCTAATGGATTGCTCGTTCCGCTGCAACTATGGTTGAAAAGTTTTATCATCTACCATATGTTCTAAATCTCTGATTTATTACTGATGAAGGCTATTGATAATTTAATTATCTTTAGTCATGATATTCTTTACTGAGCTAGTTGTGCTCACCCTTTTGCTTCACAATTCCTTTCAGGTAATAAAAGTGTAGCTGGGTCGAGTGGGGGAACAGGGGAATAAAATGGTGGTCTATAGCTGTTGAGGGTGAGGCGAACCCAATGTTGGAAGGGTGTTTTGTCACTATCATATAAGATATCTAATGACATACAACCTCATATCATCATAAGACAGGGATGTGCTCATCCACTTGTTGAGTATATATACGAGCACTACGTATATAATCTTGGTGTTTGTTTGAAGTATAATTCTCAATTAGAGACAATGGAGATAATGATATGTCAAGAGAAGACTTACCATTAGGAAGAATATGATAGTAATCTTCTTGTTTTTCTTTGGGGTCTATTAGGTCAACCAAGGATAATTCTGTGGCCATATGATATCTATCATAACCTAGACGCATGGCCTCTCATGTACGAAGGTTTCCTTGAGCACTTCCCAAAGATTTTAATTTCTAAAACAATTTTTGACTATACCTTTCTGTAAGGTGTTACTGTGAGGCGCTGTCAACGGTTGGGACATGTGTCACATTTGGTATATATTTGTATCCAAACTCACATCATATGTGTTGTTGTATTTTGTACGACAATTGTTGTAATAAAGTTGTAGTTATTTTCTGTACCATGTATTTGGCGACTCAGAATGGGTTGGATGGAATGGACCTATTTTGGGGTTGTCACACTTGTGGTCACACAACAAACTATATATAAATAAATTGGTAGACAACTCCTTGTCAATTACATCATCATGTAACTCCTTATGTTTTGTCTCTTAGATTATTTTGATGAAGTGGTGGAACATCCGAATCAAAATTATCTAAGTTAAGTCCAACCTAGCACATCCATATATTCAAAAATGAAAAATATTGTCCTTGTGGTGACAGAACAAAACAATATTGTTCAATTTTCTTTATAAGCATCAAATGTGATAAATTAACATCTTAATTACTTAATACTTGCCTTGTGGTGACACAACAAACTCATATTAAATATTTAATACTCTATTAATTTTATCATGCTAGAAGGCGATGTTCGATATTCTAAATATCTTTGAACGCTTAAGATTTAATATATAAAAACTTTGAGGGATTTGTTATTATTTGTCTCATCTTGTTTAGCGCGCATGCAAATATATATATAAAATACGCGACATATTATTTAACATGCGAAGCATGTTCGCATAATATCTAATATATATATATATATATATATAATACTAGCATGCACATATAGAATACTATATTCTACCCGGATTGATTATGAATTTTTATTCTAATTTGGTTCACTAGAGCCACCAAATGAACCAAAAGGTCAAACCCTAGGGTGCAAGAATAAACATTTAAATATAACTATTACATTTAAATCCGGGCTCCATTACAAACGGGTCTTCGATCGCTCCTTGCTCCTTGATCTCCGGTTCTTCAAAAAATTCTAACTAATCCTATACAATTAAACTATTTAATTAAAATAGAAACCTTGATCATCAATCAAGGGGAAGTACATAGGAGAGAGGTAGAATTTACATCAAGAAGAAAAATAGAAAAGATGAGGTACGCATATCCCATTTAATAAAACTCATTCATTCAAATATTTAACTAAAATAAATTCAATCTCATTGGTCAATAGTTCATAATCAATCCCAATTATTAACATACATATCATCATATGTATCAATAAATAAAATCATTCCATATATTTATGAATATCATTTAATGGGCAATTTATATTGCATGAAATTCAATTTCAAGATTAAAATAAACTCTTTATTTTAATTATAAAATTATTAAAATATTATAATCTTATATAGAATATAATATTCGTGCGCGTGAATACTATATAACCGTTCCACCTGTTAACTATTATATATATATATATATATGTATGATTAATATTATATATATATGAGTAAATCTATACACACATCCAATTTACATTCTCCTTACCGATACGCCAGAGCTCGGGTCGTTTTGAATTTTTTTCCCTTTCTGTTCCATATCTCACCACTCCTCCTCTTCCTCCGTTAATTGTCATCTGTCCCAATTTCTCTCAAATCCAATCATGGGTTTTTAAGCCGATAGAAAAACTTGAAAACCCAAAAATTGATCAGAAATCATCCTATTTTTGTTATAATTCCCCATTAGTCCAAGTGGGTCTAATTGGATTGAAAGTATAGAAATACAATATAAATATTATGCACATGTAAGTGCATGCAATTGAAGCAACATGAGCAAATTAGAACATTTCTATTAAAGAAAATCAGTACATAACACCCTCCACTTCGAAATCTTGAGAACAAATTCCCCAACTTCCTCCGTTATATTCTTCGTCCTCTTCTTCTTCGCCTTCAAACTGTAACAAATTCATTGCAAACCTAAAAATCTTCGTCACTGCCTTATTAGAGGAAAGAAAGGAAAGACTCATTTTGAAGCGGGGAGGGACGGAGGAGGGAGGTGGTGGAGCGAAGAAGTCGGCGACGCTGCGGAGTTGGCGGCTGATAGTTTGACCGAGGACGGAGAAGTCTTCTTTGACGGTGGGAGGTGTAGTAAGGTATTGATCTTGGTGATCTTCTATTGCTGAGGATTTGAAGGTATTTCTTCATCAGATGAAAACGATTTGCTTGGAGAAGAGAGAGAAATTGGGACAGAGGACATTAACATAGGAGGAGTAGGAGTGGTGATTTGTGGGACAGAAAGTAAAAAAAAAATATCCAAAACGATCCAAGCTTCCGCGTATCGGTAAGGAACGTGTAAAATAGATGTGTGTGTAGATTTACTCTAACTATTATCATTAGTATATATAACTATTATATATCATATATATATATATATATATATAAACCAAAGTTAAAAAAAACAGACCATCACGTGGCCAACAGATTATTAACCAAAGGAATGATAATTAATATATATAGTATATATGGTTCTAAAAATCTCCTGGGCCACGTTTTTTTTTCTTGAAAAACCGTGATAGCAGTTCGCAATTTAACAGGCTTTCGGAACTTATAACATTTTTTTTTACTTTCATAAAATAATAATTTTATACAACAAATTATACTCAATAAATCATTTTAAATACATACCCATACATATATGGAATCAAAACAATTACTCCCTCCGTCCCAAATTAACTGCTCAATTTTGACCTTTTTTAGTCAAATTGACTATTTTTAGAATTAATAATTAAACATATATAAATATATTTCTGAAATTATAAAAAATAGGATTAGTAATAAATTGTATATACTTTCTTTTGGTTATAATTTCTTCACCTATATTTTAGCAAAAATAGTAAAAAGATTAGTTTTAAAAATGGTCAATTTGACTTTAAAAAGTCAAAACTGAGCAATTAATTTGGGACGGAGGGAGTAATAATTAGCATAAAGTTTGGCTCATAATATCACAGTTAGGTTTTGTGAAAATCAAAGTAGCAATCAAATTACAAAAATAGCGGAAGCATAATAAAAGCAGATTTTAAAATTTTTCACAAACCAATTACCCGAATAATCTTTTATGCATATTATTAGTTAAAACGAAGAACAAGAAGTTATGTAATCATACCCTTGTAGATACGAACTTCCACAGGTACGAGTTCAACTCCTACTTCTCCGCGATCTCCTTGAATCTCCGAGAAGATTCCTTCCTTTGATCAATGTAAGCCACCCAAGTTTATGGCCTCTAGAGGTGATCCACCAAGGAAAAAGAATTTTCAAGAAGAATGGTGTATTGGCTCAAACCCTAATTTTTTCTATCTCTATAGAAAAAGGGGGCGTACTCTCCAACTTTAGAAATTACGTATATTTGATATCTCATATAAGACTCTTCTTATAAAGATATCAGGTAACCCTATTTTAATTAAAATAAGATATTATTTATATAATTAAATTCTTTTAATTAAATAGGCTCCCTAATCTTATTAGGGATAATTAATTAAACTCCTTTAACTAATTTTTCCTCCTAATCCTATTAGGAATAAATGAGAGTACTTATATTAAATTAATTCCTAAACTCTTTTAGAAATTAAAATAATAATAATATTAATAAGACTCCTCTTATTAATTTATATTTAATATTTATAAAATATTAAATAATAAATGTTAAGCTATTTAATTTATTCTATCACCATAGATTAAATTAAATATACTTAACATATTATTACGATTATGTCATTAACTTCTTAAATAATTATTCTTTCTTTTATGGTGTGACCCTTTAGGTTCTCCATATTAAATCGGTTGTGAATAAATCAATTAGAACAATTCTAATCTTATTTAAATAAATAAATTAAACGATTAATTTATTTAAATAAATAATATTTATTTTACAATAGGGATAAGCCTCCCTAGCGTTCAACGACTTTCCAGATAATATAGATTTCAACATTAATCATAAAAGAACCTTTGAGTAAATAGTTACCGTACAATTCAATCTTTCCACCATACAATATCCCAATTAAATATAAGACATAGAATTACTGTCAAGTCTTATTTTATTTAATTATATGTATTTTGATTCCCTATAATGCACAACTCCTAATGACTGCAAATTAGAAACTACTTTCTAATTTCATTCCACCTTGGCCAAGGATTCCTGGGTTGTCATTTTTCGAATCACATAAGAATATTATTTATTTATTTAAATAAGATTAATAGTTTAAATAAGATTATTCCGTGGTTGTGATATTATTTATGAATAAAATTGATGATAAACTTTTTAAATCAGAGAAGATAGTAGATATCATGCTCTGCTTGACTCTTCTAATGGATTGCTTGTTCCGCTGCAGTTAAACTTGACGTTTATTATATTTTATCAGTTTAACACTGTTGAAGGCTAAAGATAATTTATTCTACATTATCTTAGTCATAATATTTCTTACTGGGCTAGTTGAGCTTACCCTTTGTTTTCATTGTTCTCTTCAGAAAATGAGAATATAGCTGGTACTAGTCGGGGAACGGAGTGATGGTCCAGCTGTTTGCATTAGTAGTCCTCATTATTCAGTGAAATAGTGTGATAATAATTATAATGAGGACTTTATTTGAGTTTGGATACTCTCTACGAGACATTATCCGTGTTGAAACTATCAGCTACGTTTTGTCGTACTGTATAAAAGAAGTTTGTATTTAAATTATGTACCATGTATTTGGCGACTCAAGATGGGTGATGTATACCTATTTTGAGGGCGTCACAAATGACCCAACAACTGTTTGAGAACTGGAAAAGGAATCCAGCTGAGAATGTACGAATGATGTCTGAGTCCAGGGGTAGGACTGCTGATGCAAAGGAGTCGGGGATTCCGGGAAATACGTCTGTTGTAGCAACCCCGAATCCGGGCCCCAAATCACCTCAGATCCGGTATACTATTTCTATCACTATTTGCGGAAGATATAAACATAAATTGTTTATACATTACATTATACACTATTTTCCCCAAGGTCGAGTAACCTTAAATTAAACACCATTCATAAAATATCTATTACACAACAATATTTATCAAAATATATTATTACAAACTAGCCGCACATTTAACCCAAGTAGAACTTGACTTTAACCTTTTCCTATGTCCGAACGCATTCGCCTTATCTGCAATGTTTATCATGATATAGCAAGGGTGAGCATGAAAGTTGCCCAGCAAGTTTAAATACAACAATATTACGATATATCATGATTGAAGAGTATGAATAATAAGCTGGCTATAATTCATCAATATAATTGAGAACTAGCACGAACAAACTTTTGACTGAACAAGTTTTAAACATGAACAAACATTTCTGAACCAACTGGTAATGAAGGTGATCAGCCTTTTATACCTGACTTATACATGCAAGATGTACAGAGTACAATTTTCATGGCAATCAGCAATGATTAACCATAAGCTTGAATAAAACACTCTTATTAGAGTTAAGTACAAAGAAAACTTGCTTGAACCGTTGATTACCGCAACATAATTTATAACGCTTTACCCCGAAGACCTAATATTAGTATATAGATCTCCAATATTAGAATAATATCATCACAGTATAATACTGTTATATTTATACACACAGAATAACCTAAACACAATACCACATAACCTATCAATCTATACAGCACATAAGACATAGCATCAAGTCAAACTATTTCAGTCTGAGTTGAACCCGACACAATTCTATCGTCCTGACGGTCTAGTCGGACGAATATCGAGTTTAAGTTCAATTAAACTCTGTCTAACCACTTAACCATTATCACAAATAATTTCTTATCAGACAAAATATTTTTCCTAGGCTCGTAATAATTTTCGGATAATTATTACCATTTATCAACATTTTTCAATCCTTAAAACTGTATTTAAATAAATTAAATACCACATAATTACTTAATCATTAATATTCATTTAATATAAAATATTAATGAAAATCCTTCCATAATATTATAATATAATTATAATATATCAATGTATTTTTAATACCTTAAAATCATAATTATATGATTTTTAAACACTTAAATCCATTATCCGATAATTACTATTAATATTAAAATATTAATATTTTCATGCCAAAATATCAAAAGCTATAATTTATAACTCAAAATATTTTATAACACTTAAATAATTTTTATATGATTTTTAAATCATTAATACTATTTTTCCATAATTTATTTAATATATTTATTAAATAAACTAATTACCATTAATAATAAATTATTAATGAATTTCATCACAAAATATTAAAAGTCATCAAAAATAACTTAAAAATATTTTCTTATACCATAATATTATTTTTCATGATTTTTCATGAATTAAAACCATTTTTAAATAATTTATTTAATATTATAATTAAATAAATAAATACCATTTATATTCCAAAAATATTAAATATTTTCAAAATATACTCAAAATAGTTAAAAACTATTTTTCAGACTTTAAAATAATTTTTTCGAAATTTATTTTGTATTTTTAATAATTAAAAACCATTTTTTTTTCTAATTTTTAATTAATTTCCGGAAAATAATAATAAAACTGTCGCTAAAGGGCTATAGCTACACTTTCTGTCGCTATAGGTGTTCTTGAATGTTCTTGAGCTTCATAGTCAGATTGCAGGGTACCTAGTTTGACCAAGTCTAAAACTTTGTGGTTTATGATTCTGGGCGGTTTGATGTGTTACACATGTAGTATCAATGTAATACTACACTAACAAACAAGTTTCAGGACCAAATAACAACACATCAAGAAGTTATTAGCCGATTAAAACGTTGTCAGAGGCCTGCTGGGAATTCTGGGTTTTCCAGATTCCCAGTCAGTTTCGAGGGACTACATTATGGCTAAATGTTATACATGATTCAAACATGTTCCACGTGATTTTAATGTTCAATACTTGAGTAGTTATGTCAAGGTACAATAAACAATCACCAGATCATCTAAACAACAACGGATGAACAAGATTCAAGCCGGTCAAACTATGATTCAAGTACTGTTCTTGAACAAATCTGGGTTTTCCAGATTGTTCTTGAAGCAGTTCGGTCAACTACGTTTGACCATAAATATTTATGATTCTAACAAGTATCTGAGTGATATAAAGACTGCAGTATGAAGTATTCATGTCATGCTACACGATCAAACCAACTAATTATCATAAACACCAACAGACTGCAAGATCTGAGCATTCAAAACTGGTTGTCAGACTTTTCTGGGTAATCTGGGTTACCCAGATTCATTCAGTCATGGTCGGTCAACGACCTTTGACTGCCTATATCTCACGATCTAGACATGCTATGAACCTGATTCAAGTTGCAGAATGAAGAACACATAGCATACTACAGATCTATAACATAAAACACACAAAAGAACTTAACATATACAGATCTAAAGGCCCTGACATTTGCTTGTCAGGCCATTTTTTTTAACATTTCCAGATTTCATAAAATGCTAGATCCAAGGACTTTGATGTTATGGATCTGTGTTCTAGCAACCCAGATCACTATATGACACCCTATTACACATATTTAACCAACAAACAACAACATTAAACATCAAAATCATAGATTTGCAAAGTTAGGGCTTTTATACCTTTTTGCTCAAATCTTTGATTTAGCATTCCTTAACTGATCCTGGTGATCTAGAGGCTCAACTAAGGACTGATTTACTTGTGATTTTCGGAGGTTTAGAAAAGAGAGAGAGAGTTGGTGAGAGCAAGATAGAAAATGAGCAATTTTGTGACTTTCTCTCTCCTCAATCTCTTATAAGTAGATGTAATGTATAGGGCTGCTGATTTGGGGACTGATTTGCTGGATTATAGGCACATGCTAGTGCTAGGGTTGGTCACCGATGATTTGCTGGATTTTAGGCACATGCTAGTGCTAGGGTTGGTCACCAACTCACACTAAGGCAAAACTTGCAAGTTACATCCAATAATACACTTAAGGGGCATAGTTGTTATTTCCTTAAATTTCTAGAATTTGCATTTTGATGAAACCCTTAGGGTTTAGGGTTTGGACATTTTAGGGTTTAGGTTTTAACCCTTAACTTTGCAAATTTAATTTCTAACATTTTCGAATTTCGGTTATAAAAATAGAAAATTAACATTTTCTAACTTATAATTAGAATTTTCTAATTATATAAAAATTTCTTAATCATAAATTCATTCTTGCTAATTAGGATTAGCATTTCCTAATTACAATCGCTAATAAAGCAATTAGGGTCAAAAATGGTCATTAGAGTTCAAAATCCTTGAATTAGGGTTTCTAATAGAAAAGTTATGATTTTCTAAATTAGAATTTAGATTTCGTAATTAGATTAGAATTTTCTAATTACTCATAAATTGAAATAATTAGGATTAGGGTTTCCTAATTAACATTGCTAATTTTAGCAATTAAATCCATAATTGAGCATTAGGGTTTCTGACGAAACAATTAGGGTTCCAAAAATTAGAAATTAGGGTTTGTTAATTAATTAACCTTTACCCTAATTAATACTTAATTAATAGCACAAAAGCATTACAATTCTCCGTTATATTCCCAGATTAGGGTTTCATTTTATCAGAATCTAAAATTAGGGTTTTCAGATCTGGTATTAGGGTTTGCTAATAATCAATTAAGATTTTAAATAATTCATTAGGGTTTTCTCTAATTAATTTAATATTAATGACGTTTAACCTTGTACATAACATTACATTCCCAATCTAGGGTTTTCAATATCCAATTTAGGATTTCATACTTCCAGAACTGAAACTAGGGTTTCCAGAACCGATTTCTAGAGTTTCTTATTAGACGTTAGGGTTTTCTAACTGAACGCTGTCGTTCTTAATATATACTTAGGGTTTATCACAGATGTAATTTATCTGATCAACCCATGACCCTTAACCACATTCTGAACACATCATTAACCATAAACACAGAACATATTCACATAAATCGTTAATCCCGAATAATTCACCTATTTCCTTTACCGAATTTTGAAATTCTCAAAATTCAATCCCAATAACATTAAACGCATACACTTATTTTCTGTCTAGGTCTATTATTTGACCTTAAATCCATCATTTAAGATTTTAATAATTTGCCCAAATTCTCGGGTTATCACATTCACCCCTCCTTATAAGAATTTCGTCCCCGAAATTCGCCTTACACCTTACACCGTGCACCTTACACCATTCACACATATCACATGTTACCCAATACACCACTCACAAGAGTAAAAGTTTTTAAATTGTGCTGAGGGGTCATATAGACCATGAACACATTTAGTTTTAACGGTAATGATCATACCGCAAAACAATACATTACTTGGTCTGTTTACAATCACAAAGAAGGTAAACTACCATTACTAGTACTTTAGGTGATCAGCCCATCGCACAGTTACGTCATGCATAACGTATTAATCATTTTTAGCGAACATTTACGCTACTAGATTGGATTATTTATCCAAACATTATCGTTCACCTCAGCCTTATCATAGGATTCCGTACCAAAGTAATTTGGTTCGGGAAATTCTTTCAATAAACACTTGGAGTTTTTATAACATTAGTCTAGCTGAATCAAATAGCATAGACTCATATCAATAATTCAATTCAATTGAATTATTTAGGTGTAGCCAAACCCCGTTGGCAAATTAAAATTTTTGAAAACATTTTCGAGAATGACGTCATGATGCCGCACTGTATTTACAGTCCGTTGAGGATTCTGTCATTTGGTGATTTTTTCACGATAAATCATACCATAGTAGAATAGTGACTTCAGGTCAAATTCACACTAAGTAATAATGCCTTGATGACTCCATCATTTTTATCATCTCTGCACCAGGTTACATGGTACATAAGTGATAAATAAAAACAATTTTTGATATTTCAAAACATTTGCGTCTAGCCGAAATAAGTAGCATAGACTGTACTTTAAACCGTTTCAAAAATAATTACGAGTCTACATTTTTTTAAAAGGCACATAGTGCGTATTTAGCTTGATGTCAAAAATTTCGAAGTTTAGCATAACTAGGAGTTTAGGAAAACCTAAGTAACCACTAATGATCATTTGCTTAATAATCTATCTGTTCCTATAATCCTTAACACTCCATTCACACACAACTATACCCAATTCATAAAACCACACTTATGAGTTCATAACCTGGCCACAATTATATGAGTTTAAGAACTTACCCTAGTCTGACCTTTGACGTCCGTTCGCTAAGGGATCATAAACATTTCATATAACTATGCGTCAAGAATGTCACATAAGTATGAGTTCTAAGAACTCGTACTTAATCCTATATTCTCTACCTATGTCCTATTTATCTATATATAACAACTAGCGTGACACAACATTTCAATTATTACCAATGCCACCAACTAAGTAGTTTTTAGACCAAGTACAATTCCCCGCTCATACAAGGAATCATACAACTCAGTTGCTGACACGAGTCCTCATTGAAATCCCTACCTAATCTTAACCCCCTTTTTCAATACGAATTCAATTCGTATTCATAATCCATAACTCTTTCATGAGTTTCCATAGTACCATTTCATAGTACAACTTTCACACAGCATCTTGCTGTAAACTTTTCAATCAGTAAATTGATTCATTTCCCATATCATAACCTTTATCAGATCATGGGGTGATCTTATCGTATATATTACGATTCAATTCCATGCACTATGATCGTTTTGTTTTACGATCTTCTATCCCTGCACTACTGTTCACCACTACTGTTCACCACTATAACTAGAGTTAGGGAACTCTGTGTCTTTACACTCGCCGAGATTCGTCTTTGAATCTTACCGACCAACTAACTCTATTTGAGTTAGTCTTATCCTAATCACTGCGGTTATTGGTCTCAGGTATTACTACCTAAGCTTCATAACCAACAGCTCTGATACCAACTGTAGCAACCCCGAATCCGGGCCCCAAATCACCTCGGATCCGGTATACTATTTCTATCACTATTTGCGGAAGATATAAACATAAATTGTTTATACATTACATTACACACTATTTTCCCCAAGGTCGAGTAACCTTAACTTAAACACCATTCATAAAATATCTATTACACAACAATATTTATCAAAATATATTATTACAAACTAGCCGCACATTTAACCCAAGTAGAACTTGACTTTAACCTATTCCTGTGTCCAAACGCATTCGCCTTATCTGCAATATTTATCATGATATAGCAAGGGTGAGCATGAAAGTTGCCCAGCAAGTTTAAATACAACAATATTACGATATATCATGATTGAAGAGTATGAATAATAAGCTGGCTATAATTCATCAATATAATTGAGAACTAGCACGAACAAACTTTTGACTGAACAAGTTTTAAACATGAACAAACATTTCTGAACCAACTGGTAATGAAGGTGATCAGCCTTTCATACCTGACTTATACATGCAAGATGTACAGAGTACAATTTTCATGGCAATCAGCAATGATTAACCATAAGCTTGAATAAAACACTCTTATTAGAGTTAAGTACAAAGAAAACTTGCCTGAACCGTTGATTACCGCAACACAATTTATAACGCTTTACCCCGAATACCTAATATTAGTATATAGATCTCCAATATTAGAATAATATCATCACAGTATAATACTGTTATATTTATACACACAGAATAACCTAAACACAATTACCACATAACCTATCAATCTATACAGCACATAAGACATAGCATCAAGTCAAACTATTTCAGTCTGAGTTGAACCCGACACAATTCTATCGTCCCGACGGTCTAGTCGGACGAATATCGAGTTTAAGTTCAATTAAACTCTGTCTAACCACTTAACCATTATCACAGATAATTTCTTATCAGACAAAACATTTTTCCTAGGCTCGTAATAATTTTCGGATAATTATTACCATTTATCAACATTTTTCAATCCTTAAAACTGTATTTAAATAAATTAAATACCACATAATTACTTAATCATTAATATTCATTTAATATAAAATATTAATGAAAATCCTTACATAATATTATAATATAATTATAATATATCAAAGTATTTTTAATACCTTAAAATCATAATTATATGATTTTTAAACACTTAAATCCATTATCCGATAATTGTTATTAATATTAAAATATTAATATTTTCATGCCAAAATATCAAAAGTTATAATTTATAACTCAAAATATTTTATAACACTTAAATCATTTTTATATGATTTTTAAATCATTAATACTATTTTTCCATAATTTATTTAATATATTTATTAAATAAACTAATTACCATTAATAATAAATTATTAATGAATTTCATCACAAAATATTAAAAGTCATCAAATATAACTTAAAATATTTTCTTATACCATAATATTATTTTTCATGATTTTTCATGAATTAAAACCATTTTAAATAATTTATTTAATATTATAATTAAATAAATAAATACCATTTATATTCCAAAAATATTAAATATTTTCAAAATATACTCAAAATAGTTAAAAACTATTTTTCAGACTTTAAAATAATTTTTTCGGAATTTATTTTGTATTTTTAATAATTAAAAGCCATTTTTTTTCTAATTTTTAATTAATTTCCGAAAAATAATAATAAAACTGTCGCTAAAGGGCTATAGCGACAATTTCTGTCGCTATAGGTGTTCTTGAGTGTTCTTGAGCTTCATAGTCAGATTGCAGGGTACCTAGTTTGACCAAGTCTAAAACTTTGTGGTTTATGATTCTGGGCGGTTTGATGTGTTACACATGTAGTATCAATGTAATACTACACTAACAAACAAGTTTCAGGACCAAATAACAACACATCAAGAAGTTATTAGCCGATTAAAACGTTGTCAGAGGCCTGCTGGGAATTCTGGGTTTTCCAGATTCCCAGTCAGTTTCGAGGGACTACATTATGGCTAAATGTTATACATGATTCAATCATTGTTCCACGTGATTTTAATGTTCAATACTTGAGTAGTTATATGTCAAGGTACAATAAACAATCACCAGATCATCTAAACAACAACGGATGAACAAGATTCAAGCCGGTCAAACTATGATTCAAGTACTGTTCTTGAACAAATCTGGGTTTTCCAGATTGTTCTTGAAGCAGTTCGGTCAACTACGTTTGACCATAAATATTTATGATTCTAACAAGTATCTGAGTGATATAAAGACTGCAGTATGAAGTATTCATGTCATGCTACACGATCAAACCAACTAATTATCATAAACACCAACAGACTGCAAGATCCGAGCATTCAAAACTGGTTGTCAGACTTTTCTGGGTAATCTGGGTTACCCAGATTCATTCAGTCATGGTAGGTCAACGACCTTTGACTGCCTATATCTCACGATCTAGACATGCTATGAACCTGATTCAAGTTGCAGAATAAAGAACACATAGCATACTACAGATCTATAACATAAAACACACAAAAGAACTTAACATATACGGATCTAAAGGCCCTGACATTTGCTTGTCAGGCCATTTTTTTTTAACATTTCCAGATTTAATAAAATGCTAGATCCAAGGACTTTGATGTTATGGATCTGTGTTCTAGCAACCCAGATCACTATATGACACCCTATTACACATATTTAACCAACAAACAACAACATTAAACATCAAAATCATAGATTTGCAAAGTTAGGGCTTTTATACCTTTTTGCTCAAATCTTTGATTTAGCATTCCTTAACTGATCCTGGTGATCTAGAGGCTCAACTAAGGACTGATTTACTTGTGATTTTCGGAGGTTTAGAAAAGAGAGAGAGTTGGTGAGAGCAAGATAGAAAATGAGCAATTTTGTGACTTTCTCTCTCCTCAATCTCTTATAAGCAGATGTAATGTATAGGGCTGCTGATTTGGGGACTGATTTGCTGGATTATAGGCACATGCTAGTGCTAGGGTTGGTCACCAACTCACACTTGGGCAAAACTTGCAAGTTACATCCAATAATACACTTAAGGGGCATATTTGTTATTTCCTTAAATTTCTAGAATTTGTATTTTGATGAAACCCTTAGGGTTTAGGGTTTGGACATTTTAGAGTTTAGGTTTTAACCCTTAACTTTGCAAATTTAATTTCTAACATTTCCGAATTTCGGTTATAAAAATAGAAAATTAACATTTTCTAACTTATAATTAGAATTTTCTAATTATATAAAAATTTCTTAATCATAAATTCATTCTTGCTAATTAGGATTAGCATTTCCTAATTACAATTGCTAATAAAGCAATTAGGGTCAAAATGGTCATTAGGGTTCAAAACTTTTGAATTAGGGTTTCTAATAGAAAAGTTTTGATTTTCTAAATTAGAATTTAGATTTCGTAATTAGATTAGAATTTTCTAATTACTCATAAATTGAAATAATTAGGATTAGGGTTTCCTAATTAACATTGCTAATTTTAGCAATTAAATCCATAATTGAGCATTAGGGTTTCTGACGAAACAATTAGGGTTCCAAAAATTAGAAATTAGGGTTTGTTAATTAATTAATCTTTACCCTAATTAATACTCAATTAATAGCACTAAAGCATTACAATTCTCCGTTATATTCCAAGATTAGGGTTTCATTTTATCAGAATCTAAAATTAGGGTTTTCAGATCTGGTATTAGGGTTTACTAATAATCAATTAAGATTTTAAATAATTCATTAGGGTTTTCCCTAATTAATTTAATATTAATGACGTTTAACCTTGTACATAACATTGCATTTCCAATCTAGGGTTTTCAATATCCGATTTAAGATTTCGTACTTCCGGAACTGAAACTAGGGTTTCCAGAACCGATTTCTAGAGTTTCTTATTAGACGTTAGGATTTTCTAACTGAAACTTGTCGTTCTTAATATATATTTAGGGTTTGTCACAGATGTAATTTATCTGATCAACCCATGACCCTTAACCACATTCTGAACACATCATTAACCATAAACACAGAACATATTCACATAAATCCTTAATCCCGAATAATTCACCTATTTCCTTTACCGAATTTTGAAATCCTCAAAATTCAATCTCAATAACATTAAACGCATACACTTATTTTCTGTCTAGGTCTATTATTTGACCTTAAATCCATCATTTAAGATTTTAATAATTTGCCCAAATTCTCGGGTTGTCACATCTGTGGTCAAGGAGACTGAAGAAGAAACTAATAAGGAAGAACCCTCTACCCTGGTCAGAAAAAGCAAGGGCAAGAGGAAGCTAAAGGCTCGAATGGTAGAAGAACCCCAAGGGTCTACCACTGATATACCTGTAGAGTCTTCTGACATTGAGACTCTGAAAATCCTAAGAAGAAAAGAATAGCAGGCTTAGGCAGATGAAGACAGAGCTACCATCTCACAGTTGCTGAAGACGAACAAAAACAGTCACAAGTCCAAGAGGCCATCGATCGTAGAGTCTCTACCAATCGTAGAGACCAGATTGGACGCCTCTCCCAGAGAAGTTGCTGCACCAGATACTCTGGCTGATTAACAGTTCAGAGTTAAAGCTGAATAAAGTCCTAAGGCTATGACTCAGCATAGGAAAACTAGAAGAAAGTTGGTCAAAAAGTACATCCTTATCAATGAAGGAGTACTTAAAGAAGAAGACAAAAAGATAGCCACTGAGAAGGGGCTATCCGAAGCTAGACAAGAGAACACTTCTCAAGCTGAGGGGGAGCTACCTAAAGTTCTCACCCTAGAAAGTGCTCGAGCTGAGGGGGAGCCGCTGGAAATGCAAATGGATGATCATGTTGAGGGGGAGCCTCATGATATCCCCATGACAAAAGAAGCTGCTCCTGCAGAAAATGAGAGAGAACCAGAGCAAGGACAAAAAGAAGTCATTGACGTAGTGGAATCCTTGAACGAAGACATAGAAGAGGACGAAGATGATGAGGTCGAGATCATAGTTGTGGGTTGTGATGGGTATAGGAAAGCTAACTACGATCAGCTGTTCTCCTATCTACCTATGATGCCTTTTCATCAAGCTCAAATTCTAAACTCCTGGAATCACATATTTTGGAGCTTCAAAGAATATCCAGTCATCTTTCTGCTAGCTCATGGATTTTCAGGCAACTTCAACTTTGCCAAACAGCTAATCACAAATGGTCCCTCTTCAAAAATTGTGCATGAGATATTATCTATCCCAATCTTTTTCAGAGTTGATCACTATCCACTATCTTTTTTCAGCCAATTTTATGAATTTCCAAGCTTGTTGGAAGTGGTCCTCCATCCACTAAATCAATTCCCAGTTGCAGAATCCCAAAATTCTGTAACTGATGAACTAAATATGCCCAACTTAATATTGATCCCAACTCCTCTCATCTCTACGATTACTGTGACGCCTCCAAAAATAAGTATACCACCCATTCTGAGTCGCCAGATATCACATTATAAAAATCAAATACAAACTCCATTTATACAACTTTTGAACTAATCGTATAAAATACGACCACAGTTAACTGTGAGTTTTAATACAATATTGTCTCGTAGACAGTATTCAAACTCAAATTGTTACAATGCAATATAAAATACAGCAGCAAATATTTTAAGACCCCAAAGAAGAACGAGAAGATTACTATCATATTCATTCTAATGAGGTGCACTTTTGACGCTTTCAAAGTCGGGTTTTCATCACCCTATTGTTGTTCGCCAAAATCAATTATTATGTGACGTATAAAATACGACACACACATCTTAGGTCTTCAAAACAATTATCTGTTGCATGTCATGCCGTTTTATAATGTATTGAGAAACTTCGACAGTCTCGAACCATCACACTATTTCACTGTTATCCCCGCTCGACCCAGCTACACTCTTATTACCTGAAAGAAATTGTGAAGCAAAAGGGTGAGCACAACTAGCCCAGTAAAGAATATCATGGCTAAGATAATTAATTTATCAACAGTCTTTATCAGAATAAATTAGAGATTTAGAATATATGGTAGATAATAAAACTTTTCAACCATAATTGCAACGGAATCAACAATCCATTAGAAGAGTCAAGTAGAACATAATGTCTACTTTCTCCTCCAAATTAAAAGTCCATCGTTAATATTTCATTCCTGTAATACTCATCAACAGTTCTTCGTTTTACCCAAGACAAAAAAAACTTTCATCACCTGTCTTCACCTGAACCACTAAAGATTTTAATTAAGTTCACAATTCATATTTATAATCATGTAAATCAACAGTTTCTCCTTTCCACGAAGGATTAATAGAATGTTTACTCAATATCCTTACCCCAAAGGCTGAAGATATTCAAATGTAATAACAATGATCATACCAATCAGTTGTCTATCTTTGCACTACGGGCCAAAGATATTCAACTATAAAACTAATGGTCATGATCATACCAATCAATTATCTGTCAGTGCACTACGGCCAAATACATTCAACTGTTAACTAATGGTCATGATCATGCCAATCACGTCATTGAATTATCCATGCAATAGGCCAAGGATATTCGTTATTATCACTAGTGGTTATAATCATGTCATACACCTGTCCATCTTCGCACTACAGGTCAAAGCTATCAAACAACATATCATCTTTGCACTACATGCCAAAGATATTTAACAACATATCATCTTTGCACTACATGCTAAATACATACAACTCTAAAACCCATAACCAATAGTATAATAAAGAATGGAATAATAAAATAATTTCACCATGTATGCAGTACTTCACATAGACAGGTTATTCCAACATAATAATAAAGAATGGAATAATAAAAGAATTTCACCATGTATGCATTACTTCGCATAGACATGTTATTCCAACATAATTATAAAGAATGGAATAACTGAAGAATTTCACCATGCGTGCGTAATCCGCACAGACAGGTTATTCTAACAGAATAATAAATGTAGAATAATAAATAATAGAACCAGGTCCGGCGTAAAATGTACAGACAAGATATTCCAACAGAATAATAAATAACGGAACCAGGTCAGGCAAAATTTGCACCGACAGGATATTCCAACAGAATATTAAATACGGAATAATTAAAGAATTTCACCAAGTATGCGGTACTTCGCATAAACAGGTTATTCAAACATAATAATAAAGAATGGAATAACAGAAGAAGATCACCAAGTATTGGGTAAACCGCATATACAGGTCATTCCACCAAGTATAGGGTAAACCGCGCATACATGTTATTCCAACAGAATAATAAAAATTGGAATAACAAAAGAAGATCACCAAGTATTGGGTAAATCGCATATATAGGTCATTCCACCAAATATAGGGTAAACCGCATATACATGTTATTCCAACAGAATAATAAAGAATGGAATAATAGAAGTTCTCTTCATGAATACAAAAGAATAACACCCCTTACGGGTACAACAAATAATATCCCTTACCATAATAATATCCCTTTACATTTCAAATAAGAGTATTCCGACTAGTAGGGCAAGGATATACTCGAAGAAAACTTGCACTACTCTCAAACTTTTCTTAAACTCTAAAGAAATACGCTCAAGATTATAGAAGAAGAATTCTCTCTATAGTTTCTCTCTCTAGAGTTTCAGTGAATTCGTAAGAAATAATGAAGGAATGAGCTTCTATTTATAGAAGAATGAAATGAATAGTAACCAACCCATGAACGGTCCAGATTGATTTACTTTAATCGGACGGTCCATATTTAAAGCAAAATCTTTTAAATAAAATATAATATATTCTATTTTATATAAAAAGATTTTTACTATGCAAACACTATGCATAATAAAATATAATATATTATATTTATAGAATAATTTTAATAAAGTATTCTATTTTATATAAAAAGATTTTACTATGTAAAACACTATGCACAATAGAATATAATATATTCTATTTATAGAATAACTTTATAAAAGTATTGTGTTTTATATAAAAAGATTTTACTATGCAAAACACTATGTATAATAGAATATAATATATTCTATTTATAGAATAACTTTATAAAAGTATTCTGTTTTATATAAAAAGCGTTTCTGTTATAATTTCAACCAACGGTCTGAAAAATTAGCACATCTCTTCATGGAATAATATTGTACTCAAAAATGATTTGAACCGAAAAGAAATATATTTTTTGGGTGAATAATATCCCGTGAATAGTAATTCATGAATAGTAACTCATGAATAGTACTCCGACACAAAAAGTGTCCCAAATACTCGAGTAAACAATACTAGAGTGAATAGTAATTTGGGTGAATAGTAACTCATAAATAGTAACTCGTGAATAGACTCTGATACAAAAAGTGTCCCAAATACTCGAGTGAATAATATTAGAGTGAATAGTAATCGGGTATTTTATGACAACTTGTCTACTTTGAAATTTTTTTCACATATCACCTTTAACTTTAACCTTTTATCAATTTTAACTATTTACCAAAATAGAAAAATTGAATACTTTTATTTCATAAAATTCGGGGTCTCACAATCTCCCCTCCTTATGAAATTTCGCCCTCGAAATTTACGTACGTACCTTATATTCGAAGAGATGAGAATACCTTGCTTTCTTTTTTTTCGGATTATACCTTCCCGATTATTTCCTCTGTATCATAATTTTCCCATTGCTCATCTCCTGTATTTCAGATATCATTCTAAAATATACTTTAAAACAAAGGTTAACTGACATATCTTAAATTTGTCAATTTATCAAGTAACTTAGGTAAGTCACACACTAGCAAAGTATATTACTCGTCTCCCCCTCCTACTTCTAGACTCTAACCTCCGCCAGCGACCATATCCCTAAGCTCTGATACCAATTGTGACGCCCCCAAAAATAGGTATACATCACCCATTCTGAGTCGCCAGATATCACATTATAAAAATCAAATACAAACTCCATTTATTCAACTGCTGAACTATTGTATAAAATACGACCACAGTTAACTGTGAGTTTTAATACAATATTATCTCGTAGACAGTATCCAAACTCAAATTGTTACAATGCCATATAAAATACAGCAGCAAATATTTTAAGACCCCAAAGAAAAACGAGAAGATTACTATCATATTCATTCTAATGAGGTGCACTTTTGACGCTTTCAAAGTCGGGTTTTCATCACCGTATTGTTGTTTTCCAAAATCAATTATTGTGTGACGTATAAAATATGACACACACATCTTAGGTCTTCAATACAATTATCTGTTGCATGTCATGCCGTTTTATAATGTATTGAGAAACTTCGACAGTATCGAACCATCGCACTATTTCCCTGTTATCCCCGCTCGACCCAGCTACACTCTTATTACCTGAAAGAAATTGTGAAGCAAAAGGGTGGGCACAACTAGCCCAGTAAAGAATATCATGGCTAAGATAATTAATTTATCAACAGCCTTTATCAGAATAAATCAGAGATTTAGAATATATGGTAGATAATAAAACTTTTCAACCATAATTGCAACGGAATCAATAATTCATTAGAAGAGTCAAGTAAAACTTAATGTCTACTTTCTCCTCCAAATTAAAAGTCCATCGTTAATATTTCATTCCTGTAATACTCATCAACAGTTCTTCATTGTACCCAAGACAAAAAAACTTTCATCACCTGTCTTCACCTGAACCACTAAAGATTTTAATTAAGTTCACAATTCATATTTATAATCATGTAAATCAACAGTTTCTCCATGCCACGAAGGATTAATAGAATGTTTACTCAATATCTTTACCCCAAAGGCTGAAGATATTCAAATGTAATAACAATGATCATATCAATCAATTGTGTATCTTTGCACTACGGGCCAAAGATATTCAACTATAAAACTAATGGTCATGGTCATACCAATCAATTGTCTGTCAGTGCACTACGACCAAAGACATTCAACTGTTAACTAATGGTCATGATCCTGCCAATCACATCATTGAATTATCCATGCAATACGGCCAAGGATATTCGTTATTATCACTAGTGGTCATGATCATGTCATACATCTGTCCATCTTCGCACTACGGGTCAAAGCTATCAAACAACAGATCATCTTTGCACTACAGGCCAAAGATATTTAACAACATATCATCTTTGCACTACATGCCAAATACATACAACTCTAAAACCCATAACCAGCAGTATAATAAAGAATGGAATAATAAAATATTTTCACCATGTATGTAGTAATTCGCATAGACAGGTTATTCCAACATAATAATAAAGAATGGAATAATAAAAGAATTTCACCATGTATGCAGTACTTCACATAGAGAGGTTATACCAACATAATAATAAAGAATGGAATAACTGAAGAATTTCACTATGCGTGCGTAATCCGCACAGACGGGTTATTCCAACAGAATAATAAATGCGGAATAATAAATAATGGAACCAGGTCCGGCGTAAAATGCACAGACAGGATATTCCAACAGAATATTAAATACAAAATAAAAAAGAATTTCACCAAGAATGCGGTACTTCGCATAAACAGGTTATTCCAACATAATAATAAAGAATGGAATAATAGAAGAAGATCACCAAGTATTGGGTAAACCGTATATACAGGTCATTCCACTAAGTATAGGGTAAACTGCGCATACATGTTATTATAACAGAATAAGAAAGAATGGAATAACAAAATAAAATCACCAAGTATTGGGTAAACCGCATATGCAGGTCATTCCACCAAGTATAGGGTAAACCGCGCATACAAGTTATTCCAACAGAATAATAAAGAATGAAATAACATAAGTTCTCTTCATGAATATAAAAGAATAACATCCCTTACGGGTACAACAAATAATATCCCTTACCATAATAATATCCCTTTACCTTTCAAATAAGAGTATTTCGACTAGTAGGGCGAGGATATACTCGAAAAAAACTTGCTCTACTCGTAAAGTTTTCTTAAACTCTAAAGAAATACGCTCAAGATTATAAAAGAAAAATTCTCTCTATAGTTTCTCTCTCTAGAGTTTCAGTGAATTCGTAAGAAATAATGAAAGAATGAACTTCTATTTATAGAAGAATGGAATGAATAGTAACCAACCCATGAACGGTCCAAATTGATTTACTTTAATCGGACGGTCCATATTTAAAGTAAAATCTTTTAAATAAAATAAAATATATTCTATTTTATATAAAAAGATTTTTACTATGCAAACACTATGTATAATAAAATATAATATATTCTATTTATAGAATAACTTTAATAAAATATTACTATTTTATATAAAAAGATTTTATTATGCAAAACACTATGCACAATAGAATATAATATATTCTATTTATAGAATAACTTTATAAAAGTATTCTGTTTTATATAAAAAGATTTTATTATGCAAAACACTATGCATAATAGAATATAATATATTCTATTTATAGAATAACTTTATAAAAGTATTCTGTTTTATATAAAAAGTTTTTCTGTTATAATTTCAACCAACGGTCTGAAAAATTAGCACATCTCTTCATGGAATAATATTGTACTCAAAAATAATTTGGACCGAAAAGAAATATATTTTTCAGGTGAATAGTATCCCATGAATAGTAACTCGTGAATAGTAACTCATGAATAGTACTCCGACACAAAAAGTGTGCCAAATACTCGAGTGAACAATACTAGAGTGAATAGTAATTTTGGTGAATAGTAACCCATAAATTAGTAACTCGTGAATAGTACTCCGACACAAAAAGTGTCCCAAATACTCGAGTGAATAATACAAGAGTGAATAGTAATCGGGTATTTTATGAGAACTTGTCAACTTTGAAATTTTTTTCACATATAACCCTTAACTTTAACCTTTTATCAATTTTAACTATTTACCAAAATAGAAAAATTGAATACTTTTATTTCATAAAATTCGGGGTCACAATTACTGACTCTAGCCCCATCGTAGAGTCCCACGCTCAAATCGTAGAGTCGCCTACTCTAGACGCTCAAACACAGGCCCCTCCATCAGATATTCCCTCATCGTCCACAAATGAATACTTCAACATTGATCTTGCCCTCTACTCCTTAAAAGATCAATACAAGAGAATACCCCCTCCTCCACACATTCCCCAACTCAGTGAACTTCTTTAAGAACAGCCCACCAAAACTGAGTTATCAGGCGTGTCAAAGAAAGTGATCAAGGACATCGATGATAGTCTTGAAGCACACACTTAACTCATTCAACTTAGACTAAAAAAATAATCAGTGCAACAAATAGTCTGCCAAGCACCCTAAGCTCTGAGCTCACAAAGAAGCTTAGGGAGATCAACAAGGAAATGATTAAGAGCATAAAAGACAGGTATGAGATCCACTTTCTAGTAGCTAAAAGACACAGGGATGTTGTTCTTGTCTTACAGACAACTCAAGAAGCCCAGAATAAACTTATGTTGGAGAGTATCGTCAATTTGCAAACTGACTGTAAAAGAATTCCAACAATTTTACGTCAGCCAAGGACAGGAGACTGACAATGTTCTAGTCGTCCTCCAACAAAGGGAAGCTCGATCTGATGCTCTATTCAAAGAGAATCGAGAGGAAATTTCTCAAACCCAAAGTCAACTCAACGAGCTTGTCCAAGGAGTGACTCGCCTCTCAGAAGACATTCGAACCCTTGATGCTGACATATAGTGAGAAAATAAACGGGAAAGGAGATCAAGGCAAAAGGCAGAAGCAGAGGCACATTCTTAGCTCAATCATCAAGGAGTCCTCCTCCTCCAAGGTAATATCATCAACAGACTCCATGATCTGGCCATCATACTCAACGATCTGATGGTGAGCCAATTATCATAGCTCAACCATTAAGAAGTCTAGGGCCAACTCCCAGCTCATAAGAAGTGACTACCACAGGCTTAAGAATGTCAATTGGAGATCATGTATTCATGAATAGGCATGATCACAATCCAAGACTAAGTTAAAGTGAGATGGAAGATCTAGTCAGGAGAGAAGAAGCCAGCAGGAAAAGGAGAGCTGAGGAATATACAAATCCTCCACCAAGCAAAAGCTCGAAGAAACAGAGATAAGTTGAATTTTAATTCTTATTGATGTAGTAAAACTCAAATGTAATATCTATCTTCAAACATCAATAAATTCATGCTTATTCTCTAGAAATTTCAGGTGCTCACTGAAATATTAAGTCATATTTACTTCACTGCAACTGCATCTAGAATTTAATAATCATGACAACAAATCTCTTTGGTTATGTCAACGTCAAATAGGGGGAAATTGTTGGAGAGTGAATATTTTGATTTGATGTTTAAAGTAAATGCTCATGATTATATGTAAAGTCCTTCAAGGAATATATGTACAAGGACTTAGTGATAGATCAAAATTGATAGGTTGATCTAAGCTTTAAATGGTTATCATTCTGTAATTGAATGTATAGATAAAGAGATCAAAAATATTAGGTTGATGTATGTCTTGAAATGTAATAGATAGGCTTCAACCAGATCAGTAGTCTATCGAGCTGCTTAGAATATTTCAGAAGCCAAGGCAGAATCGTAGAACATTGAAGATTGTAGTGTGTCTGCCTTGAAGGGCCTCTACAGTAATCACAGAGTGGTCCAGACGTTTGCCGAAGCTAACTCGAAGATCGTAGTGTGCTCTCAAAAATGTAGAGTCTGCAAAGATAAGCTAAGTGAAGATCATAGTGTGCCAGCCCTTAAGAGAAATCGTAGTGTTCTCATTTGATAACATTAGATCAGGCACCAAGGTGGCAAGACACCACGATCTGAATCTTAGAGTATCATCTAGTCTATGTCAGAAGCTCTGAGCCCTGACCATTTGTTTAAAGATAAATCTCAACAAATATGGAATGGATTATAAATGTTGAAGTCATCACCAGTCCCAATGGCACAAAAGATATCCTTAGTATACAACGAAGGAAACGTATTAAAGAAGCTAAGAAAAAGACCATGGGTCAGAGGAAAACACCTTTTCAGGTGTTAGGTGAGAAAGCAGTATGCTATGTCAGTGGGCCAACATGCAATTCAGAAGATGTGCAGAAAAGTCTCCATCGAAGTTCAGAAATGTTAAATGCATTTAATGCTTCAACGGATGGCTTCAACGGATAGATTTCAAGGATCACATATATGCAAAACATCTGCAGATGATTCAATTAAGAAAGCATTGAACAAAACACAGAAGAGCATTAAACGCTCAACTCCACGATATAAGAAAAAGAGAAAGCTTGCTCAGCTACTCAGTTCTTTCGAACAAGTTCTTAACGGAAACTGAGTAGCACCAACTAAGAACTCAACAACTACCAATCAACTGAAGTAAGAGTTCCAAGCCAGAAGGACTTGAAGAGTTCTAAGTGAACTATGAAGAACCAAGTCTGCTGGACTTGAAGAGTTCATGAGTGAACTAAGAAGTTCTTAGACTGTTGGTCTAGAAGGAATCTCTGAGATTCAAAAAGTGTAAAAGATATCCTTAGTGGATTTCCTACTCGAGGAGTAGAAGAGTGGACTAGGAGCTTTAAGTGCTCTGAACCACTTAAAACTGTTGAGTCTCTTATATTCTTGTTATAACTGTTATAACTGTTATAACTATCATAATTGTCCTCACTCTTATCAACTCACCATATCTAAAAGGGAGATTAAATAAATCATAATTCCGCTGTATTTTAATTATTATCAAACTAACAAAGTAAAATAATTTTTTTTTAAATATCTATTCAACCCCCCTTCTAGATAACTATTGTGCCTCCGGGAACTAACAATAACATTATCAAATTTCTCATGCCATTATTTTGGTGCCTGTTTCAATCCATACTAGGATTTAACAAGTTTTCATACCTTCCTCTCCTATCCAGGAGCAATGAAACCTTCAGGTTGTTCCATATATATTTCTTCATCTAATTCACCATTTAAGAATGCAGTTTTCACATCCATTTGATGTATTTCAAGTCTATTTAAAGATGTTATTGCTATAAGCATCCGAATAGATGTAATTCTTGTAACTGGTGAATAAGTGTCGAAATAATTCAATCCTTCCTTTTGTCTATATCCTTTAACAATAAGCCTTGCTTTATATTTATCAATTGAACCATAGCTCTTCATCTTCTTTTTAAAAATCCATTTATACCCCAAGGGTTTGGAGCCAGTGGAAGGTCCACTAATTCTCATGTATGATTTTGCATGATGGATTCAATTTCACTATTTATTGCTTCTTTCCAATGAGAAGCATCTGGAGTGGATATTGCCTCCTTATACGTTTGAGGATCATTTTTTAACAAAAATGTTAGAAAATTCGGACCAAAAGATGTTAAAGTCCTTGCCCTTTTGCTACGTTTAGGTTCATCCACTATATACTCTTTGTCTATATTTTCAAGATTTATACTAGTAGCATCCAAAGGTCTTTTGTATGAATTTGTCTCTTTATTTCTATTATATGGAAACACATTCTCAAAGAACGATGCATCTTAGATTCAATAAAAGTATTAACATGAATATCATAAATTTCAGATTTATGAACAAGAAAGCGATAAGCACTACTGTTATTTGCATAACCGATGAATACACAATCAATGGTTTTTGGTCCTATCTTAATCTTTTTAGGTTTAGGAACCATCACTTTTGCTAGACACCCCCACACTCTTAAATATGTATAGCAATGTCTATGACCTTTCCATAATTCATAAGTGTTTTATGATTTTTCTTATAAGGCACTTTGTTAAGAATATAATTTGCAGAAAGCAAAGCTTCTGCCTACAAATTCTGGGGTGCTCCAGAACTAGTTAACATAGCACTCAACATTTCTTTCAATGTTCGGTTCTTACGTTCAGCAATACCATTAGATTGAGGTGAATAAGGAGCGGTAGTTTGGTGAATAATACCATGAGTAGAACAAATATTTTCAAATGGTGATTCATATTCACCACCTCTATCGCTTCTTATTGTTTTAATCTTTTTGCTAAGTTGATTTTCAACTTCATTTTTATAAAGTTGAAACATTTCTATAGCCTCATTTTTGCTTCTCAGCAAATATACACAATAATATCTTGTGCAATCATCAATAAAGGTAATGAAATATTTTTTTCCACCTCTTGTTTGCACAAATTTTAAGTCACATAATCGGTATGAATTAAATCTAGAGGTTTCAGTTTTTCTTTTAACAGAATGAAAAGGTAATCTTGTCATTTTTGATTCCACACAAATTTCACATTTATATTTTTGATTAATATCAAATTTAGGCAAGAATTCTAAATTAATTAATCTACGCATTGTATTTTAATTAACATGTCCAATCTAGCATGCCATATATTTGAAGATTTTAACAAGTAAGCAGAAGAATTAATTTTATTATTATCAATAGACTTCGGTACAACAGTCATTACATTCATCTTAAAGAGTCCATCAGACATATAGCCCTTTCCTACAAACATGTCATTTTTGGTAAGTACAAATTTATCAGACACAAACACCAACTTGAAGTCATTCTTGCTAAGTAGTGACCCAAAAACTAGATTTTTACGGATATCTGGCACATGAAGCACTTCATTCAGAGCCAGTTCTTTGCCAGATGTCATTTTCAGTACAATCTTTTCATGTCCTTGAATCTTTGAACTTGAGGAGTTTCCCATGAAGAGTTGCTCATCATCTTCTACTAGGTTTGTAGGTAGAAAACATCCATTTGTTGGAGCAAATATGGAGAGTAGCGCCAGTGTCCACCTACCATTCTTTGGTGTTTCTTACCAAGTTGTATTCGGATACAACTGCAGAGAGATTAATGTTTGAAACATTTTCAGAAAGTTTTTCCAGTACTGTCACATTTACTTGAGCCTTTTGTTCTTTCTTGAATTTCTTTGGCATGCGACATTCATTTGATTTATGTCCTGGAATGCCACAATTGAAGCACTTGTCTTTGAATTAATTTCATTTTAGCTTTGAAATATAGAATTTCCTTCGCGCTTCCTTTTGTTGTTATTGTTTGGCATTTGTTCTACCACATTAGCCTTTGCTTCAATAAAATTTTTCTCACTCTTCTTCTCAGATACTCGATTGTCCTCTTCAATCCTAAGTCGCACAATCAGTTTTTCAAGATTCATCTCTTTGCGTTTATGCTTAAGAAAAATTTTGAAGTCTTTCCATGATGGTGGAAGTTTCTCAATCATTGCTGCAACTTGGAATGAGTCACTTAGTGACATTCATTCAGAATGAATATCATGTAGAATTACTTGTAATTCTTGAACTTGGGTGATGATTGCTTTAGAATCTACCATCTTATAGTCAAGAAATCTACCGACTATGGCTTTCTTCATGCCAGCATCTTCAGTTTTATATTCCTTGTCTAAAGATTCCCAAAGTTCCTTTGCAGTTTAAAATGTACAATACACATTATACAATATATGGTCTAATCCATTCAACACATAGTTTTTACAAAGGAAATCAGCATGTTTCCATGCGTAAACTACAAGCCACTTTTTCCTTGTCAGTTTCTCCTTCAACAAGAGTAGGACAATCCTCTTGAAGAAACCTTGCCAAGTTTAATGTTGTGAGATAGAAGAGCATCTTCTGTTGCCAACGTTTGAAATCAGTTCCATTGAACTTTTCAGTCTTTTCTCCATGAGACAAATTTACAGCAGGGATGGTGCTGGTAGATGTCATTTCTGTCATACAAAGAAGAAAACCATAAACAAACAAAAACAAATTTCTATTCTAAGAACTTCTGTTTAACAGATTTGTATAATATTTTCCGACAGGTTTTGTTAATATCCAATATAATACAATATATATCTAACATTCAATACTATGTATTAACAATATTGTACTACTCATATATATTTAAACCAACAGAATACTATATATTAATATTCAATAAAATTTTCCAGAAATTCAATCAACAAATTCTGTTTTTATAGAAAACTTGTTTTATAAAATAATTTTTGGTTCAAATAAATAAACAGTAATTTCGTTTTTAAAAGAGATACATATTACAGAATTATATTAAATAAAACTATAAATACAGAACATATAAATTTGCTTTAAGATTGTAGTTCTCTATATATAGTAATATTAAATATAAATATATAATAACAAAGTTAATCAAAACAGAATTAGAAAAACAAAATGAATTATACTTACTTGAATAATAATTCAGATTCTGGAAAAATAAAACAGATAAATTTGAGTCCTTTGAATTCACAAAGTTTCCTTAAAAAAATTTACTTCCCTCAGTGGTGCAAAAGGATCTGTTGAATAATTGCTTCCCAAGATAAAACGAATTGCAATTCTTAATTGGCAGCACTTCAAAATCAAGAATTCGTCGAACACAATTTCTATGTTCTGTACTCGAACCTTACTAAAATGATATGATTATGTTATGATTTTTGGAAGGAAGAACACTGGAAGCAGAAACGGGAAGGAGATAATATATTTCAAACAAGCGGGAAAAGCTTATACTTTTTCTGAGCGCCCAGATGGATTATTTATAGAATAATTCAGTGGCTTATCAATTGGGATATGACCTTTGGCGTGCAAAATTGTTTGTCAAAACTACGTAGTATCGTGATAATAACTTAAACAAAATATGATAATATATTAAATAGATTTTGTCCAAAAATTATATATCACGACCTGGACGAACCCGAGCTCGGCCCGGCCCGATCGATCGGACGGACTGCGGCGACGCGCATGTGGTTTTGAACCAAGCCTTGTCTAGGTCCTCTCCCTTCCACAAAAGTGAGGTGCCCCTTGGGGCCCTTCCCATTAAGAAAACATCCCATATATATGTTTTTTATTTTCCATCTAATGCCCTATGTGGGACTTTTGCAATTTACAACATTTTAAGTAGGTCTCATTCAATTCTTAATGGATTTGAACACAAAATATACCCGTTATACTCTTCGCGGAGGAGAACGCATTGGTGCATAGACTCGATATTTCCGGAGTGTGGATACCACATTAAATTAAGCCTCAAAATGTTTTAATATTTATTCTGTCAAACCCATTTCCAACATAAAAAAGTAAATACGACTTTCCCTCCTTTATTTTTAGAAAAATAGTGGCAAATGATACCTTTGTGGAAGGAAGGAGTATATATCATATATCTTAAGTAATTAGTTTTCATGTGTGGTATATAGTCATTCCTAGAAGGTGATTGATATCAAAATTCATATTAAGGGTTCATGCTTGGAGCAACGCGAGTCTTTTTATACATAAAAGCCTTTTTTCAACTTTTAAAGTAAGCAACAAATATATATATATATATATATATATATATATATATATATATAGAGTCCCGATCCTGTCCGGACTCCCGGACAGGACTAAAATGCGGACCCCAATTTATTTTTTAATACAACTACAAAAAAATATTTAATATTTTATGGAATTGATTTTTTTTTCATAATACAGTGTTTTGAGTGTGATTTGGGTACGTATAACAAAATATGTATGTACAGTTTGTGCAGACTGTACCACCATTTTTTGGTATAGGTATTCAAAACACACCCAAAACATTGTATTATGAAAAAATTTCAGTTCCATAAAATATTAAATATTCTTTTTTTTGTTATTTTTAAAAAAAAAGCAAAAAAAAAAAATTGGGGTCCGTTTTTGATCAGGTCCGGGAGTCCGGACCTGATCCTTGTTGTATATATATATATATATATATATATATATATATATATATATATATATATACACACACACACACTAATATGTTCAGACGGAAACATACAATTGTTTGAAAGTAAAAAAAAATACTTAAATTGAATTAATTGATTTTATAGTATGTATATATATATGATGGATGTAAAGCATATCTCTTAAATAGTATATCTCTATTAAAACTATGTTATTTTGAATATATATATATATATATATATATACACACACAGCTTTGTAGTACACAATCACCTATGACAACAGTTTTTTGGGCTATAGCGACGGATCACTCATCGCTATAGTTATTCTAGTCTATGGCAACGATTCACGGGTGATCACCGTCGTTATAGCCCAAAAAAAAATTGTCATAAGTGGCTGTGTACTACACAACTGTTGGAGTAATAGCAGTACCAAGAGCAGTATTGACAAGACTAATAGGCAAACAAAATTGGAACAACTTAGCTGTTATATGAACGAAGCCGAGGCGTAGCAAAGCTACTGTCCTAAAAAGTGATTCCACCCTCACCGGTTAGAAACCTTGGTACAGTCCAGCTCCAATGGCGTTCACTCTCCAGGATTCAACGGCAAGCCTTCGATTGCGTGTACTCGCAGAAGAAGACTATGGACCTGTCTTTGTGGATTGCCCAGAATAGAGTATATATGAACAGAGACAAGGAAGAAAGGGACTGCATAAACATATTATATATGTGTATGGAAAGAACAGATTTTGCTGTGTACTTTCTCTGCATAACAAACTGGTATTTATAGGATAAGAAGAAGAACAGAAAACTTATAACGGGAAGAATAATGTTGGAACATAAATATTGTTTACGTTGGATTGGGTGCACCCGCAAGGCATAATTACTCGGATCGGCACCCCCCCCTGCGCGGGCGTATCGCGCACATACACGCACTAAGGTTTTCTGATCGAAAGTCCGAGAACCAAGCTTGACCTCGCCCAATTCCTTAGTCGTCCTCATGTGCATGAGCCCAACCCTTTTACACAACCAAGTTACTAAGCCCATAGCAACAAGTGCTAATATGTACCATGAGAGTTCTAAAAATAGCCAATGTGGGACTTTGACAAAACTATGAATTTTAGAGCATCATACCAACAATCCCCCACATGGTCCAAAATTATCAAAGAGATAGAAAATATTGAAAGGAAGTAAGAAGGGCAATGGTTTTTAAATAAAGTCGATACCTTGTGGGTTTGAATCGACACTTAGTGGAACAAGCTCATGATTATAGATTATAGGTGAACTATATTCTTGAACCCATTATCTATGATACAACCAAATGAACTTGCACACATATCTAAAAACCTGAATCCACACAAGTCCACAGTTGGGCGCGTTCTAGGCCATGCGCTATATCCCAATTTTTATAAAGGCTCTAGAGAGTCAGCCAAAGACTCTCATAGGAAGCAACCTACACTTCAACCTTTATATAGGTGAACCCATCAAGTGTATACTGACATACACCACCCTTTAGGGCTATGAGTTTCATTAAGAATCTAAAAGATTCATCCTAACACAATTTGTCAGTAAGCACCACATACACACAGGGAGAGATATAAATAATTGTAGTGCTTTAATTAAATAATTACATGACTTGTTATTATCCATTGAACCCAATTCATGGGATCTCCAATCACATGGGTTGAGTTTCCATCATATATTATTTACTCAAGATGTTGGCAATAGTCCCATCCCTTTGGATGCTTCTTGGACTAACTTTTTATTCAATCCCTTAGTAAGCGGATCCGTTAGGTTCTTTTCAGACCTTACAAATTCCATGGAAATAACCCCATTACTGATCAGTCCTCGTACAATGTTATGCCTTAAGTGAATATGTCTCTGTTTTTAATTATAAACATGGTTCATTGCCCTGCTAATAGCTGCTTGAGAATCACAATGCAGAGAAATAGAAGGAATTGGCTTATACCACAATGGTATATCAGCCAATAAATTCCTTATCCACTCTGCTTCTGTACCTGCCAATTCTAAAGCAATAAATTCAGATTCCATAGTAGATCTAGCAGTACAAGTTTGTTTAGCAGATTTCTAGGAAACAACTCCTCCACCTAAAGTAAACACATAACCACTAGTGGAGTTTGTTTCATCATTATCAGATACCCAATTAGCATCACAATATCCTTCTAAAACACTAGGATGACCAGTAAAATGTACACCTACATTAACTGTTCCTTTTAAATACCTCATTAGTCGTGACAATGCATTCCAATGATCTTGTGAAGGATTATGTGTATATCTGTTAAGTCTACTAATGGCATATACTATATCAGGCCGAGTACAGTTCATTAAATACATCACACTACCAATGATTTTAGCATATTCAATTTGTACAATACCAATCCCTTTATTTTTCTTTAAATGCACACTAGAGTCATAGGGGGTTCCTAATGGCTCTTTATTAAAGAAATTAAATTTCTTAAGAATATTTTCCACATAATGAGACTGTGATAAAACTAAACCATTTGCATGTTTATTTATTTTCATGCCAAGAATCAAATCCGCTTCTCCTAAATCTTTCATGTCAAATTTAGAAGATAAAAAGTCTTTAGTAGTTTTCACAACTTTCTCATCAGTACCAAATATTAGCAAGTCATCCACATATAAACAAATAATCACACCACAACTTCCATTGAATCTACTATAAACACAACTATCAGATTCATTTGTCACAAAATTATTAGACAAGAGAGTTTTATTAAATTTGTCATTCCATTGTTTTGGTGCTTATTTCAAACCATACAAAGATTTTACAAGTCTACACACTTTTTGTTCTTCACCTGAAAAAACAAACCCTTCTGGTTGACACATATATATTTCTTCATTTAACTCTCCATTTAAAAAAGAAGTTTTAACGTCCATTTGGTGGACTATCAATTTATGAATAGAAGCCAAAGCAACTAAAATTCTTATAGTTACTAATTTAGTTACTGGTGAGTAAGTGTCAAAATAATCAAAACTTTCCTTTTGAGTAAACCCTTTTGCTACAAGTCTTGCCTTAAATTTATCAATAGACCCATCAGCTTTTAACTTCTTTTTAAACACCCATTTACATCCAATAGGTTTACATCCTCTAGGCAAATTAACTAGCTCCTATGTATGGTTAGACATAATAGATTCTAGTTCACTATTAATAGCATCCTTCCAAAAATTTGCATCAATTGATTTCATTTCTTCTTCATAAGTTTTTAGGGTCATCTTTAGTTATGCACATATATATTAATCGAACTTGTCCCTTAAGCAGTGCAGGAAACAGGAACAGCAAAACTGGATCGCGAAATAGGCCTCGCGAATTGTTTACAGCTTTTCTTTTTCTTTTTTTTAAAATAAATTTTATACAAAAAATTATGCCCAATTAAATTATTCTAAACACATATCAATACACATATCGAATTTGAACAATTAATAATTCGCATAAAGGTTTAGCTCTGATACCACTGTTAGGTTTGTAATATTCATAAACGCAATCAAATTGCACAAATAAGTAGAAACATGTAAAAATCAGAGTTTTAAAATTTCACAAACCATATACCCGGATCATCCTTTATGCATAATTATTAATTAAATGAAAAGATAAAGAACAAGAATCGTACCATTGAAGATTCGAGCTTCCTCGGGTACAAGTTCACCTCCAAATCCTTTCGCGTTCAACTTGAATCCACCGGGTTGGTTCCTTCCTTTGATCAACGTTAGCCACCCAAGTGTTTGGCCTCTAGAGGTGATCCAAGAAGAAAGATTCAAGAAGATTGGTATTTGGCAAAACCCTAGTTTTTCCTATCTCTCATAGAAAAGGAGCGTACTTTCCAACAATTGAAATCACGTATGTTGTGAAAAAGTTAACAACCACTACACCCATAATAAGACTCCTTTTATTTATAGATGTGGGCAACCCTCCTTAACAATTAAGGAATTGAGTTTTATTTTAATTAATTAAACTCATTTAAATAATTAGGCTCCTAATCTTATTAGACATAATTAATTAAACTCTTTTAATTAATTTGTCTCCTAATCTTATTAGGCATAATTAATTAAACTCTTTTAATTAATTAGTTTTCTAATATTATTAGAAATATATGAGAGTACTTTTATTAATTAATTCCCAAACTCCTTTAGGAATTAAATAATAATAATAAGACTCATATTATTAAATTATATTTAATATTTCCAATATATTAAATAATAAATATTAAGCTATTAAATTTATTCTATCACCATAGATTAAATTAAATATACTTAACTTATTATTACGATTATGTCATTAACTTCTTAAATAATTATTCTTCCTTTTATTGTGTGACCCTTTAGGTTCTTCATATTAAACCGATTGTGAATAAATCAATTAGAACAATTCTAATCTTAGGGATAAGTCTCCCTAGCGGTCAACGACTTTCCAGATAATATAGATTTCAACATTAATCATAAAAGAACCTTTGAGTAAATAGTTACAGTACAATTCAATCCTTCCACCATACAATATCTCAATTAAATATAAGACATGGAATTACTGTGAAGTCTTATTTTATTTAATTATAGGTATTTCGATTCTTAAATGCATAACTCTAAATAATGCAAATTAGAAACTCCTTTCTAATTTCATTCTGCCTTGGCCAAGGACTACTAGTTGTCATTTATCGAATCACATAGGACATTTCTCTTCTTTTACTAGAAGTGGTAGATTCTTTATTGATCATACATTATCTCCATGTACAACATATTATACCCAATCATACCTTTTGATATACCCTAAGGGTCTTAAGGAATAAGTAAAAGTATAACTCATCATACACAAGATACTATGATGATCTCAAGTCCAAGGATCACTTATACTACTATCACTACAGGAATTCCTATTGACATGCAAGTAAAACTCCATTGGGAATTCCTTAGCGAGCCACGTTCAGTGAACTTATTCTCTAACAAGCACCTATATACTTACTTTAGTGTCTCCACACAAATGATCATAAGATCAATCATCCTCATTTGTGACAACCCCAAAATAGGTCCATTCCATCCAACCTATCCTAAGTCGTCAAATACATGGTTCAAAAAAACTACAATTTTATTATAACAATTGTCGTGCAAAATACAACAACACATATGCTGTGAGTTTGGATACAAATATATACCAACTGTGACTCTCATCCCAACCTTGGATAGCACGTCACAATGACACCTTACATAAAGGTATAGTCAAAAACTGTTTTAGAAATTAGAATCTTTGGGAAATGCTCAAGAAAACCTTCATACATGGGAGGCCATGCTTCTAGGTTATGATAGATATCATATGGCCACAGAATTATCCTTGGTTGACCCAATAGACCCCAAGGAAAAATGAGAAGATTACTATCATATTCTTTTCAATGGTGAGTCTTCTCTTGACATATCATTATCTCCACTGTCTCTAATTGAGAATTATACTTCAAATAAACACCAAGATTATATAGGTAGTGCTCGTAAATATACTCAGCAAGTGGATGAGCACAACCCTGCCTTATGATGACACGAGGTTGTATGTCATTAGATATCTTGTATGATAGTGGCAAAATACTCTTCCAACGTTGGGTTCGCCTCACCCTAGTTGATTCACCAAATATAATTACTAAATGATGACCACCGTTCTATTCCCCTGTTACCCCCGCTCGACCCAGCTACACTCTTATTACCTGAAAGAAATTGTGAAGCAAAAGGGTGAGCACAACTAACTCAGTAAAGAATATCATGACTAAAGATAATTAAATTATCAATAGCTTTCATCAATAATAAATCAGAGATTTAGAACATATGGTAGATGATAAAAATTTCAACCATAGTTACAGCAGAACGAGCAATCCATTAGAAGAGTCAAATAGACCATAAAGTCTGTTATCTTCTCTATGTTAAAAATCCACCAATAATGTTTTATCCCTGTAACATCAATCAACAGTTCTGGTCCACAATCATATGAATAACTCACAATCATAATTGTGATTCTAAATTTCTCTTCGTATCCAAGACGAAGATAATTTTTATCACATGAATTTACCCGAAACATCAAATATCACGGTTATACCAAATCACAGTTCCTGTTCATAATCATACTAATAAATTCATCTTTGCACTACGGGCCAAAGATATCCATCAACAGTTCATCTTTGTACTACTGGCCAAAGATATTCAATAACATGTCTTCTTTGCACTACGGGCCAAAGATATTCATCAACAATTAATCTTTGCACTACAGGCCAAAGATATTCCTTAACAGTTAATATTTGAACTACATGCCAAATATATTCATCAACAGTTCATATTTGCACTACAGGCCAAATATATTAATATCTCAAAGAAATATATAATCATTTCAGAATTTATATAAACAATAATTATAGCCATATTGATCAATTCTCCTTTGCACTTAAGCTAAAGATATTCAATTATAAATTCAATGGTTATGATCATACCAGTCAACAATTCAACTTTGCACAACTGGCCAAAGAGAACCCATAGTCATGATCATACCAAAAATCTACCCATCTTTACACTCAAGTCAAAGAGAAATATCATCATTAGGGTTATGAAAATGTTATATATGATAATAAAAATAATATGATCAACATATAATTTTAATCTCAAGAGTAATATTCATAAATCAACTATAATTTGGTCAGAAAAATAAACCAATTTTGTCATGAATAGTACCTATGAATAGTAACTCGTGAATAGTAACTCATGAATAGTAACTCGTGAATTGTAATTCGTGAATAGTAACCCCAACATGAAAAAGGTAGAAATTCCACAATAAAATCCATACCAATATTTCGGTATAATGATATTGAAAGAATAATATTTCTTAAGCTTATAAACAATTTATTTTAATTGTTTACACTTTACTAAAAAATACATTTAATAATTCTAAAATGTCAAACTCATAAGATTTCATCACCAATAACCAAAACCCTCATAAAAAATATGCATATATCTCATATAGGATTCTCAAGCCATAAAATTCTATTTTTTAATTTTCTTACTTTACATAACATATTTAATTCATTTACTCATAACTACTTCATATTCATGAAAAATACCAAATCAGTACAAAAAAAATTTTCTTTTCTGGGATTTAGCAGAATATAGTTCCATCTCAGAATTTTTAAACTTCATTTACTATTTTTCATATGGCCAAAACCGCCGAATATTTAGACATTTATCACAAATTATACTTTTATCTAAAAATTTCGAAATTCATAGAGTACACTGATATTATATAGATGTACTCCCAATAAAAATTTTATTAATTTTGGAGTTAACCACAAGGAGTTATAACGGTTACTTTTAAAATAGTCTTTTCCCGTAAAATTTATAACTCTTAATTTATATATCCAAAAATCACCATTTTTGGACACAATCAATAAAACTCATCAAAATATTATTTCAAATTTTTCCAGAATTTTTGAAGGTCTGAAAAATTACGAAACATGAAAAACATAACAACCCTTAAAATCCCTTACCTCAAAAGAGCAATACTTCTGACTTGAATATCGGATATAACGCTGAACGAACTTGCACCGTATAGCAACACTCAAGATATCTAAATAATAACAAAAATATGCTTGATAATATAGAGAGAGAAAACTTATGTTTCTGGTGTGATTTTCAATTCTAACATAAGCACCTATTTATAGAAAAATGCTAGAACGCCAAAGGAGACTAAAATAATAAAATATATTTATTATTATTCAACATTTCTACGCATTCCTCTTGAAAATTCTCACCCACCAGCCAACTTTGAACCAATTTTCAGCAGCCCACATGTTGATAACCAAGTGGCTCTCACCCATAAATTAATAAATATCATTTTATTTTTTGAAACTTCAACAATTCATAGAAAATAGCCCGTTTATCAGAAAAATATGAATTTTATGTCCATTCTGCCTAAAATCGAATTCTCTACAACTTTATAGCCTTGAGTTTTTCCAAATTCCAAACATAAAATATTCGAAATCTAGAAATGGATGATTTTTAACACCTTCACACCGACAAAATACTGATAAAACACCTCAGCATTAATTCCTTCATTTTTATGCACATAAAAATAAATATATCCATCAATTATATCCACATAAAATAAATTTTCCTTATCATATAAATCAATATTTAATTATTCACAAATAATATTACAGAATTATAATAATGACAACCAAGTAGTTCCCAAAAAAGATGGGGCTTTCCAATAAGGATTTCTCCTTACTGGCGCGTAATTAGGTGACCAAACCTCTCCTTGACAGAAATTTCTAGACATTGCCAATAATGTTATCTAATAATATTATTCTAATAATATGAATTATTGATCTGATAATGGAGATACTGTGCAGTGACAATTATTGAACAAAAATAATATAAAATATCAACGAAGCAATTATTGAATCAATAAAATAAAATATTGACCAGTAATTACTGTAAAAATTATTGAGTAGTGCCTTCTTACGTAAGGATCAATAATTCAAAAATACTGTGTAAAATCGTGTGCTACTGTGCAAACACGCGTATTACTGTATTTTAACCACTGGGTATTCCAACAGTGTTAACGGTAACAACTACATCGTTATTTATAAAAACTCATTTTTTGTCATTTTCTTCATCCGACAGTTATTCGTTATGGGGCCCACAAATGGTTGCGCCGTCATACGAATATTCTCCTACAGAAAGAATATTCCATGACCAAACGAATATTCCCCGACAATTGAATATTTTATAACCACTAGTGTATTTTGAAAAAAAAATTCATATCTCACCCTTAACTTTAAACTTTTATCAATTTAATCATTTACTGAATTGTAATTATAAGAAAAATTGAATACTTTTATTTCATAAAATTCAGGGTCTTACAATCTCCCCTCCTTATGAAATTTCATCCCCGAAATTTACGTACCTGGTATTTCAAAAAGTTGAGAATAATTTCCTTTCATTTCAGATTCTATCTCCCAGGTCATCATGGTTTCTCCATTTCTCATCTCTCGTGATAACTTCATTTGGGTTCCTCACTTGTTGGGAAGTCATAACAACTGCTATCCCTCGAACTACTCAGTTTTGATTTGTTTGGGGCAGCATTTGGCGTCATCACTACCGTTGGAATATACTTTTCTATAGGGCATATTCCTCCCTCAACTGCCTCGTCATACTCTTGATTCATGATCTGAATCATCAATCTTCGATCCATATCGAATTGAGGTTGACCGCTCTGTACAGGGTAATTCAAAACTCGATGTTGGGTTCTCCCAATTGCTTTCCAAAAAGAGAAATTCATATCATCTATTTTAGTCTTCTTAGATCGGACATCTCTTTCCACAATATCCACATGTCGTGCGGCTTTTGCCCATGCATCAGTTATTCTCACTCGTTCAGTTTTTTCTATTTTCAGCTCAGATTCCATCTTTATCATCTTATACTTTGCCAAAGAATGCTTCTGTTCAAGCATCACATATCGGGTAACACAAGCTTGAATTGTTGCATCCTTTTGTTCCACGACCGCCTGCCGTTCTTCAGCTTTCTCTTCTAACTTATGAACACAATTTTGCAATTCTTCTAATAAATTCTCCTCAGGTGCTTCTTCTTCCTCACTCTCAGCTGCTACCTCTACGACTAGCTCGGGTGCACCTATTAAATCTTCCCTCACCACAAGAATATCTCTAATTCCTTCTTCGTCTGACATCACATTATCATGGTTAGTGATTAGAGGTATCCCCACAGTCTCATTCACTCTATTGTTAGCATTCTCAGTGGCCATTCTCAAATACTTCCATAAAACAAGTGTTAATTAAACAAATTAACGTATCCCATAATATTCGTATATTATGACTGACCAACAAATAAGCTTAGGTAGGACACACTAACGAAGGATTTACTAATCTCTCCCCTCCTAGTTATATTCCCTGATCTCCGCCAGAGACCATATCCCTAAACTCTGATGCCAAATGTGACAACCCCAAAACATGTCAATTCCATCCAACCTATACTGAGTCGCCAAATACATGGTACAGAAAACAACTATAATTTTATTACAACAATTATCGTGCAAAATATAACAACACATATGCTGTAAGTTTGGATACAAATATATACCAACTGTGACTCTCATCCCAACCTTGGATAGCACGTCACAATGACACCTTACATAAAGGTATAGTCAAAAACTATTTTAGAAATTAGAATCTTTGGGAAGTGCTCAAGGAAACCTTCGTACATGGGAGGCCATGCTTCTATGTTATGATAGATATCATATGGCCACAGAATTATCCTTGGTTGACCCAATAGACCCCAAAGAAAAACGAGGAGATTACTATCATATTCTTCCCAATTGTAAGTCTTCTCTTGACATATCATTATCTTCACTGTCTCTAATTGAAAATTATACTTCAAACAAACACCAAGATTATATAGGTAGTGCTCGTAAATATACTCAGCAAGTGGATGAGCAAAACCCTGTCTTATGATGACACGAGGTTGTATGTCATTAGACATCTTGTATGATAGTGGCAAAACACCCTTCCAACGTTTGGTTTGCCTCACCCTAGTTGATTCACCAAATATAACTACTAAATGATGACCACCGTTCTATTCCCCTGTTACCCCCGCTCGACCCAGCTACACTCTTATTACCTGAAAGGAATTGTGAAGCAAAAGGGTGAGCACAACTAGCTCAGTAAAGAATATCATGACTAAAGATAATTAAATTATCAATAGCCTTCATCAATAATAAATCAAAAATTTAGAACATATGTTAGATGATAAAAATTTCAACCATAGTTACAACATAATGAGCAATCCATTAGAAGAGTCAAATAGACCATAAAGTCTATTATCTTCTTTATTTTAAAAATCCACCAACAATGTTTTATCCCTATAACATCAATCAACAGTTCCGGTCCACAATCATATGAATACCTCACAATCATAATTTTGATTCTAAATTTCTCTTCGTATCCAAGACGAAGATAATTTTCATCACATGTCTTTACCTGAAACATCAAAGATCATGGTTATACCAAATCACAGTTCCTGTTCATAATCATACTAATAAATTCATCTTTGCACTACGGGCCAAAAATATTCATCAACAGTTCATCTTTGCACTACTGGCCAAAGATATTCAACAACATGTCATCTTTGCACTACGGGCCAAAGATATTCATCAACAATTAATCTTTGCACTACAGGCCAAAGATATTCCTCAACAGTTCATATTTACACTACAGGCCAAATATATTCATCAACAGTTCATATTTGCACTACAGGCCAAATATATTAATATCTCAAAGAAATATATAATCATTTCAGAATTTATATAAACAATAATTATAACCATGTTGATCAATTCACCTTTGCACTTAAGCTAAAGATATTCAATTATAAATTCAATGGTCATGATCATAGCAGTCAACAATTCAACTTTGCACTACTGGCCAAAGAGAACTCATAGTCATGATCATACCAAAAATCTACCCATCTTTACACTCAAGTCAAAGAGAAATATCATCATTAAGGTTATAAAAATGTTATATATGATAATAAAAATAATATGATCAACATATAGTTTTAATATCAAGAGTAATATTCATAAATCAACTATAATTTGGTCAGAAAAAGAAACCAATCTTGTCGTTAATAGTATCCGTGAATAGTAACTCATGAATAGTAACTCGTGAATAGTAACCTCGACATGAAAAAGGTAGAAATTCCATAATAAAATCCATACCAATATTTCGGTATAATGATATTGAAAGAATATTATTTCTTAAACTTATAAATAATTTATTTTAATTGTTTACACTTTACTAAAAATGCATTTAATTATTCTAAAATGCCAAACTCATAAGATTTCATCACCAATAACTAAAACCCTCATCAAAAATTTGCATATACCTCATATAGGATTCTCAAGCCATAAAATCCTATTTTCTAATTTTTTTACTTCACATAACATATTTAATTTATTTACTCATAACTACTCCATTTTCATGAAAAATACCAAATCAGTACAAACAAATTTTCTTTTCTGTGATTTAGTAGAATATAGTTCCATATTGAACATATATTTTTCTCAGAATTTTTAAACTTCATTTACTATTTTTCATATGGCCAAAACCGCCGAATATTTAGACATTTATCACAAATTGTACTTTTATCTAAAACTTCCGAAATTCACAGAGTACACTGATATTATATAGATGTACTCCCAAAAAAAAATTCATCAATTTTGGAGTTAACCACAAGGAGTTATAAACGATTACTTTTAAAATAGTCATTTCCCGTAAAATTCATAACTCTTAATCTATACATCCAAAAATCACCATTTTGGACACAATCAATAAAACTCATCAAAATATCATTTTAAATTTTTTCCAGAATTTTTGAATGTCTAAAAAGTTACGAAACATGAAAAACATAACAACCCTTAAAATCTCATACCTCAAAAGAGCAGTACTTCTGACTTGAATATCAGATATAACGCTGAACAAACTTGCGCCGTATAGCAACACTCAAGATATCTAAATACTAACAAAAATATGCTTGATAATATAGAGAGAGAAAACTTATGTTTCTGGTGTGATTTTCAATTCTAACATAAGCACCTATTTATAGGAAAATGCTAGAACGCCAAAGGAGACTAAAATGATAAAATATATTTATTATTATTCAACATTTCTACGCATGCCTCTTGAAGATTCTCACCCACCAGCCAACTTTGAACCAATTTTCAGCATCCCACGTGTTGATAACCAAGTGGGTCCCACCCATAAATTAATAAATATCATTTTATTTTCTGAAACTTAAACAATTCATAGAAAATAGCCCGTTTATCAGAAAAATATGAATTTTATGTCCATTCTACCTGAAATCAAATTCTCTACAACTTTGTAGCTTTGAGATTTTCCAAATTCCAAACATAAAATATTTGAAATCCATAAACGGATGATTTTTAACACCTTCACACCGACAAAATACTGATAAAACACCTCAGCATTAATTCCTTCATTTTTATCCACATAAAAATAAATATATCCATCATTTATATCCACATAAAATAAATATTTCCTTATCATATAAATCAATAATTAATTATTCACAAATAATATTATATAATCACAATAATGACAACCAGGTAGTTCCTAGTAAAGAGGGGGCTTTCCGATAAGGATATCTCCTTACTAGCGCGCAATTAGGTGACCAAACCTCTCCTTGACAGAACTTTATAGACATTGCCAATAATGTTATCTAATAATATTATTCAAATAATATGAATTATTGATCTGATAATGGAGATATTGTGCAGTGATAATTATTGAACAACAATAATATAAAATATCAACATAGCAATTATTGAATCAATAAAATAAAATATTGAACAGTAATTACTGTAACAATTATTGAGTAGTGCCTTCTTACGTAAGGATCAATAATTCAAAAATACTGTATAAAATCATGTGCTACTGTGCAAACATGCGTATTACTGTATTTTAACCACCGGGTATTCCAACAGTGTTAACGGTAACAACTACACTGTTATTTATAAAAACTCATTTTTTGTCGTTTTCTTCATCCGACAGTTATTCGTTATGGGGCCCATAAATGGTTACGCCCGTCGTATGAATATTCTCCGACAGAAAGAATTTTCTACGACCAAACGAATATTCCCCGACAATTGAATATTTTATAACGACTTGCGTATTTTGAAAAAAAATTCATATCTCACCCTTAACTTTAAACTTTTACCAATTTAATCATTTACTAAATTGTAATTATAAGAAAAATTGAATACTTTTATTTCATAAAATTCGGGGTCTTACACTCATCCAATGAGCAAGCAACGTATGTACCAATCTATCAGGATTCACTAATCCCCAATTTAGAAATCCAACTATTGGAACTATTTTAGTTTTAAGCTTTCTAAGAATTTAGATCTCATTAGAACGATCATCATCATTATTCTAAAAGCATTGCTTAAAACTATGGGTTTATCACATATTATAAAATATCATCATTTAGATAATTTAAAAGTCTTTAATAAATTAATACTTTTTATTAATAAATGAATAAGATTGTTACAAAGTGTATGCTTTATCATCAAACATGATTGGCTTGTGTGCATACTACTTTCACTTTTGACTTGGAACTCTTACTTCAGTTGATTAGTAGTTGTTGAGTTCTTGGTTGTTGCTACTCAGTTGTTGTTAAGAACTTGTTCGAAAGAACTGAGTAGCTGAGCAAGCTTTTCTTTTTCTCAGATCGTAGAGTTGAGTGTTGAGTGTTCTTGTGCGTTTTGTTCAATGCTTGTTTATCTCTCTCATCTGCATATGTTCTGTATATATGTGATCCTTGAAATCTATCCGTTGAAGCCTTTTGTTGAAGCATTAAATGCGTTTGACATTTTTGAACTTTGATGCAGACTTTTCTGCACACCTTCTAAATTTCATTCTGGCCCACTGACACAGCAGACTGCTTTCTCACCTAACACCTGAAAAGGTGTTTTTCCTCTGTCCTATTGTCCTTTCCTTAGCTTCTTGAATACGTTTCTTTTGTTACATACTAAGGATATCTTTTGTGCCGTTGGCACTGGTGAGGACTTCAACGTTTAAAACCCATTCCACATTTGTTAGAATTTGTCTCCAAACACAAGGTAGGGCTCGATGCTTCTGACACAAGGCAGATGATACTCTACGATCCACATCGTGGTGTCTTGTCACCTTGGTGCTTCGTATGATGCTCTCAAATAAGAGCACTACGATTTCTCTTAAAGTCTTGCACACTATGATCTTCGAGTAGCTCGGCAAATGTTGGGACTACTCTACGATTTTCGACGAGGTCCGTCAAGGCAGGCACACTACGATCCTCGATGCTCTTCGTTTCTGCCTTGGCTTTTGCAATCTTGATCAGCTTGATACACTTCAATTTCTTCGAAGCCTACCTATTACATCTCAAGATCAACCAAACAAGTTGGATTTTCTTTTCTATACATTCATTTACAGAATGATACACATTAAGAGCTTAGATCAACCTAACAAATTTGATCTATCACTAAGTCCTTTTACAAATATTCCTTGAAGGAATTTATAAATAATCATGAGCATTTACATTTAAACATCAAATCAAAATATGCACTCTCCCAACATAATCAATCAGTTCACATTGATGGGGCCGAGGTGTAAGTGGATAAGTTAAATAGCAGCTTAATCTAGCTTGGTGTTGGTCGATTTCACAATCAATAAATACATGCAAGTATACACGGTCAACAAGTAATAAAGTGATAAAATAAAGTGTCGATCCCACAGAGAATTCTAATTAATAAATTCCAACTACTAGCACTGTATCAACCCAATTTTATTTAAACAATGATAAATTATGATTTTCTGAAATACTGAAATTAAATTAAACAATTATAGATATTACTCTAAAATAGGCAAATAAATAAACTAAGATTTGAATGAATGATTTCCGATAAATAAGGATTAAGACTTTAATATCCCCAATTATGAACTATAATTCAATTATCCAATTATCCCAATTATTATGTCTACTGAATTGTTAAAAGGAATTCTCAAATGTCAAAAGTCCTTTTCCAAGTAATCAACTGACTTCTATTTAATTCAGATTAATCTTTCTATATTCCTATGTAAAACAAATGAATTAAACTCCTTCAATTCGAATTCCTTATGTGTTACACGCGGTGAACAGATATTTCCATTCAATTCACAAACCTAATTATTCACTGTGCAAATAACTAAGTCACACGTTAACAAGCCCAGTTCTAACCCTAGAATTCCTCTTTTAATTCCTTCTAGAGTAATGATGAGTGGGATTTAAACCTGCGAATCGGATATTTTCTGCCTTAATTACTTGCCTGGATTCATAGTTATTTATATAGTTTTATTGGGAATATAGTGTTTTTGTGTTTAATCGTTGCATTGCAGAGCTTCGCAGTGTTTGTGCTGCCTTGAAGGGGCAAAACTATCATTTTGAGCTTTCCCGCGCCGCGGCGCCAATGCCAGAGTCATTGGCCGCGCCGCAGCGCCACAATCTGGCCCAAGCTGACGATAGCCGCGCCGCAGCGCCACTTATCCTATCCAGACTCGCGCTGCAGCGCGAGCTCCGTGTCCCAGTTCCTTATGCAGCGCCGCAACGCGACTCAAGGCTTAGTGGCCCGCGCCGCGGCGCCACCTCCGGTTCCCAGGCAGACAGGAATTGTTTGACCTAGCAAAAAGAGAGGATAAAGGGAGGAGGAGGCGGCTGATAAAGGAGGGAGATAAGAAAAAGCTAGAAAATAGACACGAAGGAAGGAAAAAGCTTGTAGAAAAGAGATCCATTGCTCTCCATATTTTCAGATCGTGTATGTGAAGAGATTGTTTGACTGAAGATTACTCCTTTCTATAGGGGTTTTCCTTATTTCAAATCTTCTATTTATTGTATTTGTCTGAAATGGGTAGTGTATTAGAACTTTGTGTTAGTCCCATAGTTATGAACTAACTCCATTGTTAGGATTGCAATGTAACTTTTTGAATAGCTTAATCGACTTTCTCTCTCGTTTTATATAATGAAGCATTTTGGAATGGGTTGTTGTATTTTGCTTATAATGTCTGATTTCTTGATAAAGAAATAGGTTCTGATAGTAGTGGAAATTGATAAATGGATATTACTGTCTTTCTTTAAATACAATGACACCTATTTTGTCCTGATATTTAATTGTGGGCTTATTGTGCTAGTAGGATAGACATATCCTCACTTGCCTTGTGTGACCTTGCAGTTGAGCATAAAGACCTTGGTCAAATTAGATTCACCAATAGACATATTGTGTTCTAGCTTGTCAAGGATTAGCATTTGACCTTCGACAGAAGCTTATGCTTACTTTAATCTCGGTTGGCCATTCCTTGATTTGTTTATATTACGGAGAGTTAGAAGATTAGGTGAAGCATTAGGGGAGTTGTAATCCTATCATCATTTCTTAGAGCTGTTTCTTCTCGCAATTTGATTGTCCTATAGAAATTGTTTAACCAACCATATATTTCTTTTGTTTAGATAAGATTAGTAACGACTTTACCTTAGTAGTTGTTTCCTGTTAAATCTTTGTCCTCGTGGGTTCGACACTCTCTTATCACTGTATTACTTGTTAGACCGCGTATACTTGCGCGTGTTTTTCGGTTGCGAAATTGACCAACAAGTTTTTGGCGCCGTTGCCGGGGACTTAAGAATTAATTGTTTTGCATTATTAAATCTAAGTCATTACAATCTTACTTTAAACCGATTTGTTTAACTCTCTCTTCAGGTAGTCTTCATTGTTTATGCCACCTCAGAAGGGGCAGAATACAATACCTCTTGATCCCGAGGTTGAAAGGACCTTCAGACGACTGTTGAGAAAAAAATTTGTGGACACACCCGAGGACATACCTGTGCCCGTCATAATGGCTGAGGAGCTTCAGAAGTCTCTGAGGGATTATGCTATGCCTCGTGTTGATGATCTCCAGGTGAGCATTTTAAGGCCCTCCATTCAGGCTAATAATTTCGAGATAAAGCCGGGCACTATTCAAATGTGCACAAACATTCAGTTTGGGGGAATGCCAAATGACGACCCCAATGATCACCTGATTAATTTTGTGGAAATCTGTGACACCTTCAAATGCAACGGAGTGTTTGACGAAGCCATCAGGCTCCGGCTGTTCCCGTTTACATTAAGGGACAAAGCCAAGAGCTGGCTTCATTCACTGCCGACTGGCTCCATTACAACATGGGCTGACTTGGCGCAGAAATTCATGGCGAAATTCTTTCCGCCTGCCAAAACAGCTAGGCTCAGGCACGATATCACGTCCTTTGTGCAATTTGAATCCGAATCCTTATACGACTCATGGGAGCGATTTAAGGATCTCCTGAGAAAATGCCCGCACCATGGTCTGCCGGAGTGGCTTCCCATCCAGACCTTTTACAATGGATTATCCGGATCTACTCGTTCGAGTATTGATGACGCATCTGGAGGGGCATTCATGTCTAAACATCACACAGCGGGGTATGAGCTGGTGGAGACAATGGCGGCCAACAATTACCAGTGGCCTAATGATAGGCAAGCTCCGAGAAGAGCAGCGGGGGTTTATGAAGTGGACTCGTTCACATCGCTAGCAGCTCAGGTAGCGACGCTAACAAAAAGGCTTGACACCTTGGGACCTTCTGCAGTTCAAAATGTGTAGAGTGTCATGGTCCAGTGTGAATTATGTCAAGGAAGCCACCCGACCGATCTGTGTACTATAAGCCCTGAATCGGTGCAATTTATTTCCAACTACGGGCGGTAACAAAACTCAAATCTTCCCACTCATTACCATCCGGGGTTGCGAAATCATCCAAATTTTTCATGGAGTAATAACAACAACAACAGCAATAACCCCAACCAACCACAACCTCCTTCTACCAGGCAGAGTTATGTTAACCCTCCTAGATTCCAACCTACAACTCAGTTCAACCCACAACCTCAGAGCATTCAGAATCAGTTTCACCATCCTCCCCCTCAACAGGAGAGAAAACCAAGTTTAGAAGATCTTCTTTCTAGGTACATAGCCCAGAACGAAACCAGAAGTAACAATCAAGAGGCCTCCATTAGGAATCTTGAAGTACAAATGGGTCAGTTGGCTACTGCATTAAACAGTCGGCCACAAGGCGCATTGCCTAGTGACACTGATGTCAACCCTAAACAGGAAGGCAAGGAACATTGTAAAGCAGTAACCCTCAGAAGTGGGAGAACCACTCAAGTACAAAGTGGTGAGGAAATTCCTGTGGACGACAATGGGGCGACTGAAGAGGCAACTCCTGAAACGGAGATTTCTGAGAAAAATGGGGGTGATGCAAGTGGTCAAGACAGACCCCCAACACCATCTCCTCCAATCACTGTAATACGTCGGCCTCTCCCTCAATTACCCTTCCCCCAGCGGATGCAAAAGCAGAAACTAGATAAGCAATTTTCCAAATTCTTAGAGGTGTTCAAAAGACTGCACATAAACATTCCATTTGCAGAGGCGTTGGAAGGAATGCCCAGTTACGTAAAGTTCATGAAGGACATTTTGTCCAAGAAGTGGAAATTGGGAGACTATGAGACGGTGGCTTTAACTGAAAAAAGTAGTGCTATCCTCCAAAACAAACTTTCGCCTAAGCTCAAAGATCCGGGAAGTTTTACAATCCCGTGCACAATTGGGGACCAATTCATTGGAAAGGCTCTGTGTGACCTAGGGGCCAGCATAAACTTGATGCCCCTTTCCATTTACAAAAAATTGGGTCTTAATGAAGCCAAGCCGACTAGCATCACCCTTCAATTGGCTGACAGATCTTTAACTTATCCGAAGGGAATTGTGGAGGATGTGCTAGTGAAGGTGGACAAGTTCATATTTCCGGCAGATTTCATAGTTCTTGATTTTGAGGAAGATAGAGAAATCCCGATAATATTGGGAAGGCCATTTTTGGCAACTGGAAGGACCCTGATCGACGTCCAAAAAGGGGAGCTAACAATGAGAGTTCAAGACCAAGAGGTGACATTCAATGTTTTCCGTGCTCTGAAATATCCTAACACCCGTGAGGATTGCTTCTAGGTCACTACGATTGCTGAATCAGTGAATGGGGTATTCTCAGAAACGTGCATTAAAGATTCTCTAGAAGCTACACTAACAGGGGCGAGTACTCCGGAAGAGCCATCGCATATTGAATGTGCCATGTGGCTTGATGATCTGCTAAGATCAAGGCATTCGCACCGCCAATTCGAGTCTCTTAAAGATGATGAGGCATTAACTTCCAAGGGTTTGCCGTCAATCATTGAGCCTCCAGTTCTTGAGCTAAAACCGTTGCCTAACCATCTAAGGTATGCGTATTTGGGAAATTCTCTTTCATTACCTATGATAATTTCTGCTTCTCTAACCAAGTGTCAGGAAGAGAAGTTGCTCCTTGTGCTAAAGAAATACAAAACGGCCTTGGGATGGTCGATTGCTGACATAAAAGAGGTCAGTCCAACTCTTTGCATGCACAAGATCCTATTGGAGGAAGGCTCAAAACCTTCTATAGAGCACCAGAGGCGGCTAAATCCGATAACGAAGGAAGTTGTCAGGAAAGAAATCATTAAATTGCTTGATGCGGGCATTATCTACCCCATCTCCGATAGTCCGTGGGTTAGTCCGATCCAGTGTGTGCCCAAGAAAGGAGGCATGACAGTTGTGCCCAAGGAGAATAATGAACTTATTCCCACCAGGACGGTGACTGGGTGGAGATTGTGCATGGATTACAGGAAACTGAACAAAGCAACCTGTAAGGATCACTTCCCTCTTCCTTTCATTGATCAAATGCTCGATCGGTTGGCGGGACACCAATACTACTGTTTACTAGATGGGTACTCGGGGTACAATCAGATTTCTATTGCTCCGGAAGATCAGGAGAAGATGACATTCACATGTCCGTATGGGACTTTTGCCTTTCGGAAGATGTCTTTCGGGCTGTGCAATGCCCCCGCTACGTTTCAGCGGTGTATGATGTCAGTCTTCTCTGACATGGTTGAAAAGACCCTGGAGGTCTTCATGGATAACTTCTCTGTGTTTGGGAGCTCGTTTGATATCTGCCTAACAAATCTGACTGCAGTTCTCCATCGCTGCGCTGAAACCAACCTAGTGCTAAATTGGGAGAAGTGTCACTTCATGGTTGAAGAGGGCATTATTTTGGGTCATCGGATTTCTGCTGGAGGTATTGAAGTTGATAAGGCCAAGATAGATGTTATCAACAACCTTCCCCCGCCCACCTCAGTAAAAGGGGTAAGGAGTTTTCTCGGGCACGCCGGATTTTACAGAAGGTTCATCCAGGACTTTTCGCGCATTACCAAACCGTTGTGCACCCTGCTGGAAAAAGATCAGCCCTTCCACTTTGATGCCGCCTTCTTGAGCGCTTTTGCATCCTTAAAGACAAGACTTATCACAACACCTATTGTGGTAGCTCATGGCTGGACCTACCCTTTTGAGCTTATGTGCGATGCTAGTGATTTTGCTATAGGGGCAGTTTTAGGCCAGAGAAGGGAGAAGGTCTTCCACACTATCTACTATGCCAGCAAGACACTGACGGACGCGCAGTTAAACTATACTACCACTGAGAAGGAGCTGCTGGCAGTAGTGTATGCTTTTGATAAGTTCTGTTCATACCTTATCGGGACGAAGGTGATCGTATACACCGATCACTCGGCAATCAAGTATTTGATTGAAAAGAAGGACGCTAAGCCGAGATTGATACGGTGGGTTTTGCTCCTACAAGAATTTGACTTAGAAATCAGAGACAAGAAGGGAACTGAGAATCAAGTTGTCGACCATTTAAGTAGATTGGAAAACACTACATCGTCTACTGAAGCCGACAGGGCTATAAATGATTTTTTTCCAGACGAGCAGCTCTTATTGGTACATGGCAAAGCCCCGTGGTATGCGGACTTCGCAAATTACGTCGCTTGCCAAGTTATCCCTCAAGGCCTGAGTTTCCAACAAAGGAAGAAATTCCTTAAAGATACCAAGCAATATTTTTGGAATGAGCCCTTCCTATTAAAACAGTGTTCGGATCAGATCTTGCGTAGATGTTTGCCTGAAGAAGAAATTGAAGACGTGTTGCATCATTGCCATCCGTCTAATTATGGAGGTCATTTCGGAGGCCAGCAAACTGCCGCTAAAGTGCTACAATCAGGATTTTATTGGCCCACCCTTTTTAAAGATGCTCATGCGTATGTGATGCATTGGGACAGATGCCAACGGGTGGGCACTATTTCAAAGCGGCATGAACTACCGCTGCAAAATATTTTGGAAGTAGAGTTGTTTGATGTCTGGGGCATTGATTTTATGGGACCATTCCCTTCCTCGTTCAACAATCTCTACATCCTGGTGGCAGTTGACTATGTCTCAAAGTGGGTGGAAGCAGTTGCCTTGCCGACAAATGATGCGAAGGTGGTGCTTCAGTTCCTCAAAAAGAATATTTTCACCCGTTTTGGCACACCTCGGGCCATAATTAGCGATGAAGGGTCGCACTTCTGCAATAAGTATTTTGAAGCACTTCTAGCCAAGTATGGGGTAACTCATAAAATAGCCACTGCTTACCACCCTCAGACCAGCGGCCAAGTTGAAATTTCGAACCGAGAGGTGAAACGAATCCTGGAAAAGATCGTTAACCCAACCCGTAAGGATTGGTCGAAGAAGCTTGATGATGCATTATGGGCCTACCGTACAGCTTATAAAACGCCCATCGGAATGTCCCCTTACCGACTAGTTTATGGAAAAGCTTGTCATCTCCCGGTCGAATTGGAGCACAACGCTTACTGGGCGATTCAAAAGCTTAACTTTGATCTTGAGGCAGCCGGCGAAAAGCAGCTGTTACAACTGAATGAAGCAGATGAATTTCGTCTGCAGGCATATGAAAACGCCAAGTTGTACAAGGAAAAGACCAAGAAGTGGAACGACAAGAAGATCCTTGAGAGGCATTTTGAACCGGGTCAACAAGTTCTTCTGTTTAACTCCCGGCTAAAATTGTTTCTCGGGAAGCTAAAGTCCCGATGGTCGGGCCCCTTCACTGTAGCTAAGGTTTATCCACATGGAGCAATAGAGCTTAAGGATCCAAATTCCGATTCCACATTCAAGGTGAATGGGCAACGTTTAAAGCACTACTGGGGCGGCGAGGTTGACCGTCAAAATTCCTCCATTACACTTGGAGACCCGATCTAAGTCGGGATGAATAGTCAAGCCGACGACTATAAAACAAGCGCTTGGTGGGGAGGCACCCCCATCTCGGTATAAATTTTATTTGTTTCTTCACTGATTCCAAGTTTATTTAGTGATTGTTCATTTTATTACTTAGCTTAGCTGATAGCTTTTATGTTTTGTATCTCACATTTTCGGGCAACATGTTTTGTATGATAATCATATATAATAGTGTTTGCTGTGTTTTTAACAATGTATGTTTGCTTGTGTATTGTAGTTGTTGTGCTTGTTTTGGTCTGTGCAGATAACAGATACAAAAAGGGGCTCAGAGTTCAGCACTCGCGTCGCGGCGCCATCCAACAAAGGAGATCTCGCGCCGCGGCGCCACAAGAAGTGCCCAGCCACTGCTAACTCGCGCCGCGGCGCCATCCAACAAAGAGGATCTCGCGCCGCGGCGCCACAAGATGTACCCAGCTACTGCAAACTCGCGCCGCGGCGCCATCCAACAAAGGAGATCTCGCGCCGCGGCGCCACAAGTAGTGCCCAGTTACTGCAAACTCGCGCCGCGGCGCCGAGCAATGTGCAATCTCTTGCGCCGCGGTGCCATTAGCGAGTTTTTGTTTTTCCAGTTGCTTTATAAAGCAATCAGATCGGCCAAGTCCCCTTAATCCCTCAACCATCTCAGCCCTCTCCCTCTTGGTAGCCTGCACGCATACGACCCATCCGCTAAATCACTACATCCATCGATTTGAGCATCCTTCTCTACTCATCCTATAAAATCGATTTGAGCAGCAATTTCTCATCAAAGGTTTCCCCACTCCAGTGCTAGGGTTTACTTCCAAAGGTAATTTTTGAGGGTTTTCTTTCGATCAGAGATTTTGTTTCTTTTCTTTTCCGTGTTCTTCTTCTTGTGTGATTTGGGGTGATTTCCACTGACGGAAGTTGGGTAAGAGCTATTTCAAAAAAAGGGCTGTCCAAGTGTTGTTTGGACATCGCACGCAAGGTGTTTGACAAATTGCCTGAACCAAAAGTGTAGGCCAATTGGGGCTATCTTGGTTTATTTTTCGCTGGGTTTGCTTTGGGGTTGAGGTTGGCAGTGCTTTGAGGGTCGTTCCGATAGAGTTTGAATCAAGCCTACTTTTACCATGGCACCAAAAAGGCAGTGTCTTAGTGTCGGTGGATCTTCGTCTTCTGCCGCGGCACCACTATAGGCTTGGGACCCTGCCAAGTTTGTCAGTGAGGCAACCTGGAAGCGGTATAGAGACTCCTTTGGCAAGCGCAATTTGCTTCCTGAGCGGGGGTTGCGGCCCGATAGAAAGGACGGGGAGCTCATGAATATGATTATCGAGCGGAAGTGGGTAAACTTCACCAAACCGCCCGTATCTGCTCTTGTGCCTGTGGTTCAGGAATTCTATGCTAACGCCAGTCCTGATGGTCCTGCTGTGGTTATAGTCAGGGGTAGACCGGTGTCATTTGACAATAAAACAATCAATGCACTGTTCGAGGCACCCGACTACGCGGGTAATGATTATATGCAGCTGGGGCTCCGCAGTTATGACCAGGAGGATATTATCAGAAGGCTCTGCAAGCCCGAAACGGCTTGGAAGAAAAATGATTATACCGGTGAGAAGACCTGCTTCCCGGCTGCTGCGCTGAGTCGCTACGGGAAGGCGTGGTACAGCTTCATTTGCGCCTCCATGCTACCGACCCGTCGCCTAAGCGATACGACTAAAGACAGGGCGATTCTTCTTTTCGCCATTGTCACGGACTTGAATGTGGATATAGGAGTTCTCATCCACGACTCGATCATTAAGGCAATCAAGAGTACAGTCGTTTCGGGACTTCCCCATCCATCAGTGATCACGACATTGTGCAAGCATGCAGGGGTACAGTGGGGGCTTGATGAGACAGTTTCGCCGCAAATGACTGTAATTGACCATCTGACGATCAAACGCTTCACTGTTTGGGACGGGGCAAAATCTCATTTAAGGGGTGAAGGGTACGGACCTCCTACAGCACCGCCTCCTTCCGCCGAACCAGAGCCTCCTCAAGCACCTGAGGAAGGACCGGCTAGTCAGGGTCTTTTGACAGACATCATGGCATCCCTCACCCTGCTGCATCAGAAGCAAGACGCCGAGGCATAGAGGCAGCGGAGGCATATCGCTGCTGTGGCTCAAAGGCAGGAGATAGCGATGCAGTACCAGGCTGAGCTGGTGAACATTATGCAAGGGATCTACACTGATTACTGTGGCGAGGGCATTGACTTCACGCCATACCAGTTTCCCGATCCTCCCATCTTTCCACCTTACCCTCCTCCATCACCGCCCACCGAAGCTGACGTCGATGATGAAGATGAAACTGAGACTGCTGCGGAGTGAGCGATCTCCAGGGAAGCCCTCTTGTGTATTCAACTGCTTTACGTTTTAGCAATAGGGGCATTGCTCTCCTAAAGTTTGGGGGTGTTGCTTTTGATTTTTATCTGTTTATCTAAGTACTGCCATGTTAGGACTACTGTCTGACTTTATTTCTTTATTATGTTTGGATTTATCAGTTTTTGGTGCAGTCTTTTGAACTGCGGGATTTGGTTGATTATCTTTATCATTATGGATGCCTGAACTATTTTTGGTTTTATTTTGATTTTATTTAGCATGATTGTGGTTTCTAGCCATCTTTTTGGGGCTTATACAGATTCAGATGTTAATGGCCTTTTCACTCTATTTTGAGCTGCTATTTAGCAAGGGTGTTATATTTATCATTCCTAATTTTTGTTGGATTGTGGCTATTGTCTAGCGCCAAATGAGTATATCTCTCGTAGAGTTGTGTCAAGCTTGCCTTGTGCTAGGGGTTTATGAATTGACAAGTTTAGACTGTTATTGATCCGTCCTTCTAGCAAGCTCTGACCAGCTGTGTTAACTAGTTATTCTTCGAATTTAGTTTGTGTGTTGATTGTGTTGACTAGTTGTTCACTCTTATAAACTTTCATTTGTGCAAGGTAATAAAAGACTTGGGTGTCTATGCAGTTTTGGATCTTGGTTTCTAGCTAAGGGTGTTTATATCGAAAGTTGTGCGGTGAGTCGAGATGGAGCGTAAAACGCACTCGCCCATAAACGCAGAGCCGATATCGAGATGGAGCATAAAATGCACTCGTTTAAAAAAAATGTTTATATCGAAAGTTGTGCGGTGGGTCGAGATGGAGCGTAAAACGCACTCGCCCATAAACGCAGAGCCGATATCGAGATGGAGCATAAAATGCACTCGCTGATAAATATTCGTTCTTGTTGTGAAGTCTCAGTTGGCTTATGTTGATTACGTGGCCTTTACTGCTCGAGTTATTAGATTCTTAGGGGTGTTCTACACCTAGTGCCCTAAAGTCGTCTGGCTTGGGAGTCACTGATCAAAAGCTCATTCATGGGTAGTTCTGATTAGCCTAAGGTAATTAAGTACTGTCCGAGTCTGATTTTTCTGCCGGCTTGCTAAAACCTTTTGATCTTGTCCGGCATTTGCGTCTTGTTCTTAATGTTTGTTGAATGTTTAAGTTGCGGAGTGTGCTCGGTTTTAGCAATCGACTATGCAAGCTTATTTGAGCTATGATTAGTCAGGACGGTTGATCTTCACACACGTGCACAGATTGGATCGATTACAGTCTTATGCTTGAAATAGAATGAACCCTTGTTCATCCCCGTGTTTGACTCTTTCTTTTGGGGGTAGTTTTTATAGATAATCGTAGCTGCGATGCTAGTATATATTTTTATTTTCCTTTCGCATTCTTAGTGTCTACTGTTATTATTGTGTTAGATAGTTTGCTCGAGGACAAGCAAAGACTTAAGTTTGGGGGTATTTGATGAGTGGGATTTAAACCTGCGAATCGGATATTTTCTGCCTTAATTACTTGCCTGGATTCATAGTTATTTATATAATTTTATTGGGAATATAGTGTTTTTGTGTTTAATCGTTGCATTGCAAAGCTTCGCAGTGTTTGTGCTGCCTTGAAGGGGCAAAACTGTCGTTTTGAGCTTTCCCGCGCCGCGGCGCCAATGCCAGAGTCATTGGCCGCGCCGCAGCGCCACAATCTGGCCCAAGCTGACGATAGCCGCGCCGCGGCGCCACTTATCCTATCCAGACAAGCGCTGCAGCGCGAGCTCCGTGTCCCAGTTCCTTATGCAGCGCCGCAACGCGACTCAAGGCTTAGTGGCCCGCGCCGCGGCGCCACCTCCGGTTCCCAGGCAAACAGGAATTGTTTGACCTAGCAAAAAGAGAGGATAAAGGGAGGAGGAGGCGGCTGATAAAGGAGGGAGATAAGAAAAAGCTAGAAAATAGACAAGAAGGAAGGAAAAAGCTTGTAGAAAAGAGATCCATTGCTCTCCATATTTTCAGATCGTGCACGTGAAGAGATTGTTTGACTGAAGATTACTCCTTTCTATAGGGGTTTTCCTTATTTCAAATCTTCTATTTATTGTATTTGTTTGAAATGGGTAGTGTATTAGAACTTTGTGTTAGTCCCATAGTTATGAACTAACTCCATTGTTAGGATTGCAATGTAACTTTTTGAATAGCTTAATCGACTTTCTCTCTCGTTTTATATAATGAAGCATTTTGGAATGGGTTGTTGTATTTTGCTTATAATGTCTGATTTCTTGATAAAGAAATAGGTTCTGATAGTAGTGGAAATTGATAAATGGATATTACTGTCTTCCTTTAAATACAATGACACCTGTTTTGTCCTAATATTTAATTGTGGGCTTATTGTGCTAGTAGGATAGACATATCCTCACTTGCCTTGTGTGACCTTGGAGTTGAGCATAAAGACCTTGGTCAAATTAGATTCACCAATAGACATATTGTGTTCTAGCTTGTCAAGGATTAGCATTTGACCTTCGACAGAAGCTTATGCTTACTTTAATCTCGGTTGGCCATTCCTTGATTTGTTTATATTACGGAGAGTTAGAAGATTAGGTGAAGCATTAGGGGAGTTGTAATCCTATCTTCATTTCTTAGAGCTGTTTCTTCTCGCAATTTGATTGTCCTATAGAAATTGTTTAACCAACCATCTATTTCTTTTGTTTAGATAAGATTAGTAACGACTTTACCTTAGTAGTTGTTTCCTGTTAAATCTTTGTCCTCGTGGGTTCGACACTCTCTTATCACTGTATTACTTGTTAGACCGCGTATACTTGCACGTGTTTTTCGGTTGCGAAATCGACCAAAAAGTAACAAGATAATTATTGGCCAAATAATTAATCAATACATGCAAGGCAAGATAAACAATTCACTTCAACATAAATAATTAGAATAAATTGAATAACTAATTTATAGCCATAAAAGTTTCAATTGAAATCTTAATTAAAGAATTAGTTCATAACGGAAATAAAAACCAATAATCATTTGCAAATCATCCTTAAAGAATTACAAATTGAAAATAAAGAGAGGAAGAAAAACTCTTGAGCCAATCCTTAGTCTTAAAATAATCCTTTGTGTAGCCTCCAATGATGAATAATAAGCTCCCCCAATTTTAGCAATTATCTTCTTTTTATACTTCCCTTTAATCTCTTCACAATCCTTCTCCAATTCAACTTTTTCAACCATCAATTTACACCTAACAACTTAATCAACGGATGGTCAACACACGCTTGCTGGTCAATTGAAGTTTCGCCCCAGCGCCCCGGTGCTGGGATTAGTACTAGTATGAGCGCCCCGACGCTGAGGTGCAGAAATTGACTCTTTTGCCCATTTTTAGCTCATTTGCACCCAAGTGTTCCAATGGCTCATAATCCTATAATAACACAACTAAACACAGTAAAACGGATCTAAATACTTTGAGAATACAATAAATTAAGCCCAAATATATCCAATTGTTGGGTATATTACCCAATCATCAAATACCCCCAAACTTAAACCATTGCTTGTCCTCAAGCAATACAACACTAACAACACAAAACAATATGAACATGACAAATAATGCAAATGCAAACTAACTAAACGATCTTAATTCCTGTAATCCAATAGCTCACGTATATCCATAGGCCTCAGAAAAATCACAAGAACATGCTAATACATCATGTTAAAATAGATCAATAATATCCTAACAATCAATGAATCCAAATATGTTATTACTGATATTGTGAGTGTGTGTTCAATAACCATGCTAACCAATGAACAACAAAATGTGCAAGATAATAGCTTTCTTCATAGGCATCATACAGTTTCAACTCAAGAGCTCGTCAAATAAACTTGCTTCAACTCAATTTAAACAATTCCCAAAATTCAAAGGTCAAGATGGAATACTTATTCTTTTCTTTTCTTTTTTTTATAACGGGGGCTCTTTGTACTTTTCCCACTTATTTGCATTTATTTCTTTATTTATTTATTTTTTCTTATGACTATGCATTTTCTAATTCCCTTAAGACTTTTCAGTGTTACCTTAACAAGCTTTCAATCAACGAATCCCAGACCATTAAGACTTTAGGGCGCTAGGTGTAAAGACAATCCCCTCGGGCTTACTTACTCAAGTACCAAAGGACACAAAACTAGACAAGCATGCCACGGTGTTTATTCTTTTTTTAAGCTTATATATTCCAAATATTTTGCCCCCAAACCTGGCTTTTGTCTAAATTCAGTCTTCACTAGCTATTCAAATCATTCCTTCAATTCACTAGCATTCCTCCTTTAGAACTCTATTATATATCCCTTTATCCTATCATAGCCAACATGGTCATTTTTCAAAAGTGCTAACCTTATAATAACAGTGTCAAACAAATAAAGATTTAAACCATGTCACGAAAATCATATCACTAGCTCAACAATCCTTACTAGACTTGTTCATGCAATTTTTAAATTCCTCATTGGCCCCCAAACATACATTGCTATCAAACGCTGGAATTATCATGCAATCCTAAATGAAATGTTTAACTAACAATAACAATCCAAATCCACAAACTAATAACAAATTACAACTAGAAATAAAAATTAATTACCACCAAACTAATCTAGAGCAATGTCCTCATGCGAAAAATATAACAAAATAAAACAGAAGACTTCCCTGGCTAAGGTGAACGCCCGGGTGTACTTGGACGGTCAGTGCATTCTGTGCAGTAAATTGGTCAACTAAAAATTTGTAAATCACGTCGTGACGTTAAGACAAGCGTACATTCTGGGACTCTATGTTGTAAAATCGGTCATCTATTTCCCGCTGGACAGCTTCGAGAACCACACCACGACGAGCTGTTGTAGATGGGCCATACGTAGGTGTAGCCTGAGGTGGTGGGGCTTGTGTAGGTTCAACTTGGGGAATTATGAAACCCAATCCCTTAGGGTGGTTTTCTCCACCTGTCCACACTTTATACCTGCTGATCAACTTATGATCCAAGACTGGTATAGGCATTTGAATCATCTCATCAGATTTCCATTTAACTCCGAACATAGCACACAAAACGCAGATGAGAGACAGATGTGGTAACCCTCATGTGGTCCCCCCTCGGGATGCTCGGAGAATCGACTGCTGAAATATGTGCCCGACATCTATTTGCAAGCCTTGAATAATGGAATATAGCAGCACCGCTCTTTCTTTGGTGACATGGCTCACATGTTTGCATGACATGAGTTTGGCACAGATAAAAGCATACCACGCCTTCCCATATAGACTGAGGTGAGAATGGGGGAAGGTCATGCTGCCACGTTCATGCACTGTCCATGTGGTGCCCGGATGACAAAGCTCACGTATTATTTTCTCATAGTCTGGACCTTGACTCAGAAGACCGGCATACTCGTCGTTAAGCTCCTCCAAATCCATGTGATACCACCCATTTATGTCCTCTTCTCCGAATGCCACGGTTTTTCCCCTCACGAATACTTCATAGTGATCATGTTCTGAAACGTTGGCATAGAATTCTTTCACGACTGCAATCACTTTCGGGTTAGGTTGTTCGGTTAAGGAAAACCAGTTTCTCTTAGCAATCATTACCGCTATTTCCCCATCTTTGGATTGATCGGGACATAGACCACGTTCGGGGACTAATGAGCGGGTGGCCATGCGGTTATAGCGTTCCTGTGCCTCGGCGGAGACAAATCGTTGGTTATCAAATTTTGGTGGGGCCGAGGCGGTTTTGGAACCTTCGCCGCGTTGACGTTTAAAAGCTATGTAGAGAAATCTACATGAAAATCGCATCCAACCGTATTAGAATTGTGCAAAATTCGGGAATGGAAATATGTAACCTTATTAGTACCCCCACACTTTCAAATAAGTAAAATTTTATGTCGTGGTCGGGGGTGTAATGAGACAAATAATAGCCAAGAAGGGAAATTGGACAAAGTAGTCGTATTTATGGCCCCATAACCAAATTAGTCAATGTAATGCTCACAATGTGTGATGTGTAACGATTATATGGTATATGAGTGTAGATTACAGACATGGATAATTCAAAACAATGGTCCCGTAATGTAATAAACTAAACTCACACAGAAATAACAATTGAAGTTCATTGAGGCATTACATCAAACACCTTGTAGGTTTATTGTAAATATCTTGGTCTCCATACATAGGCGCACATCAAATATACCAACTCAGAAGATTGAACTCATCAAAGTATCTATTGTGCAATTTAGCAACTAATTGACTCACTGGACATGTAATAACAGTCATGACCCCGAAGAAAAAAATGGAGTGAGCATCATATTAACGAATTGTGTTTTACTTATTCACTATTGAAGGCCATTGATAACTGTGATCCCTATTATGTACTGACAGAGGAGAAGAAATTTTTTATCAACATACCTTTTACCTTCAAAGAGTAACTAGGAAACAATTGTGAAAGAAAATTCCGTGAATCACCAAGTGGTAGTGCGAAGAGCTAAGAGAATAAGATATATGAGAGGTGTACAATTATCAGAAGAAGAATAAAGGAGTTACGTGTGAGAGTGGGGTGGAGGAATTAGAATTTCAAAAGGAGGTGGAGTTATGAGAGAAACTGAAATCGGCGTTTAAAACGTCATGGGCTTAACTGATCCCAGCGTCGGGGCGCTGGGTTGTACACTGGCTAGAGCGCCAGGGCGCTGACCTCCAGTAGCTGGTTGAGGGGACTAGCGTCGGGGCGCTGTGTAGGCATAGGCAATGGGCGCCAAGGCGCTGGGCCTGTCTTGGAGTTGCTGTCCTCTAGCGTCGGGGCGCTGAAGTCCTTTGTGTTGGGAGCGCCGGGGCGCTGAACCTGTAAGTTGGTTTCTGCCTTTAGGCGTCGGGGTGGTGAGAACTCGGCATGTATGGGCGCCGAGGTGCTGAAATCATGCAGCACCTACTGTGTTCAAACTGCTGGGCATCCTCCTTCTCACGGTAGTTGCTCAATTTTCATCCTCCCTAAAAACAAGAATTCCCTGAAGACTATTATGCTCAAATATATGCTAGTAACTCCAATAAAAATGAAATACAATATAAGAACTAAAATTTGAAATGAATAAAAATAAAATAAAATACAATACAATTTGAGTTGCCTCCCTATAGCGCTTGGTCTATAGTCGTCAGCCCGACTTTACGGTGTTGCTCAGTCAGATGCTAGATCGGAGTGGTACATGACCGTAGCTTGACGTTCGATGGGTCCACTCCAGCAATGTTTCAGTCATTGACCATTTACCTTAAATTTTCATTTTGAACACGGTTCTTCGACCTCAATGTTTCCGTGTGGAGCGACAGATATAATCATGAACGGCTCGGACCACCAGGATTTTAATTTCCCAAGAAATAGACGCAAGCGTGAGTTGAACAGTAATACTTGTTGGCCCGGTTCAAATTTCTGATCGAGAATTTTCTTATCATGCCAGACTTTGACTTTCTCCTTGTAAAGCTTTGCGATCTCGTAGGCATTGAACCGAAATTCGTCCATCTCGTTTAACTGCAGTAACCTTTTCTCACCCGCTGCTTATAAATCAAAGTTTAGTTTATGAATGGCCCAATGTGCACTGTGTTTTAATTCGACCGGGAGATGACACGCTTTTCCATATACCATTTTGTAAGGTGACATGCTGATCGGATTCTTGTACGCTGTTCGATATGCCCATAGAGCATCGTCAAGACGCAATGAACAATCTTTTTGGGACGGATTGACCACCTTTTCTATAATTCGCTTGACCTCCCTATTTTAGACCTTCGCTTGACCATTGGTTTGGGGATGATATGTGACAACAATTTTATGACGAACCCCATACTTTACAAGCAATTTTGTGAACTGCTTGTTACAAAAGTGAGTTCACTCATCACTTATTATCGCCCTCGGCGTCCCAAATCGTGTGAAGATGTTGTTCTTTAAAAATTGGAGGACAATATTGGCATCATTCGTGGGTAGCACTGCGGTTTCTACCCATTTGGAAACATAATCGACCGCCAACAAATTGTACTGATTATTGAGCGATGATGGGAAAGGTCCCATAAAATCGATTCCCCATACGTCGAACAATTCTACCTCCAAAATTGAGTTGAGTGGCATTTCATTGCGCTTGGAGATATTACCTACGCGTTGGCACCAATCAAATTTCAGCACATAGAGAAACGCATCCTTGAATAATGAAGGCCAGAAAAATCTCGATTGTAAGACTTTTGCTGCTGTTCGATCACCGGAATAATAACCTCCGTAATTTGAGGAATGGCAATGGCCTAATATGCTGTCCATTTCTTTGTGAGGCACACAACGTCTTATCGTTTGATCTGCACAGGCCTTAAATAGAAATGGTTCATCCCAATAATATTGCTTCACATCGTGGAGGAACTTCTTTCATTGTTGTGAGGTCAAATCCAGAGGTAACACTTTGGCAACCACGTAATCCACATAGTCAGCATACCAAGGAAATATTGTGGTTACTCGAAAAAGTTGTTCATCCAAAAATTTGTCATTAATCAAATTGTTGTCTTCCTTCTGTACCTCTGCGTTTTCCAACCGAGAAAGATGATCCGCCACCTGATTTTCGGTACCTTTTCTGTCCCGGATCTTCAGATCAAATTCTTATAACAATAGTACCCGCCGTATTAATCGCGGTTTGGCATCCTTCTACTCAATTAGATATTTAATGGCAAAATGATTAGTGTAGACAATTACCTTAGTCCCAATAAGATAAGCTCTGAATTTGTCGAAGGCAAACACCACTGCAAGTAACTCTTTTTCGATGGTTTTGTAGTTCAACTGGGCATCCGTCAATGTCTTGCTTAAGTAATAGATAGTGTGAAAAATCTTATTGTGACGTTGTCCCAACACTGCTCCGACTGCGTAATCACTAGCGTCACACATCAATTCGAAAGGTAACGACCAATCGGGCGCCACAATAATTGGAGCAGAGACTAATTTCTTTTTCAATACCTCAAATGCATCGATACATGAATTATCCATTTTGAATAGTACATCTTTCTCCAAGAGGGAACATAAAGGTTTCAAGTTTTTGGAAAAATCTTTAATAAAGCGTCTGTAGAAACCCGCATGTCCCAGGAAACTCCGAATACCTTTTACAGATGATGGAGGAGGTAATTTCTCAATTGTTTCTATCTTTTCTCTATCTACCTCTAATCCAGATGCAGAAACCTTATGCCCCAGAATAATCCCCTCATGCACCATAAAGTGACATTTTTCCCAGTTAAGCACCAAGTTAGTTTCCACACATCTTTTTAACACCAAGATCAGATTCTTCAAACACAAGTCGAAACTATCACCGAACATGGAGAAGTCATCCATAAATACCTCCAAATTTTGTTCGACCATATCAGAGAAGATTGTCATCATACATCTTTGAAAGGTCACCGGCGCATTACATAAACCAAAAGACATACGCCTGAATGCAAACGTACCGTATGGACATGTGAACGTGGTATTTTCTTGATCTTCCGGAGCTATGGAAATTTGATTATACCCGGAATATCCATCCAGCAAATAGTAGAATTGATGTCCCGTTAACCTGTCCAACATCTGATCAATGAATGACAAGGGAAAGTGATCCTTGTGTGTGGCTTTATTTAGCTTGCGATAATCAATACATACTCTCAAGCCTGTAACAGTTCTAGTCGGGATGAGCTCATTAACGTCATTCTTCACTACCGTCATACCCCCTTTCTTTGGTACACACTGTACAGGACTTACCCACGAACTGTCTGAGATTGGGTAAATAATACCGGCATCCAACCATTTTATAATCTCCTTTTTCACCACATCTTTCATAATGGGGTTTAGCCTTCTTTGCATCTTAATGGTTGGTTTTGACCCCTCGTCCATTAAAATCTTATGCATAGAGAATGAAGGGCTAATACCTCGAATATCCATTATAGTCCACCCAATTGCTTTTTTGAACTCTCGCAGAACCCTTAGCAGTTTTTCCCTTTGGGTGTCAGTTAATTCTGTCGAAACAATTACTGGTAAGGTGTCATCTTTTGCCAAATAAGCATACTGTAGATGAAAGGGTAGTGGATTTAATAACAACACTGGTGGCTCTTCTATCGAGGGTTTGCACTTTTTACCTTTTGTTTCGGGCCTATCAAAGGTGTCGAATGGTTGATTATTTTTTCGGTAAAACGATGATGTATCTAGCCATTTGATCTGCTCAATGTCCTCATCAATACCGTAGTCGTCTATTCCGAACAACATGGATTCTATCGGGTCCTCTGAGTAATTGTCGCAGAACTTGTGATTAACTAATTCATCCATTAAATCCACCCGCAAACACTCAACTTTTTCCTTCGGATAAGACATCAACTTAAATACATTAAAGGTTACCTGTTGATTTTCAAATTGCATCGTCAATTTTCCTTCCTGTATGTCGATCAATGTTCTCCCCGTTGCTAAAAATGGTCGCCCGAGAATGATGGGAATTTCCTTATCTGCTTCATAATCCAAGATAACGAAATCTGTTGTGAAGATGAATTTATCCACCTTTACTAATATGTCTTCAACGATACCTCGTGGATATGTAACTGATCGGTCCGCCAACAATAAACTGATATTTGTCGGTTTTGGTGCCATGAGTCCAAACTGACTATAGACTGATAATAGCATCAAATTTATACTGGCCCCCAAATCACACAATGCTCTTCCTGAAAACTGGTTACCAATGTCGCATGGAATAGTAAAACTACCTGGATCTTTCAACTTCGAAGGCAACTTATTCTGGATAATTGCGTTGCATTCTTCGGTTAGCACTATTATTTCAAAATCACCCAGTTTCCTTTTCTTTAACAATACATCCTTCATGAACTTAGCATAGCTCGACATTTATTCTAAAGCTTCGGCAAATGGGATGTTGATATACAATTTCTTAAAAATATCCAAAAAATCTTGAAAACTGCTTATCTAACTTGGATTTCTGAAACCTCTGCGGATACGGTATGGGCGGCATTGGGATACTCGGTTCCAGTGCATTCTGCTCTATGATCTCATCTTTATGTTTCCCGATTTCCACAACTTCTTCTGTTTCAGCTGTTGCGTTGTCCCCCCTTTCCTTATCCTTTACCGTTTCTTGCAAATCCTTCCCACTGCGTAAAGTTACAGCCTTGCAATGCTCGTTTCTTCCCGGATTTATTTCTGTATCACTCGAGAGTGTTCCTAGTGGACGGTTATTTAATGCATGTGCTATTTGCCCCACTTGATTTTCCAGATTCTTTATCGATGCACCTTGGCTTTGCAAATTCAGCTCTACTTGATTCATTTTTTTGTCTTATTCCTCGTTCCTTTTGTTAGAAGCTCTAAAGAATTTTTCCAAGGCTTCTTCCCAACTTGATTTCCTCTCTGGTTGTTGTTGAGTCTGATTTTGAAATCTGGATGTGTTTTGTTATCTAGGTACTTGAGTTGAAGCTTGATTATTACTCCATGAAAACCCCGGATGATTTCTCCAACCTGGATTATATGCATTTTGAGTCGGATATGGTTGAGTTGAGCGATTATAGCTCCTTACGAACTGTGCTGATTAAGAATTTATGGCACATTGATCCGTAACATGACTCCCAGCACATAATTCACAAACCATCGCTACCTGCTGTGTGGATTGTGGACGCCATATTTCCATTTGCTTAGCCATTGCAGCTACTTGTGCTCTTAATGTTGTCATCGCATCTACTTCAAACTTTCCCGATGTTTTCGGATGATTAGACCTAGTCATGGGCCACTTGTAACACCCCCTTTCCCAAAAGGAAAAAGGGATGTCACGCACAAACATAATAAATACAAATCTCTAATAAACCTCAAAATATCTCCAATAAAATATAATACCAAATGTCACCTACTCCAATTCAAATAGAATGAACTCCACATTTACATAGTCTCTACTAAGAATAAATAAATATCAAAATAGACCCCAAAACATCCAGTTACAAAATCTTAGGAAAACCAAGTCTAATAATAATTCTCAAAACTAATTTCTCATTTGGATCAAAGGTAGCTCTCATCCCACATATCCTGATCACCCCTGATTACCTGCCGGAAAAAGAACACAGCGTGAGCCAATTGCCCAGTACGGATATGAAGATAAATAAATGTATCACAAAAAGTAATGAATCCAAAAGAATTGAACGAATGAACATATGTGAATTACAAACGAATTACGAATAGATCAAAATTTGAGAGTCCATTAACCAATGACCAACACTGTCAATCGAATAATTATAGCCAAAAGAATTCCAAATAAATAAGGCTGAATCAAATGGTTGTAAGATAACAATTTCATACTGAGCTCAAATACAAATAGCCAAAGGCTAACAAAATACATCGGTACCCTAATGTATACAAATCAAATCGGATAGTACGCACGACACATACGTCACTAATCCGCCAAACAAATCGAATCAAATCAAATACTGGGTCGACCCATACGTATCCTGAACAAATATATCAAATGGCCAAAGCTCATACCCAGAGCATACAAAAGGATACGCCGTGGACTAATCACACCGCCACAGAAGGTGTCATGCCCTTGTGTCAAGAGGACATGCCTGTGGTACCCCCACAGGTGGTTAGCTCAAGTATACCCTAAGGATCAACTACAAAATGTAAGCCAAAAGGGGTTCAAATCACAAGGCTTACATGACCATATTCAAATGAAATCGAATTATCAAATACAAATATACCCAATTAGTACAAGATATCAATGATCAAAACAACTCCGAGTGTGAACGAAAATATACGAACAATGGTACAAACGAATAAAGTCTCCAAAATATATTGACACGATTAACTAGTTCAAAGAGTACAAATACGAATTCGAATATCAACGCCAAAACGAAACAATCTCAATAATTTTGACAAAAAGGAATAATCCCAAGAGGCAATATCAATTTCTAAACGAGTACGAAACGAACGAATTAAACTTAAAGGAATATCGCTGAAAAAGTACGGAATCCGTACCTTAATGTAGTATTAAAATAATTCGCTTAATCCAAATATCACCCGTTAAACTCCCCCAATCCGATCTAATTATCAAAATAAAATATAAAGCATATAATTAAATTACGAACTCATACAAATTATATTTTCACAAATTCAATAATTTTAATATACTTTATTCATTTTATGCTCAAAAGATATATTTTAATATATATATATTCAATTTGTAAGCAAAAGATACATTTTAATTATAATAACTATATTATATTATCATTTATTATCATTTCTTTTTTTTTTTAAATAAATAAATAAATAAATAAAATCTGTATATCTTTTATAGATATAAATATATAAACAAAATCAGTTTATATATATTTATATATATAACTAAAATCAAGGAATCAAGTATACATATATATTAGAAGAAGCTGGTAGCATATATATATATATATATATATATATATATATATATATATATATATATATATATACATATACCAGAAAAGTTTCGCAAGCTAACACTTATACATATACTAAAGAATCTGCAGTAGAATTGATTACCTCTTTAGTTTTTGTTCTTTTCGCCTCACACCCAACCCTTTCTAAATTGCGGCAGAGCTAATGAAAATAGAATTAGGTTTTGGTTTATTAATTAATTCTTTTAATTTGATTAGGAAGTAAAAATTAGACAAATATAGTTTAGACCCAAATAATTTTAATGGCCCAAATAAATTAATTACAATTTGACCCAAATATAAGGAAAGCCCAATTAACTATTTTAAAACTTACTTAAATATTTTATTATTATTATATTGGGTATTACATCACATTCCCCTTAAAAAGGATTCCGTCCCCGGAATCAAAAGAACAGAACGTACCTAATTTTCAAAAAGATGCGGATATTCCGCTCGAATAGACTCCTCCACCTCCCAAGTAGCTTCCCGCTCCGAATGGTTTTTCCACAAGACTTTAACAAAAGAAATTGTCTTCCTCCTCATAATCCGTTCTTGACGATCTAGAATCGCCTCGGCTTCTTCCTCACAAGTAAGATCTTCTTGAATCTTATGTAACGGGTAGTGCACAACGTGAAGCGGATGATAGTTATATTTCCTTAACACCGAAACATGAAAGACATTATGTACATGAGATAACTGTGGAGGCAAAGCCACCCGATATGCCACTTCTCCAACTCTCTCAAGGACTTCAAAAGGGCCAATGAAACGCGGACTAAGCTTCCCTTTCAAACCAAACCTTCGAACACCTTTCCATGGAGAAACTTTCAAAAACACGTGTTCACCAGGCGTGAATGCAAGAGCCCTCCTATGAATATCAGCATAACTCTTCTGCCGTGATCTAGCTTCTTTCAATTTTTCTTTAGCCACTGCTACCTTCTCCGTAGTAATCCTAACCAAATCGGGTCCTTCTATTATCCTTTCACCAACCTCATCCCAACAAGTCGGAGCTCGACACTTCTTACCATATAATGCTTCAAAAGGGGCCATACCAATACTAGCTTGCCAACTATTATTATATGCGAACTCCACCAAACTCAAATAATCATCCCAGTTTCCTGTCCACTCTAAAGCACAAGATCGCAACATGTCTTCTAATGTCTGAATAATTCTTTCGGATTGTCCATCTGTCTGCGGGTGAAAAGCTGTACTATAGTTAAGTCGCGTTCCCCAAGCTCGTTGAAATCCTTTCCAAAATCGAGAAGTAAACCGCGGATCTCGATCCGAAACGATAGAAACTGGAGTCCCATGAAGCCTAACAATCTCACGTTGAAAAATATCTGCTAATTTATTTACCGAAAAATCTTCACGAATAGACAGAAAGTGAGCCGATTTAGTCAAACGATCCACTACCACCCAAATAGTATCATTCTTTTTAAGAGTCCTCGGCAACCCAGTCACAAAATCCATCGAAATGTCATCCCATTTCCACACAGGAATCTCTAACTGTTGCAACAAACCACCAGGCCGCTGATGCTCTATTTTCACTTGCTGACAAGTAAGACATTTACTCACAAATTCAGCTACATCCCTTTTTATTCCACTCCACCAAAAATTCTCCTTCAGATCCTTATACATCTTTGTAGACCCCGGATGAATAGAAAAGGGCGAACTATGAGCTTCAGTCAACACTGCCTCACGAATCATTGGATCCATTGGAACACATAACCGTTTACCGAACCATATTACACCTTGTTCATCAATACGAAACTCTGGTTGCCTACCCTCATTCATATTCTGCGCTACAGTCCATAACTCACCATCCTCCTTTTGGGCTTCTTTGATACGCAAAATAAGAGAAGGTTCCACCCTCATACCTGCTACTAACCCATCAGAACCTCTAGCATAAAACTCTAAACCCACACGCTCCATATCCGAGATAAGTTGAGGTTGTGTAACCAAGGCAGCTACACTCCCTGAACTCTTCCGGCCAAGAGCATCTGCAACCACATTAGCCTTACCGGGGTGATACTGAATCCTGGCATCATAATCCTTAAGAAGCTCCAACCAACGCCTCTGTCTCATGTTAAGCTCCTTCTGAGTAAAAATATATTTAAGGCTCTTGTGGTCGGTGAAAATGTCACAAGTCTCTCCATATAAATAATGCCTCCAAATCTTTAGGGCAAAAATAACTGCTGCTAACTCCAAGTCGTGGGTAGGATAATTCACCTCATAAGGTTTAAGTTGTCTGGAAGCATAAGCAATTACCTTACCATGTTGCATCAAAACACACCCTAATCCTTTCTTGGAAGCATCACTGTAAATCTGATAACCTCCTATCCCCGACGGTAACGTAAGCACTGGAGCCGACACAAGTCTTTTCTTAAGCTCCTCAAAACTTTTCTCACGTTCCTCATTCCACACAAACTTTATGCCCTTCTTCATCAGCTGAGTTAACGGCAAAGCTAACAAAGAGAAACCTTCCACAAATCGCCTGTAGTACCCTGCCAAACCCAAGAAACTCCTTATTTCAGTTACCGTGGTAGGTCTTGGCCAGTTAGTGATAGCCTCAACCTTCGCAGGATCGACCTTAATACCTTCAGCAGACACGACATGCCCCAAAAATGCTACCTGTTCTAACCAAAACTGGCATTTAGAAAACTTAGCATATAACTTATTCTTCTGCAGAACCCCCAAAACAGTACGAAGATGCTCTTCATGCTCCTCCTTAGACTTGGAATACACCAAAATGTCATCAATGAAGACAATGACAAATTGGTCCAAATACTCGCTAAAAACCCGATTCATCATATCCATAAACACTGCCGGAGCATTAGTTAGCCTAAAAGACATCACTAAAAACTCATAGTGCCCATACCGAGTACGAAAAGTTGTTTTTGGAATGTCATCTTCCCTCACCCTCAACTGATGGTATCCCGACCTCAAATCTATCTTTGAGAAGAACTTTGCCCCTTGGAGCTGATCAAAAAGGTCATCTATCCTTGGCAATGGATATCTGTTCCTGATAGTGATCCGATTTAGCTCCCTATAATCTATACATAATCTCATAGATCCGTCCTTCTTCTTCACAAACAATACTGGAGCACCCCATGGCGATACACTCGGTCTAATGAATCCACGATCTAACAACTCCTGTAATTGTTCCTTCAACTCCTGTAACTCTAATGGAGCCATTCTATAGGGTGCCTTAGAAATAGGTTCCGCTCCAGGAATGAGCTCAATAGCAAACACAACTTCCCTTGGCGGTGGCAATCCTGGCAGATCCTTAGGAAATACCTCAGGAAATTCTCGCACAACTGGATAGTCATCAAGTTGGGGCTCATCCCTCGAGGTATCCTTCACATAAGCCAAATAACAATCACGCCCCTTAGCAATCATTTTGCTCGCCTTCAAAGCTGAGATCAACTTTACAACACCATTCGGCTTTGAACACTAAAACTCGAATTCTGGATTATCTAAGGGTCCAAAAATAACTTTTCTCGCCTGACAATCAATAGTGGCTAGATGCTTACTCAGCCAATCCATACCCAAAATAATATCAAAATCATGCATCACCATCGGAAGTAAGTTAGCTGTGTACACTCTCCTCCCTAACTTCAAAGGACACTCACGAAAGTACTCAGAAATAATCACAGAATTCCCCATCGGGGTAGCAATAGACAAATGTGGATCTAACATATGAGAAGACAACCCAAGATGACGAACAAATGAAAGTGCGATAATAGAGTGTGTAGATCCAGTGTCAAACAAAACTGATGCCTCACGATTTCCTACAAGAAGGATGCCTGAAATAGTATCTGGTGCTTGGGCTGCCTGATTAGCTGTCAATGCAAATACTCTCCCACCGGTGTTGCGCTGACCGCCATTACCAGCATTACCGCCTCCCCCATTACCACGCTGAACTGCGCAATCCCTTGCTCTATGTCCCATCTGTCCACATAAGAAACAAGCCCCTGTATTTCTATAGCACGCCCTACCAGCATGATACCCACCACAAGTAGCACATGGAGCAGGTGGAAGTGGCAAAAGGTTCGGATTGCCCCCACCTGCCGGTCCCGGATACCGACCCTGAATTTGACCCTGTTGGCGATGCTGACCCTGATTCTGATTTTGTTGGAAGCCCCTGTTCTGTTGAAATCCCCTATTTTGATACTGCCCTCTAGCTTGCCATTGACCCTGCTGCTGACCTCCATGACCACCCTGCTGTATTGGGTAAGCAAAATCCCTTCTTGGATTAAATCGCTGACCCGATAAAGACTCGTTCCAATTATTTTGCCTTCTATTCTGATTCCTGCTAAACTGTCCCATCCCTTGTCCTTGCTGATCATCTCTATCTCTCTTTCGACTCCCATCTGATCTTGAAGCTCGAAAGTCCTTGTGCTCCATCTCCACACTCTTAGCTGCATTAGCCACCTGTGATACATCTGTAAATATGGTGTGGATGATCGATCTCCTATACTCGTATTTCAAAGCCCATTTAAACTTTTCTGCCTGATGTGCAGCTGTCCCAGCTATCGAACCCGCAAAACCAGCCAATCTCGTAAACCTCGCTATGAAATCATTAATAGTCTCATCATCCTTCTGTCGAATGGACACAAATTCCCTGATATATGCATCCCTATCAGCATTTGGAAAATACTGCTGATAGAAAAGGTCACAAAAACCGCTCCATATGAGTCCATCCATAAATCCATCTCCCTGTGTAGCCTTCAGCGATTTCCACCATCGCTGAGCATCATCCTCTAGCTTATAAACTGCTAACCTCACCTTCTGATTTTCTGAACACCCAATAACATCAAAAATCTTCTCCAAGTGGGCGATCCAGTTCTCCGCATCAATTGGAGTTGGAGCAAAACGAAAAGAGTTAGGCTTCTGCTTAATGAACCTCTCCAATAACACATACAACGGCTGCACTTGCTGACCCACTTGATCCTCGGGAGGAACATTCTGCTCATGCTGTGGTATCTCTGCATCATCCCCTATGCCATTTTCATGCTGATTTCCTTGCATCTGCGGAATACCCTGCATAGCCTGTGCCACAGCCTGCGTAACTGCCTCATTCACCATTGCTGCAACCATAGCCGGGGTTATTATTGCATTACCCTGAGCCCCATCATTTCCACCCTGGTTAACAGCCTCAACTTGGGGCTGCCTCTGACCCCTCCTACCGTTATTACCGGCCTGCCTCCCAGCAATTCTCGAAGACTTACGAGCCATCTACGATACAAAATCAAACAAACGAGAACAAACAGATCAAAACAAATAATCAAGGCCAAATTTATGCAGAACGAAATGCAAACGTAATACAACATTATAACAAATTCTTATAACTACCCAATGGTCTACCCATAACTCACAGGTCAAGCCTAAAAGGCAATCTACAAGATCATAACCTAAGCTCTGATACCAACTCTGTAACACCCCCTTTCCCAAAAGGAAAAAGGGATGTCACGCACAAACATAATAAATACAAATCTCTAATAAACATCAAAATATCTCCAATAAAATATAATACCAAATGTCACCTACTCCAATTCAAATAGAATGAACTCCACATTTACATAGTCTCTACTAAGAATAAATAAATATCAAAATAGACCCCAAAACATCCAGTTACAAAATCTTAGGAAAACCAAGTCTAATAATAATTCTCAAAACTAATTTCTCATTTGGATCAAAGGTAGCTCTCATCCCACATATCCTGATCACCCCTGATTACCTGCCGGAAAAAGAACACAGCGTGAGCCAATTGCCCAGTACGGATATGAAGATAAATAAATGTATCACAAAAAGTAATGAATCCAAAAGAATTGAACGAATGAACATATGTGAATTACAAACGAATTACGAATAGATCAAAATTTGAGAGTCCATTAACCAATGACCAACACTGTCAATCGAATAATTATAGCCAAAAGAATTCCAAATAAATAAGGCTGAATCAAATGGTTGTAAGATAACAATTTCATACTGAGCTCAAATACAAATAGCCAAAGGCTAACAAAATACATCGGTACCCTGATGTATACAAATCAAATCGGATAGTACGCACGACACATACGTCACTAATCCGCCAAACAAATCGAATCAAATCAAATACTGGGTCGACCCATACGTATCCTGAACAAATATATCAAATGGCCAAAGCTCATACCCAGAGCATACAAAAGGATACGCCGTGGACTAATCACACCGCCACGGAAGGTGTCATGCCCTTGTGTCAAGAGGACATGCCTGTGGTACCCCCACAGGTGGTTAGCTCAAGTATACCCTAAGGATCAACTACAAAATGTAAGCCAAAAGGGGTTCAAATCACAAGGCTTACATGACCATATTCAAATGAAATCGAATTATCAAATACAAACATACCCAATTAGTACAAGATATCAATGATCAAAACAACTCCGAGTGTGAACGAAAATATACGAACAATGGTACAAACGAATAAAGTCTCCAAAATATATTGACACGATTAACTAGTTCAAAGAGTACAAATACGAATTCGAATATCAACGCCAAAACGAAACAATCTCAATAATTTTGACAAAAAGGAATAATCCCAAGAGACAATACCAATTTCTAAACGAGTACGAAATGAACGAATTAAACTTAAAGGAATATCGCTGAAAAAGTACGGAATCCGTACCTTAATGTAGTATTAAAATAATTCGCTGAATCCAAATATCACCCGCTAAACTCCCCCAATCCGATCTAATTATCAAAATAAAATATAAAGCATATAATTAAATTACGAACTCATACAAATTATATTTTCACAAATTCAATAATTTTAATATACTTTATTCATTTTATGCTCAAAAGATATATTTTAATATATATATATTCAATTTGTAAGCAAAAGATACATTTTAATTATAATAACTATATTATATTATCATTTATTATCATTTCTTTTTTTTTTTTAAATAAATAAATAAATAAATAAAATCTGTATATCTTTTATAGATATAAATATATAAACAAAATCAGTTTATATATATATATATATATATATATATATATATATATATATATATATATATATAAACGTACTGCAACGGTAATATATATATATATATATATACATATACCAGAAAAGTTTCGCAAGCTAACACTTATACATATACTAAAGAATCTGCAGTAGAATTGATTACCTCTTTAGTTTTAGTTCTTTTCGCCTCACACCCAACCCTTTCTAAATTGCGGCAGAGCTAATGAAAATAGAATTAGGTTTTGGTTTATTAATTAATTCTTTTAATTTGATTAGGAAGTAAAAATTAGACAAATATAGTTTAGACCCAAATAATTTTAATGGCCCAAATAAATTAATTACAATTTGACCCAAATATAAGGAAAGCCCAATTAACTATTTTAAAACTTACTTAAATATTTTATTATTATTTTATTGGGTATTACATCACTGATAGTTGTTGGTGGCCATTGTCTCTAACAACTGATATGCCTCATCAAAACTCTTAGACATGATCGCTCCCCCTGCTACTGCATCAATACTAGCCCTCGTTGACGCGTGCAAACCATCACAAAATATCCCTAATTGCATCCACTGCAGAATTTCATGATGAGGGCACTTACAAAGCATATCCTTAAACCTTTCCCATGCCTCATATAACGATTCTGAATCAAATTGTGCGAAAGTGTGAATATCGTTTCGTAGCTTTGCCGACTTTGCTGGTGGAAAGAACTTAGCTAAAAAATTTTGAGCTAAGTCATCCCAAGTGGTGATTGAGCCAGGAGGCAAAGAGTGTAACCAACTTCGTGCTTTATCTTTCAAGGTAAACGGGAACATTCTCATCCTTGTAGCATCTTCCGATACATTGTTGAATTTTAAGGTGTCGCAAACTTCCAAGAAACTTAGTATATGCTCATTAGGATCGTCTATCGAATTACCCCCAAACTGACATGTATTCTGTAGCATCTGAATTGTTCCTGGTTTTATCTCGAAACTATTTTCATTGATTGTCGGCCTCTTAATACTTGATTGTAAATCTGTGACATTCGACATGGCATAATCCCTAAGAGATTTCTGTTCGTTGGCTGCCATGTTCACGGGTATTTCCTGGTCTGCCGGTTCTTCTTCCAAATGTATAACCTCACTATTCAAATGCAAATTCTGGAACTTATTTTCGATGTCGTCTGTATACGGAAAAAGTTCATTTTTAGCTTTCGATCTAGTGTGCATACACTAACAAGAATTCCTGCCCATTTCATAAGAAAAAAATAAGTAACGTTTAAATTAAAATCGAATTGATTATAACTAATATGAAATTAATATTAATAAAAATTTCCCAGCAGTGGCGCCAAAAACTTGTTGGTCGATTTCACAATCAATAAATACGTGCAAGTATACACGGTCAACAAGTAATAAAGTGATAAAATAAAGTGTCGATCCCACAGAGAATTCTAATTAATAAATTCCAACTACTAGCACTATATCAACCCAATTTTATTTAAACAATGATAAATTATGATTTTCTGAAATACTGAAACTAAATTAAACAATTAAAGATATTACTCTAAAATAGGCAAATAAATAAACTAAGATTTGAATGAATGATTTCTGATAAATAAGGATTAAGACTTTAATATCCCCAATTATGAACTATAATCCAATTATCCAATTATCCCAATTATTATGTCTACTGAATTGTTAACAGGAATTCTCAAATGTCAAAAGTCCTTTTCCAAGTAATCAACTGACTTCTATTTAATTCAGATTAATCTTGATATATTCCTATGCAAAAAAAGTTAATTAAATTCCTTCAATTCCAATTCCTTATGTGTTACATGCGGTGAACAAATATTTCCATTCAATTCACAAACCTAATTATTCACTGTGCAAATAACTAAGTCACACGTTAACAAGCCCAATTCTAACCCTAGAATTCCTCTTTCAATTCCTTCTAGAGTAACAAGATAATTATTGGCCAAATAATTAATCAATACATGCAAGGCAAGATAAACAATTCACTTCAACATAAATAATTAGAATAAATTGAATAACAAATTTATAGCCATAAAAGGTTCAATTGAAATCTTAATTAAAGAATTAGTTCATAACAGAAATAAAAACCAATAATCGTTTGCAAATCATCCTTAAAGAATTACAAATTGAAAATAAGGAGAAGAAGAAAAACTCTTGAGCCAATCCTTAGTCTTAAAATAATTCTTTGTGTAGCCTCCAATGATGAATGATAAGCTCCCCTAATTTCAGCAATTATCTTCTTTTTATACTTCCCTTTCATCTCTTCACAATTCTTCTCCAATTCAACTTTTGCAACCATCAATTTACACCTAACAACTTAATCAACGGATGGTCAACACGCGCTTGCTGATCAACTGAAGTTCCGCCCCAGCGCCTCGGCGCTGGGATTAGTACTTGTATGAGTGTCCCGGCGCTGAGGTGCAAAAATTAACTCTTTTGCCCATTTTTAGCTCATTTTTCACCCAAGTGTTCCAACGGCTCACAATTCTACAATAACACAACTAAACAAAGTAAAACGGATCTAAATGTTTTGAGAATACAATAAATTACGCCCAAATATATCCAGTTATTGGGAATATTACCCAATCATCACTTGGTACTTCATTCCCTCGTCGATTAGGTCCATTATGGAGTTGTTTTCGAATCGGTAGTCATCAGTATCACGCACGAAGGAGTTGTAGAGCTGAAATGTGAAATTCTCATTGGATTCTAATCAGAGAGTGGGGGATCCCATGGAGTCGGGCTTAGATTTTGAGGAGGTTGGTTTTCTTTTTCAAGCAAGTGTGGGCGTGCGCTCTATTTGTTCTTTGGATTCTTCTTCAAAAACAACGGTTTCAACCGGGGTGTCCAGCGGGAGATCGACTTCTGTGGGAGGTACTTTTGGTTCTTCGGTGGCTGGAGGAGTTATTTGGATTTTCCTCTTTTTGGCACGAAGGATTCGGGTCCGTTCATCAAGGGGCATATCTAGGAGGCACTCGGGGTGAGTTTGTGTGGGGGTGTGTTTGGATTTTGGGCCAGCTCGCTTAATTCGGCGAGGTTGGCTTGTCCCTTCAGGAGGAGTTGGTTCAATGGCTTGAGGCTCTTCAGTTGGTACTTCAGTAGGGGTTGGCAGAGATATACCCGAAAGGAATCTATCTAGATCCCTTCGGTCAGTCGACGTCGGTTTGATCAGAGACACTGCGAAAGATGAAGAACAATTATTTAGAATAAATTACTGATGAAAATTGGTAAAGTTATACAATAAATTGGGTTCGGGACTTACATTTATGGTCGTACAACCATGCTTATTTGCTTAGAAGTCCGAAGCTCCATTCCTTGATGGGAATCTTCTCTAAAAGACTAGCCATTTCTCTTACACGTTCCTTTGAAATATCTCCGAAGTTTGCAAAGATACGATCAGAAATGGTCCAGTCGGGTATGGAGGAGACTTCGGGTCCTTCGACAAAGAACCACTCCTTATGTCATCCTTGGTTTCTTGAAGGAGTGTCCATCAGAGATCGTTTCTCCAACCTGGCATTAGGTTTGGGGGATTGTTTGTTCAGCATCTTGAAACATAGTTCCCGAGATTTACCGGCTATGAAGAGGGCAAATAAGAAATCGACAGCAAGTGGAATCCCTTGTTCGTGGAAGAAGGCGATAAATTCTAGGATATGTATGTAGGAGTTCGGGACAAGCTGGGCAAATCCCACGCCTACGAACCCTAGTAGAATAACAACGAAAGCATGGAGGGGTAGGCTAACTCCCTTTTCGAGAAGGGTCACCGGCATGGCGGTCCAGCCTACGGATCGCTGGTACATTCGTTCCTTGGGAGCTGGAGCCCTTACCAGGTGGGTGTCCGAAATCTGGTAGCGGGTTCGAAGGCTGCGCAGCTCAATCTCAGTGATAGTGGAAGGGGTATTGGCATGAGGGAAGTATTCTTCACTATTGAAGAACTCTGAAGGATTTGGTGGTGAATTCCTGCTAGGGGTAGCAGTAGATTTGGGGTTTGGACTCGAAGCTTCTTCGATATGGCTTGGAGGAATAGAGGTGATGGGGGTTTGTTGAACGATTTCACAATCAATTATATGTGCAAGTGTACACAGTCAGCACGTAATAAAGTGATGAAGTAGAATGTCGATCCCACAGAGAATTTCAATCAATAAATTCCAACTACTAGCACTACAACAATTTAATTTTATTTAAACAACCGTATAGTGTGATTTTTCGGAATAAGAAAACTAAATTAATTAATAAAAATAGATTACTCCAAAATTAAATCAACTAAATAAAAACTAAGACTTGACGAATGAATTCAGATAAATAAGGTTAAGACTCCAATATCCCCAATTTATGAACTATAAACTAATTATCAAATTATCCCAATTATGATGCCTACCGAATTGTTAACAGGAATTTCTAAGTGTCAAAAGCCCTTTTTCAAGTGATCAATTAACTTTTATTAAACCCAATTAGTCTTGCGATATTCCTAAGCAAAATAATTAAATTAATCTCATTAAATCCCAATTCCCAATTTGTTAAATGTAGTGAACAGATATTCCTATTCAATTTACGACCCTAATTATTCGTCATGCAAATAATTAAGCATACATGTTATCATGTCCAGTTCTAACCCTAGATTTTATCTCCCAAATCCTTCTAGAGTAACAAGGTAATTACTAGCCAAATAATTAATCAATAAGCACAAGACATAATAAACAATTCACCTTGACATAAATAATTGGAATAAATAAATAACTAATTCATAGACATAAAATGTTCAATTGGTAGTGTTAATAAAAGAATTAGTTCATAATAGAAATTAAAACTAACAATCTTTTGAAAATCATCCTTAAGGAATTACACAATTTGAAAGTAAGGAGAAGATGAAACTCTAAAGAAAATCCTTCAATCTTCAATCTTCAAGTGATTCCTTGATTAGTCTTCAAGTATGATCGATGTCTCCCTTTTTAATTCAGCAAAGTAGCCTTTCTATACCTTTTTCATCTTGCCAAAATCCTTTTCCCAATCAACATCTCAATTAGCTCCCAAATATGCAAGTCAAATCGTTGGTCCACGCGCGCACCTGGTCAACACAATCCGCGCCTCAGTTCCCCGGCACTATAATTAGTACTGGACCCAGCGCCCCGACGTTGGTCTTCAAATTAATCACGAAAATGCCATTAAGCAGCTCAAATCCCTAATTTATCCCTGCAACTCCTTAATCTACAAAATAATACATAAACACAGTAAAAATTCTCCTAAGAGACTTGAGAATACAATAATTTAAACCCAAGTATATCCAATTCATAGGTATATTACCCAATCATCAAATACCCCCAAACTTAAATCATTGCTTGTCCTCAAGCGACAAAACACAACGCAACAAGAAAAATTAAATAAGCCATGTAAATGCACCTACAACTATCTACATGTTTGTAATTCAAACAATCGAATAGAACACCGTATATTCATTAGGCCTTAGAAAAATCACAATAACATGATAGTACATCATATTAAGACCGATCAATAATATCCCAACAATCAACAAATCTAAATCTGTTATTACTGATATCGTGCGTGTGTGTTCAACAACCATGCTAACCGATGAAAAGCAAAATATGAAACATAATAAATTTCTTAAAAGGAATCATACAGTGGAAACTCGAGAACTCCTCAAATAAACTAGATTTGGCTAAAATCAAACAATTACGAAAGTTCAAGGGTCAAAATGGAATACTTATGCTTTATACTTTTTATTTTCCATACACGGGGGCATTTTGCACTATTTCTCGTCTTGTTCATTTATATATATATATATATATATATATTAGCATGATTGTGCAATGTCTCATTCCATTAAGCTAACAGTGCTACCCCTTAGCGAGCTTTCTACTAATGACTCCTAGACCATATAAGACCTTAGGGAGCTAGGTGTAGAGACACTCCCTCGGGCTTACTTTCTCAAGTAACAAAGTCCTCGAAACAAAACAAGCCAAAGTTTTTTTTTCTTCTTCTTCTTTTTTAAGCTTATATACTCCAAATACTTTCCCCCCAAACTTGAATTTATGTCTAAATTCAGCCATCACTAGCTATTCATATTGTTCTTTCATTCAACTAGCATTTATCCTTCAGAACTCTATTATCTATCCATTTAAACTTTCTCAGCCAACATGGTCGTTTCTTAACATGTGCTATCCTTATAATATCAGTTTCAAACAGATAAAGATTTAAATCATGTCAAGAAAGCACATCACATGCTTAACAATCCTTACTAGACTTGTTCATAAAATTTCAATTTCATCATTGGCCCCAAATAAATGTAACTATTAAACAGCTGGAATTATGTTAAATCCTAAATGCAACACATAACAAAAAGTAAAAACAAACTATCCACAAACTACTAAAAACATGACATATACTAATGCAAATAGAAACTAAACTACCCCCAAACGTATCAAGAGCAATGTCCTCATGCGAAAAATATAACAATATAAAACAGAGGACTACCCTGACGAGCTTATTCCTCGGGTGCATCATCATCATCCTCGCTCATCTCTTGATCAGAAGGGGGAAACACAGGCAGAACAGGAGAAGTAGGGAATGACTAAGATTAATTCCAGGATACAATTGAGCATACATATCATTCTGGGCAGTGAATTGGTCGACTAAAAATTTGAATATCACATCTTGACGTTCAGACATGCAGACATTCTGGAATTTGATATTATAGAACCAATCGTCAATTTCATGCTGGACGGCCTCAGGAACAACACCACAGTGAGTAGCAGAGGAGGACCCATAACTAGAAATAGCTGTGACCGGTGGACTTGGTGGAGCAGCAGCTTGAGGAATTATAAAGCCTAATCCACGTGGGTGATTTGCACTACCAGTCCACACCCTGTAGCGGATAATCATCTTATGGTCAAAAACTAACATTGGGGGTTGAATCATTTCATCGGACTTCCATTTCACCCCAAATTTAGAACAGAGTACGCAAATGAGAGATGGGTGTGGGAATCCTCCCGTTGAACCTCCTCGTGATGCCCTCAAAATGGATTGTTGACTAATAAGACCCACATCCATCTTCAATCCTTGAATGATCGAATACAAAAACACGGCCCTTTCCTTGGTAACATGGCTAACATGTATGCACGACATTAATTTTGTTCAAATAAAGGCGTACCAAGCCTTTCCATATAAGCTGAGGCGCGAATGCGGGAAAGTCATGATGCCACGTTCATGCATTATCCACGTCGTGTCGGGTTGACAAAGCTCGCGAATGAGCACTTCATAGTCAGGTCCTTGGCTCATAAAACTAGCATATTCATTGTTTTGACCCTCCAAATGCAGCTAATATCACCCATTGATGTCCTCTTCACCGAATTCCACTGTCTTTCCCCTCACATACACACCATAGTGATAGTGCTCTGAAACGTTGGGGTAGAATTATATAATGACTGTAATCACTGTCGGGTCAGGTTGTTCGGTGAGGGAGAAACAGTTCCTCTCAGTAATCATGATCGTTAGTTCCCCATCCTTGGATTGATCGGGCCTTAAACCTCATTCGGGGATGAGAGAGCGGGTAGCCATACGGTTATAGTGTTCTTGAGCCGCGGCGCTGACGAACCGACGGCTGTCAAATTTTGGGGGAGCTGAGGCTGACCCAGAACCTTCTCCACGTTGATTCTTCGAGGCCATTTAAAAAATTCTGCAGAAAATTCACATTTACATGTATTAGAATTGGGCAGATATCGAATATGGATAAACGTACCCATATCACTACCCCCAAACTTCAAGATAAGTGGACGTTGTGTGTAACGACCCCAAAATAGGTCCATTCCATCCAACCTATTCTAAGTCGCCAAATACATGGTACAGAAAATAACTACAACTTTATTACAACAATTATCGTGCAAAATACAACAACACATATGTTGTGAGTTTTGATACAAATATATACCAACTGTAACTCTCATCCCAACATTGAATAACACGTCACAACGACACCTTACATAAAGGTATGGTCAAAAACTATTTTAGAAATTAAAACCTTTGGGAAGTGCTCAAGGAAACCTTCGTACATGGGAGGCCATGCGTCTAGGTTATTATAGATATCATATGCCCACAAAATTATCCTTGGTTGACCCAATAGACCCCAAAGAAAAATGAGAAGATTACTATCATATTCTTCCCAATGGTGAGTATTCTCTTGACATATCATTATCTCCACTGTCTCTAATTGGGTATTATACTCCAAACAAACACCAAGATTATATAGGTAGTGCTTGTAAATATACTCAACAAGTGGATGAGCACAACCCTGTCTTATGATGACACGAGGTTGTATGTCATTAGACATCTTGTATGAAAGTGGCAAAACACCCTTCCAAGTTAAATTCACCTCACCCTCAACATCTATAGACCATCGTTCTATTCCCCTGTTATTCCCCGCTTATCCCAACTACACTCTTATTACCTGAAAAGAATTGTGAAGCAAAAGGGTGAGCACAACTAGCTCAGTAAAGAATATCATGACTAAAGATAAATAAATTATCAATAGCCTTCAAAAGTAATAAATCAGAGATTTAGAACATATGGTAGATGATAAAACTTTTCAACCATAGTTGCAGCGGAACGAGCAATCCATTAGAAGAGTCAAATAGACCATAAAATCTATTATCTTCTCCATGTTAAAAGTCCATCAACAATGTTTTATCCCTGTAACATTAATCAACAATTCCTGTCCACAATCACGTGTATAACTCATAATCGTAATTGTAGTTCTAAATTCCTTTCCTCATCCAGGACAAAGTTAATTTTCATCACCTGAAACATCAAAGATCATGGTTATACCTTATCACAGTTCATGTTCATAATCCTACTAATAAATTCAACTTTGCACTACGGGCCAAAGATATTCATCCACAAGTCATCTTTGCACTACAGACCAAAGATATTCATCAACAAGTCATCTTTACACTACATGCCAAAGATATTCAACTACAGGTCATCTTTGCATTATGAGCCAAAGATATTCATCAGAAATCATTCATCTTTGAACTACAGACCAAAGATATTCATCAACAAGTCATCTTTGCACTACATGCCAAAGATATTCAACAACAGATCATCTTTGCATTACGAGCCAAAGATATTCATCAAAAATCATTCATCTTTGCACTACAGGTCAAAGATATTCAGTTGTATCATCATTTAGGACTGAGGATGATGCAAAATATTTTTAAAAAAATGAATTCAGTGAAACAAAAGTACAAATATTAAGGATTCGTACTTTAAACAACCCAAGTTCAAAAATACTTCATAAATAACCAGAGTGGAGTAAAATTCAAGAATGAAGACCAAAACATAGATCCAATTAAAGATAGGAATCATAACAGACAATCTTGGACACAGAGAAGAAAACTTAATTTTCCTGTGAATAATGTCGTATTTGTGAATAGTGTCGTATATGTGAATAGTGCCGTATACGTGAATAGTAACTCCGACACCAAAAGATAGAAATTTCACAAAAAACATCATCATGCTTCGTGAATAGTAACTCGTGAATAGTAACTTGTGATTAGTAACTCATGAATAGTAACTCATAAATAGTAACCCCGACATGAAAAAGTTCCAAATTTAATAAAAAGTTCAAACCAATATTTCGGCATAATGATATTGAAGAAATAATATCATTTATGAAAAAAATAATCTCCCTTACTATCCCTTTCTATCCCTTACCTCAAAAGAGCAGTACTTCTGACTGGAATAACACTGAACGAACATGCATCGTATAGCAACACTCAAGTACTAAAATACTTACAAAAATACGATCGATATTATCGAGAGAGAAAGAGAGATAAAATTTTAGTTTCTGGTGTGATTTTCAATTCTAACCTAAGCACCCTATTTATAGGAAAATGCTTAGAACACCAAAGCAGAAAATTTAATAAAATATTAATATATTTATATTATTTTCTTACGCACACCTTGCCATCTGAATTTAGCCACAAACATAGCCCACCATAATGCCAAAAACATTTTTCTAAACAAAAATATTTAAAACTTCCAAAATTTAATTATTTCAGAACTTCGGAACATCAATAATTCATAATAAATAGCCATTTTATCAAAAAATTTGAATCTCGCGAATTTTTATAGGAAATTCAATTCTCTACAACTTTGCAGAAGAAAGTGTTTCCAAATTCCAAACAAAAATTGATCGAAATCCACATACGGACGATTTTACAGGCTATAAACAAATTTCAGTCAAGTAATGGGGTCCACCGACACACAAAACATGTGTTAATCATTTAATGCAACAAAAATACTCTTCCTCCTCATATACTCATATATCACACATTCATTATAAAAATATCATCATTATTATATTATAATAATATAATATAATATTATTTTATCAGAAAAGATAAAATCTCAATTTTCAACAATTGTCACTTTAAAAATTTTCTCCATCTATATCCACATAAAATTAATAGTTTCCTTATCATATAAATCAATAATTAATTATTCACAAATAATATTACAGAATCACAATAATGACAACCAGGCAGTTCCCAAGAAAGAGGGGGCTTTTCAATAAGGATTTCTCCTTACTGACGCGCAATTAGGTGACCAAACCTCTCCTTAGATAGAACTTTCTAGACATTGCCAATAATGTTATCTAATAATATTATTAAGATAATATGAATTATTGTTTCGATAATGGAAAATACTGTGTAGTGACCATTATTAAAACAACAGTAATATAAAATATCAACGCAGGAATTATTGAATCAATAAAATATTGAATAGTAATTACTGAAACAATTATTGAGTAGTGCCTTCTTACGTAAGAATCAATAATTGGTGCAATACCGTGTGCTACTGTGCAACAACGCGCATTATTGTATTTTAACCACCGGGTATTCCAACAGTGTTAACGGTAACAACTACATTGTTATTTATAAAAACTCCCTTTTGCCATTTTCTTAATCCGACAGTTATTCTATTATGGGGCCCACCAATGGTTGCGCCGTCGTATGAATATTCCCCACAGAAAGAATATTCCACGACTAAACGAATATTTCCCGACAAAAAGAATATTTTATAACCACTTGCATATTTTGAAAAAAAAAATCATATATCACCCTTAACTTTAACTTTTATCAATTTAACCATTTACTGAATAGTAATTATAAGAAAAATTGAATACTTTTATTTCATAAAATTCGGGGTCTTACAATCTCCCCTCCTTATGAAATTTTGTCCCCGAAATTTACGTACCTGGTATTTCAAAGAGTTGAGAATACATTTCTTTCATTTCAGATTCCATCTTTCCTGTCATCATGATTTCTTCATTGCTCATCTCATGTATTTTAGATATCATTCTAAAATGCAGCTTCAAAAACAAAGGTTAATTTAAGAAATTAATATATCACATAATATCCCGATATTATGACTGACCAACAAATAAGCTTAGGTAGGACACACTAGCGAAGGATTTACTCATCTCTCCCCTCCTAGTTCTAATCCCGATCTCCACCAGAGATTATATCCCTAAGCTCTGATACCAAATGTAATGACCCCAAAATAGGTCCATTCCATCCAACCTATTCTGAGTCGCCAAATACATGGTACAGAAAACAACTACAACTTTATTACAACAATTGTCGTGCAAAATACAACAACACATATGTTGTGAGTTTTGATACAAATATATACCACCTGTGATTTTCATCCCAACCTTGGATAGCACATCACAATGATACCTTACATAAAGGTATAGTCGAAAACTGTTTTAGAAATTAAAACCTTTGGGAAGTGCTCAAGGAAACCTTCATACATGTGAGGCCATGCGTCTAGGTTATTATAGATATCATATGCCCACAAAATTATCCTCGGTTGACCCAATAGACCCCAAAATAATGAGAAAATTACTATCATATTCTTCCCAATGGTGAGTCTTCTCTTGACATATCATTATCTCCACTGTCTCTAATTGGGTATTATACTCCAAACAAACACCAAGATTATATACGTAGTGCTTGTAAATATACTCAGCAAGTGGATGAGCACAACCCTGTCTTATGATGACACGAGGTTGTATGTCATTAGACATCTTGTATGATAGTGGAAAAACACCCTTCCAAGTTAAATTCACCTCACCCTCAACATTTATAGACCACCGTTTTATTCCCTTGTTATTCCTCGCTTGTCCCAGCTACACTCTTATTACCTGAAAGGAATTATGAAGCAAAAGGGTGAGCACAACTAGCTCAGTAAAGAATATCATGACTAAAGATAAATAAATTATCAATAGACTTCAACAGTAATAAATCAGAGATTTAGAACATATGGTAGATGATAAAACTTTTCAACCATAGTTTCAGCAGAACGAGCAATCCATTAGAAGAGTCAAACAGACCATAAAATCTATTATCTTCTCCATGTTAAAAGTCCATCAACAATGTTTTTCCCTGTAACATTAATCAACAATTCCTGTCCACAATCACGTGTATAACTCATAATCGTAATTTTAGTTCTAAATTCCTTTCCTCATCCAGGACAAAGTTAATTTTCATCACCTGAAATATCAAAGATCATGGTTATACCAAATCACAGTTCATGTTCATAATCCTACTAATAAATTCATCTTTGTACTACGGGCCAAAGATATTCATCAACAAGTCATCTTTGCACTTTTGCACTACATGCCAAAGATATTCAAAAACAGGTCATCTTTGCATTATGAGCCAAAGATATTCATCAGAAATCATTCATCTTTGCACCACAGGCAAAAGATATTCATCAACAAGTCATCTTTGCACTACATGTGACGCCCCCAAAATAGGTATACAACACCCATTCTGAGTCGTCAAAATACATGGTACAGAAACAACTACAACTTTATTAATACAACATAAAAACTGTGAGTTTAAATACAAATATTGTCATCTAGACAATATCCACACTCAAATAAGTCCTCAGTACAATTATTGAAACATTATTTTACAAAAATGGTGAGGACTACTAAAATGACTTCTAGAACCATCATTCCACACCCCGACTAGTACTCGTTACATTCTCACCTCCTGAGAAGAAAAATGGAACAACAAGGAAAAGGGTGAGCTCAACTAGCCCAGTAAAGAATATTATGACTAAGATAATATAAAACAAATTATCTTTAGTCTTAAACAGGGAAAAATATAATAGAATACAATAGACAACAAGTTTTAAATCAATCTTCGCAGCGGAAATAATAATTCATTAGAAGAGTTAAGTAGAGAATGCAAACTACTATCTTCTATATATGAATTTAAAAGTTCATCGTCTATCTTTTATCCCTGTAACATCAATCAATATATATCTGGAATCAAATATTCATCTTTTCACTACAGGCCAAAGATATTCATCAGTTGGTCATGTTCATCTAAACATCTGTTCATATTTGCACTACAGGCCAAAGATATTCATCATAAAATCATTCATCTTTGCACTACGGGCCAAAGATATTAAGTTATATCATCATTTAGGACTGAGGATGCTGAAAAATATTTTAAAGAAAACGAATCCAGTGAAACAAAAGAATAAATATTAAGGATTCGTATTTCAGTTATTCCATGTCCAAAAATACCTCATAAATAATCATAGCGGAGTAAAATTCAAGAATGATCAAAACATGGATACAATCAAAGCTAGTATCCATAATAGATATTTTGGACGAAAAGCAAAAATTTTATTTTTCTGTGAATAGTGCCGTATACGTGAATAGTATCGTATACGTGAATAGTGACTCCAACACTAAAAGATAAAAATTTCACAAAAAAATTATCATGCTTCGTGAATAGTATTTGTGAATAGTAACTCGTGAATAGTAACTCATGAATAGTAACCCCGACATGAAAAAGTTCCAAATTTGATAAAAAAAAATTCCAACCAATATTTCGGTATAATGATATTGAAAAAATAATATCATTTTTTTAAAAAAAATAATATCCCTTACCTCGTAAAGACAGTACTTCTAGTTGAAACACCGGATATAAGTTATGACTTGAACTTACACCGTATAGCAACACTCAAAGTATTAAAATACTCACAAGAATACGCTCAATATATAGAGAGAAAAAGATAGAGAAATCTGTAGTTTCTGGTGTGATTTTCATTTGTAGGAAAATGCTTAGAACACCAAAACAGAAAATTTAATATAATATTAATATATATATATATATATTAAAATTTTCTATGCACTCATACCAGCTGATTTTTAACTATTAATACATGCCTACAAATAACAAAAACGTTTTTCTAACTAAAAATAATTAAAACTTCCAAAAATCAATTATTTCGGAATTACAGAACTTCAATAATTCATAATAAATAGCCCTTTTATCAAAAAATTCAATTCTTGAGACTTTTCATAGGAAATTCAATTATCTACAACTTTACGGAAGAAAGTTTTTCCAAATTCCAAACAGAAATTGAACGAAATCCATAAACGGGCGATTTTACATGCTATAATCAAATTTCAGTCAAGAAATGGGCCCACATATATGTTTAATATGTTTTTAGTATTTATTGCAACAAAAATACTCTTCCTCCTCTCATATATACCATATTCATTGTAAAAATATCATCATTATTATATTATAATAATATAATAAAATATTATTTTATCAGAAAAAATAAAATATTATTTTATCAGAAAAGATAAAATATCGATTTTCAACAATTGTCACTTTAAAAAATTTCTACATCTATATCCACATAAAATGAATATTTTTCTCATCATATAAATTAATAATTAATTATTCATAAATAATATTACATGATCACAATATTGACAACCAAGCAGTTCATAGGAAAGGGGGGCTTTCCAATAAGAATTTCTCTTTACTGGCCCGTAATTAGGTGACCAAACCTCTCCTTAGACAAAACTTTCTAAACATTGCCATTAATGTTATCTAATAATATTATTCAGATAATATGAATTATTGCTTCGATAATGGAAAATACTGTGTAGTGACAATTATTGAAATAACGGTAATATAAAATATCAACGCAGCAATTATTGAATGAATAAAATAAAATATTGAACAGTAATTATTGTAACAATTATTGAGTAGTGCCTTCTTACGTAAGAATCAATAATTGGTGCAATATCGTGTGCTACTATGCAACAACGCGTATTTTTGTGTTTTAACCACCGGGTATTCCAACAGTATTAACGGTAACAACTACACCATTATTTATAAACAACTTATACTTGTCATTTTCTTCCTCCAATCGCTTTCCGTTATGGGGCCCACAAAAAACTGCACCGTCGTACAAATATTCCCCAACAGCAAGAATATTCCACGACCAAACGAATATTCCCGAACAACAATGAATATTTTATAACCACCTGCTTATTTGAAATATTTGCGCATTTTACCCATAACTAACCACATTAATCAATTCAACCCTTACTATTTCAAAATAATAAATAGAGGAAATTTAATTTCATTTATAATAAGTTGGGGTCTTACAACCTCCCCTCCTTATGAAATTTTGTCCTCGAAATTGACGTACGTACCTGGTTTTTCGAAAAGATGAGGATACCTCGCTTTTATTTCTGTTTCCAACTCTCAGGTCATTTCCTCAATAGAATGGTTCCTCTACAAAATCTTAACTTGTGTTATGACCTTCGTGCGTAGGACATGCTCCTTCCTATCCAAGATCTTGATAGGTACCTCTTCGTACGTTAAGTCTTCGGCTATCTTGTCATGTTCTAACTCAATAACGTGATTTGGGTCTTTCACATATTTACGAAGTACGGATACGTGAAAAACATTATGAACACGAGACATACTTAGAGGTAATGCGAGTCTATAGTCCACATTTCCTACTCGGTCAAGAATCTAAAATGGACCAATAAATCGTGGATTGAGCTTTCCTCTCTTCCCAAATCTTGTAACTCCTTTCCATGGAGCAACACGCAATAATACGTGATCCCCAATACTAAATTCCACGTCCTTTCGATGAAGATCTGCATAACTCTTTTGTCGATCCTATGCCATTTGTATACGTTGTTAAATTATTTGGATCTTCTCTGTAGTCATTCGTACCAACTCTGGTCCCAACAACGTTGCTTCTCCCACCTCATCCCAGCATATTGGAGAGTGACACTTTCGTCCATACAATGCTTTAAAAGGAGCCACACGTATACTTGTCTGATAACTATTGTTGTAGGAGAATTCCACCAATGATAAATACTTATCCCAACTATCTTTGAAGTCTAGGACACAGAGTCTTAATAGATCTTCAAGAGTTTGAATAGTCCTCTCTGATTGTCCGTCCGTTTGAGGATGGTATGCCGAACTAAATCATAAATCCGTCCCCATATCTTTTTGCAAGCTAACCCAAAATCTTGAAGTGAATCTTGGGTCACGATATGAAACTATGGATATTGGCATGCCATGCAATCTCACAATCTCATCTACGTATATACGAGTAAGACGTTCAAGGGAATAATTCTCCCGTATCGGCAAGAAATGGGCTGACTTGGTTAATCTATCAACAATAACCCAAATCGCATCTATGCCTTGAGAAACCTTGGGAAGACCCATAACGAAATCCATGGTAATGTGTTCCCACTTCCATTTCAGAATCTCAAGTGGTTGCAATGGACCCTTAGGCACTTGATGCTCCACCTTTACACATTGATAAGTTAAACACATTGAGATAAACTTAGCAATTTCTCTCTTTATATTGTTCCACCAAAATGTATGTCGAAGATCACGATACATTTTGGTACTTCCAGGATGGATTTCAAATGGTGTATTGTGTGACTCCATCATGATCTTGTACTTCAAATCAGAATCATTAGGAACACAAAGTCTGGAGTGGGCTCGAAGTATTCCTTTTTCACCGATTCTTACTTCTGGAATAGCACCTTCTTGCACTTTCTTCTTCGTATGCATCAGCTTCGGGTCTATGGCTTGAGCAACTCTAACTTTTTCGATTAAAGTTGATTTTATGCGTATATTTGACATCATCGCACTCATTCCTGCATATGATCTTCTACTCAACGCGTCAGCTACCACGTTTACTTTTCCAGGATGGCATTGAATAGTGTGGTCGTAATCTTTCAATAGCTCGAGCCAACGTCGTTACCGCATGTTGAGTTCTTATTGAGTGAAGAAATATTTAAGGCTTTTATGGTCTGAATATATCTCCACATTCTCCCCATATAGATAGTGCCTCCAGATCTTTAGCGCGAAAATGACTGCTGCCAACTCTAGATCATGAATAGGATAATTCCTCTCATATTCTTTAAGTTATCGCGAGGCATAGACTATGACTTTTCCACGTTACATGAGAACACACCCTAACCCTTTGCCTGGAGCATCTTTGTAGATAACAAATCCATCCGAACCAGATGGTATTGTCAAAACAGGTGCCGAAATGAGTCTCCTCTTGAGATCTTGGAAACTCTTCTCGTATTCCTCGCTCCATACGAATTTTGTATCTTTACAAGTCAGCTGAGTTAACGGAGTAGTGATTCTAGAAAATCCTTCCACAAATCTCCAATAATAACCAGCTAAACCCAAAAAACTACGTACTTCAGTCACCGTCTTTGGTTTCCCCCAACTTTGTATTGCTTCAATCTTCGCCGGGTCAACAGACACTCCATGTTTTGACACCATGTGGCCAAGGACTGCTACTTCCTCAAGCCAGAACTCGCATTTCTTCAGTTTCACATATAGCTTGTTATCACGAAGCCTTAACAGTACCAGCTTCAAATGGCGCTCATGATCTTCACGGCTTTTGGAATAGAGAAGGATGTCATCAATAAAGACAACAACGAACTGATCCAAATATTCCTTGAATACTCGGTTCATCATATCAATGAAAGAAGCAGGAGCTTTAGTCAATCCAAAAGACATGACTAAGAATTCATAATGCTCGTACCGAGTTCTGAAAGCAGTCTTTGGAATATCCTCAGTTCTATCCTTCAGCTGATGATATCCAGAATAAAGATCGATCTTTGAAAAGAATTTTGCTCCTCGCAACTGGTCAAACAGGTCATCAATACGAGGTAGCGGATTCCTATTCTTGATAGTGACATGGTTTAATTCCTGGTAATAGATACAAAGTCTCATACTCCCGTCTTTCTTCTTTACAAATAAAATAGGAGCACCCCAAAGAGATGTACTAGGACGAATGAAACTGATGTCCAACAACTCCTGTAGTTGGACCTTTAACTCCTAAAGTTCAATAGGAGCCATTCGATATGGGGTTTTAGAAATGGGCTTTGTACCAGGTTCAAGGTCAATAAAGAATTCAACTTCACGTTCTGGGGGTAGACCGGGAAGTTCTTCAGGAAATACGTCAGGAAAGTCACTAACAACATGAATATTATTCAAAGCTGACGTGTCTTTATTCAAATCCATAACATGGGCTAAGAAAGCATGACATCAGTTTTTTAATAAACGAATAGCTTTATGACTTGATATGACAGTGATTGATTTTAATGGTTTAGTTTCTTGAATTCGAACAACAGGTTTATTAGGAATATGAAAACTAACAACCTTACAAAAATAATCAATTTTGGCATGATGAGTAGTTAACCAATCAATCCCTAAAATCACATCAAAAGCAAGTATCTTTAAAGAGATAAGATCAATAGGTAATATGATGGTACCAACTTGGATCAAACAAGATTTATAAACAGTTGATGTGATGAAAGTTTCTCCTAACGGAGTTTCCATAGATAGGTCAAAGTCTAATTTCTCTGGAGTCAAGTTTAAACGTTGAGCACAAGTAGGAGAGATAAAAAAATGGGTAGCACCGATATCTAGTAAGGTATAAACTTTGCATGAATTTAAGATTAGCTTACCCGTGATCACCTCATTTGGGTTCCTCGCATATTGACCAGTCATGACAAACGCTTTTCCAGGAACTGTTGACTTTGACTTTTCTGTGATAGCCTTTTGAGTCACCATCCCCGTTGGACTTGGTTTCACTACAGTGCAATCTCGAGCGATATGTCCTTCCTTTTCACAATTATAGCATACCTTGAACTGTTGTGGACAGTTTGGGCTGATATGTCCCTCTTTTCCACATTTATAGCATACGACCAGTGGTCGTTCTCCTCTCTTAAAACCAGTTGCTGCTGGTGATGACGTCTTCACAGTGTCATTATTGAATCTCCTCTTTTTAAAATCTCCCCCCGACTAGCTTCTGCTATTTTCATGGCCACGATTACCACCAGAGTGGTTACCGCTTTTGTCTGAATGTTTTCCTCCCACGGGTTTTCATTGCTCCGATGACTGCTGCCACTGGTATGACCCTGGTTGCGGTCCCTTGGTTGAACGTACTCGCTATCTCACTCTAATAATTGAGCCCTGTTGACAACATCTGAATCTAAAGCAAATTTATGAGAGATAAGATATTGATGAATCTCGGGTTTTAAACCTCTCAGAAACATCCTCGTCATTCGTTCCTCATTCTCTACCAAATGAGGTGCAAACTTGGATAACTCTATGAACTTCGCCTCGTATTGGGACACCATCATGTTGTTTTGTTCTAGTCTAATAAACTATACCTCCTTCATATAGCGAATACTTTCAGGAAAGTATTTTTCATTAAAAAGTTTCTGAAACGTTTCCCAAGACATACGGAGTGCGACAGGTTGGGTACGTTTCACATACTCCCACCAGCAATCTGCCTCGCCACGGAACATAAAGGTGGCGAATGGAACCTTCTGTTCCTCCGTGCATCCCAAGACATCGAATATCTTGGTAATTTGCTTGACCCACGTTTTCTCCATGATCGGATCCGGCTTTCCCTTAAATTCTGGTGGTCCCAACTCTTTGAACTGCTTGGTCGGGACAAGCCGCGCGTTGCTATCATTTCCACCCATATTCTGTACACGAGTCTCCCTCGTCTGGTTTTGCATGAACTGTAAAAAGCTTCTAAACATCCCTTTCTTCATCGTCTGCTCAGTGGTGTTGTTTACAGGAGGAATATCTCCTTCTTGTTGCATGTTCCCCTGGGTGGTGATTAAAGGTGTTTCCACGGTCTCATTAACTCCGCCGTTAATATTCTTGTTAGGTTTGTAATATTCATGAACGCAATCAAATTGCACAAATAAAGCGGAAACGTGAAAGATCAGAGTTTTAAAATTTTACAAACCATATACCCGGATCATCCTTTATGCAGAATTATTAATTAAACGAAAAGATATGAAGAACAAGAATCATACCCTTGAAGATTCGAGCTTCCTCAGGTACAAGTTCACCTCCAATCCTTTTCGCGTTCAACTTGAATCTATCGTGTTTGGTTCCTTCCTTTGATCAACGTTAGCCACCCAAGTGTTTGGCCTCTAGAGGTGATCCACCAATGAAGAAGAAAGATCCAAGAAGATGGGTGTTTGGCAAAACCCTAGTTTTTCTATCCCTCGTAGAAAAGGAGCGTACTCTTCCAACTATTGGAATTACGTATTCACGTGTTATGAAAGTGTCAACCACACCAACCATAATAAGACTCCTCTTATTTTATAGATGTGGGCAACTCTCCTTAACAATCAAGGAATTGGGTTTTATTTTAATTAATTAAATTCCTTTAATTAATTAGACTCCCAATCTTATTAGGAATAATTAATTAAACTCTTTTAATTAATTGGCCTCCTAATCTTATTAGGATATATGAGAGTACTTTTATTAATTAATTTCCAAACTCCTTTAGGAATTAAATAATAATAATAAGACTCCTCTTATTAATTTATATTTAATATTTTGAAAATATTAAATAATAAATATTAAGCTATTTAATTTATTCTATCGTCATAGATTAAATTAAATATACTTAACTTATTATTATGATTATACCATTTGCTTCTTAAATAATTATTCTTTATTTTATAGTGTAACCCTTTAGGTTCTCAATATTAAACCGGTTGTGAATAAATCAATTAGAACAATTCTAATCTTATTTAAATAAATAAATTAAAATATTAAGGTATTTAAATAAATAATATTTATTCTACAATAGGGATAAGCCTCCCGATCGATTAACGTCTTTCCAGATAATATAAATTTTAACATTAATCATAAAAGAACATTTGAGTAAATAGTTACCGTTCAATTCAATCCTTCCACCATACAATGTCCCAATTATATATAAGACATGGAATTACTGTCAAGTCTTATTTTATTTAATTATATGTATTTCGATCCTTAAATGCACAACACCAAATAATGCAAATTATAAACTCTTTTCTAATTTCATTCTGCCTTGGCCAAGGACTACTGGGTTGTCATTTATCGAATCACATAGGACATTTCTCTTCTTTTACTTGAAGTGGTATATTCTTTATTGATCATACATTATCTCCATATACAACTTATTATACCCAAGCATACCCTTTGATATACCCTAAGGGTCTTAAGGAATAAGTCAAAGTATAACTCATCATACACGAGATACGATGATGATCTCAAGTCCAAGGATCACTTGTATTACTATCACTACAGGAATTACTATTGACAGACAAGTAAAACTCCATTAGGTATTTCTTAGCGAGTCACGTTCATTGAACTTATTCTCTAATAAGCACCTACATACTTGCTTTAGTGTCTTCACATAAATGATCATGAGATCAATCATCCTCATCCAATGAGCAAGCAACGTATGTACCAATCTATCCGGATTCACTAATCCCCAATTTAGTAATCCAACGATTAGGAACTATTTTAGTTTTAAGCTTTCTAAGAATTTAGATCTCATTAGAATGATCAACATCATTATTCTAAAAGCATTGCTTAAAACTATGGGTTTATCACATATTATAAAATAGCATCATGTATATAATTAAAAGCCTTTAATAAATTTATACTTTTTATTAATAAATGAATAAGATTGTTACAAAGTATATGCTTTATCATCAAACATGATTGGCTTGTGTGCATACTACTTTCAATCTCCCACTTGCATTAAAGCCAATCGCCATGGCATCTCATACCCTTCTTCTCTAAGTGACGATTATCCTGCTGTTGGATAAGCTTTAGTTAATGGATATGTAATGTTGTTCTTGAGAGTCCACTATCTTTATAGTGATTTCCTATCTTTCAATGATTCCTATAATCAAATGAAAGTGCCACAACACATGTTTAGATCCAAGATGAGACTTAGGAACTATTCCTAGTTCTATAATGAACTTTTCATCCAAACAATTAACTTGTAGCTTCATTTATAGCTATATACTTTGTCTTTATCACTAAACCAACAACTCTTTGCTGTTTGAAACCTTTCTAATTTACTGCACCACCGTTCAAGGTAACACTTTACCTTAAAGTGGATTTTATGTCGTCTTGGTCTGTCTGAAAAACTTGAGTCTGTTAAGACCTCTAGTTTTAATTCAGACCCACCATGAATATGATCACATCATTAGTGTCGGTTAAGTACTTTAAGATGTTTTTCACTGACTCATAGTGAACTTCTCCAGAATATGACTGATCGACATTAATTCTCGTATATTTCATTGCATACATGATTGTCACTCATGCGATCTCTCTTTTCAGTGGTCTATAGGGACTATTAAGAGAGATACACTCCATGGCTCATCAACATGAGACATTTCTTGGAGTTTGCCATGCCAAGCGACTTTAGCATCAAATGAATATACATTCCTTGGGTTAAGTTGAGCATCCTTTTTAATCTATCTAGATAGATTTGTATTCCCAATTAAGATATTCTTCCCAAATCATTCACGGAGGAATGTTTAGACAACTTTATCTTTACTGATTACAACATTGGTATGTCATTCCTTATCTGTAGTATATCAATATATAATAATAGGAATGTCCTGACGCTCCCACTGACCCTTTTGTACACACTAGGTTCATTCTTGTTTTTGATAAAATCAAACTCTTTTGATTGTCTCATCAAAACGAATGTTCCATATTTGAGAAGCTTGATTCTATCTATTTTTGAGTGTCTACAACTCTTACCTCATCGTATGTAACTGGATCATCATCTTCTATGATATGTACATCATCATCATCATCATCTATGATGAATCCATACCTCCTAGGTATCTTCGGTACTATTCCAGATTTATAATTCGATTGTGGTACAATAGGTCTATCTACAGGTTCCTCATATTTGACTTATAGTGTTTTGTGGTTCTTGAACTATTCAAGATCTATTATTCTCCCACTAGCCCTTCAATGATAAGCACCTTTATCTTAAAAGGCAGCGTGTTTCGCAATAAACACCTTTTTGCTAAGTAGGATTATAGAACATATGCCCTAAACTTACTTTAGGATGTCCCACAAATCTGTATTTGTCAAATCTTGTTCCAAGATTATCTTTTGAAACTCTTTTCACATAAGTTGGACAACCCTTTATCTTAATATACTTAAGATTAGGAATCCTCCCTATCCATAACTTTTATGGAGTCTTGGGGCTGGATTTTGAGGTTACATTTTCGTAGATATGCAGCCATTTCGAGGACATTATCCCAGAAGGATACTGAAATATCGGTAAAATCATTATGGACAGCACCATGTCCAACAATGTATGATTTTTCCTTTCAAATACATCAATTAATTATTGCGTATCAGGAGGCATCCATTATGAGAAAACCATTTGAGATGATCTAGAAACTTATTATACAAGTATTTATTCCTTGATCTAATCAAAGAATCTTAATACTTTGCCAATTTGTTTCACTTTAGAATTCTTTGAACCTTTCAAATAATTCACACTTGTATTTCAGCAAATACACACATTCAACTTTTTGAATAATCATCTCTTTTTCTTATACTAGTTTGTTCAATTTGTAAAATTATTTTTTACGTAAGTCAAGTATACAAAATCTATTAAGTAATATTCCAGTTCTATACAAAACATTATTATTATAAATAGAACAAAAATTGTTCGTAAATATAATACCAAAGATTTCATTGTCCAACACTAAAATGGAAATAATGTTTCTAATAAGAACTGAAATACAATAACATCTTATTGACTTAATAGATTTGCCAGTAGGCAATGCTAAACAATAAGTTCCTATGGCTAATGCAGCAACCTTTACTTCATTTCCCATTCATAGGATTACTTATCTTTGTTTAACTTTCTACTTCTACTTGGTCCCTTCATAAATCTATATTTATGATAACCAAAGTTGGTATCCAATACTCAAGTTAAACCTTGACTTAAAGAAAAATTTATTTTAATCATGAACAAAAACTATATTTGTTACCGAAACTTCACTAAGCTTCTTTGGTTAGCCTCTGCAAGATGCTTCTCGCAGTTTCTTTCCAGTGTCCAGGCTTATTGCAGTGGAAGCAAACTCCTTTGATATCCGTATCAGTTTTGTTCTTATTATCCTTTGTTTTGCCTTTCTATTTACCTTCTTTGAATCGTTCTTCTTTCCAGAAGATCCTTTGGCCCCTACCAGTAAGACATGGTCTTTCTTGGTTGGAAAGTGACTCTCAACATTTTTCAACATGTTAAGCAAATCAGCGATGCTGATATCTAGCTTGTTCATATGAAAAATTCACAACAATTGTGAAAGGAGTCCGAGAGTGAGTGCAAGATCAAATCTTGGCACAACTCCCTATCCATGACAAAACCTGTTGTCCTAACTGTTCAATCAAATTGATCATCATTAGGACTTTTATCTGTACTGTAGTGTTATCGGTCATTCTAGATCGGAAGAGCTCCTTAGATATCTGATATCTATCAGTCCTACTTTCCTCACCATCAACTACTTGATGTGCAGGAATATAGTAGGAGTATCCATAGTTTCATGTTGACGCTGAAGCTCGTTACTCATAGATGCGAGCATGATGCATTGAGCCAACAGTGAATCATCTTGCCACTTTCTAAAAGTCGCAACCATTGCAGGAAAGACATATTAAGGACATAAGATAGCTTTTTAGCCGTTAGAAATTTTCTCAATTTCCTTAACCAATCCGTTTAATTCGGTTCGGTTAATTTAGCATCTAATATGCAACGCATTGATAGTAATTTTAGATATTATAAAATTCTGTAAATGAATTTATTCTTAACAACATTTTAGCATACATTCTTTTATTAATTACCAAAATAATTTAGGTCTTGTTTTAAATTGGTATCTCCCACTATTTTCATCAAACTATATTACCCTCACTTATATAGTTCGGCAAAATCTAATTAAAGATTTGCTAGTGAGAATAAGGATCCCATTTCAAATGTATATAATCTTGTGGTGACACAACAAACTATATATAAATAAATAGGTAGACAACTCTTGTCAATTACATCAACTATGCAACTCCTTGTATTTTGCCTCTTAGATTATTCTGATCAAGTGGTGGCACATCCGAATCAAAATTATCCAAGTTAAGTCCAACCTAGCACTCCATATATTCAAAAAAGAAAAATATTATCCTTGTGGTTGTGACGCCCCCAAAATTAGGTATACATCACCCATCTTGAGTCGTCAGATACATGGTACATAATTCAAATACAACTTACTAATACCACTGTCGTGTATAATACGACAAAATACAACTGTGAGTTTGAATACAATAATTGTCTACTAGAGATCATACAAACTCAAAAGGAGTCCTCAATACAATTATTGTTACACTATTTAACAGAATAATGAGGACTACTAATACTATTCTTTGGTCCATCACTCCGTTCCCTGACTCGTCCCAGCCATATTCTCATTTCCTGAAGAGAACAGTGAAAGAAAGGGTGAGCTCAACTAGCCCAGTAAGAAATATTATGACTAAGATAATGCAGAATAAATTATCATTAGCCTTCAACAATGTTAAACTGATAAAATATAATAGGCATCAAGTTTAACTGCAGCGGAATAAGCAATCCATTAAAAGAGTCAAGTAGAGAGAATTGAATCTACTATCTTTTATGATTTAAAAAGTTTTTCATCACTTTTATCGTTGAGACTCAGCTCAATAAATAATCCACATCATTAAATCATCCCTGCACTACATGCCAAGGATATTCATTAGTATCACGACCACGAATTATCCATGCACTACGGGCCAAAGATAATCGTGTTTTCATCAACGGTCCTGATCATGCCATAAAAGAATTATCTTTGCACTACGGCCGAAGAGAATCCATAGCCATAATCATACCAAAAACTGTCCATCAATGCACTACGGGCCAATGAGGACTTTTTCTACATCATTTGTAATATTACGGTCATGATTACACCGCATAATCCCTGGTCATAATCATACCAAGTCCATCTATGCACTACAGGCCACAGATGACTTTCAACGTAACATAAACATGAGGATGATGACAATTATATAAAAATTTAATAAAACAAGTTCAAGAATTAATTTGTCCATGAACCAATAACGTCCAAATTGTCCACACGATACTGTTTTGTGGTGTAAAATTCAAGAATGCTCAGAAGAATATTTTTCTGAAAAGATACTGGATGAAGCGCAAATATCAAGGATATTCTACTAATTTCATGGAGTATAGAAGTCAAAACTTTAACCAATTGAGTATAATAAAGAATGGAATAACAACAGAAATCACCATGCATGCGGAACTTCGCACAGGCAGGTTATTCCAACAGAATACTAAATAACGGAACCAGGTCAGGTGAAATTCACACTGACATGATGTTCCAACAGAATAATAAATGCGGAATAATAAATGATGGAACCAGGTCTGGCGTATAGCACAGACAGGATATTCCGACAGAATAATAAAGACGGAACCAGGTCCGGTGTAAAACACACAGACAGGATGTTCCAACGGAATAATAATAAAGACGGAACCAGGTCCGGTGTAAAACACACAGACAGGATGTTCCAACAGAATAATAGTAAAGACGGAACCAGGTCCGGTGTAAAACACACAGACAGGATGTTCCAACAGAATGATAGAAGAATGTCACCAAGTACAGGGTAGACCGCGTATACAGGTTATTCCAACAGAATAATAAGAAATGGAATAACAATAGTTCTCTTCATGAATAAGAAAGAATAACACCCCTTACCGTAACAAAAACTGGATATAGAAGTAGTGAAATAGCAGAACACTCTTCTTCTTTCTCTCTATAATTTTCTCTCTATAACTTCTCTCTATAATTTCTCTCTCTAGAATTTCAATGAATTCGTAAGAAAATAATGAAGGAATGAGCTTCTATTTATAGGAAATGGGAATGCATAGTATCTAATCCATGAACGGTCCAGATTGATTTACTTTAATCTGACGGTCCATATTTAAAGAAAAATCTTTTAAATAAAATATAATATATTCTATTTATATAAAAAGATTTTTACTATGCAAACACTATGCAACACTATGCAAAACACTATGCGACACTATGCATAATAAAATATAATATATTCTATTTATAAAATAACTTTAATAAAGTATTCTGTTTTATATAAAAAGATGTTTCTGTTTTATTACGTTAATAATACGAATAAAACAAAACGTCATCATCGCTATAATAATTCATATTATTAATCGAAAATAATTGAATTAAACTGAGCGACTTCTCACATAAATATCAATAATCAATACCGTGTGCTACTATGCAACAACGCGTATTACTGTACTTTTACTACCCAGTAGTTCAACAGTATCAATGGTAAAACTTCCGCCGTTATTTTTAATAAAATATTTTTGTCGTTTTCTCAATCCGACAATAATTCTGTTGTGGGGTCCACTAATAATTGTACCGTCGTACGAATATTTTTCCGACACAAAGAATATTCCCTGACCAATCGAATATAATATAACAACTTGCATACTTTGCAAAATTTATAAATACTACCCACAACTATACTATTATCTCAAGTTCACACCATAATATAAAAAAATTATTTCGAGAAAATTAATTCTTTATTCATAAAATCTGGGGTTTTACAATCTCCCCTCCTTATGGAATTTCGCCCTCGAAATTTACGTACGTACCTGGTATGCCAAACAGGTGAGGATACCTTGACTCCACTTCAAATTCTAACTCTTGAGATATAACCTTTGAGTGTTGAATACGATTCTTCTTATCCAAGATTGTAACACGTATCTCTTCAAACGTTAAATCATCCGCTATCTCGTCCGGTTCTAAATTAATAATGTGGTTCGGGTCGTCCACATATTTACGTAACATCGATACGAAAAAAAAACGTTATGAACACACAATATATTTGGCGGTAAAACGAGTCTATAAGCCATAGTTCCTACTCAATCGAGGATTTCAAATGGGCCAATTAAATCGAGGGTTGAGATTTCCGCTCTTCAGCAACTCTTGCTTCTAAAATAACACCTTCTTGAACCTTCTTCTTCACATTCATCAGATTCGGGTATGTAGCTTGAACGTCTATAACTTTATCGATTAAAGTCAATTTTACTCGTATATTCGTTATCTTCACGTGAGTTCCTAGAGTCTTTAACTCTATCTTCATCATTTGCAAGTTATACGAAATGAGTCTTTGTGTTAACAACATCGCACTTGTAAACGCATACGATCTTCTACTCAGCACGTCAGCTACCATGTTCGCTTTCCCACGATAATATTGCATGGTGCGATCGTAATCTTCAACAGCTCGAGCCAACATCTTTGGCACGTTATACGTTCGTTTTAGGTGAAGAAAATATTTGAGGGTTTAAGAAATGGGTTTTGTACTGGTGTCAATACCAAATTCGATTTCACGCTCTGGGGTAAGCTAAGAAGTCTTCAGGAATACGTCAAGAAATTTATTAATGATAAAAATATCATTCAAAACTGTTACTCCCATCCAAGACTTGGATAGTACGTCACATTGATACCGACTGTGACTTCTATCCCTTAACCTAGATAGCACCTCACAATGATACCTATCAACTTGTTATCGTTATTCACGACGTCGCCTACAGAAAGTCCGGATTCAGTCCATTCCACACAAGGAAGTCATCAACAAAAGGATCGGGGCTCTTTACTCATGGCTTGATATGACAATGATTGAATTTAGTGGTTTGATTGCTTAAATTCGCATAATAGGTTGGTTAGGAATACGAAAGCTAACAACCTTACGAAAAACATGATGAGTAGTTAACCAATCGCTTCCTAAAATAGCATCAAAGACAAGTATTTTCAAAGAGACAAGATCAACACGTAACGTGAAAGTGTCGATTTGAATCAAATAAGATTTATAAACAGTGGAGGTAACGAAGGTTTCTCCCAATGGAGTTTCAATAGATAAATCAACGTTTAACTTCTCCGGAGTTAAGTACAAACATTGAACACAACTAGGTGAAATAAAAGAGTGAGTAGAACCGGTATCTAACACGGTATAGACTTCCTAAGAGCTTATGATTAACTTACCCGTGATAATTTTATTCAGGTTCCTCGTCACGAGAGAAAAAAAACGCTCTCTCTTAAACTACCGGTTTTGGCTTGTCTGGGACATCCTTTGGCATCATTATCCCAGCTGGAATTGACTTCATCATACGACAGAATCGAGCTAGGTGACCTTCTCTTCCGCAATTAAAGCATGCTTTGGACTGCTGCGTACAGTTTGGACGGATGTGTCCCTCCTGTCCGCATCTGAAACATACGACCGGTGGTCGTTCTTCTTCCTTAACAACGGTTGCTGGTGCTGACGTCTTTACGTCATTGTTGAACCTTCTCTTCTTGAAATGTCCATTCTTATTATTTTGGCCATGATTACCACCGAAGTGGTTACCATTCTTGGTATGATAATTTCCCCCGCGATGGTTATCATTGTTCCGATGGCCGTTGCCACTAGTATGATTATTATCGTGTTGCTGGTCATTACCTTTTGGTTGTGATAACTCATTATCGCGCTCCACTAACTGAGCTCTATTCACAATATCTGAATATAAACAAAGTTTATGAGAAATGAGGTATTGACGTATATCGGGTTTCAAACCTCGCAGAAACATTCACGCCATTCGCTCCTCATTATCGACCAAATGGGATGCAAACCGGGACAACTCCGCAAACTTAGCCTCGTACTGCAACACGGTCATATTGTTTTGCTCCAGCTTGATAAACTCTACCTCCTTCATGTGACGAATACTTTCGAGAAAGTACTTGTCGTTGAACAACTCTTGGAACTTCTCCCAAGACATCTTGAGTGCGTCAGTCTGGGTACGTTTTACAGATTCCCACCAATGATCTCCTTCTTCACGCAACATAAAGGTGGCGAATGGAACCTTTTGCTCCTCTGAGCATCCCAAGACATCAAATATCTTGGTGATCTGCTTTAACCACGTCTCCGCCTTAAGTGGTTCTGGCTTTCCCAAAAACTCTGGTGGTCCCAGCTCCATGAATTGCTTAGCGGTGACCAACCGTGGGTTGCCATTGTCTTTACCTGCATTATGAACAGGAGCCGCCTTCTCCCGTTGTTGCATGAATTACATAAAGTCTCTGACCATCCCATCATTCACCATTTCATCGGTGTTATTATTTTCATGAAGAGTATTGTCCTCTAGTTGCACATTATCCTGATTATTGATCTGTGGAGACTCAACGGTCTCCTGTGCTCCATTGATAATCTCAACATTCTCGGATGCCATTTTCAAACACTGCCACAAAACAAAGATTAATTGACATGTAACATAATATCTCTAAACTTTGACCAACTAATTTAAATACAAAATAAATTTAAGTAGGTCATACTAGCGAAGGAATTCCCCGTCTCTCCCCTCCTAGTTCTAGTCTCACATCTTAGCCAGGGATCATATCCCTAAGCTCTGATACCAACTGTGACGCCCCCAAAATTAGGTATACATCACCCATCTTGAGTCGTCAGATACATGGTACAGAATTCAAATACAACTTACTAATACCACTGTCGTGTATAATACGACAAAATACAATTGTGAGTTTGAATACAATAATTGTCTACTAGAGATCATACAAACTCAAAAGGAGTCCTCAATACAATTATTGTTACACTATTTAACAGAATAATGAGGACTACTAATACTATTCTTTGGTCCATCACTCCGTTCCCTGACTCGTCCCAGCCATATTCTCATTTCCTGAAGAGAACAGTGAAAGAAAGGGTGAGCTCAACTAGCCCAGTAAGAAATATTATGACTAAGATAATGCAGAATAAATTATCATTAGCCTTCAACAATGTTAAACTGATAAAATATAATAGGCATCAAGTTTAACTGCAGCGGAATAAGCAATCCATTAAAAGAGTCAAGTAGAGAGAATTGAATCTACTATCTTTTATGATTTAAAAAGTTTTTCATCACTTTTATCGCTGAGACTCAGCTCAATAAATAATCCACATCATTAAATCATCCCTGCACTACAGGCCAAGGATATTCATTAGTATCACGACCACGAATTATCCATGCACTACGGGCCAAAGATAATCGTGTTTTCATCAACGGTCCTGATCATGCCATAAAACAATTATCTTTGCACTACGACCGAAGAGAATCCATAGCCATAATCATACCAAAAACTGTCCATCAATGCACTACGGGCTAATGAGGACTTTTTCTACATCATTTGTAATATTACGGTCATGATTACACCGCATAATCCCTGGTCATAATCATACCAAGTCCATCTATGCACTATAGGCCACAGATGACTTTCAACGTAACATAAACATGAGGATGATGACAATGATATAAAAATTTAATAAAATAAGTTCAAGAATTAATTTGTCCATGAACCAATAACGTCCAAATTGTCCACACGATACTGTTTTGTGGTGTAAAATTCAAGAATGCTCAGAAGAATATTTTTCTGAAAAGATACTGGATGAAGCGCAAATATCAAGGATATTCTACTAATTTCATGGAGTATAGAAGTCAAAACTTTAACCAACTGAGTATAATAAAGAATGGAATAACAACAGAAATCACCATGCATGCGGAACTTCGCACAGGCAGGTTATTCCAAAAGAATACTAAATAACGGAACCAGGTCAGGTGAAATTCACACTGACAGGATGTTCCAACAGAATAATAAATGCGGAATAATAAATGATGGAACCAGGTCTGGCGTATAGCACAGACAGGATATTCCGACAGAATAATAAAGACGGAACCAGGTCCGGTGTAAAACACACAGACAGGATGTTCCAACGGAATAATAATAAAGACGGAACCAGGTCCGGTGTAAAACACACAGACAGGATGTTCCAACAGAATAATAGTAAAGACGGAACCAGGTCCGGTGTAAAACACACAGACAGGATGTTCTAACAGAATGATAGAAGAATGTCACCAAGTACAGGGTAGACCGCGTATACAGGTTATTCCAACAGAATAATAAGAAATGGAATAACAATAGTTCTCTTCATGAATAAGAAAGAATAACACCCCTTACCGTAACAAAAACTGGATATAGAAGTAGTGAAGTAGCAGAACACTCTTCTTCTTTCTCTCTATAATTTTCTCTCTATAACTTCTCTCTATAATTTCTCTCTCTAGAGTTTCAATGAATTCGTAAGAAAATAATGAAGGAATGAGCTTCTATTTATAGGAAAATGGAATGCATAGTAACTAATCCATGATCGGTCCAGATTGATTTACTTTAATCTGACGGTCCATATTTAAAGAAAAATCTTTTAAATAAAATATAATATATTCTATTTATATAAAAAGATTTTTACTATGCAAACACTATGCAACACTATGCAAAACACTATGCGACACTATGCATAATAAAATATAATATATTCTATTTATAAAATAACTTTAATAAAGTATTCTGTTTTATATAAAAAGATGTTTCTGTTTTATTACGTTAATAATACGAATAAAACAAAACGTCATCATCGCTATAATAATTCATATTATTAATCGACAATAATTGAATTAAACTGAGCGACTTCTCACATAAATATCAATAATCAATACCGTGTGCTACGTACTATGCAACAACGCGTATTACTGTACTTTTACTACCCAGTAGTTCAACAGTATCAACGGTAAAACTTCCGCCGTTATTTTTAATAAAATATTTTTGTCGTTTTCTCAATCCGACAATAATTCTGTTGTGGGGTCCACCAATAATTGTACCGTCGTACGAATATTTTTCCGACACAAAGAATATTCTCTGACCAATCGAATATAATATAACAACTTGCATACTTTGCAAAATTTATAAATACTACCCACAACTATACTATTATCTCAAGTTCACACCATAATATAAAAAAATTATTTCGAGAAAATTAATTCTTTATTCATAAAATCTGGGTTTTACAGTGGTGACATAACAAAACAATATTATTTAATTTTTTTTATAAGCATTAAATGTGATAAATTAACATCTTAAATACTTAATACTTGCCTTGTGGTGTCACAACAAACTCATATTAAATATTTAATACTCTATTAATTTTTATCATTCTAGAAGGCGACGTTCTATATTCTAAATATCTTTGAACGCTTAGGACTTAAAATAAAATATTTGAGGGGTTTATTATTAATTTGTCTCATCTTGTTTAGCGCGCATGCACACACACACACACATACACACACACACATATATATATATATATATATATATATATATATATATATATATATATATTATAAGCATGCACATATAGAATACTATATTCTATATGGATTGATTATGGACTTTTATTCTAGTTTGGTTCACTAGTGCCACCAAGTGAACCAAAAGGTCAAACCCTAAGGGTACAAGAATTAATATTTAAATATAACTATTACATTTAAGCTCGGGCTCCATTACAAACGGGTCTTCAAGCGCTCCTTGCTCATTGATCTCTAATTCTTCAAAATTAATTCTAACTATTCCTACGACAAAACTATTTAAAATAAATAGAAACCTTGATCAGTAGTCAAGGGGAAGTATATAGGAGAGAGATATAATTTACATTAAGAAAAATTAGAGAAGACGAGGTACGCAGACCCTATTTAATAAAACTCATACATTCATGCATCCAACGAAAATAAAATCCAATCACATTGGTCAATAGTCCATAATCAATCCCATTTATTATCATACACATCTACATATGCATCAATAAATAACATTCATCTCATTAATAATAAACATTCAATATATATATATATATATATATATATATATATATATATATATTTATATATATTGATATCATTTAATGAGCAAATTTAGTTAGCATAAAATCTAATTTTGAATCAAAATAAACTCTTTTATTTTAATCCAAATTTAAATCAAAATAAACCTCTTTTATTTTAATTTATCCCATTTTTGAATAAAATAAACTATTTTATTTTAATCAAAATTTTTAATTAAAATAAACTCATTCATTTTAATTAATTATGGAATTCAATTCCAAGTAAAAAAAACTCCTTTATTAAAGGTAACACGGATTCTCTTTCCTACTCACAAATAAACTCTTTTATTTTGAATAATATGAAATCTTATTTCATATCTAAATAAACTCTTTTATTTAAGGAAACATGGAATCCAATTTCAACTCCAATTAGATATCATGGAATTCAATTCCAACTCTAATTAGTTAGCATGAAATTTTATTTTAATATTAAAATAAACTTTTTATTTTAATTATAAAATAGATAAGAATAATATATATATATATATATATATATATATATATATATATATATATATATATATATATATATATATATACTCCTGGTAAGTGATACTCCTGATAGTGGCCACAAAAGTGAAGCACGTGCATTTCTTTAAAAGGAGTATAATTATATAGATATTAATGATTCCATTAATCCATGAATTGATCTCCTGATCCCTTAACTTGCGTGAAAGACATATCATATATATGGTTAAATGAATCACGGATCAGCGAAGAAGATCGGGATTACCGATTTTAAAAAAATCATTTCGTTTTTTCTTAATTAAATTTTATACAATAAATCATACCCAATTAAATTGTTCTAAACACATATCAATATACATATCAAATAAAACAATTAATAATTCGCATAAAGGTTTGGCTCTGATACCACTGTTAGGTTTGTAATATTCATGAACGCAATCAAATTGCACAAATAAAGCGGAAACGTGAAAAATTAGAGTTTTAAAATTTTACAAACAATATATCCGGATCATCCTTTATGCAGAATTATTAATTAAACAAAAAATATATGAAGAACAAGAATCATACCTTTAAAGATTCGAGCTTCCTCAGCTTCCTCAGGAATTATGTATTCACGTGTTATGAAAGTGTCAACCACACCAACCATAATAAGACTCCTCTTATTTTATAGATGTGGGCAACCCTCCTTAACAATCAAGGGATTAGGTTTTATTTTAATCTGCCTCGCCACGGAACATAAAGGTGGCGAATGAACCTTATGTTCCTCCGTGCATCCCAAGACACCGAATATCTTAGTAATTTGCTTGACCCACGTTTTCACCATGATCGGATCCGGCTTTTCCTTAAATTCTGGTGGTCCCAACTCTTTGAACTGCTTGGCCGGGACAAGCCGCGTGTTGCTATCATTTCCACCCATATTCTGTATACGAGTCTCCCTCGTCTGGTTTTGCATGAACTGTAAAAAGCTTCTAAACATCCCTTTCTTCATCGTCTGCTCAGTGGTGTTGTTTACAAGAGGAATATCGCCTTCCTGTTGCATGTTCCCCTGGGTGGTGATTAAAGGTGTTTCCACGGTCTCATTAACTCCGCCGTTAATATTCTTGTTAGGTTTGTAATATTCATGAACGCAATCAAATTGCACAATTAAAGCGAAAACGTGAAAAATTAGAGTTTTAAAATTTTACAAACCATATAACCGGATCATCCTTTATGCAGAATTATTAATAAAACGAAAAGATATGAAGAACAAGAATCATACCCTTGAAGATTCGAGCTTCCTCAGGTACAAGTTCACCTCCAATCCTTTTCGCGTTCAACTTGAATCTATCGTGTTTGGTTCCTTCCTTTGATCAACGTTAGCCACCCAAGTGTTTTGCCTCTAGAGGTGATCCACCAATGAAGAAGAAAGATCCAAGAAGATGGGTGTTTGACAAAACCCTAGTTTTTCTATCCCTCGTAGAAAAGGAGCGTACTCTCCCAACTATTGGAATTACGTATTCACGTGTTATGAAAGTGTCAACCACACCAACCATAATAAGACTCCTCTTATTTTATAGATGTGGGCAACTCTCCTTAACAATCAAGGAATTGGGTTTTATTTTAATTAATTAAATTCCTTTAATTAATTAGACTCCCAATCTTATTAGGAATAATTAATTAAACTCTTTTAATTAATTGGCCTCCTAATCTTATTAGGATATATGAGAGTACTTTTATTAATTAATTTCCAAACTCCTTTAGGAATTAAATAATAATAATAAGACTCCTCTTATTAATTTATATTTAATATTTCAAAAATATTAAATAATAATTATTAAGTTATTTTATTTATTCTATCATCATATATTAAATTAAATATACTTAACTTATTATTATGATTATACCATTTGCTTCTTAAATAATTATTCTTTATTTTATAGTGTGACCCTTTAGGTTCTCCATATTAAACCGGTTGTGAATAAATCAATTAGAACAATTCTAATCTTATTTAAATAAATAAATTAAAATATTAATTTATTTAAATAAACAATATTTATTCTACAATAGGGATAAGCCTCCCTAGCGATTAACGACTTTTCAGATAATATAAATTTTAACATTAATCATAAAAGAATAAATAGTTACCGTACAATTCAATCCTTCAACCATACAATGTCCCAATTATATATAAGACATGAAATTACTGTGAAGACTTATTTTATTTAATTATATGTATTTCGATCCTTAAATGCACAACACCAAATAAGGCAAATTACAAATTTCTTTCTAATTTCATTCTGCCTTGGCCAAGGACTACTGGGTTGTCATTTATCGAATCATATAAGACATTTCTCTTCTTTTACTAGAAGTGGTATATTCTTTATTGATCATATATTATCTCCATGTACAACTTATTATACCCAAGCATACCCTTTGATATACCCTAAGGGTCTTAAGGAATAAGTCAAAGTATAACTCATCATACACAAGATACTATGATGATCTCAAGTCCAAGGATCACTTGTACTACTATCACTACATGAATTCCTAATGACGGGTAAGTAAAACTCCATTAGTTATTCCTTAGCGAGCCACGTTCAGTGAACTTATTCTCTAATAAGTACCTACATACTTGCTTTAGTGTCGTCTCACAAATGATCATGAGATCAATCATCCTCATCCAATGAGCAAGCAACGTATGTACCAATCTATCCGGATTCACTAATCCCCAATTTAGTAATCAAACGATTGGGAACTATTTTAGTTTTAAGCTTTCTAAGAATTTAGATCTCATTAGAATGATCAACATCATTATTCTATAAGCATTGCTTAAAACTATGGGTTTATCACATATTATAAAACAGCATCATGTAGATAATTAAAAGCCTTTAATAAATTAATACTTTTTATTAATAAATGAATAAGATTGTTACAAAGTATATGCTTTATCATCAAACATGATTGGCTTGTGTGCATACTACTTTTAATTCTCTGCCGCCATTCTTAAATACTGCCATAAAACAAGGGTTAATTAAACAAATTAACATATCACATATTAACCATATACTTCAACTGACCAACAAATAAGCTTAGGTATGACACACTAGCGAAGGATTACTCATCTCTCCCCTCCTAGTGCTATTCCCCGATCTCCGCCAGAGACCATATCCCTAAGCTCTGATACCAACTGTGACGCCCCCAAAATAGGTATACAACACCCATTCTGAGTCGTCAAAATAAATGGCACAAAAATAACTACAACTTTATTAATACAACATAAAAACTGTGAGTTTAAATACAAATATTTTCATCTAGACAATATCCACACTCAAATAAGTCCTCAGTACAATTATTGATACAATATTTTACAAAAATGGTGAGGACTACTAAAACGACTTCTAGAACCATCATTCCACACCCCGACTAGTACTCACTACATTCTCGCCTCCTGAGAAGAAAAATGGAACAACAAGGAAAAGGTGAGCTCAACTAGCCCAGTAAAGAATATTATGACTAAGATAATATCAAACAAATTATCGTTAGTCTTCAACAGAGAAAAATCTAATAGCATACAATAAACAACAAGTTTTAAATCAATCTTCGCAGTGAAAATAATAATTCATTAGAAAAGTTATGTAGAGAATGCAAACTACTATCTTCTATATATGAATTTAAAAGTTCATCGTCTATCTTTTATCCCTGTAACATCAATCAATATATATCTGGAATCAAATATTCATCTTTGCACTACAGGCCAAAGATATTCATCAGTTGGTCATGTTCATCTAAACACCTGTTCATCTTTGCACTACAGGCCAAAGATATTCATCATAAAATCATTCATCTTTGCACTACGGGCCAAAGATATTAAGTTATATCATCATTTAGGACTGAGGATTATGAAAAACATTTTAAAGAAAACGAATCCAGTGAAACAAAAGAATAAATATTAAGGATTCGTATTTCAGCTATTCCATGTCCAAAAATACCTCATAAATAATCATAGCGGAGTAAAATTCAAGAATTATCAAAACATGGATACAATCAAAGCTAGTATCCATAATAGATATTTTGGACGAAAAATGAAAATTTAATTTTTCTGTGAATAGTGACGTATACGTGAATAGTGACTCCGACACTAAAAGATAGAAATTTCACAAAAAAAATTATCATGCTTCATGAATAGTATTCGTGAATAGTAACTCGTGAATAATAACTCATGAATAGTAACTCATGAATAGTAATCCCGACATGAAAAAGTTCCAAATTTGTTAAAAAATTCCAACTAATATTTCGGCATAATGATATTGAAGAAATAATATCATTTTTAAAAAAAAAATAATATCCCTTATCTCGTAAAGACAGTACTTCTAGTTGAAACACCGGATATAAGCTATGACTTGAACTTACACCGTATAGCAACACTCAAAGTATTAAAATACTCACAAGAATACGTTCGATATATAGAGAGAGAAATCTTTAGTTTCTGGTGTGATTTTCAATTCTAACCGAAGCACCCTATTTATAGGAAAATGCTTAGAACACCAAAGCAGAAAATTTAATAAAATATTAATATATATATATATATATATATATATATATATATATATATATTAAAATTTTCTACGCACTTATACCAGCTGATTTCCAACTCTTAACAAATGCCTACAAATAACAAAAACGTTTTTCTAACTAAAAATAATTAAAACTTCCAAAAATCAATTATTCCGGAATTACAGAACTTTAATAATTTATAATAAATAGCCCTTTTATCAGAAAATTCAAATCACGCGAGTTTTTATAGGAAATTCAATTCTCTACAACTTTGCAGAAGAAAGTTTTTCTAAATTCTAAACAGAAATTGACCGAAATCTACAAACGGTCGATTTTATAGGCTATAATCAAGTATCAGTCAAGAAATGAGCCTACAGACATGTTTAACATGTTTTTAGTATTTATTGCAACAAAAATAGTCCTCTTCCTCATATACTCATATATACCACATTCATTATAAAAATATCATCATTATTATATTATAATAATATAATAAAATATTATTTTATCAAAAAAGATAAAATATCGATTTTTAACAATTGTCACTTTAAAAATTTTCTCCATTTATATCCACATAAAATTAATATTTTCCTCATCATATAAATCAATAATTAATTATTCACAAATAATATTACAGAATCACAATATTTACAACCATGTTGTTCCCAAAAAAGAGGGGGCTTTCCAATAAGAATTTGTCCTTACTGGCACGCAATTAGGTGACCAAACCTCTACTTAGACAGAACTTTCTAGACATTGCCAATAATGTTATCTAATAATATTATCCAGATAATATGAATTATTGCTTCGATAATGAAAAATACTATGTAGTGACAATTATTGAAACAACAGTAATATAGAATATAAACGCAGAAATTATTGAATCAATAAAATAAAATACTGAACAGTAATTACTGTAACAATTATTGACTAGTGTCTTCTTACGTAAGAATCAATAATTGGTGCAATATCGTGTGCTACTGTGCAACAACGCATATTACTGTGTTTTAACCACCAGGTATTCCAACAGTATTAACGGTAACAACTACGCCGTTATTTATAAACAACTTATACTTGTCGTTTTCTTCCTCCAATCGCTTTCCGTTATGGGGCCCACAAAAGACTGCGCCGTCGTACAAATATTCCCCGACAGCAAGAATATTCCATGACTAAACGAATATTTCCCGACAACAATGAATATTTTATAACCACCTACTTATTTGAAATATTTACGCATTTTACCCATAACTAACCACATTAATCAATTCAACCCTTACTATTTCAAAATAATAAATAGAGGAAATTTAATTCCATTTATAATAAGTTAGGGTCTTACACTACATGCCAAAGATATTCAACAACAGGTCATCTTTGCATTACGAGCCAAAGATATTCATCAGAAATCATTTATCTTTGCACTATAGGCCAAAGATATTCAGTTATATCATCATTTAGGACTGAGGATGATACAAAATATTTTAAAAAAAATGAATCCAGTGAAACAAAAGAACAAATATTAAGAATTCGTACTTTAAACAACCCAAGTTCAAAATTACTTCATAAATAACCATAGTGAAGTAAAATTCAAGAATGAAGACCAAAACATAGATCGAATCAAAGATAGGAATCGTAACAGACAATCTTGGACACAGAGAAGAAAACTTAATTTTTCTGTGAATAATGTCATATTTGTGAATAGTGCCGTATACGTGAATAGTAACTCTGATACCAAAAGATAGAAATTTCACAAAAAACATCATCATGCTTCGTGAATAGTACTCGTGAATAGTAACTCGTGAATAGTAACTCATGAATAGTAACTCGTGAATAGTAACCCTAACATGAAAAAGTTACAAATTTGATAAAAAATTCAAACCAATATTTCAGCATAATGATATTGAAGAAATAATATCATTTATGAAGAAAATAATCTCTCTTAATATCCCTTACTATCCTTTATCTCAAAAGAGCAGTACTTTTGACTGGAATAACGCTGAACGAACTTGCACCGTATAGCAACACTCAATTATTAAAATACTTACAAAAATACGTTCAATATTATAGAGAGAGAAATCTTTAGTTTCTGGTGTGATTTTCAATTCTAACCTAAGCACCCTATTTATGGGAAAATGCTTAGAACACCAAAGTATAAAATTTAATAAAATATTAATATATTTATATTTTTTTCTTACGCACACCTTGCCATCTGAATTCAGCCACAAACATAGCCCACCATAATGCCAAAAATGTTTTTCTAAACAAAAATATTTAAAACTTCCAAAATTTAATTATTTCGGAACTTTAATAATTCATAATAAATAGCCCTTTATTAGAAAATTCGAATCTCGCGTATTTTTATAGAAAATTCAATTCTCTACAACATTGCAGAAGAAAGTTTTTCCAAATTCCAAACAAAAATTGACTGAAATCCACATACGGATGATTTTACAGTCTATAATCAAATTTCAGTCAAGTAATGGGGTCCACCGACACACAAAACATGTGTTAATCATTTAATGCAACAAAAATACTCTTCCTCCTCATATACTCATATATCACACATTCATTGTAAAAATATCATCATTATTATATTATAATAATATAATAAAATATTATTTTATCAGAAAAGATAAAATATCAATTTTCAACAATTGTCACTTTAAAAATTTTCTCCATCTATATCCACATAAAATGAATATTTTCCTTATCATATAAATTAATAATTAATTATTCACAAATAATATTACAAAATCACAATAATGACAATCAGGCAGTTCCCAAGAAAGATGTGACTTTCCAATAAGGATTTCTCATTACTGGCGCGCAATTAGGTGACCAAACCTCTCCTTAGACAGAACTTTCTAGACATTGCCAATAAATGTTATCTAATAATATTATTAAGATAATATGAATTATTACTTCGATAATGGGAAATACTGTGTAGTGACAATTATTAAAACAACAGTAATATAAAATATCAATGCAACAATTATTGAATCAATAAAATACTGAACAGTAATTACTGTAACAATTATTGAGTAGTGCATTCTTACGTAAGAATCAATAATTGGTGCAATACCGTGTGCTACTGTGCAACAACGCGTATTACTGTATTTTAACCACCGGGTATTCCAACAGTGTTAACGGTAACAATTACGCCGTTATTTATAAAAACTCCCTTTTGTCGTTTTCTTTATCCGATAGTTATTCTATTATGGGGCCACCAATGGCTGCGCCGTCGTACGAATATTCCCCGACAGAAAGAATATTCCACGACCAAACGAATATTCCCCGACAGAAAAAATATTTTATAACCACTTGCATATTTTGAAAAAAAAAATCATATATCACCCTTAACTTTAACTTTTATCAATTTAACCATTTACTGAATAGAATTATAAGAAAAATTGAATACTTTTATTTCATAAAATTTGGGGTCTTACATTGTGGAACATGGTTGTGGGTGTAGTGAGACTCATAATATCATGAAAGTACAAATTGGATCGAGTAGTCGCATTTTATATCTTTATAGCATAATAGGTTAAAGATGTGTGTGGTACGCCCAAAAGATGGGCCATGTACAAATATTATGACAAACAACCGCATACATTCGGTACATGGGTAGCGAAAAACTATGGACATGACATGTAGGCCAAAATTTTGAGCAATTACAATCAAGTAGTCAATGTACGTGCAAATCCGGCAAAATAATAGTCCCTTAGAATATAGGACCCCGGGTATGCATCAATAAAGTTTAGCCTCTCATTCTTATGATACACCCGTCTAAAAATAGATCACTGTTATTGGGATGTCAAGTATGCAAGTGAATTCAGTGTATGGATATGGTGTTGTGTGGCATTAACAAAGACAATTGACTCATGCATAATCTCAAACACTTTGTGGGTAGTTTATAACTCTCCTTGAACATCCCTATTAGCATAGCAATCCAAACCTTAAGCATCCCATCACCATTGACTACAACAACATATGCATACCAATCGGAAGTGATTCATACACATGCAAAAAGACTTAGCCAAACAAAAGAACGATAATATGCACCTTAGTCATGGGGAAGATGAATCGAGGTAAATATTAATGCACAATTTTGCAATTATCAGCATGCAATTGAGAAGATTTGATGTAACAGATATTTGAATTTAATGCGGTACATACCTTAGAGATGGATATAGAAGACAAAATTAATTATCAAGATGATGAATGGATGTCAGATATGGAGTGACCTCAAAGATTATGCAGTTATATAAACAAAAATTGAAAGAGCAGTTACTAGAAGAGAATGGAAGGGGTGCCACGAAAGTTGAATGTGGCCAGGAATAGAATGAGAGGAAGAGAGACTCGAACAGACTTTTTAAACAAAATTGGGAATGCAAACCTGGGGCCAGCGTCGGGGCGCTGGAGTTTACATGGTCCAGAGTACCAGGGCGTTGGAGGTCAGTAGCTGGCATGGCCCCCTAGCGCCAGGGCGCTTGAAATGGCTTGAAGTCGTCAGGGCGCTGGGCTTCAGAATCCGGAACAGACCATAGCGTCGGGGCGCTGAAAATAGCTTGGCTTGAAGCGCCGGGGCACTGGGCCTGGTGTGTAGATACTGCAATGCAGCATCAGGGCGATGTGGCCCTTTGATCTTGGGCACAGGGGCGCTTGAGGTGTTCTGGTGCTGACCACTATCCCTCTTATTTGATCTATTGCTTCATTTTCAATTTACCTGGAAACAAGGAATGCAAGAATAATGTTATGCCAGAGTATATAGTAACAACTAAATATAAAATAAAATAATTTAAAATAACAACTATTTTAAATGAAGTAAAGAAAAATAAACTAAAACTCTTGGGATTGCCTCCCTATAGCACTTGGTTTATAGTCGACAGCCCGACTTTGCTGTGTTTCTCAATTGGCCACTAGATCGGAGAGGTACATAACCTTAGATTTGCGTTCGATGGGTCCACTCCAATAATGCTTGAGCCATTGGCCGTTCACCTTGAATGTTCGCTTGGAATTCGATTCCTTGACTTCAACATTTTCGTGCGGAGTGACGGACACAACCACGAAGAGACCGGACCAGCGAGATTTTAATTTATCGATAAATAAACGTAATCTAGAGTTGAAAAGAAAGACTTATTGGCCCGGTTCAAACTTTCGATCAATGATTTACGTATCATTTCAGGATTTAAGTTTCTCCTTGTATAGCTTGGCGTTCTCATAGGCATTGAGCCGGAATTCATCCATTTCATTTAATTGAAGTAACCTTTTCTCACCCGCTGCTTGGAGGTCAAAGTTCAGTTTCTGAATGGCCCAGTATGCACTATGTTCTAATTCAACCAGGAGATGACACGCATTTTCGTAGACCATCTTGTAAGGTGACATGCAGATAGGATTCTTGTAAGCCGTTCGATTTGACCATAGGGCATCATCTAGTAGCATGGCCAAATCTTTTCGTAACAGATTGACCCCCTTCTCCAAGATTCTCTTAACTTTCAGATTCGAGACTTTTGATTGACCATTGGTTTGGGGATGATACGCGGCTGCAATTTGATGACGGACTCCATATTTTATAAGCAATTTAGTGAACTGCTTATTACAAAAGTGAGTTCCCTCATCACTGATTATCGCCCTCGGCGTCCCAAATCGTGTGAAGACATTTTTCTTCAAAAATTGTAGGACTACGTTGGCATCATTCGTGGGTAAAGTTGCGGCTTCTACCCATTTGGAAACGTAATCGACTGCTAACAGAATGTAATGATTATTGAAGGATGATGGGAAAGGTCCCATAAAGTCGATTCCCCACACATCGAATAATTCAACCTCTAAAATTGTGTTAAGTGGCATTTCATTGTGTTTGGAAATATTGCCTACTCATTGACACCGATCACATTTTAGCACATAGAGATATGCGTCTTTGAATTGAGAAGGCCAGAAGAATCCCGACTACAACACTTTGGACGCTGTCCTATCACCTGCGTAATGACCTCCGTAATCTGATGAGTGGCAATGACCTAATATGCTATCCATCTCCTCTTGCGGCACACATCGTCTAATCATTTGGTCCGCACAAGCCTTAAATAGAAACGGTTCTTCCCAAAAGTATTGTCGGACATCGTGGAGGAACTTTTTCCGTTGTTACGAGTTCAATTCCGGAGGTAACACATGACTAACCAGATAATTCCCAAAATCTGCGTACCAAGGCACAGTCGTTGCTACTTGAAGAAGTTTTTCATCTGGAAACATCTCATTTATGACGACCTTGTCTTTTTGTTGAACATCTGCATTTTTTTAATCGTGAAAGATGATCTGCCACCTAGTTTTCGGTGCCTTTTCTATTTCGGATCTCCAAGTCAAATTCTTGTAGCAGAAGCACCCTCCATATTAACCGTGGCTTGGCATCCTTTTTCGTAATCAAATACTTAATGGCTGAATGACCAGTGTAGATGATTACCTTGGTCCCAATGAGATATGCTATGAACTTGTCGAAAGCAAACACGACTGCAAGTAATTCTTTTTCCGTGGACGTATAATTCAATTGGGCATCCGTCAACGTCTTACTGGAGTAGTAAATGGTGTGAAAAATTTTATTGCGAATTTTTCGCAATATTGCTCCAACTGCGTAGTCACTGGCTTCGTACATCAATTCAAATGGTAAAGACCAGTTGGGAGCTACTATTATTGGAGACGAAACCAATTTCTTCTTCAATATTTTGAAAGCCTCGATACACAATGGATCCATCTTAAACGGCACATCTTTCTCCAAGAGGGAACACAAGGGTTTCGATATTTTAGAAAAATCTTTAATAAAGCGTCTATAGAAACCCGCATGTCCCAAGAAGCTCCGTATTCCCTTCACAGATGTTCGAGGAGGTAATTTCTCAATCGTCTCAATTTTGGCTTTATCAATCTCTAGCCCTGATACGGATACCTTATGCCCCAAAATTATCCCCTCTTACACCATGAAGTGACACTTTTCTCAATTAAGAACTAGGTTCGTCTCCACACAGCGCTTCAACACTAAAATCAGATTCTTCAAGCATAAGTCAAAACTGTCACCAAACACGGAGAAATCATCCATGAACACTTCCAAGTTTTATTCCACCATGTCTGAGAAGATAGCCATCATGCACCGTTGAAAAGTTATCGGAGCATTGCATAAGCCAAAAGACATACGCTGGAATGCAAACGTACCGTAAGGGCATGTGAACATGGTTTTTTCTTGATCCTCTGGCGCTATGGCAATCTGGTTATATGCAGAATATCCATCCAATAAACAGTAAAACTGATGTCCCGCGAACCTATCCAACATCTGATTAATAAACCGCAAGGGAAAGTGATCCTTGCGTGTGACTTTATTCAGTTTGCGGTAATCCATACATACTCTCCAGCCTGTAACTATTCTAGTGGGGATGAGTTCATTAGATTCATTTTTCACTATAGTCATTCCCCCTTTCTTTGGTACGCACTGTACAGGACTTACCCATGAACTGTCCGAGATTGGATAAATAATGTCGGCATCCAACCACTTTATGATCTCTTTTTTCACCACATCCTTCATAATGGGGTTCCGCTTTCTTTGCTGCTCAATGGTTTGTTTTGCTCCATCTTCCAATAAGATCTTATGCATACAAAATGATGGACTAATTCCTCAAATATCTGATATAGTCCATCCGATTACTGTTTTTAAACTCTCTCAACACCCTTAGCAATTTTTCTTTTTGCGTGTCAGACAAATTTATCAAAACAATAACTGGTAGGGTAGCATCTTTTCCCAAATAGGCATACTAGAGATGAGATGGTAGAGGTATTAATTCCAACACTGGTGGCTCTTCTATCGATGGTTTGAACTTTTTCTCTTCTATTTTAGGCCGATCAAGAGTGTCGAATGATTGTTTAAATTTTCTGGCAGCTAGTAATGCATCTAGCCATTTGACATACTCAATTTTGTCCTCAATATTGTAGTCGTCCATCCCGAACAAAACAGATTCTAGTGGATCTTCTAAATAATTTCCACTGAACTTCTGATTCGCCAATTCATCCACAACATCTACCCGCAGACATTCCCCCTTCTCTTTCGAAAATCTTATTGACTTAAATACATTAAAGGTGACCTCTTGGTCTTCAACTCGCATCGTCAATTCACCCTTTTGTACGTCGATCAACGTTCTCCATGTTGCTAAAAATGGCCGCCAGAGAATTATGGGAATTTCCTTGTCTGCTTCACAATCCAAGATAACGAAATCAGTCGGGAAGATAAATTTATCCACCTTTACTAAAACGTCTTCAACAATACCTCGTGGATATGTAACTGACCGGTCCGCCAAAAACAAACTGATATTTGTCTATTTTGGTGCCTTAAGTCCAAACTGACTGTAGACGGATAATGGCATCAAATTTATAGTGGCCCCCAAATCACACATTGCTCTCCCCGAAAACTAATTACCAATTTCGCATGGAATAGTATAACTACCTGGATCTTTTAATTTCGGAGGTAATTTATTGCACACAGTCATCAAGTAATAAAGTGATGAAATAGAATGTCGATCCCACAGAGAATTCCAATCAATAAATTCCAACTACTAGCACTATACCAATTCAATTTTATTTAAACAACTGTAAAATGTGATTTTTCAGAATAAGAAAACTAAATTAATTAATTAAAAAATTAATTAATTAAAAATAGATTGCTCTAAAATTAAATCAACTAAATAAAAACTAAGACTTGACGAATGAATTCAGATAAATAAGGTTAAGACTCCAATATCCCCAATTTATGAACTATAAACCAATTATCAAATTATCCCAATTATGATGCCTACCGAATTGTTAACAGGAATTTCTAAGTGTCAAAAGCCCTTTCCCAAGTGATCAGTTAACTTTTATTCAACCCAATTAATCTTGCGATATTCCTATGAAAAATAATTAAATTAAACTCATTAAATCTCAATTCCCAATTTGTTAAATGCAGTGAACATATATTCCTATTCAATTCATGACCCTAATTATTCGTCATGCAAATAATTAAGCATGCATGTTATCATGTCCAGTTCTAACCCTAGATTTAATCTCCTGAATCCTTCTAGAGTAACAAGGTAATTATTGGCCAAATAATTAATCAATAAGCACAAGACATAATAAACAATTCACATTGACATAAATAATTGGAATAAATAAATAACTAATTCATAGACATAAAAGGTTCAGTTGGTAGTCTTAATAAAAGAATTAGTTCATAATAGATATTAAAACCAACAATCTTTTGAAAATCATCCTTAAGGAATTACATAATTTGAAAGTAAGGAGAAGATGAAACTCTAAAGAAAATCCTTCAATCTTCAATCTTCAAGTGATTCCTTGATTAGTCTTCAAGTATGATCGATGCCTCCCTTTTTAATTCAGTAAAGTAGCCTTTCTATACCCTTTTCATCCAACAACAATCCTTTTCCCAATCAACATCTCAATTAACTCCCAAATATGCAAGTCAAATCGTTGGTCCACGCACGCACCTGGTCAACACAATTCGCGCCTCAGTGCCCTGGTGCTGCAATTAGTACTGGACCCAGCGCCCCGGCGCTGGTTTTCAAACTAATCACGAAAATGCCATTAAGCAGCTCAAATCCCCAATTTACCCCTGCAACTCCTCAATCAGCAAAATAATACATAAACACAGTAAAAAATCTCCTAAGAGACTTGAGAATACAATAATTTAAACCCAAGTATATCCAATTCATGGATATATTACCCAATCATCAAGGTTACAGAGAGGGGAACTTCTTCGCCGAAAGTTTGAATCCATGGATATTAATTTGTAGGAAGAAAGAAAAATATGGAGGAGGAAGGAGACGGGAGACATCTGAAATTCAAATTGGCATATAAAACTGTAAAGATTGGGGGAAATTGTGATGCCCCCAAATCCGGGTCCCTTCGAACCACGAATCCGGTCCGTCACGATACTACTATCGTCAAACTATTTATATTTTTCATTCATAACTTAATGAATAAACTTTACTTATTACGATTTAGAATATAAATTATTTCCATTACCAGGATCTGCACAATGACCCCAAACTTTTATAAGTTTCACAACTTGGTCATTTACTATTCCTGTTTTACATCACATAAGATATTATATAAATATGAGGAATAATTTAAACTTTTTCAATCTACTTTGAAAATAAATCTTTTATTGATATCTTAACTTGAAACAATTACCTATCCTTGAATTAAATTATGTTATGATTCATTCTATTCGAATTACTGTATAAATATTTACATCTCGATTCGAATTTCTCTATGTATCACATAGTACAACTTAACATGTATTACACATTGTAAACTACTGTCATGTACATTTCCTAAAACCTAAACATGGTTCAAGAGTATATATTTAAATAAATGAATCAATCTCCTTTGATACTATTGAAGTTTATCAATCAAGTAGCACAAAATCTTTACTATGAATCCTTAACCAGCAAAAGTGATTATTTGTAAGAGTGAGCTCGACAACCGAAGAATTCTAACAGTTTTCATGCAACACATAGCATATAATAGCATATTTAGTTCATGTATTCATAATCAATTAATATTTACTACGCATATTACTTCACATATAACATGCATAACGATTTATATCACAAACATATCGTCAAAGATCAACTTTCATATTTCATACATATCTCATATGCATTTTATATATATACATCAACATTTGCGTAACATAATATAGCTCAACTAACAGTTATCAAATTCATATATCAAATAGGAACTGAAAGACTTGCTTGATTCGTAGTTTTTGAACTACGACTTAACTGCTTAACGCTTATCTGCACTTCGTGTATTCCTACACAGTTATATAATCATGGATTCATATCCATCAGTAACATATTTCATGCATTCTCAATGTAATAACAATGTTACATTGTTTTCTAACTAGGTTCGAAAAAACTACATTTCACTTTCTCATCATACTCTCGGAATAGCTAGGTCCGTATAGGTATACCTTAATCATTCGGACATGACATCATCATCCGTATATATCTTTCAAGCTCTTGACTCGCTAAGTGTTCGACACATTTAAAACTCATAGATGAATGTTTCATATAGTTCTTGCCTTTTGCAAACTTTAATAAACTTTAACAAATTTGGGTTTTATATAACCATTACATGCTCTATGGCTTAAAACATCATCCATGACAAGTACTATAGCTTAGGACAGTACTATAAGTAAGTTGCCAAAATCAGAAAGCAAATAAAATGTCTAGATAGAACTGTCCTGCAGCGCAGCTGAGCTGAGGATAGGCTTGGGACTGGCACAGCTGCACTATCCCCTGGCCAGACCAAACTTGAGTATTTATTTTTTGGTTTTATCAGGGTTTTTAACTCAAGCTTTAAAACCTAGTATACTCATTCAAATCCAATTCAAAATTACATGGTTTTCATGTCGGACTTTCATATACTTTAACTAATTCAAGAACATGCTTCAAGGTCAACTACTAAGGTCATGTTATCATATAACAAGCTTAAACAATACTAAGTAGGCATGCTCGTGCTTATAATACACATGTATACTTAATAACATAGTCTATGCTTTAGAAATTCATTTCCTTGAATATGCGTGCGTAGGTGAAATCCAGGTTTCATCACATGATGCTTATGTCAACATGTCTATAGGCATAATGAATCTTAATATACATGCTCCCATGATCATAATGTACGTCACACAGTGTTTGATGCTATCATCTTACACATTCTAAATTTTTCATAAAATTTCGTGCTAAGTCAACAAGGTAACTTAGTACATGTCAAGTTCCTCGAATCCACGACTCTCATGTATTAGAGCACCTAAACAAGTCACTTATACTTGTTCCAATGATCAGAATGTGGACATCCTATATATACATCCAGAAACTCTAAGTTTGTATTTTGAAATCAATGTAGTCTTTAATCATGTATGCTAGTGTGTGCTCAACACTTTAAGTGCCTTTTATGTCAATATAGGCCACATGACTGCGTTCACCAAATCAGAATATATACATGCTATGTAGGCGTCAAGGTTCAAATCCAAGACCATAAGTTTTATTTTAATATCATACATTTTCCTTCCATAGTATGGACTAACATGGCCATGAAAGTTCATGAACACATACTATAAGTTAATACCAACTCTTATGCATGTCTAAGTCATACCAATGCGCTTACAAGGTCAGAACACATGTTAGACGTGTATCAAAGTTTATATCAAAAAATATAAGTTTCACTTTAAAACTATAAGTTCTTTATCAATAATGTATACTATCATGTTTATGTTATGTCATGATACTCATATATACATGTCATTTATGTGTACATGTTTGTTCTAATTATATACCACATGCTAGCATATAACAGTACCTAACAGGAACCAAAACTAAACTCAGAGGCCGACACAGTTGCGCTGCGCCTCAGTGTTAATCTAGCGCAGCTGCGCCGTACCTGGTTCGAGCCAAGAACAGTAAACTTCGACAACTGTTTAGCCCAAACACAGAAATTACCCACGAAATTGATTCTAAACATGTTTATATGGTCATATAACAACTATATAATCCATACCTAACCTCATTAACATCTAATTCTATGAAATCAAGAAATTGATATTTCAATACTCACGAACTATGTTTCTGCAAATTCCAAAATTCAAAACATATACTCCTCAATCTAGCATTCTTAGACCAACCATATAGGTTCCATAACATACATACCAACTCATACAACATCATGACAGCAATTCACAAACCAATTATCAAGATTCTAGTAGAATTTCCATAATTTGTAAACTTTGAAATTAAGTTTCTAAAACAAGAGTTTACCTTCTAAGAAGCTTAGTTTCCTCAATTTCTATCTTCTGTAAATGCTAAACATCACTTTAAACAACTAGTAACTCATACTCAAATTCTTGGGTTTTACAGACAATTCTCATCAACGTGATTCCAATAACATAGCTGCCATTTTATAGAGGAATGATGGACTGGGCATTAATTTATAATCCATGGTGTTGGAGGAAAACACAATGGTTTAACAAGAGTGGTTCAACAACCACCTCCCAGCCATTTCCATAGCCATTGGCTTGGTAATGGTCACCTAGCTTAGCCACTAATTATACTTGGAAGTTACGTATATTAGGCCATATGCCGCTATTCATGTACTTTTGTGTCACTCAATTTGGGACAAGAGAAAATATTAGAAACTTGTTATTCTAAGGCTTGGTTTGGTTCTTTTAATCCCCATAATGTAATATTAAGGTACAATTGTTACCATTTTGGAATTTAAAGATAAGTCTTATACTCACATCATATAGTCCATGTACATTAAATACACGCAATAAAACAATGAAGTTAGGCATTATTGTCTGGGTATTCCCCATAATTATTTCTATTACTCACATAACCACATTATAACCTTATTTAATATTAATGTTTGTTTAAACATTTAATCTATTTCCCAGTTTCTAGAATATACAGATAATTAATTATTTTTGTATTACCACTACATATGATTTCACTGTACCACTTGGTACCATATATCATTAGTCCCAATTAAATGCCACACTTCACGTATTCTTAAGCCGTAGTTATTATATATCACTACTGCTCACATTTTTCATATTACACATAATAATATTATTTAATGATTATACCCACATTAATATTTTAATTGGGCTAAATATCATTTAGTTGGGTATTTTCAACCCACACAATAATTAATTAATATTAATCATTTCTTTTCAATAATTATTATGCATTCCTCTAATTAATAGAATATAATATCGCTTAATTAACCAATATTTAATCCGGGTTAATTAATTAACTCTTATTCAAATCCATTCATGGACAACTTAACCATCAATTAAGAGTTTTATTATCCTTATGAGTCCTTAATACCCATTTCATAAACTTTAAATTCTAATAACTGATTTTACAGACCGGCACAGCTACGCTGGTCATAGGCTTGGTAATGGCACAGCTGCGCTATACCAAATTTCCAGGCAGACAAGTTCTGCATTAGCAGAACTTAAACTTTACGCTTCAAAAAATTTAACACATCCTCCTTGAGTGTTAACTCGTCTAACATCAATCCCCTCTTGAGTTTCACACCATCGATTAATATTTTCCTTAACAATTTAAGGATCACACTTCGAGTTCTAAAACTCTTATTTCCCTTATTAGTGTAACCAACTATACAACTCCTTTACGGTTTCTTACCACCAATAACACAATCACTCGAATATAACACATACATACATTCCTTTCATCTTCGCTTCTTGTCGTGTATTTAATTAAGTGATAATTCTCTAACCACCTTAAAGGTATATCCATTCTCTTTTCTCGTAGACAACGTACATGCATACAAGTCCAAATCTAACACACCTTGAGTCTTTAATAGTATTCAATATAGTACGTTGAGTGGTTTTCCATAAACAACCAACAAATTAGTTTCCATCTCGTCTACACTGTTTTCATAGTGAGTTAGATCGGTTACTAATTCGTATATACCTCTGCTCTCTGAAGGAATCATTTCGCCCAGCTCCTATACATCCACCATTAAAGAGTACGGTTGCACTACCTTAGACTTGATACATACTCGTACAAATACTCAAGAAATTGGTGATTTATCAAAGATATATAACGTCACCAACTTACTATTAAAAAATGATTCTATAAATTATTTAATGCCAATAGATAAATCTTATCCATTTTCTTACTAATTCATCTATACAATGTATAATAAATATATAATAATGATATATATTTATTAAACACAACATCACATTGCTCATATTACCCTATATAACACAATATTACATACCTCGTAACACAATTATATTATTGTTCGAACCCATCTAATGCCTTAAGAATTATATTTACTAAATTTTTACTTTAATATTTTCTGAAAATTCAGGTTCTTACATCATCTCCCCCTTATAGGATTCTGTCATCGGAATCACCAAAACCTCCTCTACTCGATTATATTCCGAATATTACATATTCTTCTGAAAAAATTTATTCATTCTCTTTTTGGAAGTTTTATTATAACTTGCTCACTTGCATTCTACCACATTCTCCTTTCTAAGGAACATTCTACTCACTACATTCATCACACAGAAGAATAAGAATCTTCCACGATTTTTCTATAATCGGGAAGTAGTATAAATAACTCAGATTCCAAATTATACTGAGGGGTCACACAAGACCGTGAACTAGTGCTTCAACACAATTATCCACACTACAAACCAGAGTATTTATCAATCACAAAGACTGAAAACACCCTCCACACGTACACTAGGTGGCCAACCTATTGTACCTCTACGTTGGGCCGCAACATAGTATTTTGCAACAACTACATGCGTTACGCTCGGAACCATTGTCCTTGAAAACATGTCCCCTTATAGGGTTGTTCACATCAGCTTTTCAACAACTGAATCCGCACCAGAGCAATCTGGTTTGGCACAAATACTCAAGAACGCTTGAATTTCATAATTATTTTTCGACATTCATCTAGCCGAATCAAATAGCTTAGACTTTTATCAATAATTCGGACATCAATCGAAATAATTTGGCTAACTTAATTGATCTTCTTCATAAATTAAAAGAAAACCCAAAATTCTTTTATGACATCATGATACCGTACTAGATTAGTAGTGCGTTGAGGATTCTGCCATTATGTGACTTTGTCATACTACATCATACCAAAATTGGCTGATGATCTTTCAATCACAACCAACACTAGGTTCAACTTCATTGATGACTCCATCGTTTACCATACATCATATCAAAAGATGCACATGGTTAGAAATACATTTTGAAAATTTTCAAATCATTTTTGTCTTAGCCGAAACAATTAGCATAGACATAAGAAAAAAAAGTATTGTTTTTAAATATCATTGGTTCAATCACAAGATCCAATGTTTTTCAAGAAAACAGAAGTGCAAACACCAGCACGAAGTCAATAAATTTTGAAAATCTAACAGAGCTAGAAGATTTAGAAAATCCATATTTCTCCATCAACTTCAATCTTTACTATACCAACATTTCTAACTTCATAACATATATATACCCGATACAGTTCATCAAACTTACCACACTTTGGAAATTCAGGAACTTGCCACAATTATATGAGTTTAAGAATTTATCCTAGTCGAACCATAGGCGTCCATTCTCTGAGGGGTTCAAAAACATTTCATATAATTATGAGTCACGAACGTACCATGTGCATGAGTTTTAAGAACTCGCACCTAATCTTAATATTTTCTATCTTAATCTTAATAGTCTCTATCTATCAAATATGATATGAAGAATCACCTTCTCACCATAAGCATATCGATAGCGCGATACCGACATTCCATTGATTACCATTGTGAGGAACCGAGCATGAGCACAAAGTCTCTGCCCACACAAAGGTTTGTACAACTCAGTTCTCACATGAGTCCTCAACTAAAATCTGACTTAACTCTATTTCACTCTTTATTTGCTCTTTTCTCGATATAGATTCTTCGTATCTCATCACATACAAGTCCTCATAAGTTTATATCGTACCATTTCATAGTACATTCAATTATAGCATCAAGCTATACACATTCGAGTTCATTCCTATTCTCTTTGTCATATAGACATGATGAGTGAGTTTTATACACATGAATTGGATACATTCGAGCTTAATTTATTGTTGTTCTCAAGTCTTTTAGGTTGTTTTTATGTGTTTGTGTCTATTCATGCATGTTTTATATTGTTTTGTAAGAATTGGGACAAAAGTTACTTGGATCGATGTTTGGGGTGGCTAGATTCGCGTTTTCGGCTTGTTATTTACACAGCAGTCACTTCAGACCCAATTTGACTATAGCTCCGGATATTATTTCACGAAACTTCAAGAATGAAAGTTGTAGATCTACTTTTTCTCTTTCCAGAACATCTTGAATCATCTAAATCGGATTTCGGATGAAGAAGTTATGACCATTTTTCCAAAGGACGTCAGAGCAGAAAATGTTGGAAAAAGGTGCAAGCGCCTAGGCGCTCCATACAAGCTTAGACCAAGCGCCTAGGCGCTTGAAAATGGCCTATGATGAGTGCCTAGGCGCTCTAGTGCGTAAAAAGGTGCGTTTTTCTGCTGCTAAGTGGGTTTTTGAAGCCAAATAGGAGTCTGAATGAGGGCTGAGACCAATACAAATAGGAGAGGACTCTAGAAAAGGGGGAGGAACGAATTTTGCAAGGAATCAATCAATTCTTCAAGAGATTTGTAGAGAGAACAAGGAAGAAAAACACGAAGGAGAATTGCAAAGGCTAAAGATCTAAGAGAGAGTATTGGAGCAAATTCAGAGTTTCTTCTTCTCTTCTCTAGTTTTATCTTTTGTAACTATCTGGGATGTTTGGTTTATTAACTTGGATGATGTTTTTCTTTATTACTATCATGAAATAAATTTTAATTAAGATTGCAACGGAACTTGGTATGTAGTTTAAATTGCAAGCTTCCCATTGAATGAAAGTTAGTTTTTATTGAATTATTTATTATATCTTATGTTTATTGATTATTTGTTTGGCCAACAATTACTGTGATAATCTATATAAAATTGGAAGATGGAGTATAGATTAAGATCTGGATATGATAACATCTGTTCATATAATCTGAATAGGGTTAATATGATTAGCGTGTAGGATAGGAATATACCTATGTGTCTTTTGTATCCATTGAAAGAATTTGTGCGTAAACCCTAATTAACTTGATTCACATAGGAATATAGTGAGTTGATTAACTGGGGTGTTCCTTATAATTCCGCATCTTAAAGATTGGATTTAGGAGGATTTGTTCACGTGTCTTTGGAAGAAGTGCGTGAATATTCATAAAGCATTCTTGGATAACAATTCATATTAATTGATTTATTTTAAATGGGAAGTAAGTTAGTTTAAATGAAATACCAAGGGAAGTTGTAATCTTAACCTGTTAAATCTGCAGTTATTCTTGTGAAATTTTGGTTTTAATTATTAGTTTGTTAAGTTTAATTTTAAATCATAAACAAAATTTTCTTAGTTTAAAATAGGATTAATTGCATTGGAGTTAGTAATTGATAAATATTAGTCTATTTTCTCGTGGGAACGATTTCCTTGCTTGCTGAATATTACAATTGAACGCGTATACTTGCGTGGTAAAGTGCTATTAAAAATTTTGGCAACAAGTTTTTGGCGCCGTTGCCGGGGAACTTAGTTTAATATTTTGTCATTATTGATTTTTATAGCGTTAATCTTAATTTAAACATTTATTTTATTTTATTTTATTTTATTTTGTCTCTAGTCTAATTCCTTTTCAGGCACCATGAACAACTATGACTATTATTGGTTATATTCGAGAATGACTCGGCCAAGGGAGGCAAAGAATTATGGACTCGATGAATTGTCAGCACAATTTGGGACACTTTCAAGGAAGATTGATGCTTTATCAGCACAACGTATTCAAAGTGTAGCGGTGATATGTGAGTATTGTGGTGGAAACCATTCGAGGCATCAATGCACCATCAGTTTCGAGTCGTTACAATATAGTGGTAACTTCAGCGATTATCCCAACAATTATGATTATTCCAGTAATTATCATCATGAGTGGGGGAATCCACTAAATCTTTCATGGAGCGATGACAATCTAGCACAACCCTTTGCTCCATGCCAATCATACACTCCTGAATTACAAGTTCAACTCCCTAATCATGAAGAAGAAAGGATTTTAAACTTGGAAGGACTTATTTCCAAGTTCATGGTTTTGATTGAGGAGCAGACGAATAGTCAGGAGATGTCGATTCGAAATCTTGAGAACCAGGTGGGACAACTTTTCAACGCCATCATCAATCGCCTTCAAGGTGAAGTGTCAAGCAACATGGTTCCCAAGACTGATGGATTGCCCATGCTAAATCTGGAATCGGATGTTCCAAAAGAAAAGGATGAGGAAAGGGAGGAGACAAGTGGGGAGCAAGAAAAGAAGGTCACCAAAGATCTAGCCTTGAGTTCTGACATAGATGAACCGATTTTGATAGTGCCCCATATATCTTCTCCACCAAAGTTTAAGGATCCGGTTAGATTTGCAATCATTTGTCAAATTGGTAGTCATGTCATTGGCAATACTCCATGTGACGTAAAAGTGAGTACAACTTCGAAGCCATGGTGCGATGAGTTGGAGAAGATAGAAGAAGAGATTGTTGTGTCTGACACGCCTCAATGCCAGAATTTATTCGCAGACACAATGGAGAAAACGCCTAGATGTTGGACGTTCTTCAATCTAATCTTATATAAACAAAGCATGCTAGGTGACTTTAACTTGATGGCTATCTCAAATGGGAACCTACCAAAAGCTATATTATTTCCGATGGATGGAGGGTTCCTCAACTTTCGAAGAGGAATTGGATAGCATTGACCAGACAAAGTCAGGCTGAAAGACTATAAATCAAGCACTGACTGGGAGGCAACCCAGGAATTTTTTATATTTATATGCTTTACTAGTTTATTTAGTAGATAGGAATTAAGTTGCTTATTAAGTTCTCTTATAATCTAATCCATGTTGTCTCTCTTCTTTGCAGGTATTGGAGGTCCAATGGATAGCAAAATGATCGTCGTCGCCATCGCCACCATCAACTCACGCTTAGCTGATTACAGGGAAGTTCTCTTCTATTTATCGTTATATTTTTACAATGAGGACATTGCATTGGTTAAGTTTGGGGGTGAAATTGTCCAGCTCCAGTTCATGCATGTAGTATTCATCTAGTGCATTCATATACTATTTAGTTAATAGTTTTTCATGTAGTTTGCATTCAAAAAAAATAAAATAATTGTAGTCTTTGCATGTTTCCAGCCGTTAGATAGTTTAAGTCTGTTTTGGCCAGTGATGAGATTGGAATTGAGTAGACAAGTATAGTATTGTCTGTTAAGACTTTGATGTGATTTCTTGTTATGAATTGAATCTTTTCCTGTTTGAAACTGGTATAATTAAGGTTAGCACGTTAATAACAGATATGTTGACTGATTAAGTTTAAATTGATACATAATGAATTTCTTAAAGATAATACTAATGTGAAGGAATGAAAGACATGAATAGGCGGAGATGGTTAAATTTTGATAAAAACTTAAGTTTGGGGGGAAAATTTGGGATATATAAGCTTCGTTAAAAAAAAGAAAAAGAAAGGAAAAAATAAAATAAAAATTTTTGTGGCTAGTTTTGTTTCGGGGCCTTTGTTACTTGAGCAAGTACGCCCGAAGGGGTATCTTAAAACCTAGCGCCCTAAGGTCTTATATGGTCTGGGAGTCGTTGGTCGAAAGCTCGCTAAGGGGTGATACTGTTAGCCTAATGGAATGAGACATTGCACAGTCATGGTTAAAAAAAAAAGGGAAAAAAATAAAAAAAAGAAATATAATAAAACGGGAAAAGAGCAAAAAGCCCCCGTAATGAAAAGTAAAGCATAAGTATCCCGGATTGGACTCTTGAACTTGGTGGATGTTTGACTTTAGTTGGATCTAGCTTGTTCGTGAATTTTGTGAATTTGCACTGTATGATGCCTTCGAAGATATCTATTATGTCTTAAATTTAACTTTATATCAATTAACATTGTTGTGGAGCACACACGCACTATATCAGTGATAACAGTCTAAGATTTGATGATTGATTGAGAAATTACTGATTTGTTTAAATATGATGTATTATCATGTTTACTTGATTTCTCTAAGGCCGGTTAAATAGACTTGTTTCTGTCATTACTGTTGGATTCGTAGGCATATAGATTAGTTTCATTACATTGCATTGCATAACATTTTTGTGTTTTTGCTTGAGGACAAGCAAAGGTTTAAGTTTGGGGGTATTTGATGAGTGAGTTTTATACACATGAATTGGATACATTCGAGCTTAATTTATTGTTGTTCTCAAGTCTTTTAGGTTGTTTTTATGTGTTTGTGTCTATTCATGCATGTTTTATATTGTTTTGTAGGAATTGGGACAAAAGTTACTTGGATCGATGTTTGGGGTGGCTAGATTCGCGTTTTCGGCTTGTTATTTACACAGCAGTCACTTCAGACCCAATTTGACTATAGCTCCAGATATTATTTCACGAAACTTCAAGAATGAAAGTTGTAGATCTACCTTTCCTCTTTCCAGAACATCTTGAATCATCTAAATCGGATTTCGGATGAAGAAGTTATGACCATTTTTCCAAAGGACGTCAGAGCAGAAAATGTTGGAAAAAGGTGCAAGCGCCTAGGCGCTCCATACAAGCCTAGACCAAGCGCCTAGGCACTCCAAGTCAGAAACATAATGCAGCCCAAGCGCCTAGGCGCTTGAAAATGGCCTATGATGAGTGCCTAGGCGCTCTAGTGCGTAAAAAGGTGCGTTTTTCTGCTGCTAAGTGGGTTTTTGAAGCCAAATAGGAGTCTGAATGAGGGCTGAGACCAATACAAATAGGAGAGGACTCTAGAAAAGGGGGAGGAACGAATTTTGCAAGGAATCAATCAATTCTTCAAGAGATTTGCAGAGAGAACAAGGAAGAAAAACACGAAGGAGAATTGCAAAGGCTAAAGATCTAAGAGAGAGTATTGGAGCAAATTCAGAGTTTCTTCTTCTCTTCTCTAGTTTTATCTTTTGTAACTATCTGGGATGTTTGGTTTATTAACTTGGATGATATTTTTCTTTATTACTATCATGAACTAAATTTTAATTAAGATTGCAACGGAACTTGGTATGTAGTTTAAATTGCAAGCTTCCCATTGAATGAAAGTTAGTTTTTATTGAATTGTTTATTATATCTTATGTTTATTGATTAATTGTTTGGCCAACAATTACTGTGATAATCTATATAAAATTGGAAGATGGAGTATAGATTGAGATCTGGATATGATAACATCTGTTCATATAATCTGAATAGGGTTAATATGATTAGCGTGTAGGATAAGAATATACCTATGTGTCTTTTGTATCCATTGAAAGAATTTGTGCGTAAACCCTAATTAACTTGATTCACATAGGAATATAGTGAGTTGATTAACTGGGGTGTTCCTTATAATTCCGCATCTTAAAGATTGGATTTAGGAGGATTTGTTCACGTGTCTTTGGAAGAAGTGCGTGAATATTCATAAAGCATTCTTGGATAACATTTCATATTAATTGATTTATTTTAAATGGGAAGTAAGTTAGTTTAAATGAAATACCAAGGGAAGTTATAATCTTAACATGTTAAATCTGCAGTTATTCTTGTGAAATTTTGGTTTTAATTATTAGTTTGTTAAGTTTAATTTTAAATCATAAACAAAATTTTCTTAGTTTAAAATAGGATTAATTGCATTGGAGTTAGTAATTGATAAATATTAGTCTATTTCCTCGTGGGAACGATATCCTTGCTTGCTGAATATTACAATTGAACGCGTATACTTGCGTGGTAAAGTGCTATTAAAAATTTTGGCAACAAGACACCATCTTAACATTTTATTACCGGAGTTAGGAAAATCCTAAATTCTCATTCTCTTAGATACTTCAAGATTCTTTGAATCTTCACTTATACGTATTTTAAATCTTTATCTTTCTCTCTTTTAGGTTATAGCCTAAGGTACACTTACCTAAGTTTATAACCTACAGCTTTGATACCAACCTGTGACGCCCCCAAATCTGGGTCCTTTCGAACCACAAATCCGGTCCGTCACGACACTACTATCGTCAAACTATTTATATTTTTCATTCATAGCTTAATGAATAAACTTTACTTACTACGATTTAGAATATAAATTATTTCCATTACCAGGATCTGAACAATGACCCCAAACTTTTATAAGTTTCACAACTTGGTAATTTACTATTCCTGTTTTACATCACATTCGATATTATAACACCCCCATACCTATACTCCTGTGGTATCCGGTATGGTCTTACTGAGAATTAACATAATGCATTTAAATCTATACAGCCATAGTATCTGATTCAAAATATTACATTAGATAGAGGGACTATCAGATATAATTCTCATAGATTCAAGATTCACAGTATCTCATAACAGATGGTAATTCCCAAGAGAAATATTACTGTGTTTGGATACCCTCACTGGAATATATGAACTGTATCTATGACCAGAGTCTATCTATCCGAAATTCAGAGTATCAGTAATAACATGAACAGTCCATATTACCAATACCCTCACCCAGATGTATAGTCTATGTCATGCGAATACATACTATCGTATCGATAGTAACTATATATCTGAAATTCAGAGTATTAATAACAACATGAACAATCCATGCTATTAACACCCTCACTCAGATAAATAGTTCCCAAGGATCTCCACTAGAATAGAAGACATCTTACTTTACATCTATATATATAAGAAAACACGGTTGCGAAAATAAAAGATGTTATATATATATATATATATCATAATATTATGATTCGATTACAAAATTCTCATAACGAGTTCTTTTTACAAGGTATTCATACAGACAAGAATATAATCTAATCTATGTAGGGATGCTTCCCTTTATCTATTCCAGATGTTCCAGGATTACCATCTAATACTGCAAAGGGAATAATTTGCAAGGGTGAGTTATGACATGCTCAACAAGTTGTATATTTATAACAATATAGGATTTGAAGAATTATAACAATTCAAATTTTGACTGATAGTTGTTACCATTTTTGGATTTCTAATTCCAACTAGTTCTGGAATTTTTATCATTTCTATCAGTCACAAAGACTTAGAAATTCTGTTCAAATATGAGATAGGGGATCAGCCTATTCAACATCTTAGGAGTATGCATATCACCTACAGTGCTCATTTACACTTATAATTTACTGTCAATATATTCATTGACTACACTTTGCTCCCTTACGAGATACTCAACTTCAGTATACGATTGCCTTACCAAAACAATTTGGCTTGACACAACAGTTTATGCTCAATAAACAATATCATATGAATAAATAATTCATTTCTTAGTCATGCTGGAACTATAGCAATAACTTTTCAATAATAAGTAATTCAACATAGGTGTACTATATCAACAGTATAACAAGATAGAATTTTGTTCAGCGAATAAACAGGGTTGATAAATTTTGCATAAGTAATAAATTGGGAATAAAAGACTTGCCTGAGCGTAGATCAGTAAAGTTATACTATTCGAACGCTATTAATTACCTATGGCGTTCAAGAATATAAATCTAACACGTTAGTATTTATAACAATACTCAAATAAAATATTTATTTAATACCGGGTTAGATTTAATAGGGTTTGACTTTTAATACCTTTGATAAATGAACTAAATTTTATTTATAAAATTTGGTTATATTTTTATATAATTTAATTATCCTTATAATATATTTTAGAAGGTTTAAAGTATTTTTAAAATATTTATTTATCCTTTAAATGATTTTTAAACCATTTATTTCTATTTATAAATAATTTATATTTACTAAAATTTTATAAAAACATTATTTAATATTATTAAATAATTTATAATCATTTATTATGATTTTTATTTCAATAATAATATTTTTTACATAATTATTTAGTATTTAAAAGTAATTATTCTAATTACTTTATTAATAAGTTAATTATAAATAATATCTAAATAAAATAAAATAATTATTACATTTTTGTAGAAATATTAGAAATAATTTAATATAATTTTTAAAACTGTTTTTATTAATTATTTCTAATTTTTTATAATTTATTTCTAAAAAATTAATTTATGTCCGTCGCTAAAGCTCTACAGTGACAGAAAGTGTCGCTGTAGGTGTTCTTGAGTTTCTGGGCAGCCGTTGCTCGTGGTCGAGTGGCTAGTTTGACCATTAAATAACTCGGTTTTGGTAATGAGTTTCGGTCAAAGCAAGTATTGGTGTTGTAGTACTCATGTAATAGTACATGATCAAGCAATAAGCAGGCTTTAATCTACATCTAACAAGAAATTATAAAGATTTAAAGTTACTGTCAGAGCTGTTCTTGGGTTTCTGGGTAAGCCAGAACTGTGGTCAAGGCTGGTCAACGGTTTTGTGGCTTGAATAACTTTGATTTGGTGTATTAGATGTATGTTGTGTTTGTTGTAACATGTAGTCTATATACCAGGGTGCATATATATAACATTAACATGAACAAATCGTAATTCTAAGATCTCTATTTATGTCGGTCAAAGTATAGCTAACAAATGTTCTTCGTGTACTTCAGTTTTTTGAAAAACCCTAAAAACTTGGTCATGCTCGGTCAACTACTTTTGACCAATAATTCTGGTAAATCCTATGAGTTGTTTGTTCGATTGAAGATCATAGATATGTAGTATGTATACCAGAGTACCAATTTATAACAATAACATAAACAATTAACAATTAGAAGATGATTAAACAGGTCGGTCAAAGTAGCCGATTCAGCTGTTCTTGAGCTTTCTGGGTAACCCAGAAAATCAGCTTCCGTGAACGGTTATGTGACAACCCGAAAAATTAGACAATTTATGAAAATCTTAAATGATTGATTTAAGGTCAAATAATAGACCTAGATAGAAAATAAGTGTATGCGTTTGATGTTATTGGGAAGGAATTTTGAGGGTTTCAAAATTCTGTGAAAGATATAGGTGAATTATTCAGGATTAAGGATTTATGTGAATATGTATGTGTAATAAATGTGGTTAAGGGTCAATGGTTGACCAGATAAAGAATATATCTGTCAAAGCCTAATCGTATATTAAGAACGACAGTGTTCGGTTAGAAAATCCTAACGTCTAATAAGAAACCCTAGAAATCGGTTCTGGAAACCCTAGTTTCAGTTTCGGGAGTCCGAAACCTTAATTCGGATATTGAACACCTTAGATTGGGAATGCAATGTATGTACAAGGTTAAACGCCTATAATTTTAATTAATTAGGGAAAACCCTAAAGAATTATCTAAAATCTTAGTTGATTATTTGAAAACCCTAATACCAGATCTGAAAACCCTAATTTCAGATTCTGATAAAATGAAACCCTAATCTGGGAATATAACGGAGAATTTTAATGCTTTAGTGCTAATAATTAAGTATTAATTAGGGTAAAGGTTAATTAATTAACAAACCCTAATTTCCAATTTTTGGAACCCTAATTGTTCCGTTAGAAACCCTAATGCTCAATTGTGGATTTAATTGCTAAAATTAGCAATGCTAATTAGGAAACCCTAATCCTAATTATTTCAATTTATGAGTAATTAGAAAACTCTAATCTAATTACTAATATTTAATTTCTATTATAGAAAATTATTTTTCTATTAGAAACCCTAATTCGTGGGTTATGAACCCTAATGACGATTTTGACCTTAATTGCTTAATTAGTGATTATAATTAGGAAATACTAATCCTAATTAGCAAGATTGAATTTATAATTAGGAAATCTTAATTATAATTATAGAATCCTAATTATAATTTTGAAATATTAAATTTCTATTTTTGAAAGTCTTAATTTGGAAATGTTAGAAACTAATTTGCAAAAAAAATATTTAAGGGTCAAACCCTAAACCCTAAAGGGTTAAACTCAAAACCCTAAATCAACCAAACCCTAAACCCTAAGAGTTTGGCCAATGTCCAAAATGCCATTAAAATTAATTGATAAATGACTATTTTGCCCCTTTGTGCATAATTGAAGATTTCTTGCAAGAGTTGGCCTAGTGGAGTGGTTGAGCAACCCTAAGCCTAGCTTGTGACTTTTATATCCAGCTATCTCAGCCAAATTGACAGCCAACAATTCATTATATCAATTTATATAGATTTAAAGAGAGAGAAATGGGTCACAATAATTTTCATTTTTCTCTCAAGTCCCTCTCTCTCTAAAAATTCGGGATTTAGTATGATATGAAGTCAGGAGATGAAACAAAATCAAACCCTAACTCTCCATGATCAACAACCAAGGATCAGATTCAAGAAATCAAGCTAGAAAGGTATAAACCCTAAAAATTTAAAAATTAGTGATTTGATGTTGTTTGATGTTAGTTGTTGTTTAAAGTTGTGTAATAGGGTGTCTTTTAATGTTCTGGGTTGTTGGATCATAGATCCATAACATCAAAGTGCTCGGATTTAAATTTTTTAGAAATCTGGAAATGATGAAAAAAATGGCCTGACAGTCTAAAGTCAGAGGCCTTAGATCTTTGTGTGTTATTGTTTTAGGGTGTTTTATGTTTTGAATCTGTTCTATGACGTGAGGACTTTGATCTGAAACTGGAATTAGGGTTAGATCTAGTCTAGATCATCATTTATGCTCGGTCAAACCACGTTGACCGTTCACAGAAATTGAATTCTGGGTAACCCAGAAATCTCTATGTTGTCTGACAAGGTTTTTCAGGCGCTAGATCTCACGGTCTGTTATTGTTTATGTCATGTTGTTGGTTGGATGTTATAGTCAGACATGTATTCTACATACTCAAACCATTAGATTAACCAGATCTTGCGTAGACTCAAAGTTGTAGCCAGTCAAACGACCGTTGATCACCAGCCGGATGAACAATCTGGAAAACCCAGATTGTTCAAGAACATGACTTCCGTCAGAACTTTGACCGTCTAGATCTCATTGAAATTTTTTTGTTATGTTGATCGGTTGTTATATAAAACTACAATGACAAACATATTATACATTTGAGCCTTTATATCACACAAACAAATCTTATAATGGAAGCTATATGGATCCAAAGGAGGTACCTTGACTGTTCTTCATTTTCTGGGTAACCCAGAAAATGAAGAACACGTCTGTCAGAACTTTTGGAAGCCCAGATCTTTCTGTTTTGATATATAACTGCCATGTTATTTGTTTAGGATTGTAGTATTGCATCAATACTATAATTGGAACACCTAATCAAACTCATATGTTTCATGATCCAAGATCTATAGCCGGTCAAACCTACGCACTTGGTCACTTACTTGAATTTCTGGAAATGGGCCAAGAACACCTATAGCGACAGAAAGCGTCGCTATAGGGTCCTTTAGCGACACTTAATTTCGGAAATTACAGAAAAATGATTAAAAATTAGAAAAAAATAGTTTTTAATTATTAAAAATACATAATAAAATATGAAAAATTATTTTAAAGTCTGAAAAAATAGTTTTTAACTATTTTAAGTATATTTCAAAAATATTTAGTATTTTTGGAATATAAATGGTATTTATTTATTTAATTATAATATTAAATAAATTATTTAAAAATAATTTTAATTCATGAAAAATCATGAAAAATAATATTATGGTATAAAAAAATATTTTAAGTTATTTTTGATGACTTTTAATATTTTGGGATGAAATTCATTCATTAATTAATATTAATGATAATTAGTTTATTTAATAGATATAATAAATAAATTATGGAAAAATAGAATTAATGATTTAAAAATCATATATAAATGATTTAAGTGTTATAAAAATATTTTGAGTTATAAAATATAACTTTTGATATTTTGGCGTGAAAATATTAATATTTTAATATTAATAGAAATTATCGGATAATGAATTTAAGTGTTTAAAAATCATATAAATATGATTTTAAGGTATTAAAAATACTTTGATATATTATAATTATATTATAATATTATGTAATGATTTTCATTAATATTTTATATTAAATGAATATTAATGATTAAGGAATTATGTGGTATTTAATTCATTTAAATACGGGTTTAAGGATTGAAAAATGTTGATAAATGGTAATAATTATCCGAAAATTATTACGAGCCTAGAAAAAATGTTTTGTCTGATAAGAAATTATCTGTGATAATTGTTAAGTGTTTAGTCAGAGTTTAATTGAACTTAAACTCGATAAAAGTCCGACTAGACCGTCGGGATGATAGAATTGTGTCGGGTTCAAGTCAGACTGAAATAGTTTGACCTGATACTAAGTCTTATGTGTTGTAAAGACTGATAGGGTTATGTGCTATGTGTTTAGGTTATTTTGTGTGTATAAATATAACAGTATTATACTGTGATGATATTATTCTAATATTGGAGATCTATATTATTAATATTAGGTCTTCGGGTAAAGCGTTATTAAATTGCGTTGCGGTAATCAACGGTTCAGGCAAGTTTCCTTTTACTAAACTCTAATAAGAGTAGTTTCTTCAAGCTTATGGTTAATCATTGTTGATTGCCATGAAAATTGTATTCTGTACATCTTGCATGTATAAGTCAGGTATGAAAGGCTGATCACCTTCATTACCAGTTGGTTCAGAAATGTTTGTTCATGTTTAAAACCTGTTCAGTCAAAAGTTTGTTCGTGCTAGTTCTCAATTATATTGATGAATTATAGCCAGCTTATTATTCATACTCTTTAATCATGATATATCGGTATATTATTGTATATAAACTTGCTAGGAAACTTTCATGCTCACCCTTGCTATATCATGATAAAACATTGCAGATAATGCGAACGTATTCGGATACAAGAAAAGGTTAAAGCCAAGTTCAGCTTGGGATATAAAGTGCGGCTTATTTGTAATAATATATTTTGATAAATATTGTTGTATAATAGATATTTTATGAATGGTGTTTAAGTTAAGGTTACTCGACCTTGGGGATAAGTGTGTAAAGTTTAATATATAAACAATTTATGTTTATATCTTCCGCAATTAGTGAAAGAATTAGTGTACCGAGTCCGCGGCGATTCGGGGCCCGGATTCGGGGCTCCTACAGGTTAACCCACTTTGACTGATTATATCTTAGAATTTATGGTTCATATGAACCTGTGTTCTTTTCCAGATTAAAGACCTACTTACAGGCTACAAATATCAATCGATTAACAGACCAAAACATAAACACACATGAATCAAAAAGCACTGACATTCGGCTGTCAGACCATTTTTTTCAAAATTCCTAGATTTCATAAAACGCTTAATTAAGGCATCTAGATGTTATGAAAACGTGTTCTACCATTCTAGCATACTTTCTAACATCCTAATACAATATTCTAAACATCTAAACAACAAATCTAACATAAGATCAAAGAGAAATTTATGAACTAGGGTTTGCACCTTTTCTTAAGAAATTTGTGATTCTAGCTTCTGATCTTGTTGCTGATAATACCTAGGCTTGATATGGTAGGTTTATAAGTGTATCTAGGCTTTGAGAATTTGTGGGTTTGCTCATCCTTAAGGTTCCTATTTATAGAATTTTCCAACTTGGCTTTTTGGTCATTTATTTCACCTACTTGCCTCTATAAAGATCTGATCTGTGACTCTTCTGATGCTTGGGAGTTTGGAAGCATGTCATGTGATGTTTTGAAACTTGTAATGGTGACTCCCAACCTACTTGTGAGCTACTTGATTAAGTTAGTAGTTTTGTTTCTAGTGATTAGGAATGTTAAGTAATGTTAATTAGTATCTAATAGAAATTAACTAACCATGATTAAGTGTTAACATAAACTAATTTAAGTTAGATTAGCTAATTATGGTTTATTAGGGTTAGGTTTTTACTAATTAGGGTTAGGGTTTTTGCTAATTAGGATTAGCTCAGTAATCCTGACAAGCAGGACAAAGTGTTTTGTCAGTATAAGCAAGACAAAGCAACTTGTCAAAATAATTTTACCTAAAAGTCCGATTATGGAAAAAAAATTTAAGCACGAGGTGTCAAGCACGACGTTTTTCGGATAAAAAATTATTCGGTCAATTTTTTCAAACCAAGTATATAATAACACGTAACATATTCAGAATAGAGAAATTTTAGGGTTTTGGGTTTTTACATTCACCCCCAGTAATTAGAATTTCATCCTCGAAATTACAGTACATGTTAAGTAAAAAGATGAGGATAATTCTTGCGCATTTTATCTTTAATCTCCCATGTAGCTTCTTCAACGTTCTGATTTCTCCATATTACTTTAACCGATGCTATCACTTTATTACGGAGGACTTCCTCTTTACGGTCGACAATCTGCACAGGTTCTTCTACATAAGAAAGATTTTTTTCGATTTGGATCGGTTCATAATTTATAACGTGTTTATAATCAGGTTTGTATGGTCATAAAACGGACACATGAAATACATTATGAATATGGTTTAACTCAGGTGGTAGTGCTATTTCATAAGCAACTTCACCAATTCTTCTCAAAATTTCAAAAGGTCCAATGAACCTCGAACTTAGTTTTCCTTTCTTGCCAAAACATATCTTGCCCTTCCAAGGAGATACTTTCAAGAATACATGGCTTCCTACACTAAAATTTCGTTGTTGATGATGTGGATCAGCGTATTTTCTTTGTCGATCTTGAGATGCTTGTAATCGTTGACGTATAATTTTGATAGTTTCAGCGGTTTGTTGAATTATTTCAGGTCCTAACATTTGTCTTTCCCCGACTTGATCCCAACATATAGGCGTTCTACATTTTCTTCCATATAAGGCTTCAAAGGGTGGCATACCTATGCTAACATGATAACTATTGTTGTAGGCAAATTCGGCTAAAGGTAATTGATTTTCCCAACTTCCTTTGAAGTCTATAACACATGTTCTCAACATATCCTCTAATGTTTGTATGGTTCTCTCACTCTGTCCATCAGTTTGAGGATGATAAGTTGTACTTAGCTTTAACTGTGTTCCTAAATTTTTCTGAAGATTCTTCCAAAAATTTGAAGTAAAACGTGGATCTCGGTCTGATACTATGGAAACAGGTACTCCATGCCTAGAGATAATTTCATGAATATATAATTTGGCAAGGTGATCCAGGTTATATGTAATTTTAATAGGTAAAAAGTGAGCGGATTTAGTTAAACGGTCAACTATTACCCAAATGGCATTATGGCCTTTTTGTGTAGTTGAAAGGCCACTACAAAGTCCATGGTTATATGTTCCCACTTCCACTCAGGAATTGGTAAGGGTTGAAGTAAACCACTTGGCTTCTGATGTTCTGCCTTAACCCTTTTACATTTGAGACATTTACTTACCCATTCAGCTATTACCCTTTTCATATTCGACCACCAAAAGTGTCGACTCAAATCTTTGAACATTTTAGTACTTCCAGGATGTATGGAAAATTTAGAATTATGTGCTTCGTTCAAAATTTCATCTTTTAAAGCTTGATCTAATGGAATCCAGATTCTATTTTCATATCTTATTATTCCATCTATATCTATTCAAAATTTATTATACCTATCATGTGTGGAATTAGATTTAAACTTCTGACACTCTTCATCATTCTCTTGTATCTATTTAATTTTATCGAGCAAAGATGAAACTCCTTCTAAAATATATAATTTTTTGGTAGAGGTAGTTGGACATTCCACCTTAATTTTTAAATGTTCAAAATCTTTTATTAACCTATCATTGGTGGTTAACACATTCAATTTTTCCTGATTCTTTCTACTTAACGCATCAGCTACAACATTTGCTTTGTCGGGATGATATAAGATTTCACAGTCAAAATCCTTTATCAGTTCTAACTATCGCCTCTGTCTTAAATTTAATTCCTGTTGTGTAAAAATATATTTATGACTTTTATGATCTGTATATATTTCACACTTTTCCCCGTATAAGTAATGTCTCCAAATTTATAGAGTAAATACCACAGCGGCTAACTCTAAATCATGAGTAGGATATCTCTTCTCACAATCTTTGAGTTGTCGTGATGCATAGGCTATCACTTTCCCATGTTGCATCAACAAACACTTTAATCCTCTGTGTGATGTATCACTATATACTACAAGGCCTCATGTATCATCTGGTAAGGATAACACTAGAGCCATGCTCAGTCGCTTCTTCAACTCTTGGAAGCTTTCCTCACATTTATCTGTCCAGACATATTTCACTGTCTTTCGAGTTAAATTGGTTAATGGGGTTGCTATTTTTGAAAAATCTTTTATAAACCGTCGGTAATAACCCGCTAAACCGAGAAAACTTCGTACTTCTGTTGGAGTTGTTGGTTGTTCCCTGTTCACAACCGTTTCGATCTTAGTTGGATCTACAGATATTCCATCTTTGTCAATTACATGACCTAAAAATTAAACTCTCTTCAACCAGAATTCACACTTGGAAAACTTTGCATAAAGTTGTTCCTTTCATAATATCTCCAATATGACTCTCAAGTGTTCAGTATGCTCTTCCCGTGTTCTCGAGTATACCAGAATATCGTCAATAAACACTACAACAAATTTGTCCAAGCATGGTTTAAACACTCGATTTATTAAATCTATAAATGTTGTCAGTGCATTTGTTAATCCAAAAGACATTACAAGAAATTCATAATGTCCATAGCGTGTCCTAAACGCTGTTTTTAGCACATCCTCCTTTCTTACCTTTAATTTATGATAACTTGTTCTAAGGTCAATTTTTGAAAAATGTTCGGCCCCCTTTAATTGGTCAAACAAATCATCAATCCTTGGCAAAGGATATTTATTCTTAATAGTTAACTTATTTAGCTCCCTATAATCTATACAAAGTCTCATAGTTCCGTCCTTCTTCTTTATAAATAACACTGGTGCACCCCAAGGGGAAACATTAGGTTGTATGTACTTTTTATCTAAGAGTTCCTGTAATTGAATAAGTAACTCTTTCTGTTCTATAGGTGCCATTCTGTATGGTGTCTTAGAAACTGGTGCCGTTCCTGGTACAAGATTAATGATAAATTCAATCTCCCTATCTAGATGCAAACCGGGTAAATCATCTGGAAATACATCAGAAAATTCCTTAACTATAGGTATTTGATCTAGTTTTACTCCTTCCTAACGAATATCAACTATATAGGACAAATATCCTAAACAACCCTTTTTCAGTAATCTTTCTGCCTGAATTATAGTCAAACATCGAGATTGCTTAGGTGAATAACTACCATTGAACACTACTTTTGACTTCTAAGCAGTCAAAAGGTTAATACGCTTTTGATGATAATCAATCATCGCGTTATGATTAACTAACCAATCCATTCCTAGAATTACATCAAATTCTCCCAAATAAATTGGTATCAAATCTACCTTAAAATTATATCCTTTTATTACCACACTACAGTTTCTATATATGGTCTTAACCGAAATTCTTTTATTATTAGCAATTTCTACACAAAATGGTTTGTCTAAATTTTCACAAGGAATATTCAAGTTTGTAGAGAAATTTCTAGACACAAATGAACACCAGAATCGAATAACACATATGCATTTAAAGTGTTGATAGGGATGATACCTGTCACTACGTCCTGTGAAGCAACAGTGTCCCTCACCGATATATTAAATGTTCTCGCGGTAAGTCGATTCTGAACCCCAACTGCAGCTACTATTGATTTATTATTCTCTGGTATTCTAACTCCTTTTCCTCCTTGGTTTGTGGGACAGTTCTTAGAAAAATGATCCATTGAACCATAATTAAAACATTTATTTTTCTTTGGAAGAGGACACTGTAAAAGATAATGTCCTGACTGTCCATAATTAAAGCATTTGTTAAGAAGACACTCTCCTCTATGTTTCTTATTACATTTAGGACAAGGTTTAATATTATTATTACTAAAATTGTTATTAGTATTTCCTATCTTTTTCCCTGAATTGTTAAAAAAAGAATTATTCCATTTACGCTTGTTATTAAACCCGCTTGAACTGGGTTCTGTCTTATTTTTCCCTTTCTCATTCTGAATCTTTTTGTCCTGATGAAACTTAGCGAGATTTTCATTTTCAACTTCAATTATAGTGGCCTTCTCTAGTATTTCAGAGAAAGTTTTGATTTGAAGCACTGATAATTTGCTCTGAATCTGAGGTTTTAAACCTTTTTGATACCTACGAGTCTTTCTAAGTTCAGTAGTCAATTGATGAGGAGCAAACCTGGATAGTTCATTAAACTTAGCTGTATATTGGGTTACAGTAAGATCTCCTTGTTTTAAGTCCAGAAATTTTATTTCCATTCGGTCTTTCAGAGATTGGGAAAAATAGTTTTCAAATAACAACTCTTTAAATTTATCCCAAGGAACAATTTCAGTTTCTACTCGACCTTTGGTTGATTCCCACCAATAATTAGCTTCACCTTTCAAGAAGAAAGTTGCAAAAGTTATCTTCTGGTTATTACTAACATTGGTTACTAGGAAGAATTTTTCTATCTCAGAAATCCAAATCTGTGCATCTACAAGTTCTAATGTACCTTTAAATTCAGGTGGTCCAACTAATTTAAAGTCTTTAAAAGATGCATTTTGGTTTATAGGTCTGTTTATTACTCCTAACATCATATCTACTAATTGTTGAGTTGGATTATCCTCATTATTCATTTCTCTTTGGGGTCTTCTGGTTGGTGGCATGATTCTATAAAACAACAACAAAGATTCACATAAGATTCTTAGATAACCAAAACATATTGTTTATTTATAACTCACAGTTTTACAACAACTTTAAACATACTAGTATATTACACAGTACTTATCACAATACAAAATTTGAATGCTTCTTTATTGTACTAATATAAAGCATCCAACCTCCTATACTACTCTCTAGAATTCATTGATATCATCAAAGGAATCCTGGATCATGTGACAAACCACAGATCGATCGATAAGATAAGCAGTTTTCTTCTCTTCTACTGGATATCGAGTTACACGACGCTGCAAATCATTAAAAATATCTCGAACTCCCAGAGATGTTTTAAGAAGTCTTGACTGAATTTCCCTTCTGCTCCCATGTGCATGGTGCAGTTGTCCTTTCAGTTGATGACTATGACTCCTTTCATCCATTAGCATACACTCAGCTAAATCTGCCCTAAACTTTATCTTATTGTTCTCACATTCTGTTGTCTGCAGTAGTGATGCCATTGCCTCATCATGCTCATCTATTCTCATTAATTGTCCAGCCACTGGATCTTCTTCTTCTTCTTCTTCAGCATCAAGCATTTGTTGATCATGAAGCAATTCTTCTTCTTCTGCATCACTAGTTATAAAAGACTCTATTTGAGGTTGATTGATCACTCTTTCTTCAGCATTGGAGTTAGCCATCTATAAAAGAAAACTCCATAAATACTGGTATAAAGGTTTACACAACATAATAGTTTTAATGTTATAGTTTATATGTCTTTTACAAATTTTTACGGACTCGAAGACTATATACTAAGAAAACTATTCCTTATATCTATAGCCTTAAAAACTCTGATACCAAAATTGTAACACCCCCATACCTATACTCTCGTGGTATCCGGTATGGTATTTACTGAGAATTAACATAATGCATTTAAATCTATACACCCATGGTATCTGATTCAAAATATTACATTAGATAGAGGGACTATCAGATATAATTCCCATAGATTCAAGATTCACAGTATCCCATAACAGATGGTAATTCCCAAGAAAAATATTACTGTGTTTGGATACCCTCACTTGAATATATGAACTATATCTGTGACTAGAGTCTATCTATCCAAAATTCAGAGTATCAGTAATAACATGAACAGTCCATATTACCAATACCCTCACCCAGATGTATAGTCTATGTCATGCGAATACTATCATATCGATAGTAACTATCTATCTGAAATTCAGAGTATGAATAACAACATGAACAGTCCATGCTATTAACACCCTCACTCAGATAAATAGTTCCCAAGGATCTCCACTAGAATAGAAGACATCTTACTTCACATCTATATATGTAAGAAAACACAGTTACGGAAATAAAAGATGTTATATATATTATAATATTATGATTCAATTACAAAATTCTCATAACGAGTTCTTATTACAAGGTATTCATACAGACAAGAATATATTCTAATCTATGTAGGGACGCTTCCCTTTATCTACTCCAGATGTTCTAGGATTACCATCTAATACTGCAAAGGGAATAATTTGCAAGGGTGAGCTATGACATGCTCCGCAAGTTGTATATTTATAACAATATAGGATTTGAAGAATTATAACAATTCAAATTTCGACTGATAGTTGTTACCATTTCTGGATTTCTAATTCCAACTAGTTCTGGAATTTTTATCATTTCTGTCAGTCACAAAGACTTAGAAATTTTGTTCATATATGAGATAGGGGATCAGCCTATTCAACATCCTAGGAGTATGCATATCACCTACAGTGCTCATTTACACTTATAATTTACTGTCAATATATTCATTGACTACACTTTTCTCCCTTACGGGATACTCAACTTCAGTATACGATTGCCTTACCAAAATAATTTGGCGTGAAACAACAGTTTATGCTCAATAAACAATATCATATGAATAAATAATTCATTTCTTAGTCATGCTGGAACTATAGCAATAACTTTTCAATAATAGGTAATTCAACATAGGTGTACTATATCAACAGTATAGCAAGATAGAATTTTGTTCAGCGAATAAACAGGGTTGATAAATTTTGCATAAGTAATAAATTGGGAATAGAAGACTTGCCTGAGCGTAGATCAGTAAAGTTATATTATTCGAACACTATTAAGTACCTATGGCGTTCAAGAATATAAATCTAACACGTTAGTATTTATAACAATACTCAAATAAAACATTTATTTAATACCGGGTTAGATTTAATAGGGTTTGACTTTTAATACCTTTGATAAATGAACTAAATTGTATTTATAAAATTTGGTTATATTTTTAAATAATTTAATTATCCTTATAATATATTTTAGAAGGTTTAAAGTATTTTTAAAATATTTATTTATCCTTTAAATGATTTTTAAACCATTTATTTCTATTTATAAATAATTTATATTTACTAAAATTTTATAAAAAAACATTATTTAATATTATTAAATAATTTATAATCATTTATTATGATTTTTATTTCAATAATAATATTTTTGACATAATTATTTAGTATTTAAAAGTAATTATTCTAATTACTTTATTAATAAGTTAATTATAAATAATATCTAAATAAAATAAAATAATTATTACATTTTTGTTGAAATAATAGAAATAATTTATAATAATTTAATATAATTTTTAAAACTGTTTTTATTAATTATTTCTAATTTTTTATAATTTATTTCTAAAAAATTAATTTATGTGCGTCGCTACAGCTCTACAGTGACAGAAAGTGTCGCTGTTGGTGTTCTTGAGTTTCTGGGCAACCGTTGCTCGTGGTCGAGTGGCTAGTTTGACGATTAAATAACTAGGTTTTGGTAATGAGTTTCGGTCAGAGCAAGTATTGGTGTTGTAGTACTCATGTAATAGTACAAGATCAAGCAATAAGCAGACTTTAATCTACATCTAACAAGAAATTATAAAGATTTAAAGTTACTGTCAGAGCTGTTCTTGGGTTTCTAGGTAACCCAGAACAGTGGTCAAGGCCGGTCAACGGTTTTGTGGCTTCAATAACTTTGATTTGGTGTATTAGATGTATGTTGTGTTTGTTGTAACATGTAGTCTATATACCAGGGTACATATATATGACATTAACATGAACAAATTGTAATTCTAAGATCTCTATTTATGTCGGTCAAAGTACAGCTAACAACTGCTCTTCGTGTTCTTCAGTTTTCTGGAAAACCCAGAAAACTTGGTCATGCTCGGTCAACTACTTTTGACCAATAATTCCGGTAATCCTATGAGTTGTTTGTTCGATTGAAGATCATAGATATGTATTATGTATACCAGAGTACCAATTTATAACAAAAACATAAACAATTAACATTCAGAAGATGATTAAACAGGTCGGTCAAAGTAGCTGGTTCAGCTGTTCTTGAGCTTTCTGGGTAACCTAGAAAATCAGCTTCCGTGAACGGTCAACCCACTTTGACTGATTATATCTTGGAATCTATGGTTCATCAGAACCTATTTTATTTTCCAGATTAAAGACCTACTTACAGGCTACAAATATCAATCGATTAACAGACCAAAACATAAACACACATGAATTAAAAAGCCCTGACATTCGGCTGTCAGACCATTTTTTCTAAATTCCCAAATTTCATAAAATGCTTAATTAAGGCATCTAGATGTTATGAAAACGTGTTCTACCATTCTAGCATACTTTCTAACATCCTAATACAATATTCTAAACATCTAAACAACAAATCTAACATAAGATCAAAGAGAAATTTATGAACTAGGGTTTGTACCTTTTCTTAAGAAATTTATGATTCTAGCTTCTGATCTTGTTGCTAATAACACCTAGGCTTGATATGGTAGGTTTATAAGTGTATCTAGGCTTTGAGAATTCGTGGGTTTACTCAGCCCTAAGGAGGTTCCTATTTATAGAATTTTCCAACTTGGCTTTTTGGTCATTTTTTTCACCTACTTGCCTCCATAAAGATCTGATCTGTGACTCTTCTGATGCTTCGGAGTTTGGAAGCATGTCATGTGATGTTTTGAAACTTGTAATGGTGATTCCCAACCTACTTATGAGCTAGTTGATTAAGTTAGTAGCTTAATTAGGCTTAAATCTTCACTAATCTTGATTAGGGTTTTGTTTTTAGTGATTAGGAATGTTAAGTAATGTTAATTAGTATCTAATAGAAGTTTACTAACCATGATTAAGTGTTAACCTAAGCTAATTTGAGTTAGATTAGCTAATTAGGGTTTATTAGGGTTAGGTTTTTGCTAATTAGGGTTAGGGTATTTGATAATTAGGGTTAGCTCACTAATCCTGACAAGCACGACAAAGCGTTTTGTCAGTGTAAGCTTTTGTCAATGTAAGCACGACAAAGCAACTTGTCAAAATAATTTTACAGAAAAGTCCGATTATGGAAAAAAATTTAAGCACGAGGTGTCAAGCACAACGTTTTTCGGATAAAAATTTATTCGGTCAATTTTGTCAAACCAAGTATATAATAACACGTAACATATTCAGAACAGAGAAATTTTATTTATATAACGGGATTTATATATACGAGTCTTATTAGGGTTTTGGGTTTTTATAGATATTATATAAATATGCGGAATAATTTAAACTTTTTCAATCTCCTTTGAAAATAAATCTTTTATTGATATCTTAACTTAAAACAATTACCTATCCTTGAATCAAATTATGTTATGATTCATTCTATTCGAATTACTGTATAAATATTTACATCTCGATTCGAATTTCTCTATGTATCACATAGTACAACTTAACATGTATTACACATTGTAAACTACTGTCATGTACATTTCCTAAAACCTAAACATGGTTCAAGAGTATATATTTAAATAAACGAATCAATCTCTTTCGATACTATTGAAGTTTATCAATCAAGTAGCACAAAATCTTTACCGTGAGTCCTTATCTAGAAAAAGTGGTTATTTGCAAGAGTGAGCTCGACAGCCCAAGAATTCTAACATTTTCATGTAACACATAGCATATAATAACATATTCAATTCATGCATTCATAATCAATTAATATTTACTACGCATATTACTTCACATATAACATGCATAAAGATTTATATCACAAACATATCGTCAAAGATCAACTTTCATATTTCATACATATCTCATATGCATTTAATATATATACATCAACATTTGCATAACATAATATAGCTCAACTAACAGTTATCAAATTCATATATCAAGTAGGAACTGAAAGACTTGCTTGATTCGTAGTTTTTGAACTACGACTTAACTGCTTAACGCTTATCTGCACTTCGTGTATTCCTACACAGTTATATAATCATGGATTCATATCCATCAATACCATATTTCATGCATTCTCAATGTAATAACAATGTTACATTGTTTTCTAACTAGGTTCGAAAAACCTACATTTCACTTTCCCATCATACTCTCGGAATAGCTAGGTCCGTATAGGTATACCTTAACCATTCGGACATGACATCATCATCCGTATATATCTTTCAAGCTCTTGACTCGCTAAGTGTTCGACACATTTAAAACTCATAGATGAATGTTTCATATAGTTCTTGCCTTTTGCAAACTTTAATAAACTTTAACAAATTTGGGTTTTATATAACCATTACATGCTCTAGGGCTTAAAACATCATCCATGACAAGTACTATAGCTTAGGACAGTACTATAAGTAAGTTGCCAAAATCAGAAAGCAAATAAAATGTCTAGATAAAACTGTCCTGCAGCGCAGCTGAGCTGAGGATAGGCTTGGGACTGGCGCAGCTGCACTGTCCCCTGGCCAGACCAAACTTGAGTATTTATTTTTTGGTTTTATCAGGGTTTTTAACTCAAGCTTTAAAACCTATCATACTCATTTAAATCCAATTCAAAATTACATGGTTTTCATGTCGGACTTTCATATACTTTAACTAATTCAAGAACATGCTTCAAGGTCAACTACTAAGGTCATGTTATCACATAACAAGCTTAAACAATACTAAGTAGGCATGCTAGTGCTTATAATACACATGTATACTTAATCACATAGTCTATGCTTTAGAAATTCATTTCCTTGAATATGCGTGCGTAGGTGAAATCCAGGTTTCATCACATGATGCTTATGTCAACATGTCTATAGGCATAATGAATCTTAATATACATGCTCCCATGATCATAATGTACCTCACACAGTGTTTGATGTTATCATCTTACACATTCTAAATTTTTCATGAAAAATCATATTAAGTCAACAAGGTAACTTAGTACATGTCAAGTGCATCGAAACCACGACTCTCATGTATTAGAGCACCTAAACAAGTCACTTATACGTGTTCCAATGATCGGAATGTGGACATCATATATATACGTCTAGAAACTCTAAGTTTGTCTTTTGAAATCAATGTAGTCTTTAATCATGTATGCTAGTGTGTGCTCAACACTTTAAGCATGCCTTTCATGTCAATATAGGCCACATGACTACGTTCACCAAATCAGAATATATATATACATGCTATGTAGGCGTCAAGGTTCAAATCCAAGACCATAAGTTTTATTTTAAGATCATATGTTTTCCTTCCATAGTATGGACTAATATGGCGATGAAAGTTTATGAACACATACTATAAGTTAATACCAACTCTTATGCATGTCTAAGTCATATCAATGTGCTTACAAGGTCAAAACACATGTTACACATGTATCAAAGTTCATATCAAAAACTATAAGCTTCATTTTAAAACTATAAGTTCTTCATCAATAATGTATACTATCATGTTTATGTCATGTCATGATACTCATATATACATGTCATTTATGTGAACATGCTTGTTCTAATGATATACCACATGCTAGCATATAACAGTACCTAACAAAAACCAAAACTAAACTCAGAGGACCCGCAACTGCGTTGTGCCTCAGTGTTAATCTGGCGCAGCTGCGCTGTACCTGGTTCGAGCTAGGAACAGTAGTTACGAAAAAGAATTATTTTGAGCAGGAGTTCGACTTGAGCTCAAACAAACTATTTTACTATTGTAGTTAAACGAGCTGAGCTTGAGCAATCTGTAGAATAAGCTAGGCTCATTGAATTTTTTTTATAATAATAATAAAGTACAATAAATCGTGCTTAAACTCGACTAGTCTCGGATCGCTCAAGTGTGATTTGAGCCCAAGCTCGACTGGTTTATAATTGAACAGGATGAGTTCATACACTAATATGTTAAATCTCAAATTTGTTTAAAGGTCAACTCGACTCGACTTATTTAACTTTTAAATGAGTTCGTCCCATTTATATCTTAAGGGGTTTTAACGGGATTCAAATTTTTTTTTCTAAAAACAAGTTTTATTGTGTTGGTTGCTCAAAATATAACACGGGATAGTAAAACTGCACTGCACTCCTCTGTAACACTGCACTACACTCCACTGTTATTGCCACATCGTGCACGAGATAGTAAAACTCCCCGGGTCTTTGAGTTTTGGTGGAAGCTTTTTCTGTAACACTGCACTACACTCCTTCTGTTAGTGCCATTTGTGACAACCCCAAAATAGGTCCATTCCATCCAACCCATTCTGAGTCGCCAAATACATGGTACAGAAAACAACTACAACTTTATTACAACAATTGTCGTGCAAAATACAACAACACATATGATGTGAGTTTGTATACAAATATATATCAATTGTGACTCATGTCCCAACCGTGGACATCACCTCATACTGACACCTTACATAAAGGTATAGTCGAAAACTGTTTTAGAAATTAGAATCTTTCGGAAGTGCTCAAGGAAACCTTTGTACATGGGAGGCCATGCGTTTAGGTTATTATAGATATCATATGGCCACAGAATTATCCTAGGTTGACCCAATAGACCCCAAAGAAAAATAAGAAGATTACTATCATATTCTTCCCAATGGCAAGTCTTCTCCTGACATATCATTATCTCAACTGTCTCTAATTGAGAGTTATACTCCCAATAGACTCCAAGATCATATAGATAGTGCTGGTAGATATACTCAGCAAGTGGATGAGCACATCCATGTCTTATGATGACACGAGGTGGTATGTCATTAGACATCTTGTATGACAGTGGCAAAACACCCTTCCAACGTTGGGTACGCTTCACCCAGGTTGATTCGCCAAATATAACTACTAAATGATGACCACCGTTCTATTCCCCTGTTATCCCCCGCTCGACCCAGCTACACTCGTATTACCTGAAAGGAATTGTGAAGTAAAAGGGTGAGCACAACTAGCTCAGTAAAGAATGTCATGACTAAAGATAAATAAATTATCAATAGCCTTCAACAGTAATAAATCAGAGATTTAGAACATATGGTATATGATAAAAAAAAATTTAACCATAGTTGCAGCGGAACGAGCAATCCATTAGAAGAGTCAAATAGACTATAAAGTCTATTATCTTCTCCATGTTAAAAGTCCATCAACAATGTTTTATCCCTGTAACATCAATCAACAATTCCTGTCCACAATCACATGTATAACTCATAATCGTAATTGTTGTTCTAAATTCCTTTTCTCATTCAGGACGAAGATAATTTTCATCACTTGTCTTTACCTGAAATATCAAAGATCATGGTTATACCAAATCACAGTTCCTGTTCATAATCATACTAATAAATTCATCTTTGCACTACGGGCCAAAGATATTCATCAACAGTTCATCTTTGCACTACAGGCCAAAGATATTCATATCTCAAAGAAATATATAATCATTTCAGAATTTATATAAACAATAATTATAACCATGTTGATCAATTCACCTTTGCACTTAAGCTAAAGATATTCAATTATAAATTCAATGGTCATGATCATACCAGTCACAATTCAACTTTTCACTACTGGCCAAAGAGAGCCCTAGTCATGATCATACCAATAATCTACCCATCTTTACACTCTAGTGAAAGAGAATTTCAACATCAGGGTTATAAAAATGTTATATATGATAATAAAATCAATATAATCAATATATAGTTTTAATCTCCAGAGTAATATTCATAAATCAACTATAATTTGGTTAGAAAAAGAAACCAATTTTGTCATGAATAGTAACTCATGAATAGTAACTTCGTGAATAGTAACTCGTGAATAGTAACTCATGAATAGTTAACTCGGCTCAAAAAAATAGAAATCCCACAATAAAATTCATACCAATATTTCGGTATAATGATATTGAAAGAATAATATTTTTTTAAGCTTATAAACAATTTATTTTAATTGTTTACACTTTACTAAATAATGTATTTAATCATTCTAAAATGCCAAACTCATAAGATTTCATCACCAATAACCAAAACCCTCATCAAAAATCTGCATATACCTCATATATGATTCTCAAGCCTTAAAATTATATTTTCCAATTTTCTTACTTCACATAACATATTTAATTCATTTACTCATAACTAGAATATTTTCATGAAAAATACTAAATCAGTTCCAAAAATATTTCTTTTCTGGGATTTAGCAGAATATAGTCCTATATTGAACATATATTTTTCTCAGAATTTTTAAAAGTCATTTACTATTTTTCACATGGCCAAAACCACTGAATATTTAAACATTTATCATAAATTGTACTTTTATCCAAAAATTCTGAAATTCACAGGGTATACTGATATTATATAGATGTACTCCCAATAAAAATTTTATCAATTTTGGAGTTAACCACAAGTAGTTATAAGCGATTACTTTTAAAATAGTCTTTCCTCATAAAATTCATAACTCTTAATCTATTCATCCAAAAATCGCCATTTTTGGACACAATCTACAAAACTCATCAAAATATCATTTCAAATTTTTCCAGAATTTTTGAAGGTTCAGAAGAGTTTTGAAATAATAACCCTTAAAATCCCTTATTATCTCTTACCTCAAAAGAGCAGTACATCTGACTTGAATAACGCTGAACGAACTTGCACCGTATAACAATACTCAAAGTATACTCAAAATACTCACAAGAATACGCTCGATAATATAGAGAGAGAAAACTTCAGTTTCTGGTGTGTTTTTCAATTCTAACCTAAGCATCCTATTTATAGAAAAATGCTTAGAACACCAAAGCAGAAAATTTAATTTAATAATATTATTTTTTTTCCACATCTTCCTACGCATTCAAGGATCTGATTTCAGCAACTAGCATGTGTTCCATGAGGCTCTCAACATCTAAAAAACATTTTTGTAATTTAAATTATTTTAAACTTCCAAAAATCAATTATTTCAGAGCTTCAGGACTTCAATAATTCACAATAAATAGCCCTTTTGGTAGAAAATTCGAATCTCGCGTGTTTTTATAGGAAATTCAATTCTATACAACTTTGCAGAAGAAAGTTTTTCCAAATTCCAAACAGAAATTGGCCGAAATCCACAAACGGGCGATTTTACAGGCTATAAACAAATTTCAGTCAAGAAATGGGGTCCACCGACACATAAAACATGCTTTAAATATTTTTAGTAACAAAAATACTCCTCTTTCACATATACTCATATATCCACATTCATCGTAAAAATATCATCATTATTATATTATTAAAATATAATAATATATTTAAATGAATTATTTTATCAGAAAAAGATAAAATATTAATTTTCAACAATTGTCACATTAAAAATTTTCTCCATCTATATCCACATAAAATCAATATTTTCCTCATCATATAAATCAATAATTAATTATTCACAAATAATATTACATAATCACAATATTGACAATCAGGCAATTCCCAGGAAAGAGGGGGCTTTCCAATAAGAATTTCTCCTTACTGGCGCGCAATTAGGTGACCAAACCTCTCCTTAGACAGAACTTTCTAGACATTGTCAATAATGTTATCTAATAATATTATTCAGATAATATGAATTATTACTTCGATAATGAAAAATACTGTGTAATGACAACAGCAATATAAAATATCAACGCAGCAATTATTGAATCAATAAAATAAAATACTGAACAGTAATTACTGTAACCATTATTGAGTAGTGCCTTCTTACGTAAGAATCAATAATTGGTGCAATACCGTGTGCTACTGTGTTTTAACCACCGAGTATTTTAACAGTATTAACGGTAACAACTACGCCGTTATTTTTTAAAAACTTTAATTTGTCGTTTTCTTCATCCGACAGTTATTCTGTTACGGGGCCCACAAAAGGCTGCGCCGTCATACGAATATTCCCCGACAGAAAGAATATTCCACGACCAAACGAATATTCCCCGACAACAATGAGTATTTTATAATCACTTGCTTATTTTGAAAAAAATTCATATATCACCCTTAACTTTAACTTTCTATCAATTTAACCATTTACTGAATTGTAATTATAAGAAAAATTGAATACTTTTATTTCATAAAATTCGGGGTCTTACACCATTGTTTCGAAGTCTTCCCATTTCTTCTTCCTCGACAGAATTCCCTTCATAAACTTCGCATAATTCGGCATTTGTTCTAGGACCTCTGCGAATGGGATGTTAATCTGGAGTTTCTTGAACACATCTAAAAACTTTGCGAACTGCTTATCTGATTTCTGTTTTTGGACCCTCTACTGAAATGACGGTGGAGGATAAACAATCGACTCGCTGTTTAACTTTGTTTCCTCATTTTTGTTACCCTCCACTGCGTTATTGTCATCAACTTTTTCCTCCAGTGTTGCTGAATTTTCTGCACTATTCCCACCGAGGTGTTTTTCACTTCTCAACATAACTGCATGACATTGCTCATGATTACCCTTCGGATTTCTTTCGGTGTCGCTAGGTAATGTTCCTTGTGGTCTATTATTCAATGCCAATGCAATTTGACCTATCTGATTCTCTATATTTTTGATAGCAATAGCTTGATTCTTCATAGCTAACTCGTTGCTCGTTATGTACCTTGCCCATGTTTCCTCTCCATCGGATTTCCTGTCTAGCTGTTGAATCTATTGTGGATGACTATGAAAACTAGGGGGATATGATGGTCGTGGAGCTTCAGTTTGCTGATTATTGCTCCATGAAAGGTTTGGGTGGTTCCTATTCCCCTGGTTGTAGGTGTTTTGGTAAGTATTTTGCAGAATTCTATTGTAGTTGCCTATGAACTGAACGGATGCTGGATTTATTGCACATTGTTCTGTCAGATGATCACCCGTACACAATTCACATATTACCATAACCTGCTGAACTTGAGCCCCTGCCATCGTATTTACCCTCTCATTCATCGTATCAAACTTCATGGATAATGCAGAAAGTTGTGCTTGTATAGCTTTTACTCCATCTAATTCCAAGATCCCAGCCACCTTTGCCTGTGTCATTCTTGCTGTGGGCCACTGGTAGTTATTTGCCGACATTGTTTCTATCAAATTGTAGGCTTCCTCGTAACTCTTAGCCATGAATGCACCGCCCGATGCCGCATCAATGCTAGTTCTGACATTTCCATGTAGCCCGTTATAAAAGGTGTTCATTTGTAACCACTTGGGCAATCCATGATGTGGGCACTTTCTGAGTAATTCCTTGTATCTCTCCCATGCCTCATATAGTGACTCTCCATTCTGCTGCTCAAACATTGTGATGTCATTCCTCATTTTCGCAGTCTTCGCCGGTGGGAAAAATTTGGCAAGAAATTTTTGAGCCAAATCCTTCCACGTAGTGATCGAACCCGGCGGTAAAGAATGTAACCAACTCTTCGCCTTGTCCCGTAAAGTGAATGGGAACAAGCGAAGTCTCACTGCCTCATCCGACACCCCATTGTACTTGAACGTGTCGCACATCTCTAGAAAACTGATCAAATGCTCATTCGATTGTCGTTTGTCATTCCCCCAAACTGACATGAGTTCTGCATCATCTGAATGGTCCCAGGCTTTATTTCATAAGTGTTCGCGGCTATTGCAGGCCTAGTAATACTCGACTGCAGATCAGTCACCCTAGGTGTGGCAAAATCGCTCAACACTTTCTGGTCTTCAGCAGCCATTGTCTATTCCTTATCAAAATTTTCGAATTCGTTCCTTGTTTCCTCAATCCACTTACTTAACTTTTGAAATTGTCTGTCAATGTCGTCCTCAAAAGGAAGCAAGTCTTGATGTTTAGATCGTGTTTGCATAAACCAATGTCGAAAACCTGAAATAGAGAAAACAAAATAAAAATGTTTAAGTAAAACTGGACTAATTAAATTGATATTGTAAAAACAAATATTAAAATCTCGGCTAAATTGTCCCCGGCAACGGCGCCAAAAACTTGTTGGTGAAAATCAATACGCTTAAAAACACGCAAGTGCACGTGGTCAACAAGTAATATAGTAGTGAATAGAGTATCGTTCCCACGAGGTCAAAATATCAAGAATCTTAATTTCATAATTATCAATTTTGTATTAACCTTAATTTTATTAAACTAATCAATTCAATGGTTTTAAAATAAATAAAATAAACTAAAATTAATAAATAAATAAATTATCACAAAACAGTCACCAATAACGAAATCCGGAATTTCAAACAATTAATGGAGAATTAGACTTATAATTTCACCTTGAGCTTCACTCTGATTTTCAAACCTTTATTCCAACTCAATTCAATATCCAAGTTTATTAATCAAGAACACGAACGTAGTAAGAGCCACCTCTCGATGCACTAATATCATATTAACATCAATCCACAATTAAGATAGAAATCTGTTAAACAACTAAATTAACCAACTCACTATATCTCTATGTGAACTGCAATCAAAGAAGGTTTAAGTTTAAGCTCTCTATACGATTACATGCAATGTCAAGCGTATCTCTACCTTAACAATAATCACAAATCTGCTATCGACAAAATTTATGACACATGCTATATTAACTAGGTCTAGATTCGAATCTCCTCTCTCGATTCCTTTCAAATCCACAAAGAACTGTTGATCAGGCAATTCATAAATTCACGCTCAAGTTAACATAGATAAACTGAAAATATCTTATTGAATTAAAAATCAAAGTTATAGAATCATCGTTTCACCCAAAGATCCATCACAAGTCTAATAAGTAAATTAGTTCATAACAAATGAATTAAAAACTGAATAATTTGTTGAAAACATCATCCCAATTACAAATAAGACTAAAGAGAAGAAGAATAAAGAAAACCCCTTCACGTAGCTTTGATTCGCAACCGTCGTGATAATCTCTGAAAATTACTCCTCCAACGTTCGCTCTTCAATCCTTGAAATCGCTCTTGAATTCTTGCCTTTGTGTTGTATTATTGTTGTTTTTTTCTACGTAATAGCAAGCTCTCTTCTCTTCTGGCCGAAAAATCCTTTTATTAAAGTCCAAAAGCATCATTCAAGTCCAACAACCCGAGCACCAACAGAAGTTGAAGCTAAACAGGACTGTCAGGAAACGGGACCCCCGCCCCGGCGGGGGGTACAGTGCACAAAAGGCCCGCCCCTGCGGGGGTAGCTACTGACTTCCAATTTTTCTTACTTCCACTTTTTTCCACTTTTGCTCCAAAAAGACCGCCTTTCCTCACCAATTGCATCCATGACCACCATACACATAAAATAACATGAAACAAGTAAAAACGAACACAAAACATGAAGATAACTACGAATTTAAACTTGAAATGAATATCGATTCATGTATATAAAATCCACTTATCAGTGGACATGGACATGAGGTAGTTTATCATGTAAACTGCAATGGCCGGAGCAGCAAAGTAGAATAACAACTTCACTTCAATCCATGTTGCTAATTGGTAGCGCTGTAATCGGGAAAAACTTGTGTCCGACAATACGCTTTCCAGCTCGTTGTTGGCAACATCATCATGTTTTTCTGATAATTGGGGTGAAAGGGGGGGGGGGAAGGGAGGTGAGAGCGGCTCCTGTTCAAAATGCAGGTGAAAACACTGGAAACTCTTGGACGGTCACCGCTAAACAGTTCAAGGAGCTGGGACCACCAGAGTTTATTTGGGAGCCAAAACCACTTATGGCGGAAGCGTGGATAAAGAAGATCACCAAGATATTTGATGTCGTGGGATGCTCCAAGAAGCAAAAGGTTCTCTTCGCCACTTTTATGTTGCGTGAAGAGGCAGATTACTGGTGGGAATCTGTAAAACGTACCCAACCTGACGCAATCAAGATGTCTTGGGAGAAGTTCCAAGAGCTGTTCAACGACAAGTACTTTTCCGAAAGTATTCGTCACATGAAGGGGGTTGAGTTTATCAAGTTGGAACAAAACAATATGACCGTATCGCAATATGAGGCTAAATTTGTTGAGTTATCCCAGTTTGTGTCCCACTTGGTCGATAATGAGGAGCGAATGACGCGAATGTTTTTAAGAGGTTTGAAACCGGAGATACGCCAATATCTTATTTCTCATAAACTGTGTTTGTACTCAGACGTTGTAAATAGGGCTCAGTTATTAAAGCGCGATAACAAGTCAACGCAACTAAGAGAATGCAGCCGGCAGCATGAATATACCAGTGGTATCAGTCATCAAAGCGGTGACAACAAATGTGGAGGAAATCAATATGCTAGAAATGGTAACCACTTCGGTGGTAATCATGGCCAAGACATTAAAAACGGACATTTCAAGAAAAGAAGATTCAACAATGATGGAAAGACGTCAACACCAGCAACCGTGGTTAAGGAAGGAGAACGACCACCTATTATATGCTTCAAATGCGGAGGGGAGGGACATATCAGTCCAAACTGCGCGATGCCATCAAAAGCGTGTTATAATTGTGGAAGAGAAGGTCACCTAGCCCGATTTTGTCGTTCATCGAAGACAAGTTCAGCTAGGATGGAGGCACCAAAGGCCGTCCTAGAAAAGTCAAAGCCGGTGGTGCAAGGGAGAGCATTTGTTGTGACCTCCCAGAAAGCAAGGAACCCGAACGAGGTCATCACGGGTAAGCTTATCATAAACTCTAGTGAAGTTTATACCTTATTTGATACCATTTCTACCCATTCTTTTATTTCTCGTACTTGCGCTCAACGTTTAAATTTGACTTCGGAGAAATTTGACTTTGAGTTATCTGTTGAAACTCCATTAGGAGAAACCTTCATTACATCCACTGTTTATAAGTATTGTTTAATTCAAATCGGTTGCATTTGACGTGATTCTAGGGTTTGATTGGTTAACTACTCATCATGCTAAAATTGATTATTTTCATAAGGTTGTTAGCTTTTATATTCCTAATAAACCTATTATGCGAATTCAAGCGATCAAACCATTAAAATCAATCACCGTCATCTCAAGCCATAAATCTATTCGTTTATTGAAAAACGGATGTCAAGCTTTCTTATCTCATATCACGGATTTAAACAAAAATATGTCAAATTTGAAGGATATTTCTATTGTTAATAAATTTCCTGACGTATTCCCTGAAGAACTTCCTGGCCTACCTCCAGAGCGTGAAGTTGAATTTTGTATCAACCTTAAACCTAGTACAAAACCCATTTCCAAAGCTCCATATCGAATGACTCCTATTGAACTTCAGGAGTTAAAGACCCAATTGCAGGAATTGTTAGACATTGGTTTCATTCATCCTAGTACGTCTCCTTGGGGTGCTCTTGTTCTATTCGTGAAGAAGAAAGATGGGAGTATGCGACTTGGTATTGATTATCGGGAGTTAAATCATGTCACCATCAAAAATAGGTACCCATTGCCACGTATTGATGACCTGTTTGATCAGTTACAAGGAGCACAATTTATTTCAAAGATCAATCTTCGTTCTGGATATCATTAGCTGAAGGTTAAAACTGAGGATATTCCAAAGACTGCCTTCATAACTCGGTACGGGCATTATGAATTCTTAGTCATGTCTTTTGGATTGACTAATGCTCCTGCTGCCTTCATGGATATGATGAACCGAGTATTCAAGGAATATTTGGATCATTTTGTGGTGGTCTTTATTGATGACATTCTTATATATTCCAAAATCCGTGAAGATCATGAGCAACACTTGAGGCTGATACTCCAAAAGCTTCGTGAAAACGAGATATATGCCAAGTTGAAGAAATGCGAGTTCTGGCTTGAGGAAGTTGCATTCCTTGGGCACGTGATATCAAATCATGGGATATCTATTGACCCGGCAAAGATTGAAGCAATTCAAAGATGAGAGCAACCTAAATCAGTGACCGAAGTACGTAGCTTTCTCGACTTAGCTGGTTATGATCAGAGATTCGTAGAAGGGTTTTCTCGAATCGATACTCCATTAACTCAACTGACTCAAAAATATACAAATTTCGGTTGGAGCGAGGAATGTGAGAAGAGTTTTCAAGAACTCAAGAGGAGACTCATTTCAGCACCTGTTCTGACAATACCATCGGGCTCGGATGGATTTGTCATCTACAGTGATGCTTCAGGCAAAGGGTTAGGATGTGTTCTCATGCAACATGGGAAAATCATAGCCTATGCCTCACGACAACTCAAAGAATATGAGAGGAATTATCCTACTCATGATCTAGAGTTGGCAGCTATCGTTTTTGCGCTTAAAATTTGGAGGCATTACTTGTATGGGGAGAAAGTGGAGAACTACACGGATCATAAAAGCCTCAAATATTTCTTCACCCAAAAGGCACTCAACATGCAACAACGAAGTTGGCTTGAACTATTGAAAGATTGTGATCATACCATCCAATACCATCCTGGAAAAGCGAACATGGTAGTTGACGCACTGATTAGAAGATCATATGCGAGTACGAGTGCAATATTGTCAATGCAAAGGCCCATTTTGTATGACTTGCAAAGGATGGAGTTAGAGATAAAGACTCCAGGGACCCACATGATGATGGCAAACATACGAGTAGAACCGACTTTAATCGATAAAGTTAAAGCTGCTAAAGCTACAGACCTGGAGCTAATGCGTATGAAGAAGAAAGTGCAAGAAGGTGATATGCCAGAAGAAAAAATCGACGAGGAAGGAATACTTCGAGTCAACTCCAGACTTTGTGTTCCTAACAATCCTGATTTAAAGTATAAAATAGTGATGGAGGCGCACAACACACCATTTGCAATCCATCTTGAAAGTACCAAAATGTATCGTGATCTTTGACATACATTTTGGTGGAGCAATATAAAGAGAGAGATATCAGAGTTTATCTCAAGGTGTTTAACTTGTCAACGAGTCAAGGTGGAGCATCAAGTACCAAAAGGTCCATTACAACCACTTGAAATTCAAAAATGGAAGTGGGAACACATTACTATGGATTTCGTTACTGGTCTTCCCAAGGTTTCTCAAGGCATAGATGCAATTTGGGTCATTGTTGATAGATTCACCAAGTATGCTCATTTCCTAACTATACGAGAAACTTATACACTTGAACGTCTTGCTCGTATGTACATAAATGAGATTGTAAGACTGCATGGTATGTCAGTATCCATAGTTTCTGATCAAAACCCAAGATTCTGTTAGGTTTGTAAGATTCTTAGACGCAGTCAAATTGTACAAATTAAGCGAAAGCGTGAAAAAACCAGAGTTTAAAATTTTAGAAACCATATACCCGGATCATCCTTTATGCACAATTATTAATTAAACAAAAAGATATAAAGAACAAGAATCATACCCTTGAAGATTCAAGTTTCCTCAGGTATAGGTTCACCTCCAAACCTTTTCGCGTTCAACTTGAATCCACCGGGTTTGGTTCTTTCCTTTGATCAACGTTAGCCACCCAAGTATATGGCCTCTAGAGGTGATCCACCAAGGAAGAAGAAAGATTCATGAAGATGAGTATTTGGCAAAACCCTAGTTTTTCTATCTCTCATAGAAAAAGAGCATACTCTTCCAACTATTGAAATTACATATCCCTGATATATGATATAAGACTCCCCTTATAAAGATATCAGGTAACCCTTTTAAAATAAGGTATTATTTATTTAATTAAACTCTTTTAATTAAATGGGTTCCTTAATCTTATTAGGGATAATTAATTAAATTCCTTTAACTAATTTTCCATCCTAATTCTATTAGGAATAAATGAGAGTACTTTTATTAATTAAATCCCAAACTCCTTTAGGAATTAAATAATAATAATAGTAATAATAATAATAAGACTCCTCTTATTAATTTATATTTAATATTTTGAAAATATTAAATAATAAATACTAAGCTATTTAATTTATTCTATCACCATAGATTAAATTAAATATACTTAACTTATTATTACGATTATGCCATTTGCTTCTTAAATAATTATTCTTCCTTTTATGGTGTGACCCTTTAGGTTCTTCATATTAAACCGGTTGTGAATAAATCAATTATAACAATTCTAATCTTATTTAAATAAATAAATTAAAATATTAATTTATTTAAATAAATAATATTTATTCTATAATAGGGATAAGCCTCCCTAGCGATTAACAACTTTCCAGATAATATAGATTTCAACATTAATCATAAAAGAACCTTTGAGTAAATAGTTACCGTACAATTTAATCCTTCCACCATACAATGTCCCAATTAAATATAAGACATGGAATTACTGTCAAGTATTATTTTATTTAATTATATTTATTTCGATCCTTAAATGCACAACACCAAATAATGTAAATTAGAAACTCCTTTCTAATTTCATTCTGCCTTGGCCAAGGACTACTGGGTTGTCATTTATCGAATCACATAGGACATTTCTCTTCTTTTACTAGAAGTGGTATATTCTTTATTGATCATATATTATCTCCATATACAACTTATTATACCCAAACATACCCTTTAATATACCCTAAGGGTCTTAAAGAATAAGTCAAAGTATAACTCATCATACACAAGATACTATAATGATCTCAAGTCCAAGGATCACTTGTACTACTATCACTACATGAATTCCTATTGACAAGCAAGTAAAACTCCATTAGGTATTCCTTAGCGATCCACGTTCAGTGAACTTATTCTCTAATAAGAACCTACATACTTGCTTTAGTGTCTCCACACAAATGATCATGAAATCAATTATCCTCATCCAATGAGCAAGCAACGTATGTACCAATCTATCCGGATTCACTAATCCCCAATTTAGTAATCCAACGATTGGGAACTATTTTAGTTTTAAGCTTTCTAAGAATTTAGATCTCATTAGAATGATCAACATCATTATTCTAAAAGCATTGCTTAAAACTATAGGTTTATCACATATTATAAAACAACATCATATAGATAATTAAAAGCCTTTAATAAAGTAATACTTTTTATTAATAAATGAATAAGATTGTTACAAAGTATATGCTTTATCATCAAACATGATTGGCTTGTGTGCATACTACTTTCAGATTCACTTCAAGATTTTGGGTTAGTTTGCAAAAAGCTATGGGCACGGATTTACGATTTAGCTCGGCATATCATCCTCAGACTGACGGGCAGTCAGAGAGGACCATTCAAACTCTTGAAGATCTATTAAGACTCTATGTCCTTGACTTCAAGGGAAGTTGGGAAAAGTTCTTACCATTGGTGGAGTTTTCCTATAACAACAGTTATCAAGCAAGTATTGACATGTCTCCATTTGAGGCGTTATATGGAAGAAAGTGTCGTTCTCCAGTATGCTGGGATGAGGTGGGTGAAGCAACGTTGTTGGGACCAGAGTTGGTACGTATGACTATGAAAAAGATTCAAACGATCTAACAACGTGTAAAAATCTCACAAAATCGAAAAAAGAGTTATGCTGATCTTTATCAAAAGGACGTGGAATTCGATATTGGAGATCATGTGTTGTTACCTGTTGCTCCATGGAAGGGAGTTACAAGATTTGGAAAGAGAGGAAAGCTCAACCCTCGATTCATTGGCCCATTTTTAATCCTCGATCGAGTACGAACTGTGGCGTATAGACTCGCTTTACCGCCAAGTATGTCTCGTGTTCATAACGTGTTTCACATATCTATGTTACGTAAATATGTGAAAGACCCGAACCACATTATTGAATTAGAACCAGACAAGATAGAGGAAGATTTAACGTATGAAGAGTTACCTGTTAAAATCTTGGATTAAAAGGATCATATTCTACGCTCCAAGGTTATACCTCAAGTCAAAGTTTTGTGAAGAAACCATAATGTGGAAGAAATGACCTGGGAGTTAGAATCTGAGATGAAATCAAGGTATCCTCACTTCTTCGACATACCAGATACGCACCCTAATTTCGAGGACAAAATTTTATAAGAATGGGAGGTTGTAAGACCCCAACTTTTTAAATTAAGATTAAATTTTCTCGAAATATATTTTTGAATATTATGGTATGGATTTGATATAATGTTATAGTTGTGGGTAATATTTACAAATTTTGCAAAGTGCGCAAGTTGTTATATAATATTCGATTGGTCAGGGAATATTCGTTTTAACAGGAAATATTCGTACAACGACACAATCATTGGTGGAACCCCACAATGGAATTATTGTCGGATTGAGAAAACGACAAAAATACTTTATAAAAATAATGGCGGAAGTTTTACCGTTAACTGTTGAACTACCCGGTAGTAAAATACAATAATACGCGTGGTTTCATAGTAGCACACGGTATTGATTATTGATGCTTACGTGAGAAGTCACTCAGTTATACTTAATTATTGCTACAGTATTGCTGCATCATATCTCTTATATTATTGATTCGATTATTATCACAGTATCATCTGCATAATATGTTATTTTATTAAATCAATAATTGAGACGACAAAGTTATTCATATTATTAAATTGTAATATTTACAATATCTAGAATTTCTGTTAAGGAGAGGTTTTGTTACCTAATTGTGCGCCAATAGGGAAAAATCCTTATTAGAAAGCCCCCTCTTTCCTGGGAACGACCTGGTTGATAAATATTGTGAGTTATTATATTAATTATGAATGTTATTAAATTGAAGTTGTGTTCGGAGTTGAATTTGGAGATGCGGAGGTGATATTTGAGTCCGGAACGATGAAATTAGTAAAAATAGTCTATAAACATAAATTTTTCGAAATTCACTATTTGGTCAAAAAGTCAATAGTTGACTTTTTCGGGAAAAGTCAAACTTCAAAATTTCAAAATTTATATTTTTGATAAAAATGGTTTAATTGTGTTGGAATTATTTGTGTTAGTGAAAATCAACAATTATTTTGTAGATAATTGATGTCTGGGGGTTATATTGATAAATCGGGTAATTTATCGGATAAATAAGCAATTAATTGCTACTAATTCACATGCTTATATAACTATTTGTTCACATGTGTGTACTATTGAATCACATTCTTGTACTATTAGGGGAGTTGGTGCAAGATTGATAATACTTGCATGACTAAGTTAAAAATGGAGGTATAGATGGAAGTACTATACTGTAATTCGTATTTTCACATGTCTAGAACTATTGATTCACATAATTTACTATTGAATCACATTATTTACTATTAGGGGAGGTGGTACAAGTTTGATAATACTTCCATGACTAAATTAAAAATAAAAAAAAAGTTTGAGGTATTGTACTGTAATTTTTCGAGCCCCAAAACGTGCAATTATCGAAACTATATTTTTCTATAAATAGAAGCTCATTCTTCATTCATTTCTCACCAATTCACAAAAGCTTTAGAGCGATTATTATAGAGAGATATTATAGAAAGAAGAAGAGAAGTCTACTACCTCACTATTCAAGTATCCAGTTTTTCTAAGGTAGGGAGTATTATTTCTTTCTTATCTATGAAGAGAACTTCTGTTATTCCATTCTTTATTATTCTGTTGGAATAACCTGTATATGCGGGCTACCCTATACCTGGTGAAATTCTTCTGGTGTTCCATTCTTTATCATTCTGTTGGAACATCCTGTCTGTGCGTTCTACGCCGGACCTGATTCTGTCTTTATTATTCTGTTGGAATATCCTGTCTGTGCTTTTTACACCAGACCTAATTTCGTCTTTATTATTCCGTTGGAATATCCTGTCTGTGCATTTTATGCCGAACCTGATTCCGTCTTTATTATTTTGTTGGAATATCCTGTCTGTGCGTTTTACGTCGGACCTGATTCCATTATTTATTATTCTGTTGGAATAACCTACCTGTGCGTTCTATTGCATGCCTGGTGATTTCTTTTGTTATTCCATTCATTATTATACTCAGTTGGTTAAAGTTTTGACTTCTATACTCCATGAAATTAGTGGAATGTCTTTGATATTTGCACTTCATCCAGTATCTTTTCATGAAAATATTATTCTGAGCATTCTTGAATTTTACTCTACAAAGCAGTATCATGTTGACAATTTGGACGTTATTAGTTCCTGGATAAATTAATTCTTGAACTTGTTTTATTGAATTCTTATATCATTTTCATCATCCTCATGTTTATATTTTGTTGAAAGTCATACATTGCCTATAGTGCATAGATGGACTTGGTATGATTATGACCAGGGATTATTCGATGTAATCATGACCGTAATGTTACAAATGATGTGGAAAAAGTCCTCATTGGCCCATAGTGCATTGATGGACAGTTGTTGGCATGATCATAACCATTGTTGAATACACAAATATTCTTGGCCCGTAGTGCATGGATAATTGTGGTCGTGATACTAAAGAATATCCTTGGCCGTAGTGCAGGGGTGATTCGATGATGTGGATTATTTATTAAGCTGAGTCCCAGCGATAAAAGTGATGAAAAACTTTCTAAATCATAAAAGATAGTAGATTTTATTCTCTACTTGACTCTTTTAATGGATTGCTTGTTCCGCTGCAGTTAAACTTGATGGTTATTATATTGTATCAGTTTAACACTGTTTAAGGCTAACGATAATATATTCTGCATTATCTTAGTCATAATATTTTCTACTGGGCTAGTTGAGCTCACCCTTTTACTTTTATTGTTCTCTTCAGGAAATGAGAATGTAGCAGAGACTAGTCGGAGAACGGAGTGACGAACCAGATGATAACATTATTAGTCCTCACTATTCATTGAAATAGTGGAAAATAAATGTAATAATATTAAATTTGAGTTTGTATATTGTCTAGACGACAATATTTGTATTAAAACTCACAGCTTATGTTTTGTCGTACTTTACACGATAGTTGTATAATTAAGTTGTATTTGTATTCTGTACTATTTGACGACTCGGGATAGGTGATGTATACCTATTTTGGGGGTGTCACAAAGGTCATGCTGCCACGTTCATGCACTGTCCATGTGGTGCCCGGTTGGCAAAGCTCACGTACTATTTTCTCATAGTCTAGACCTTGACTAAGAAGACCGGCATACTCATCATTAAGCTCCTCCAAATCCATGTGATAGCACCCATTTATGTCCTCTTCTCTGATTGCCACGGTTTCCCCCCGCACAAATACTTCATAGTGATCATGTTCTGAAACGTTGGCATAGAATTCTTTCACGACCACAATCACTGCCGGGTCAGGTTGGTCGGTTAAGGAAAACCAGTTTCTATCAGCAATCATTACCACTATTTCCCCATCCTTTGATTGATCGGGTCTCAAACCACGTTCGGGGACGAGAGAGCGGGTTACCATCTTATTGTAGCGATCCTGAGCGGCGGCACTCACAAACCGACGGCTATCAAATTTTGGCGGGGCCGAGGCGGAATTGGAACCGTCGTCGCGTTGACGCTTTGATGCCATTATCAAATTCTGTAAAAATTTGCATTACACGTATTAGAATTAGGGAGCAATCAAATATGGACATGTGTACCCATAGCATCACCCCCAAACTTCAAAATGACTACTTGGTATGTGGTATGGTTTGGGGGTGTGGGAAACACATAGTATCGGGGAAGTACAAATGCGATTAACTATGCTCATTTGACATTCAGCAAGCGTTATTGGCAAGAGTATTGTTATGTGTTTAGCCCCCCTATCATAGTGAAATGCGTGTGACAGTAATCCTATGCCATTGGGGTGTCAAGAGGGCCACTAACTCAGTGGGTGAATATGAAACGGTGTGATAATTGTTAAGACATTTAACTCAGGTATAATTTCAAACACTTGGTGTGCAGTTTTGACTTTGCTTGGAATCATTCTAATTTTCTATCAATGCAAACCCATTGTATGAAATCACACATATGTAGGATATTCCATGTTGTGCACAAACCATCATGATTCACATTAAGCAATTCAAGAGAATCAAAAGCAAAGAGGATGAAAGTATGCACTTAAGATGTATAAAGTTAAAATCAATCTTACTAATTGTTGTCACGAGTCACCGGATGTAGTTCTATCATAACTTGAATGGAATTACATATGTACCTTTGCACTTAAGATGATAGATGCAATTTTGTTTGTGAAAGAAACTCCCAATTTGATATGTAGAGTTGTGTATGGATTAGGAAGTTAGATACAAATGTTTAGATCAGTTTCCATACGTGTATTGGAATCGTGGTGGGAAGTTGAGAGGTTGCAGTTGGCAATCGAATAGTTTAAGTAGAATAGGATTCTGATTCGCGATCCTAGCGTCGGGGCGCTGGGACTTGTTCTATTGGGAGCGCCGGGGCGCTGGTAGGCAGAGGCTGATGGTTGAGCCTAGCGTCGGGGCGCTGTGGCCCTATGTGTTTGGAGCGCCGAGGCGCTAGTCATGTCTTGGAGTTGCTACCTCATAGCGCCGGGGCGCCGTGGCCTTTTATTTTTGGGCACCGGGGCGCTGAGCTACTTGTTGCAGATCATGTTAACAAAACAAGTGCATGAGGATTCTTATATTTTGTTACACATTAACACTAAAAGTAAAAAGAAAATTGAAATAAGATAAATAAAAGAAGAATAAAATAAAATAAAATAAATAGACAAAATCAAAACTCTTAAGGTTTCCTCCCTATAGCGCTTGGTTTATCGTTGTCAGCACAACTTTTTGGTGTTGCTCATTTGGTCACTGGATTGGAGAGGTACATGACCGAGGATTGATGTTTGATGGGTCCACTCCAATAATGTTTCAAACGTTGGCCGTTAACCTTGAATGTACGCTTTAAGGTCGGTTCTTCGACCTCAATGTTTCCGTGTGGAGCGACCGATAGAATCACGAATGGCCCGGACCACCGGGATTTTAATTTCGCAGGAATTAAACGCAAGCGTGAGTTAAACAGTAATATTTGTTGGTCTGGTTCAAATGTTCGATCGAGAATTTTCTTATCATGCCAGGCTTTTACTTTCTCCTTGTAGAGTTTTGCGTTTTCATACGCATTAAACCGAAATTCATCCATCTCGTTCAACTGAAGTAACCTTTTCTCACCGGCTGCTTGTAGATCGAAGTTAAGTTTCCATATGGCCCAGTGTGCGCTGTGTTCTAGCTTGACCGGGAGGTGACACGCATTTCCATATACCATTCTGTAAGGTGACATGCCGATTGGATTCTTGTACGCTGTTCGATATTCCCATAGAGCATCATCAAGACGCAATGACCAATCTTTTCGGGACGGATTGACTACCTTTTCTAGAATTCTCTTGACCTCCTTATTCGAGACCTCTGCTTGACCATTGGTTTGGGGATGATACGTGACTACTATTTTATGACGAACCCCATACTTTACAAGCAATTTAGTGAACTACTTATTACAGAAATGAGTCCGCTCATCACTTATTATCGCCCTCAGCATTCCAAATCGGGTGAAAATGTTTTTCTTTAAAAATTGGAGGACAACGTTGGTATCATTCGTGGGTAATGCTGGGCTTCTGATGAGTGAGTTTTATACACATGAATTGGATACATTCAAGCTTAATTTATTGTTTTTCTCAAGTCTTTTAGGATGTTTTTATGTGTTTGTGTCTATTCATGCATGTTTTATATTGTTTTGTAGGAATTGGGACAAAAGTTACTTGGATCGACGTTTGGGGTGGCTAGATTCGCGTTTTCGGCTTGCCATTTACATAGCAGTCACTTCAGAGCCAATTTGGCTATAGCTCCGGATATTATTTCGTGAAACTTCAAGAATAAAAGTTGTAGATCTACTTTTCTTCTTTCCAGAACATCTTGAATCATCTAAATCGGAGTTCGGACGAAGACGTTATGGCCATTTTCCCAAAGGACGTCGGAGCAGAAAATGTTGGACAAAGGAGCAAGCGCCTAGGCGGTCCAGCCAAGGCCAAATCAAGCGCCTAGGCGCTAGGAAGCAGATTTTGAGCGCCGAACCCAGCGCTGGGGCGCTGGGGAAAGGCTTGGTGTGGGCCTGGACGCGTTTTGGACGAATTTTGATACCTTTTTGACTCCAAATTGGATTGGGTTTGTTCCTAAGATAAAAATTAGACTTATAACCTATAAATACATGATGTAAGGCATAAAATAAGGGAGATTACATAGATTAGACTAGATTAAACACTCCTTTAGATTAGAACATAACCCTAGTTCTAATTAGATTTGGAGATTGAAGCAACTTGGAGACCATTGAAGATTTAAAGTAGGAGCAAGGAGGGAGCGTCAAGTCTACTGACAATAGATTATTTCTTCTCATCTTCTTCTATCTTTATCTTTGAATGATTATTCAATTGTGGATTCTTAGTTTTAATTCAATAATAATGAACTAATTCTTTGTTTGAGATTACAATGGATCTTATTGTGTAGTTTATTTTAATATGCTTCGTTATCAATTAGTATTTTCTATTGTGAGGATTGTCTATTATGATTTGGAATTAATTGTTTAATTGATTGGCCATCAATTACCGTGATAATCTATATGAACTCGAGAGATGAAGTATAGATTTAGATCTAATCATGATAGCGTGTGTTCAGGATTTTGTTAGTAGCTTAAACTTGATGAGTGTTAACGTAGAGATATGCTTGACGCCGCATGTAATCTTATAGAGAACTTGTTCTTCAACTTTCTTCAATTGTAATTCACATAGAGATATAGTGGGTTAGTTGGTTAAGGTGTTTAACGGATTTCTATCTTAATTGTGGATTGACGTTAATACGGTATTAGTGTATCGAGAGGTGGTTAATACTACTTTCGTGTTCTTGATTAACAATTTGGGATAGAGAATAATTGATGAGAAGTGTGTTAACCTAAATGAAGCAATAAGTGAAGTTGTGATCTTAATTCTCCACAATCTGATTTTTAATTAGTGGTAATTAGAATTAGTTTAGTTAAATATTTTAATTTATAACATTAAATTCATTTGTTTAAATAAGATTGAGTTGGTTACGGGTTAGTACTTGGTGATTTTTATTAAATAATTCTCTGTGGGAACGATACTCAACTTATCACTTTATTACTTGTTGACCACGTATACTTGCGTGTTGTGCGTAATTAGATTTTACCCAACAAGTTTTTGGCTCCGTTGCTGGGGAATTAGTTTAATACAATTTTACAAATATTAGCTTCAATCAAATTAGTCTTAATTTAAACATTTTTTTTTATTTTTAATTCTCTTCCTATATTTCTCTCTTTTCAGGTACCATGGATGACTTTGCGTATCAATGGCCATACACGAACATGACTCAACCAAAGGAAGCGGAGATTGACAGACTCGCGACACTCTCCGCAATGTCAGCACAAATTAAAGAACTTTCGAGGAAGTTGGACGTTATCGCAGCCCAACAGAGTCGAAAGATGGCAGTTACCTGTGGCTATTGTGCTGGCAATCACCCAAGTAATCAATGCACCATCAATCTTGGGCCGGTACAGTATGGTGGTAACTACCTCAATCAGTATGTATATGATAATTATCATCAAGTTTGGGGGTATCACCCGGATTCTTCATGGAGTTACAACTATCAAGACCAATACTCTACTCCAAATCCAACATACACACCGGAATTCTCATATCAACCTCCAATAAAAGAAGAAAAGTCAAAGTTGGAGGAATTGTTGTCCAAGTTCATAGCATCAAATGAGGAGAGGAGGATTGATCAAGAGATATCAATGCAAAATCTGCAGAACCATGTGGATCAAATCCTCAAAGCCTTGAACAACTGTCCTCAAAATAATCGGTGTTATGATGAGGATTCCGAGATTGATGAAGTGCTCGAGCCAAATCTACAACTGGATGAGACACGAGATGTTGAAAAAGAGGAGACAAGTGGGGATAATAAAAATAAAGTCGGTGAAGAACTAACTATGAGTACCAACGAGGATGAGCCGATGTTATTAGTGCCCCAAGTTCCTTCTCCGCCAAAGATCAAGGGTCCAGTTAGATTTGTAAAACCGTGCCTGCTTGGTAGTCATGTCGTCGGCAAGGCTCTTTATGACATGAGAGCTACTACAAATGTGAAGCCATGGTGGGATGAGGAGGAAAAGATAGAAGAAGAGCCAGTTGTTCTTGCCAAGCCTCAAAGCCCCAATCGAATCATAGGCTCAACGGACGGAAAAGCACCTAGTTATTCAACATTCTCAATTGGGCATATATTTAAACAAAGTATGCTAGGTGACTTTAACTCGATGGCTATCACAAATGGGAACCTACCAAAAGCTATATTATTTCCGATGGATGGAGGGTTCCTCAACTTTCGAAGAGGAATTGGATAACATTGACCAGAAAAAGTCAGGCTGAAAGACTATAAAACAAGCGCTTATTGGGAGGCAACCCAAGTTTAATTTTATTTTTAGTTTTTATTAAGTTTTATATTAGTAGTTTTGAATTTGCATTTATTTAGGATTTAATAAAATTGTCTATCATGGTTTTACAGGTTATTCAAGTCAAATTCAAGTGTGGTGCCCAATTTGTTCCATGTGCTTAGCCTATTCTCCAAACTTAGCGGGCAAGGAGGACGATTGCTATATTTTCAGGGAAGTCCGCTGCTTTAATTTTTTCTATTTCAGTCATTGAGGACAATGTCTAGTTTAAGTTTGGGGACATTTTAGTGTCGTATTGCCTGTAGTTAGTTATTTACATTGTAGTTCGTTATGTTTTCGGGTTATTTACATTTAGTTTTTGCATTCAGTTTTTTTTTGTTTAAAAAAAAAAATTTAAAAATCGCAAAAATAGTAGTTAGTTTACTATGTTTGTTGCAGTTAGTTTATATTTGTATGATTCCAACTGTTAGATAGTAAAAGTCTATTTTGGCCAATGATGAGACTTGAGTTAAGTAGATAAGTATAGTATTGAATATTCAGGCTTTGATGTGATTTCTTGTTATGAATTGAATCTTTTCCTGTTTAAAACTGGTATAATTAAGGTTAGCACGTTAATAACAGATATGTTGACTGATTAAGTTTAAATTGATACATAATGGATTTCTTAAGGATAATACTAATGTGAAGGAATGAAAGACATGAATAGGCGGAGATGGCTAAATTTTGATAAAAACTTAAGTTTGGGGGGAAAATTTGGGATATATAAGCTTCGTTAAAAAAAAAAGAAAAAAGAAAGAAATAATACTGTGGCTAGTTTTGTTTCGGGGCCTTTGTTACTTGAGTAAGTACGCCCGAAGGGGTATCTTAAAACCTAGCGCCCTAAGGTCTTATATGGTCTGGGAGTCGTTGGTCGAAAGCTCGCTAAGGGGTGACACTGTTAGCCTAATGGAATGAGACATTGCACAGTCATGGTTAAAAAAAAAGGAAAAAAGAAATAAAAAAAAGAAATATAATAAAACGGGAAAAGAGCAAAAAGCCCCCGTAAAGCACAGTAAAACATAAGTATCCCGGATTGGACTCTTGAACTTGGTGGATGTTTGACTTTAGTTGGATCTAGCTTGTTCGTGAATTTTGTGAATTTGCACTGTATGATACCTTCGAAGATATCTATTATGTCTTAAATTTGACTTTATATCAGTTAACATTGTTGTGGAGAACACACGCACTATATCAGTGATAACAGTCTAAGATTTGATGATTGATTGAGAAATTACTGATTTGTTTAAATATGATGTATTATCATGTTTACTTGATTTCTCTAAGGCCGGTTAAATAGACTTGTTTCTGTCATTACTGTTGGATTCGTAGGCATATAGATTAGTTTCATTACATTGCATTGCATAACATTTTTGTGTTTTTGCTTGAGGACAAGCAAATGTTTAAGTTTGGGGGTATTTGATGAGTGAGTTTTATACACATGAATTGGATATATTCAAGCTTAATTTATTGTTGTTCTCAAGTCTTTTAGGATGTTTTTATGTGTTTGTGTCTATTCATGCATGTTTTATATTGTTTTATAGGAATTGGGACAAAAGTTACTTGGATCGACGTTTGGGGTGGCTAGATTCGCGTTTTCAGCTTGCCATTTACACAGCAGTCACTTCAGAGCCAATATGACTATAGCTCTGGATATGATTTCGTAAAACATCAAGAATGAAAGTTATAGATCTACTTTTCCTCTTTCCGGAACATCTTGAATCATCTAAATCGGAGTTCGGACGAAGAAGTTATGGCTATTTTTCCAAAGGACGTCGGAGCAGAAAATGTTGGACAAAGGAGCAAGCGCCTAGGCGGTCCAGCCAAGGCCAAATCAAGCGCCTAGGCGCTAGGAAGCAGATTTTGAGCGCCGAACCCAGCGCTGGGGCGCTGGGGAAAGGCTTGGTGTGGGCCTGGACGCGTTTTGGACGAATTTTGATACCTTTTTGACTCCAAATTGGATTGGGTTTGTTCCTAAGATAAAAATTAGACTTATAACCTATAAATACATGATGTAAGGCATAAAATAAGGGAGATTACATAGATTAGACTAGATTAAACACTCCTTTAGATTAGAACATAACCCTAGTTCTAATTAGATTTGGAGATTGAAGCAACTTGGAGACCATTGAAGATTTAAAGTAGGAGCAAGGAGGGAGCGTCAAGTCTACTGACAATAGATTATTTCTTCTCATCTTCTTCTATCTTTATCTTTGAATGATTATTCAATTGTGGATTCTTAGTTTTAATTCAATAATAATGAACTAATTCTTTGTTTGAGATTACAATGGATCTTATTGTGTAGTTTATTTTAATATGCTTCGTTATCAATTAGTATTTTCTATTGTGAGGATTGTCTATTATGATTTGGAATTAATTGTTTAATTGATTGGCCATCAATTACCGTGATAATCTATATGAACTCGAGAGATGAAGTATAGATTTAGATCTAATCATGATAGCATGTGTTCAGGATTTTGTTAGTAGCTTAAACTTGATGAGTGTTAACGTAGAGATATGCTTGACGCCGCATGTAATCTTATAGAGAACTTGTTCTTCAACTTTCTTCAATTGTAATTCACATAGAGATATAGTGGGTTAGTTGGTTAAGGTGTTTAACGGATTTCTATCTTAATTATGGATTGACGTTAATACGGTATTAGTGCATCGAGAGGTGGTTAATACTACTTTCGTGTTCTTGATTAACAATTTGGGATAGAGAATAATTGATGAGAAGTGTGTTAACCTAAATGAAGCAATAAGTGAAGTTGTGATCTTAATTCTCCACAATCTGATTTTTAATTAGTGGTAATTAGAATTAGTTTAGTTAAATATTTTAATTTATAACATTAAATTCATTTGTTTAAATAAGATTGAGTTGGTTACGGCTTAGTACTTGGTGATTTTTATTAAATAATTCTCTGTGGGAACGATACTCAACTTATCACTTTATTACTTGTTGACCACGTATACTTGCGTGTTGTGCGTAATTAGATTTTACCCAACAGCTTCTACCCATTTGGAAATATAATCGACTACTAACAAGATGTACTGATTATTGAAAGATGATGGGAAAGGTCCCATAAAATTGATTCCCCATACGTCGAACAGTTCTACCTCCAAGATTGAATTGAGTGGCATTTCGTTGCGCTTGGAGATATTACCTACGCGTTGGCACCGATCGCATTTCAGCACATAGAGGTAATCATCTTTGATTAAAGAAGGCCAGAAAAATCCTGATTGTAGCACTTTTGCTGCTGTGCGATCGCCGGAATAATGACCTCTATAATCTGAGGAGTGGCAATGGCCTAATATGCTATCAATTTCTTCATGAGGCACACAACGTCTTATCATTTGATCTGCACAAGCCTTAAATAGAAACGGTTCGTCCCAATAGTATTGCTTCACATCGTGGAGGAACTTCTTTCATTATTATCAGGTCAAATCTGGTGGTAATACTTTGGCAACCACGTAATTCACAGAGTCAGCATAGCATGGAAATATTATGGTTACTCAGAACAGTTGTTCATCCAGAAACTTTTCATTAATCAAAATGTTATATTCCTTCTGTACCTCTGCATTTTCCAACTGAGAAAGATGATCTGCCACCTGATTTTTCGGTACCTTTTCTGTCCCGGATCTCTAGATCAAATTCTTGTAACAATAGTACCCACCGTATTAATCGCGGTTTGGCATCTTTCTTCTCAATCAAATATTTAATGGCAGGATGATCAGTGTAGATAATTACCTTGGTCCCAATGAGGTATGATCTGAATTTATCGAAGGCAAACACAACTGCAAGTAACTCCTTTTCGGTGGTTGTGTAGTTCAACTGAGCGTCCGTCAATGTCTTGCAAGAATAATAGATAGTGTGAAAAATATTATCGTGATGTTGACCCAACACTACTCTGACTGCGTAATCACTGGCGTCGCACATCAATTCAAATGGTAAAGACCAATCGGGCGCTACAATGATTGGAGCAGAGACCAATTTCTTCTTTAATACCTCAATTGCCTCGATACATGACTGATCCATCTTGAAAAGAACATCTTTCTCTAAGAGGGAACATAGGGGTTTTGAAATTTTTGAGAAATCTTTAATGAAGCGTCTGTAGAAACTCGCATGTCCCAAGAAGCTTCGAATGCCTTTTACAGATGATGGAGGAGGCAGTTTCTTAATTGTCTCAATCTTTGCTCTATCCACCTCTAATCCAGATGCAGAAACCTTATGCCTAAGAATAATCCCCTCTTGCACCATAAAGTAACATTTTTCTCAATTAGCACCAGGTTAGTCTCCACACATCGTTTCAACACTAAAATCAGATTTTGTAAACATAAGTCAAAACTATCACCAAACACAGAAAAGTCATCCATAAATACCTCCAAATTCTGTTCGACCATATCGGAGAATATCGCCATTATACATCGTTGAAAGTTACCGGCGCATTACATAAACCAAAAGACATACGCCGGAATGCAAACGTACCGTATGGACATGTGAACATGGTCTTTTCTTGATCTTCCGGAGCTATGGCAATTTGATTATACCCGAAATATCCATCCAGCAGACAGTAAAATTGATGTCCCGCTAACCTGTCCAACATCTGATCAATGAACGTCAAGGGAAAGTGATCCTTGCGTGTGGCTTTATTTAGCTTGCGATAATCCATACATACTCTCTAGCCTGTACTTGTTCTAGTCGGGCTGAGCTCATTAGCATCGTTCGTCACCACCGTCATACCCCCTTTCTTTGGTACACATTGTACATGATTTACCCACGAACTGTCTGAGATTAGGTAAATAATACCGGCATCCAACCATTTTATAATCTCCTTTTTCACCACATCTTTCATAATGGGGTTTAGCCTTCGTTGCATCTCAATGGTTGGTTTTGACCCCTCTTCCATTAAAATCTCGTGCATACAGAATGAAGGGCTAATACCTTGAATATCCACTATAGTCCACCCAATTGTTGTTTTGAACTCTCGCAGAACCCTTAGCAGTTTTTCCTTTTAGGTGTCGGTTAATTCTGTCGAAACAATCACTGGTAAGGTGTCATCTTTTCCCAAATAAGCATACTTCTGATGAGAGGGTAGTGGATTTAATTCTAACACCGGTGGCTCTTCTATCAAGGGTTTACACTTTTTACCTTCCGTTTCGGGCCTATCAAGGGTGTCGAATGGTTGATTGTTTTTTCGGTAAAACGATGATGTATCTAGACATTTGATCTGCTCAATGTCCTAATCAATACCATAGTCATCTATTCTGAACAACATGGATTCTATCGGGTCGTCTGAGTAATTTCCGCAAAACTTGTGATTAACTAACTCATCCATTAAATCCACCTGCAAACACTCACCTTTTTCCTTCGGATAAGACATTGACTTAAACACATTAAAATTGAACTGTTGATCTTCAACTTGCATCGTCAATTCTCCTTTCTGTATGTCGATCAATGTTCTCTACGTTGCTAAAAATGGTGGCCCGATAATGGTGGGAATTTCCTTATCTGCTTCACAATCCAAGATAACGAAATCTGCTGGGAAGATGAATTTATCCACCCTTACTAATACGTCTTCAGCGATACCTCGTGGATATGTAACTGATCGGTTTGCCAACAATAAACTGATATTTGTCAATTTTGGTGCCTTCAGTCCAAACTGATTGTAGACTGATAATGGCATCAAATTTATACTGGCCCCCAAATCACACAACGCTCTTCCTGAAAACTGGTTACCAATGTCGCACGGAATAGTAAAACTACCTAGATCTTTCAACTTCGGAGGCAACTTATTCTGGATAATTGCGCTTCATTCTTCGGTTAGCGCTACTATCTCAAAATCACCCAGTTTCCTTTTCTTTGACAACACATCCTTCATGAACTTAGCGTAGCTCGACATTTATTCTAAAGCTTCGGCAAATGGGATGTTGATATGCAATTTTTTAAAAATATCCAAAAATTTTGAAAACTGCTTATCTAACTTGGATTTCTGAAACCTCTGCGGATACGGTATGGGCGGCATTGTGATAGTTGGTTCCAGTGCATTCTGCTCTACGATTTCATCTTTATCTTTCTCGGTTTCCCCAACTTCTTCTACTTCAGCTGTTGTGTTGTCCCCCTTTTCCTTATCCTTAACGGTTTTGTGCAAGTCCTTCCCACTGCGTAAAGTTACAGCCTTGCAATGCTCGTTTCTACCCGGATTTATTTCTGTATCACTCGGGAGTGTTCCTAGTGGATGGTTATTCAATGCATGTGCTATTTTCCCCATTTGATTTTCCAGATTCTTTAACGATGCCCCTTGGCTTTGCAAATTCAACTCTACTTGATTCATTTTCTTGTCTTGTTCCTCGTTCCTTTTGTCAAATGCTCTAATGAAATTTTCCAAGGCTTCTTCCCAACTTGATTTCCTCTCTAGTTGTTGTTGAGTCTGATTTTGAAATCTGGAGGTGTTTTGTTGTCTAGGTGCTTGAGCTGCAGCTTGATTGTTGCTCCATGAAAGCCCCAGATTATTTCTCCAACCTAGATTATATGCATTTTAAGTCAGATACGGTTGAGTTGAGCGATTATAGCTTCTTACTAACTGTGCGGATTTAGAATTTATGGCACATTGATCCGTAGCATGACTCCCAGCATACAATTCACAAGCAATTTCTACCTGTTGTACGGCTTGTGGATGCCATATTTCCATTTGCTTAGCCATTGCGGCCACTTGTGCTGTTAATGCTGTCATCGCATCCACTTCATACTTTATCGATGCTTTCGGATGATGGGACCAAGTCATGGGCCACTGATAGTTGTTTGTGGCCATTGTCTCTAACAACTGATATGCCTCATCAAAACTCTTAGACATGATCGCTCCCCCTGCTGCTAGCATCAATACTAGACCTCGTGGATGCATGCAAACCATCACAAAATATCCCTAATTGCATCCACTGCAGAATTCCATGACGAGGGCACTTACGGAGCATATCCTTTAACCTTTCCCACATCTCATATAACGATTCTGAATCAAATTGTGCGAAAGTGTGAATATCGTTCCGTTGTTTTTTCGACTTCGTTGGTGGGAAGAACTTAGCTAAAATTTTTGAGCTAAGTCATCCCAAGTGGTGATTGAACCAGGAGGCAAAGAGTGTAACCAACTTCGCGCTTTATCTTTCAAGGTAAACAGGAACATTCTCAACCTTGTAGCATCTTCTGATACATTGTTGAATTTGAAGGTGTCGCAAACTTCCAAGAAACTTAGGATATGCTCATTAGGATCATCTATCGAATTACCCCCAAACTGACATGTATTATGTAGCATCTGAATTGTTCTCGGTTTTATCTCGAAACTGTTCGCATTGATTTCCTGGTCTCTTAATAATTGACTGTAAATCCGTGACATTCGGCATGGCTTAATCCCTAAGTGATTTCTGTTCATTCCCTGCCCTGTTCACAGGTATTTCCTGGTCTTCCAGTTCTTCTTCCAGATGAATAACCTCACTATTCAAACGCAATTTTCGGAACTTCTTTTCGATGTGGTCTGTATACGGAAAAAGTTCCTTTTTAGCTTTCGATCTAGCATGCATACACTCACAAGAATTCCTGCCAATTTAGAAGAAAAATAAGTAACGTTTAAATTAAGATCGAATTGATTATAACTAATATGAAATTAATATTAATAAAAATTCCCCGGCAGCGGCGCCAAAAACTTTTTGGTCGATTTCGCAATCAATGAATACGTGCAAGTATATACGGTCAACAAGTAATAAAGTGATAAAATAAAGTGTCGATCCCACAAAGAATTTTAATTAATAAATTACAACTACTAGTACTATATCAACCCAATTTTATTTAAACACTGATAAATTATGATTTTCTAAAATATTGAAACTAAATTAAACAATTAAAGATATTACTCTAAAATAGCCAAATAAATAAACTAAGTTTTGAATGAATGATTTCCGATAAATGAGGATTAAGACTTCAATATCCCCAATTATGCACTATAATTCAATTATCCAATTATTCCAATTATTATGTCAACTGAATTACTAACAGGAATTCTCAAATGTCAAAAGTCCTTTTCCAAGTAATCAATTGACTTCTATTTAATCCAGATTAATCTTGCTATATTCCTATACAAAACAAGTGAATTAAACTCCTTCAATTCCAATTCCTTATGTGTTACATGCGATGAACATATATTTTCATTCAATTCACAAACCTAATTATTCACTATGCAAATAAATAAGTCACACGTTATCAAACCCAGTTCTACCCTAGAATTCCTCTTTCAATTTCTTTTAGAGTAACAAGGTAATTATTGGCCAAATAATTAATCAATAGATGCAAGGCATGATAAATAATTCACTTCAACATAAATAATTGGAATAAGCTGAATAACTAATTTATAGCCATAAAAGGTTCAATTGAAATCTTAATTAAAGAATTAGTTCATAACGGAAATAAAAACCAATAATCGTTTGCAAATCATCCTTAAAGAATTACAAATTGAAAATAAGGAGAAGAAGAAAACACTCTTGAGCCAATCCTTAGTCTTCAAAATAATCCTTTGTGTAGCCCTTCAATAATGAATGATAAGATCCCTAATTTCAGCACTTAATCTTTTTTTATAGCTTCGCACAATCCCAATCCAATTAGGCTTCAAATAACCTCCAATTGAGTGGTCAAACGACAAGTCAACGCGTCCATGGTCAACGGTCTTCGACGACCAGCGCCCCGGCGCTATCTGTAGTGTATTTCTCAGCGCCCCGGCGCTGCAGGTTGAGATATTACCGTAATTCCATTAAAAGCTTGAAATTCCCATAAATGCTCACTAGAGCTCCCAAATATGCAAAATGATACATAAACACAATAAAAATGCCACTAAAGGACTCGAGAATACACAAATTTAAGCTCAAGTATATCCGATTTATGGGTATATTACCCAATCATCATAAGACCCCAACTTTTATGAATACAGATTAATTTTTCTCGAATTATATTTTTGAATATTATGGTGTGGATTTGATATAATGTTATAGTTGTGGTTATTATTTACAAATTTTGCAAAGTAAGCAAGTGATTATATAATATTCGATTGGTCAGGAAATATTCGTTTTAACAGGGAATATTCGTACGATGACACAATCATTGGTGGATCCCACAACGAAATTATTGTAGTAGTTAGAAAATGACAGAATTATTTTTTTATAAAAATAACGGCGAAAGTTTTACCGTTAAACTGTTGAACTACCGATGGTAAAAGTAAAGTAATACGCGTGGTTGCATAGTAGTACACGGTATTGATTATTGATATTTACGTGAGAAGTCACTCAGTTATACTCAATTATTACTATAGTAATTGGTGCATAATATCTCTCATATTATTGATTCAATTATTGTCACAGTATCATCTGCATAATATTTATTATTACTAAATCAATAATTGAGACGACAAAGTTATTCATATTATTATTTACAATATTGACAATGTCTATAAAGTTTTGTCGAGTAGAGGGTTGGTCACCTAATTGAGCGCCAATAGGGAGAAATCCTTACCGAAAAGCCCCCACTTTCATGGGAATGATCTGGTTGTTAAATATTGTGAGTTATAATATTAATGATGAATAAGTTCGTGTTTATTAAAGATGAAATTGATATTTTCACTATGTTGGGATTATTATTGTTAGTGGAAATCGACATCTAGTTTGATAATAATGGATGTCTTGAGGTTATATTAAACAATCGGGTAATTAATCAGATAAATGAGCAATTAATTGCTATTAACTCAAATGGTTATAACTATTTGTTCACATGTGTGTACTATTTATTCATATGCATGTACTTAGGGGAGGTGGTGCAAGATTGATAATACTTGCATGACTAAATTAAAAATGGAGGTATAGATGAAGATACTATACTGTAATTTTTTCCCCACATAATTGTACTATTGATTCACATGATTGGACTATTGATTCAGAAGATGTACTATTAGGGGAGGTGGTGCAAGTTTGATAATGCTTGCAGGACTAAATTAAAAATAAAGAAAAGATGAAGGTATTATATTGTAATATTTCGAGCCCCAAAACGTGCAATTATTGAAACTATATTTTCCTATAAATAGAAGCTCATTCTTCTTTCATTCTCACCAATTCACTAAGACTCACAAGAGCAATTATAAGAGAAAGAAGAAGAGAAGTCTGCTACCTCACTATTCCAGTATCTAGTCTTCTTCAGAGGTAAGAAATATTATTTTGTTCAGTATTCATAGGAATAATATTTTCTTCCATACTCTGTAGTTTATGAGTAATATTATTTCGTCTCGTATTCCTAATTATACCCTCATTTTGTTAAAGTATTGCTTCTATACTTCGTGAAATTAGTAGAATATCTTTAAAATTTGCGCTTCATCTAGTATCGTTTCACAAGAATATTTTCTACATATTCTTGTTAAATTTTAAGCTTTTCATGCCAGAGTACTGTCCATGTGTAGTATTAATTTTTATGATACTATTCATAAAGTACTATTCACGGGGTACTATTCACAAAATACTATTCACGGAGTACTATTCATAAAGTACTATTCACAGGTACTACTCACAAAGAACTATTCATAAGTACTATTCACAAAGTACTATTCACGGGGTACTATTCACGGGGTACTATCCACTCGGGTGCTATTCACCCGGGAAATTGTTCATGACAAAAATTGATTTATTTGTTGTCCAAATCATTTTTGATACAATATTATTCTTGAATTTTACTCCACAAAGCAATATCATGTTGATAATTTGGACATTATTGAATTCTGGATAAATTAAGTTATAAATCTTTAAAAATTTATCCTTTGCTTTCTTTTAATTGAATTCTTATATCATTGTCATCATTCTCATGCTTATATTGTGATAAAAGTCATCTGTGGCTTACGTGCATAGATGTACTATTGATTGGTATGATTATGATCAGGGATTATTCGGTATAATCATGACCGTAATGTTACAAATGATGTGGTAAAAATCCTCATTGGCCTGTAATGCATTGATGGACAGTTGTTGGTATGGTTATGATCAAGGATTATTCGGTATAATAATGACCATTGATGATTACATGAATATCCTTGGCCCATAGTGCAGGGATGATTCGGATGATGTGGTTTATTTATTAAGCTGAGTCTCAGCTATAAAATTGATGATAAACTTTTAAATCAGAGAAGATAGTAGATATCATGCTCTACTTAACTTTTCTAATGGATTGCTTGTTCCGCTGCACTTAAACTTGATGTTTATTATATTTTATCAGTTTAACACTGTTGAAGGCTAACAATAATTTATTCTGCATTATCTTAGTCATAATATTTCTTACTGGGCCAATCCCACTATTTGCAATAGTAGTCATCACTATTCAGTGAAATAGTGTGATAATAATTGTAATGAGGACTTTATTTGAGTTTGGATACTATCTACGAGACATTATCCGTGTTGAAACTCTCAGCTACGTTTTGTCGTACTGTATAAAAGAAGTTCGTATTTAAATTCTATACCATGTATTTGGTGACTCAAGATGGGTGATGTATACCTATTTTGAGGGCGTCTTAGTTGGTATCAAAGCTTAGGGATATGATTTCTGGCTGAGATGTGAGACAAGAACTAGGAGGGGAGAGACAGGGAATTCCTTCGCTAGTATGACCTACCTAAGTTTATTTGGTATTTATTTGGTCGGTCAGAGTATAAAGATAATATGTGACATGGCAATTAACCCTTGTTTTGTGGCAGTATTTGAAAATGGCATCCGAAAATGTTGAGATAAGCAATGAAGCACATGAGACCGTTGAGTCACCAACGATCAATACCCAAGATAATGTGCATCAGGATGGTAATAATCCTCAGGAAAACAAAAACGCTGACCAAATGATGAACGATGGGATGTTCAGAGGCTTTATGCAATTCATGCAACATCAGGCGAGAACAACTCCTGTTTAAAATGCAGGTGGAAACACTGGCAACTCTCAGACGGACATCGTTAAAAAGTTTAAGGAGCTGGGACCACCGGAGTTTATTGGAGAGCCAAAACCACTTAAGACAGAGACGTGGATAAAGCAGATCATAAAGATATTTGATGTCTTGGGATTCTCCAAGGAGCAAAAGGTTCCCTTTGCCACCATTATATTACGAGGAGAGGCAGATTACTGGTGGTGTTGCCTAATTTATAATAGCACTTTACCACGCAAGTATACGCGTTCAATTATAATATTCAGCAAGCAAGGATATCGTTCCCATGAGGAAATAGACTAATATTTATCAATTACTAATTCTAATGCAATTAATCCTATTTTAAACTACGAAATTTTGTTTGTTATTTGAAATTTAAACTTAACAAAACTAATGATTAAAAATCAAAATTTCACAAGAATAACTGCAGATTTAACAGGTTAAGATTACAACTTCCCTTGGTATTTCATTTAAATAAATTCACTTCCCATTTAAAGCAATTAATTAATATGAATCATTATCCAAGAATGATTTATAAAACTCACACACTTTTTCCAAAACACGTGAACAAATCCTCCTAACTCTGATCCTTAAGACACAAAATTACAAGGAACACCCTACTCAATTAATTCACTATATTCCTATGTGAGTCAAGTTAATTAGGGTTTACACATAAATTCTTTCAAAGGATACAAAAGACACATAGGTATATTCCTATCCTACATGCTAATCATATTAACCCTATTCAGATTATATGAACAGATGTTATCATATCCAGATCTCAATCTATACTCCATCTTCCAATTTTATATAGATTATCACAATAATTGTTGGCCAAACAATTAATCAATAAGCAAAAGATATAATAAACAATTCAATAAAAACTAACTTTCATTTAATGGGAAGGTTCAATTTAAACTACATACCAAGTTCCGTTGCAATCTTAATGAGAATTTAGTTCATGCTAATAGTAAAGAAAAACATCATCCAGATTAATAATCCAAACATCCCAGATAATTACAAAAGATAAAACTAGAGAAGAGAAGAAGAAACTCTGAATTTGCTCTAATACTCTTTCTTTGATCTTCAGCCCTTGCAATTCTTCTTTGTGTTTTCCTTCATTGTTCTCTTTGTAAATCCCTTGAAAATTTCAGTGATACGTCTTTTCTAAAGTCTCCTCCTATTTGTATTAGTCTCCCACCTCATTCATATTCCTTTTTGGCTTCAAAAACCCACTTGGCAGTAGAAAATCCTCCTTTTTACCGCACATGAGCGCCTAGGCGCTCAACACAAGCCATTTCCAAGCGCCTAGGCGCTTGACCAGGACCACATAATTACAAAATGCCACTCATCTCTAATTTTAATTATTTTTTGACCTTTTTCTTCTTCGAAATGACCAATTTGTCCCTCCAGCTCCAACCTACAAGAAATAAACACAAAACAGATAAAAAGATACTAAAAATCAATTAAAGATAACAATAATTAAGTTTAATAATATTGGATTCATAGGTATAAAACCTACTCATCAAATACCCCCAAACTTAACCAATTGCTTGTCCCCAAGCAATAAAACCCAATGCAATAACTAAATATGCAATACAGCTATCTACGTGCCTAAAATTTCAGCAGTCAAATAGAACAAAATCTATTTATCAAGCCTCAGAGAAATCAGATTAAACATGCTAGTACATCATATCAAGACAGATCAATAATTTCCTAGTCAATCATCAAATCTTACCCTGTTATTACTGATATAGTGCGTGTGTGTTGAACAACAATGCTAACTAATATAATGCTAAATACAAAACATAATAGATCTCCTTAAAGGCGTCATATAGTGTCAACTCACAAAATTCACGAACAAGCTAGATCCAACTAAAGTCAAACATCCACCAAATTCAAGAGTCCAATCCGGGATACTTATGCTTTACTTATCATTATGGGGGCTTTTTGCTCTTTTCCCGTTTTATTGTTTATCTCTTTTTTTAACCATGACTGGCAATGTCTCATTCCATTAGGCTAACAGTGCTACCTATTAGCGAGCTTTCGACCAATGACTCCCAGATCATATAAGACCTTAGGGCGCTAGGTGTAAAGACATTCCCTCGGGCGTACTTGCTCAAGTAACAAAGGCCCCGAAACAAGACTAGCCACGATATCTTTTTCATCAATTTTTTTGAAGCTTATATATCCCAAATTTTTCCCCCAAACTTAAGTTTTTGTCTAAATTCAGTCATCTCCGCCTATTCATGTCTTTCATTCATTCAAACTAGTATTATCCTCAAGAATTCCATTATGTGTCAATTTAGACTCAATCAGTCAACATAGTTATTTTTACTGTGCTATCCTTATTATATCATTTTCAAACAGGTAAAGATTCAAATCATGACAAGAAATCACATCAAAGTCTTAACAGACAATATTATACTTGTCTACTCAATTCCAGTATCATCATTGGCCAAAACAGACTTAAACTATCTAACAGATGGAAACATGCAAATACTTGATTTTTTTTGATTTTTTTTTGATTTTTTTAAGAAATTAGAATTAAAACTACATGAAAAACTACTAAATGAATACAACAAGAATGCAACTGGAACTGGATGAATGCACCCCCAAACTTCACCTATGCAATATCCTCATTGTATATAACAAACAAAACCTAAGAAATTAGGCACTGAGGACTTCCCTGAAAGATAGTCGCCTTATTCCTGGTCAGTATCCTCATCTTCTTCTTCATCAACCTCATCTTCAGGGGGTAGATCAGCCGGGGGGTACGCAGACAATGGGGGAAAATGGTAGGGAGCGGCAGCTGGATTTATGGGGTCAAACATCTCTAGGAATGATGCACTACAGTTTTGATACATCTCTGTTTGTCGCTGAGCTAGGCTATCCTGATTTCTTTCAACCCGGTCAAAACCATGTTGAACTCTAGTAGCCACCATGTCAGTCCTTCTAGTTTGATTTCTTAATTCTCGGCGAATATCTTCAAAAAAATTTGGTGGTGGCCCAAAACTTCCAGCAGCAAGAGGATTGTCGTGTGATTGTTGATTAGGCTCGGCTGCAGACTCGGGAGGCACAATAATGAACCCTAACCCTCTCAGGTGTGGTGTACCCCCACCCCATACCTTGTACTTCTTAATAAGTGAGTGGTCAATCGCAGCTAAGGGAGGTTTTCTAGCTTCTTCGGCATCCCATTTGACTCCAGCTTGTTGACATAGTCCAGTGATCAAAGATGGGTGAGGTAATCCACCTGAGGTCCCTCCTCGAATTGCTTTGTCAATTGAATTATGTATAACATGACCCACATCTATAGTTTTTCCTTGTGCAATACAGAAAAGCAACGCTTCTCGTTGATTTATAACATCACTCATATGCCTACACGGCATCAACTTGGCACAAATAAAGGCATGCCATGCTTTCCCGTAACTCCTTAGTGCGGATGCAGGGAACAAAACAGCTTCTTATTGATCAGTTAATTTCTATGATGTTCCAGGTACACACAAAGCTTGAATGATCTCACTGTAGTCTAGCTCGTGCTCTAAATATTGCATGTAGCCAGTATTGGGTATTATGTTCAAGCCGTAGTAAGCATTTATTGTCCTAAAACTAACCTCCACTGATTTTTCGTGAACCCAAATTATGTTACCAACAATATCTTTTGCATTGGCATAGAATTCCTTAATAATTTTAATGACAGATGAATCCGGTTGGATGTAAAGTTCACCCATCTTCTACTTCCAATCATTTGTAGTAACTCCCCATCTTCTGCCTCTGGCAATAATCCACGCTCAGGAATTAGCGATTTACTAGAAAGCACATTGTAATATCTTTCGGACGCACTAGCACTTATAAATCTCTTTTTGTCATACTTAGTCAAAGTGCCCGAAGTCTCGCCTCTTTGACTTTTAGTAGCCATGAGTCTTGTGTGTGAATTGCTTGCCCAATAGACGATGTTCAGAGGCTTAGTATGGGCCAATCCTCTTTGTGACACTATATCAAACACTTGGTGTGCACAAATTTTGAACACTATTGGTAGGCACTCCCCCAAACTTAATTTTCACCAAATTTTTTAGTAACTAAACACACTAGTCGTCCAATGCAATACAAGTTGGTTATAGCCATATATGATATTCCAATCAAAGTTGTAGGAGCAATATTTTTGAGGTTTGACCACTTACATCAGATAGATGGATTTGAGATGACAATTGGTACCCGAATTGGTGATAAAGGTTGCCCCGAATTGGTGATGAAGGTTTCCTAGATGGAGTCTAATTGGTAGGAGATTGAGTGTTTTGTTATGCTTATACAAGAAGAGGTTTGATTATCATGGGCTAGATTAGAGGAGATTCATTTGAGTGATTTTGTGTGGGAGGAGGAGAGCAAGAGAATGTTTGAATTAGGTTTGGACAAGGTGTGCCAGATTAGGGCTTATATTTTTTTTAAAGTTACAGCATGAGCTCCTAGGCGCTTGACATTACATAGGTTTGACCGCCTAGGTGGTTGGCTGCAGAATCTGTTGGGAATGTAGAGCGCCTAGGCGCTTGCTTTGGCCAAGGTATGGGCGCCTAGGCGCTTGGTGCTCGTCTGGGCTACTGCAGGTGGGTGCCTAGGCGCTTGGCTTGTGCCTAGCTTGGGGGCTTGGGCGCCTAGGAGCTTGGGCATGCCTTGGGCCTCTTGGTTTACTGTTTGCTTCTTTGTGCTCCCAACCTGCATACCACAACTTAAATTAAGACTTATTCTAAAACCATAACTAAGATAAACTACATTCTAAAATAAAAGAAAACTAACCAACATTAAAGATTCGCCTAATAAATAAATAAATATCCTACACCACTTAGCAATTCAATAACACTAAAAATGAGGGAAATGATTAGAAATATAAGAATTTGACAAAAGGATATTCTTCTATTGAGCTCATAAGTGCTTGGCTTCTAGGGAGTGAGACCCCAGACTAGGTAGTCGTAGTGGCCATTAGTTGAACCCGCATAATATGTAATCTTGTTTTCTACCCTGAAATCAATTAAATATCGTGTTAGAGAACATAAGGGGTGTAACAAAACCTAAACTATAAAAGTTTAACCACTAAATAAACTAACAGTAAAGCAAATTAAACAAAATAAAAGTAAAAATAGAAAATAACAATAAAAATTCCTGGGTTGCCTCCTAGTTAGCGCTTGGTTTATAGTCTTCAGCCTGACTTTCTTCTCTTTTCTAATCAACAAGGTTGACCGATGTCTTTTCACGATCAACACAACCCCCATAGTAGTGCTTCAATCTCTGACCATTGACTTTGAAATTACGTTTAGCATCCGGGTCTTCCACCTCCACTGCTCCGTGAGGATAAACTTTTGTAATAATAAATGGCCCTGACCAACGGGATTTCAACTTTCCTGGAAACAATTTAAGCCTTGAATTGTATAATAGCACTGTTTGCCCTTCTTCAAACTTTCTTTTCAGAATTTTCTCATCATGCCACCTCTTAACCTTTTCTTTATATAACTTCGCGTTTTCGTATGATTGGAGTCTGAATTCATCCATTTGGTTCAATTATAAGAGGAGCTTCTCTCCCGCAGCAGAAATATCAAAGTTTAACTTCCGAATTGCCCAATAAGCACTGTGTTCTAGTTCAACTGGAAGATGGCATGCCTTCCCATATACTAACCTGTACAGAGACATCCCTATCGGAGTTTTGTAAGCTATACGATATGCCCATAAAGCATCATCCAACTTACTAGCCCAGTCTTTCCGACTAGGGTTCACTACCTTCTCGAGGATTCATTTCACTTCTCGGTTAGAGACCTTGGCTTGACCACTTGTTTATGGATGATAAGCAGTAGCTATCTTATGAGTGACTCCGTACTTAGCGAGAATAGCTGAGAACTGCTTATTACAGAAGTGCGTGCCTTCATCACTAATGATTGCACGAGGAGTGTCGAATCTAGAGAAAATATTCTTCCGAATGAACTTAACCACAACCTTAGCATCATTGGTGGGCGATGCTATAGCTTCTACTCACTTTGAAACGTAGTCCACCGCTAAAATTATATAGGAGTTGCTAAAAGATGATGAAAATGGTCCCATAAAGTCGATGCCCCAAACATCAAACAATTCGACTTCTAAGATCATGTTTAGTGGCATCTCTTGTCGCTTTGATATATTACCCACTCTTTGGCATCTGTCACATTTTAATGAAAACACACGGGCATCCTTAAAGAGTGTTGGCCAGAAGAATCCACATTGAAGCACCTTGGCTGCCGTTCTTTCTCCCGAAAAATGTCCACCATAGTCAGATGCATGACATTGGTAGAGAATATTCTCCATTTCAACTTCCGGAACACACCTTCTTATTACTTGATCTCCATACTGTTTAAATAAAAATGGCTCATCCCATAAATACTGTTTCACATCATGGAGAAATTTCTTCTTTTGTTGACTTGTCAAATATGGCGGAAACACCTTACTCACAATGAAATTTACACAATCTGCATACCATGGAGTATCCATCCTTACAGCAAACAGTTGTTCATCCGGGAAAAATTCATTGGTCACTGTTGTGTCATCTTTTTGTAGTTCTACATTCTCTAATCGTGATAAATGATCAGCAACCTGATTGTCTGTTCCTTTTCGGTCTCGGATCTCCAAGTCAAACTCTTGTAGCAATAATACACATCTAATTAATCTCGGCTTCGCATCCTTCTTTGCTATTAAGTACTTAATTGCCGAATGATCTGTAAACACGATCACTTTTGTCCCAATCAAATATGATCGGAATTTATCAAATGCATAAACAACTGCTAATAGCTCCTTCTCGGTAGTGGTATAATTCAGTTGGGCATCCGTTAATGTCTTACTAGCATAGTATATAGCATGAAAAATTTTATGCTTTCGTTATCCAAGAACTGCGCCAATCGCAAAGTCGCTGGCATCATACATTAATTCGAATGGGATACTCCAATCTGGCGCTATGATTATAGGTGCGGTAACAAGTTTATTCCTCAACACATCAAAAGCTTCCACGCATGCTTGATCAAAGTTGAATGGGACATCCTTCTCCAAAAGATTGCAAAGTGGTTTCGTGATTTTGGAGAAGTCTTTTATAAATCGTCTATAGAAACCAGAGTGTCCCAAAAAACTTCGAATACCCTTTAGTGAAATAGGTGGTGGCAGGCTCTCGATGATTTTGATCTTAGCTCTATCAACTTCAATTCCTTTTGATGACACTCGATGACCCAAGATTATCCCCTCTTGCACCATAAAATGACATTTCTCCCAGTTTAAAACCAAATTCGTTTCCATACACCGTTTGAGCACGGGAGTGAGATTTTCCAAACAATAATCAAATGAATCCCTAAAAACTGAAAAATCATCCATAAGTACCTCGAGATTTTCTTCGACCATATCAGAGAAAATAGCCATCATACACCGTTGAAATGTCGCCGACGCATTACATAATCCAAAAGACATTCTGCGAAAAGCAAAGGTACCATATGGGCATGTGAATGTCGTCTTCTCCTGATCCTCGGGTGCGATGGCAATCTGGTTATAACGTGAGTATCCATCCAAAAGACAATAATACTCATGCCCTGCAAGCCTATCTAACATATGATCTATGAATGGTAGAGGAAAATGGTCCTTACGAGTGGCATTGTTGAACTTTCTATAATCCAAACACACCCGCCAACCCGTAACTGTTCGAGTCGGGATCAATTCATTATGCTCATTTGTGACTACTGTCATTCCCCCTTTCTTTGGCACACAATGAACTAGACTTACCCATGAGCTATCTGAGATAGGGTAGATAATTCCCGTATCCAACCATTTAATGATTTCTATTTCTACAACTTCCTTCATGATGGGATTGAGTCTTCGTTGCTGTTCAATAATCGGTTTCGCTTCATCTACCAATAGAATCTTATGCATGCAAGAGTCCACCCAAGAGCAGTCTTGAATTTCTGAAGTACCCTTAGTAGCTTTTCTTCTTGAACCTTATCAAGTGATGCAGAAATAATAACTGGAAAGGTAGAAGAAGAACCAAGGTAGGCATACCGTAGATGGTTAGGCAATGGCTTAAGTTCCAAGGTGGGCGATTCTTTTAAAGATGATTTCACCTTTTCATCCGGCTTTCCCCAAAAATCCAGAGGTTCAAATTTTTGCAAACATCGTGTGAACTTCGATGCTGAATCTAACATTTGAACCCATTCTAGCACAATTGAATCATCAAATAAATTTTCACTAACCATTGCAGTTTCAAGAGGGTCTTCATTCACAGATTCACTAAATACCTCTCTAGTTGCTTTTTCAATTAGATCAACTCTAAAGCACTCTTCCTCTCCCTTCGTGAATTTCATAGCCTTGAAAACATTAAAAGTTACTTCTTCATCTTGGACTCTCATCGTTAACTCTCCCTTTTGTACATCAATTAATGTCCTTCCAGTGGCTAAAAATGGTCTTCCAAGGATAATGGGTATGTCTTTATCCTCTTCGTAGTCCAACACAATGAAGTCGGCTGGAAATATGAATTTTTCCACCTTCACTAATATGTCTTCCACAATGCCCCTAGGGTATGTCACTAATCTATCTGCGAGCTGTAAAGAGATATTTGTTGGCTTTGGTGCTGGTAATCCCATCTGAGTGTAGATCGAAAGTGGCATCAAGTTAATACTCGCACCCAAATCACACAAACATCTGTTAAAGAACTGGGGCCCAATCGTGCACGGTATGGTGAAGCTATCCGGATCCTTCAACTTCGGTGGTAATTTTCTTTGCAGAATTGCGCTATATTCTTCTGTCAATGCTACAGTCTCGAACTCCCCTAGCTTCCTCTTTCTTTCTAAAATATCTTTCATGAATTTTGCATAGCTAGGCATTTGTTCTAAGGCATCTGCGAATGGAATGTTGATTTACAGCTTTTTGAACACTTCTAAAAATTTTGAAAATTGTCTATCTAATTTCTGTTTTTGAAATCTTTGAAGAAATGGCACAGGTGGTACGACTGTTGTTTGCTTATATTCTTGTTGTTTTTTCACAACATTTTCCCCAGATTTACTTTCTGAATTTCCACTCTCTTTTTCACCATCCTCGGCAGAAATTATTTTCTTTTGTCCGTCTAAATCTGTAGTCAACTCCTTCCCACTTCTGAGTGTAACTGCCTTACAATGTTCATTTCCATCATTCCTTAGATTTTTCTCCGTATCACTAGGTAAAGAACCTGGAGTTCTAGTATTCAAAGCACTAGTTATCTGCCCAATTTGTTTCTCAAGATTCTTTATTGCAGCTGATTGGTTTTTCGTTGTGGCTGCAAACTGAGTTGCCAATCTTGCCAACAATTCTTCCATTTGTGATAGCTTATCAGGTTGTTGAGATTGTTGATGTGGCTGAAATCCAGGTGGATATGATTGCCTTAGAGCTTGGGCTTGAGCATGTGACTGATATTACTCCAAGAAAAATTTGAGTTGTTTCTCACTCCTGGATTGTAACTGTTTAGATAACTTCCCTGCTGCCTGTTATAACTGGAAACAAACTGGACTGACTCAGGATTTATTGCACATTGATCACTTGAGTGGCTACCCGCACCTATTTCACAAATAGTTTCCATTTTCAGAACTGGTTGTACCCAAAGTGCATCTATCTTCTTTGTAAGAGCAGAAATCTGAGCTGTCACTTGAGCTGATAATGTTGTCATCGCATCCACTTCATAAACCCCTACTGTCCTTGGCTGAGTCGTTCTTGCTGTTGGGCACTGATAATTATTAGCTTCCATGGTTTCAAGCAACTGATACCCCTCATCACAATTCTTAGCCATAATAGCTCCTCCCGCTGCAGCATCTATACTCGATCTCACTGTGCTGAATAAACCGTTATAAAAAGTTTGCACCTGAAGCCATTTAGGAATCCCATGGTGTGGACATTTTCGCAATGAGTCTTTAAATCTCTCCCATGCTTCATATAATTATTCTGAATCATGTTGAACGAAAGAGAAGATATCGTTCCGCAACTTTGCTGTTTTTGCAGGCGGGAAAAACTTTGCAAGAAATTTCTTGGCTAGGTCGTTCCATGTAGTAATCGAGCCTGGTGGTAGTGAATGGAGCCAACTCTTAGCCTTATCTCTGAGAGTAAATGGAAACAGCCTTAGCCTTATTGCATCCTCTGACACATTATTGTACTTAAAAGTATCGTAGATTTCTATAAAGCTGACTATGTGATCGTTCGGATCATCATTTTGTAACCCTCCAAACTAACATGAATTTTGAATCATCTGTATTGTCCCCGATTTTATCTCAAAACTTGTAACAGTAATGGCAGGCCTCATAATATTCGACTGAATTTCAGTAACCCGCGGCGTAGCATAATCCCGCAGTGCTTTTTGCTCTTCTTCAGCCAGAGTATTTTTCTTATCAAGTGCCTCTTTGGTTTCTTTAACCCACTTACACAACCGCTGAAACCTTTTGTCGATGTCATCCTCGTAAGGCAATAAATCTAGCTTCTTTGATCGCGTTTGCATACACTAGTCAAGAACACCTGAATATAATAGAAAAGAAAAAGTTTAAATTAAGATTAACGCTATAAAAATCAATAATGACAAAATATTAAACTAATTTCCCCGACAACGGTGCCAAAAACTTGTTGCCTAATTTTTAATAGCACTTTACCATGCAAGTATACGCGTTCAATTGTAATATTCAGCAAGCAATGATATCGTTCCCACGAGGAAATAGACTAATATTTATCAATTACTAATTCTAATGCAATTAATCCTATTTTAAACTACGAAATTTTGTTTGTGATTTGAAATTTAAACTTAACAAAACTAATGATTAAAAATCAAAATTTCACAAGAATAACTGCAGCTTTAACAGGTTAAGATTACAACTTCCCTTGGTATTTCATTTAAATCAATTCACTTCCCATTTAAAGCAATTAATTAATATGAATCATTATCCAAGAATGATTTATAAAATTCACACACTTTTTTCAAAACACGTGAACAAATCCTCCTAACTCTGATCCTTAAGACACAAAATTACAAGGAACACACTACTCAATTAATTCACTATATTCCTATGTGAGTCAAGTTAATTAGGGTTTACGCATAAATTCTTTCAAAGGATACAAAAGACACATAGGTATATTCCTATCCTACATGCTAATCATATTAACCCTATTCAGATTATATGAACAGATGTTATCATATCCAGATCTCAATCTATACTCCATCTTCCAATTTTATATAGATTATCACAATAATTGTTGGCCAAACAATTAATCAATAAGCAAAAGATATAATAAACAATTCAATAAAAACCAACTTTCATTCAATGGGAAGGTTCAATTTAAACTACATACCAAGTTCCGTTGCAATCTTAATGAAAATTTAGTTCATGCTAATAATAAAGAAAAACATCATCCAGATTAATAATCAAAACATCCCAGATAATTACAAAGATAAAACTAGAGAAGAGAAGAATAAACTCTGAATTTGCTCCAATACTCTCTCTTTGATCTTCAGCCCTTGCAATTCTTCTTCGTGTTTTCCTTCCTTGTTCTCTCTGCAAATCCCTTGAAAAAATCAGTGATACGTCTTTTCTAAAGTCTCCTCCTATTTGTATTAGTCTCCCACCTCATTCAGATTCCTTTTTGGCTTCAAAAACCCACTTGGCAGTAGAAAATCCTCCTTTTTGCCGCACATGAGCGCCTAGGCGCTCAACACAAGCCATTTCCAATCGCCTAGGCGCTTGACCAGGACCACGTAATTACAAAAATGCTACTCGGCTCTAATTTTAATGATTTTTTGACCTTTTTCTTCTCCGAAATGACCAATTTGTCCCTCCAGCTCCAACCTACAAGAAATAAACACAAAACAGATAAAAAGATACTAAAAAACAATTAAAGATAACAATAATTAAGTTTAATAGTATCGGATTCATAGGTATAAAACCTCCTTATCAGGTGGGAATCGGTAAAACGTACTCAACCTACCGTACGGAATATGTCTTGGGAGAAGTTCCAAGAACTAATCAATGACAAGTACTTTCCCGAAAGTATTCGTCATATGAAGGAGGTAGAGTTCATCAAGTTGGAGCAGAATAATATGACCGTGTCACAGTACGAAGCTAAGTTTACCGAGTTGTCCCAATTGGCGTCCCACTTGGTTGATAATGAGGAGAGAATAACGCGGATGTTTCTAAGAGGATTGAAACCCGAGATACGTCATTAATTAATTTCTCACAAACTGTGTTTGTATTCAGAGTTGTAAATAGGGCTCAGTTATTGGAGCACGATAATTAGTCAACCCAACAAAGAGAGAACAACCGACAAAATGATAATACCAGTGGTAGCAGTCATCGAAGCGGTGATAACAAACGTGGAGGGAATCAACATGCCAGAAATGGTAACCACTTCGGTGGTAATCATGACCAAGACAATAAAAGTGGAAATTTCAAGAAGAGGAGATTCAATAATAATGGAAAGACGTCATCACCAACACATGTTGTTAAAGAAGGGGAATGATAGCCAATCATATGTTACAAATGCGGAGGGGAGGGACATACCAGTCTGAATTGTACGCAGCAATCCAAAGCGTGTTATAATTGCGGAAGAGAAGGTCACCTTACCCGATTTTGTCGTGTACCAAAGTCAAGTCCAGCTAAGATGGAGGCATCAAAGGTCATCCCACACAAGACAAAACCAGTTGTTCAAGGGAGAGAGTTTGTCGTAACCTCCCAAAAAGCAAGGAATTCAAACGAGGTGATCACGGATAAGCTATTCATAAACTCTAGCGAAGTCTATACCTTATTTGATACCGGTTCTACCCATTCTTTTATTTCTCCTACTTGCGCTCAACGTTTAAATTTAACTCCGGAGAAATTAGACTTTGATTTATCTGTTAAAACTCTGTTGGGAAAAACCTTCATTACATCCACTATTTATAAGTCTTGTTTGATTCAAATAGGTGACCGTACATTACCTGTCGATTTTATCTATTTGAAAATACTTGCATTTGATGTGATTTTAGGGATTGATTGGTTAACTACTCATCATGCAAAAATTGATTGTTTTCGTAAGGTTGATAGCTTTTATGTTCCTAACCAACCTATTATGCGTATTCATTCAACCAAACCACTTAAGTCAATCACCGTCATATCAAGCCATTAAGTTATTCATTTATTGAAAAACGAATGTTATGTTTTCTTAGCCCATGTAACGGATTTAAATAAAAATACGTCAGATTTGAATGATATTTCTATTGTTAATAAATTTCCTAACGTATTCCCTGAAGAACTTCCCGGCGGACCCCCAGAGTGTGAAATTGAATTTGTATCGACCTTGAATTTGGTACAAAACCCATTTTCAAAGCCCCATATCGAATGGTTCCTATTGAACTTCAGGAGTTAAAAACCCAACTACAGGAATTGTTAGACATTGGTTTCATTCATCCTAGTATATCTCCTTGCGGGTGCTCCTATTCTATTCGTGAAGAAGAAAGATGAAAGTATGCGACTTTGTATTGATTATCGGGAGTTGAATCATGTCACCATCAAAAATAGGTACCCGTTGCCTCGTATTGCTGAATAGTTTGACCAGTTGCAAGACGCCAAATTCTTTTCAAAGATCGATCTTCGTTTTAGATATCATCAATTAAAGATTAAAACTGTTGACATTTCAAAGACTGCTTTCAGAACTTGGTACGGGCATTACGAATTCCCAGTCATGTCTTTTGGATTGACTAATGCTCCTGTTACCTTCATGGATATGATGAACCGAGTATTCAAGGAATATTTGGATCACTTTGTGGTCGTCTTTATTGATGACATCCTCATTTACTCCAAAAGCCGTGAAGATCATGAGCAACACTTGAGGCTGATACTCCAAAAGCTTCGTGAAAATAAGTTATATGTCAAGTTGAAGAAAAGAGAGTTTTGGCTTGAGGAAGTAGCATTCCTTGGGCACGTGATATCAAATCACGGAATATCTGTTGACCCAACAAAGATTGAAGCAATTCAAAGCTGGGAGCAACCTAAGTCAGTGACCGAAGTACGTAGCTTTTTGGGCTTAGCTGATTATTATCGGAGGTTCGTGGAAGAATTTTCTCAAATCGCTACTCTATTAACTCAACTGACTCGAAAAGATAAAAAATTCAGTTGGAGGAATGTGAGAAGAGTTTTCAAGAACTCAAGAGGAGGCTCATTTCAGCACCTGTTCTGACAATACCAGCTGGTTCAGAGGGATTTGTCATATACAGTGATGCTTCAGGCAAAGGTTTAGGGTGTGTTCTCATGCAATATGTGAAAGTCATAGCCTATTCCTCACGACAACTCAAAGAATATGAGAGAATTTACCCTGCTCATGATCTAGAGTTGGAAGCTGTCATTTTTGTGCTTAAGATTTGGAGGCATTACCTGTATGGAGAGAAGGTGGAGATCTATACGGATCATAAAAGCCTCAAATATTTATTCACTCAAAAGGAACTCAACATGAGACAACGACGATGGCTTAAGCTATTGAAAGATTACGATCATACCATTCAATACCATCCTGGAAAAGCAAACGTAGTAGCTGACTCATTGAGTAGAAGATCATATGCGGGCACGAGTGCAATATTGTCAACGCAAAGGCCCATTTTGTATGACTTACAAAGGATGGAGATAGAGTTAAAGATTCCAGGGACCCATGTGGTGATGGCGAATATACAAGTAGAATCGACTTAATTAATCGATAAAGTTAAAGCTGCTCAAGCTACAGACCTGGAGCTGATGCGTATGAGGAAAAAATTCCAAGAAGGTGCTATTTTAGAAGCAAGAATCAATGAAGAAGGAATACTTTGAGTCAACTCCAGACTTTTTGTTCATAACGATTCTGACTTGAAGTATAAAATCATGATGGAGGCGCACAATACACCGTTTGTAATCCATCCTGGGAGTACCAAAATGTATCGTGATCTTCGACATACATTTTGGTGGAGCAATATGAAGAGAGAGATAGCGGGGTTTATCTCAAGGTGTCTAACTTGTCAACGAGTCAAAGCAGGAGCATCAAGTGCCAAAAGGTCCATTGTAACCACTTGAAATTCCAGAATGGAAGTGGGAACACATTACGATGGATTGCACTTTTGTAACAAATACTTTGAAGCCCTCCTAGCCAAGTATGGGGTAACCCATAAGATCGCCACTGCCTACCACCCACAGACCAGCGGTCAAGCTGAAATTTCAAATCGGGAGGTAAAATGAATCTTGGAAAAGATTGTTAACCCAAACCGTAAGGACTTGTCTAAGAAGCTTGATGATGAATTATAGGCCTACCGCACAGCTTATAAAATGCCTATCAGAATGTCTCCATATAGGCTTGTTTATGGTAAGGCATGTCATCTCCCAGTTGAATTGGAGCACAACGCATACTGGGCTATTAAAAAGCTCAACTTTGATCTTGAGGTAGCCGGTGAAAAGTAACTGTTGCAACTGAATGAATAAGATGAGTTTCGTCTGCAAGCGTATGAAAATGCTAAGTTGTACAAGGAGAAGACCAATAGGTGGCATGACAAGAAAATCCTTGATAGACACTTTGAACCGGGCCAGAAGGTTCTTCTGTTCAATTCCCGTCTAAAGTTATTTCCTGGGAAACTAAAGTCCCGATGGTCGGGCCCCTTCACAGTTGCTAAGGTTTATCCATATGGGGCAATAGAGGTTGAGGATCTGAATTCCGACACAACCTTCAAGGTCAATGGGCAAAGGTTAAAACACTACTGGGGCGGCGATGTCGACCGTCAGAATACTTCCATTACATTGGGAGACCCGGTATAAGACGGGAAAATAGTCAAGATGATGACTTTAAATCAAGCACTTGATGGGAGGCATCCCCATCTCAGTATCAACAAATTATTTTTATCTTTATTACATGCGTTTCATTTTGTTGTTTAGTTAGTGTCTGTAGTTTATAGGACAGAAGTTGTGTTCTGCATAATATGTTAGTATGTGAGTAAGTTTCTTAGTATTTAGAATTGTGATTCCTTTCTGTTTTTATGTAGTGCGTGTTATTAGAGCCATGCTTCAGGATGTGCTTTAACTTGTGAATATTTGAAATGCTCGTTTGTGCATTGTGCAGGACTGAGTTTAAAAATTTCTAAAGTGGCACCCTAGCGCCGTGTATGGCGCCCCGACGCCCCTACCTCGCGCCCCAGCGCCAGTGGCAATCAAAGTGTCTGGAGTGTCGCGCTCTAGTTAACCTATGAGACGCACCCTAGCTCCATGGTCAGCCAGACCTCGCGTCGTGGCACCGTTCCTCGGGCCCCAGTGCCAACAATAGGCAAAGTGTCTGGAGTGTCGCGCTCCAGTCAACTTGTGAGTCGCGCCCTAGCGCCATGGTCAGCCACACCTCGCGCCCCGGCACCGAATCTCGCGACCCAGCGCCATAGTGGGTTTGGGCACTCGCGCTCTGAAGCCATGCTTGGTGCCCCGACGTCGACAACGGGTTTGTTAATTAAAAGAGGCCTTTTGCTGAACTTTCCTAATATTTCTTATCAGTTCCTCACCAAGCGACGCGTCTCTATCTCTCCCTTGTCCCAACCGTCGGCCGTTTCCTACTGTTTGGGCGCCCAACCGACCAACGGTTGCTATTATAACCGTTGTTTCTCCCCTCTGTGTACTCCTCGGTAGTCTATTTAATCAGGATCGGTCTGTGTATCTCCATCTATTCTTCATCTCCGTTATTATTGGTTGCTTATCATGGCTTTAAAACGCCCAAGGACTAGTATTGGCCCTCCTCCATCCACTTCCCGTTCTCGTGCTCAGACATGGAACGCCCTGAAATTTCCAACAGAGGAAGCTTATCAGAGATATGCGCAGAATTTCTTATCTCGCAGTTTGGTGCCTGAGCGAGGCCTTCGGCCTGACGATAAACTGGATGGTGAGATGAATGCAATGATCTCCAAGATGAAGTGGGTGCATTTCACCAAGCCGCCGGAGTCTGTTATGGTAGCGGTGCTCAAGGAATTTTATGCCAATGCCGTCTCGAATGGTCCGCCTGCTTCACCAGTACGGGGTAAATTTATTCCTTTTGATAGCAAGGCTATCAACGCAGTTTATGGGACACCCAATTTTGACCGCCGGGATTATCGAGAAAATGGGATTCGCGGCTACCACATTGATGAGATTGCTAGCAAGCTTTGTAAGCCTAAGACGGTATGGAAAACAAACGATTACACGATGGAGTGAACTTCGTTTCCCCAACAAGCCCTCAGCCATTATGGTAAGGCGTTGTACGCTTTCATATGTGCAAACATTCATCCTACCCGGCATGTGAGTGATGTGACTCGAGAAAGGGCGACTCTGCTCTATGCAATTATTAACGGTTTGAACATCGATGTTGGAGCGCTAATCAATGAGTCCATCAAGAAGGCAATTAAGAGCAAAATCATGTCTGGTCTCCCGCACCCGTCTCTTATCACCCATCTATGCAAACGAGCAGGTGTTCAATGGGAGAAAGAAGATGTCACTCTGCCCCCAATGTCAATCATTGATCACCATCTCATCAGCCGCTATGCAGCTTGGAAGGGAGCGCCATCACATCCACGCGGAGAAGGATTTCTGCCAGCACCTCAGCCACCACCAGCAACTGACCCACCGGCTTCCACTGAGGCAGGTACCTCCTCGCACGTGCCCGAGCACCAGGTTTTTGAGAACGTTCATGTTGGGTCCCTTACGAAAATTCTTAATAGCTTGAGTTACTTGCACTGCAAGATTGATCATGTCGCTGGGTGGCAGAATCAATTCCACCATTTTCATGCAGAGTTTGCGAACACGCTCTCCAACATCCATGCTGCTCAGGGAGGCAACGATGCTGATTTTATGTCCTTCCCATTCCCAGCTCCTCCAATTTATGCCCCATATCCGCCTCAATTTCCGTCTGTTCAAGGGGCCCGCTCTGATGAGCCAGTTAACGTGGAGGATGATGGTGATCTCGAAGGTGCTACTGATAATGAGGGTGCAGACGACGATATGCTATTTGGTGATGTTGGTGATGATGATATGTTGTTTGGTGATGAGCGTACTGCAAATGATGGTGAAGATGCAGACGGTGATGAAGGTGGCCAATGAGGGCGCTGACTAATTTACAAGTTTGGGGGGGAGATTTCCTTTTATCTATTTAATATATGAATTGTGATAGTGTTAATGTTTAAAATGTTATGGTTAAGTTTGTTTATGGTTTGGAGTGGAGTATTTGGGCTTGATAGCCCCAGACTTATGGTTTAATTTTAATATATATATCGTGTTTCTTATTGTGATAAAGTTGTTTGTTTTTGGATGCATGTGTATACAATTGAATGCATGCTTGTGGATATATCTTTTGTTGGAAATTTCTTGACTAAATCATATTTTGTTTGTCGAAAGCCTCATTTTTTTGGGTTTTACACTGATTAATTGGTATACTTGATGCTATGTGTTATGGCTTTGCCCTGTGGTTGTAAGGGTGCTATATAGTTTATAGTTTTTGCCTGCTACTTTGTGATTAAATCTAGCCCCGAGTTTGTAACTATCTATATGATGGGCTAGGGTAGTTAGCGGTAAGTTTTGTCTGTGGCTTTTGTCGTTCATCAATTAATTATATCATTCTATTAGGCTAGTGGCAAAGTCTATGAGAATTTGGGGAGTGTGTTTTAGATATATTGAAACTGTAAGACCCCAAATTTTATGAAATAAAAGTATTCAATTTTTCTTATAATTACAATTCAGTAAATGGTTAAATTGATAAAAAGTTAAAGTTAAGGGTGATATATGAATATTTTTCAAAATACGCAAGTGGTTATAAAATATTCATTATTATCGGGGAATATTCGTTCGGTCGTGGAATATTCTTTTTGTCGGGGAATATTCGTACGACGGCGCAGCCATTTGTGGGCCTCATAACAGAATAACTATCAGATGAAAAAAAAATGGCAAATTTGAGTTTTTATAAATAACGGCGTAATTGTTACCGTTAACACTGTTGGAATACCCGGTGGTTAAAATAGAGTAATACGCGTCGTTGCACAGTAACACACGGTATTGCACAGTATTTTTGAATTATTGATTCTTACGTAAGAAGGCAATACTCAATAATTATTATAGTAATTATTGTTCAATATTTTATTTTATTGATTCAATAATTGTTGCGTTGATATTTTCTATTATTGTTGCTCAATAATTGTCACTGCATAGTATTTTCCATTATCAGATCAATAATTCATATTATTTGAATAATATTATTAAATAGCATTATTGTCAATGTCTAGAAAGTTCTGTCAAGGAGAGGTTTGGTCACCTAGTTGCGCGCCAGTAAGGAGAAATTCTTATTGGAAAGCCCCCTCTTTCCTGGAAACGACCTGGTTGTCATAATTATGATTCTGTAATATTATTTATGAATAATTAATTATTGATTCATATGATAAGGAAATAGTTATTTTATGTGGATATAAATGATGGATAAATTTATTTTTATGTGGATAAAAATGAAGGAATTAATGCTGAGGTGTTTTATCAGTATTTTGTCAGTATGGAAGTATTAAAAATCATCCGTTTGTGGATTTCGGGTAATTTCTGATTGAAATTTGGAAAAACTTTCTTCTACAAAATTGTAGAGAATTAAATTTCCTATGGAAACACGTGAGTTAGAATTTTTTTGATAAAAGGGCTATTTATTATGAATTACTGAAGTTTCGCAAAAAATGATTTTTATTAAATTATGGGTGGGACCCACTTATGTTGAATATACATGGGCTGCTGGAAATTTGTTCAATGGTGGCTGGTCTAAATTCCAACTTAGCACATGCATAGAATTTTGAATAAGAAATAATATATTTTATTATTTTAGTCTCCTTTGGCGTTCTAGCATTTTCCTATAAATAGGTGCTTATGTTAGAATTGAAAATCACACCAGAAACAAATTTTCTTTCTCTCTATATTGTCGAGCATATTCTAGTGAGTATTTAGATACTTTGAGAGTTGCTATTCAGTGCAAGTTTGCTTCGGCTTTTCGTTCGATATTCCAGTCAGAAATACTGCTCTTTTGAGGTAATGAATTTTTAAGGGTTATTATGTTTTTCAGTTCGTACTTCTTCCGACCTTCAGAAAATTCTGGAAAATTTTGAAATGATATTTTGATGAGTTTTATTGATTGTGTACAAAAATTGCCATTTTTGGATCTATAGATTAAGAGTTGTGAATTTTATGAGAAAGACTATTTTAAAAGTAACCGCTTATAACTCCTTGTGGTTAACTCCAAAATTGATGAAATTTTTATTGGAAGTGTATCTATATAATATCAGTATACTCTATGAATTTCGAAATTTTTGGATAAAAGTACAATTTATGATAAATATCTAAATATTCGGTGGTTTTGGCCATATGAAAAATAGTAAATAAATTTTAAAAATGCGGAGAAAAATATATGTTCAGTATGGGACTATATTCTGCTAAATCTCATAAAAGAAATATTTTTGGAACTGATTTGGTATTTTTCATGAAAATAGACTAGTTATGAGTAAATAAATTAAATATGTTATGTGAAGTAAGAAAATTGGAAAATAGGATTTTATGGCTTGAGAATCCTATATGAGGTATATGCAGATTTTTGATGAGAGTTTTGGTTATTTGTAATGAAATCTTAAGAGTTTGGAATTTTAGGATGATTAAATGCATTGTTTAGTATAGTATAAATAATTAAAATAAATTTTTTATAAGTTTAAGAAATGTTATTTCAATATCATTATACCGAAATATTGGTATGGATTTTATCGTAGAATTTCTACCTTTTTGTGTCGAGTTTACTATTCATAAGTTACTATTCACGAGTTACTATTCAGGAGTTACTATTTATATGTTACTATTCACGAGTTACTATTCATGATAGAATTGGTTTCTTTTCTAACCAAATTATAGTTGATTTATGAATATTACTCTTGAGATTAAATCTAGATGTTTTGATTATATTGATTTTACTATTATATATAACATTTTTATAACCATAATGAAGATATTTCTCTTTGACTTGAGTGTAAAGATGGGTAGATTTTTGGTATGATCATGACTATGGGTTCTCTTTGGCCAGTAGTACAAAATTGAATTGTTGACTGGTATGATCATGACCATTGATTTTATAATTGAATATCTTTAGCTTAAGTGCAAAGGTGAAATGATCAACATGGTTATAATTATTGTTTATATAAATTCTGAAATGATTATATATTTCTTTGAGATATCAATATATTTGGCCTTGTAGTACAAATATGAACTGTTGGTGAATATATGTGGCCTGTAGTGTAAATATGAACTGTTGATAAATATATTTGGCATGTAGTGCAAATATGAACTGTTGAGGAATATCATTGGCCTGTAGTGCAAAGATGAATTGTTGATTAATATCTTTGGCCCGTAGTGCAAAGATGACCTGTTGTTGAATATCTTTGGCCAGTAGTGCAAAGATGAACTGTTGATAAATATCTTTGGCCCGTAGTGCAAAAATGAAATTGTTAGTATGATTATAAACAAGAACTGTAATTTGGTATAACCATGATCTTTGATGTTTCAGGTAAAGACATGTGATGAAAATTATATTCGTCCTGGGTACGAAGAGGAAATTTAAAATCACAATTATGATTATTAGATATTCATATGATTGTGGAAAGGAACTGTTGATTGATGTTACAGTGATAAAACATTGTTGGTGAACTTTTAACATGGAGAAGATAATAGACTTTACTGTCTATTTGACTCTTCTAATGGATTGCTCGTTCCGCTGCAACTATGGTTGAAATTTTTATCATCTACCATATGTTCTAAATCTCTAATTTATTATTGATGAAGGCTAGTGATAATTTAATTATCTTTAATCATGATATTCTTTATTGAGCTAGTTGTGCTCACCCTTTTGCTTCACAATTCCTTTCAGGTAGTAAGAGTGTAGCTGAGTTGAGCGGGGGTAACAGGGGAATAGAACGGTGATCATCATTTAGTAGTTATATTTGGTGAATCATATAGGGTGAGACGAACCCAACTGTTGGAAGGGTGTTTTGCCACTATCATACAAGATGTCTAATGACATACAACCTCGTGTCATCATAAGACAAGGTTGTGCTCATCCACTTGCTGAGTATATCTACGAGCACTACCTATATAATCATGGTGTGTGTTTGAAGTATAATTCTCAATTAGAGACAGTGGAGATAATGATATATGAAGAGAAGACTCACCATTGGCATGAATATGATAGTAATCTTCTCGTTTTTCTTTGGGTCTATTGGGTCAACCAAGGATAATTCTGTGACCATATGATATATATCATAACCTAGAAGCATGGCTTCCCATGTACGAAGGTTTCCTTGAGCTCTTCCCAAAGATTCTAATTTCTAAAACAGTTTTTGACTATACCTTTATGTAAGGTGTCATTGTGATGCGCTATCCAAGGTTGGGATGAGAGTCACAGTTGGTGTATATTTGTATCCAAACACACAGCATATGTGTTATTGTATTTTGCACCACAATTATTGTAATAAAGTTGTAGTTATTTTATGTACCATGTATTTGGCGACTCAGAATAGGTTGGATGGAATGGACCTATTTTGAGGCTGTCACAGAAACTGTCTTGGATCCATCGTGTTAGCAAGCACTGACCAATTGTCTTTCCTAGTTGTGTGTCCAGATTTGGTTGTCTTTTTATTGTGTTGAAAATTTGTACGCTATTAAAAACTCTGTTGATGTCAAGGTAATTAAAGACTTAGAAGCTTGTACACTTTCGGGTCTAAAAAAAATAAAAAAAAAATTCAATAATAATCCTACGGTGGGTTGAGATGGAGCGTGGAAACGCACTCGCCCATAAACGTAGGCTGGTAATATCGATTGTAACTTATGTTGTTTACATGGCCTTTGTGCTTGAGTTATTAGATTCTTAGGGGGTGTTTTAGACCTAATGCCCTAAAGTCTTCTGGCTTGGAAGTCATTGATCGAAAGCTTGCTAATGGGTGCTCTGTTTAGCCTCAAAGCAATCAAGAACTGTCTGAGTCTGATATTGCTTCTATGCTAGAACTTTTGATCCTTCCATGTTCTGCGTCAGCGTCTTAATGCTTGTTAATCATGTGAGTTGCATAGTAAGCTTATTAGTATCACAGTCGACTGTGTGATCTGAGTTTGGGCTATGGCTAGTTAGATGCTTGGTCTGCACACACACACTGTATGGATCAATTACAGTCTCATGGTTATCGTTTGACTTTAAGCCCTCTTTCGCATGCGTTTTGCCCTATTCTCAGAGTAAGTGTATGATTTTTTGTTGGGTTTAAAGGTCATAATTTTAGTTGTTAGTTTTAGTCTTCATTCATCTCGTGCAATAATGGGTACGAGTCTCTGTTAGTTTGCTTAAGGACAAGCAAAAGCATAAGTGTGGGGGTATTTGATGCGTGGGTTTTATACCTACGAATAAGTTCCTTTGTGGCTTAAGCTAGTGTCTATTTTCAGTCTCTTAGTTAGTTTTTAGTATATTTTGAATAATATTATGTCTAAGAATGCTTTGGAGCTGGTTTCTGGCATTTCAGGTCATTTTCTATGTGTTGGCACCGCAGCGCCAATGGCACTCTTAGAGCTCGCGACCCAGCGCCACACTCGGCGCCCCGGCGCCAATGTCTCGCGCCTTAGTGCCAATATTGTTTGGCTTTCTGCAACTCGGCGCTGCCTCACACCTAAGGCCAGAGCCCCAGCGCCCCAGCCTAGCGCCATGCCGGTGCCCCAGCGCCACAGATGGCGTCCCGGCGCTGTCTTTCGAGCCCAGCGCCGATTGAGATGGTTACGTTCGCGCCGCAGCGCTACCTTTGGTGTCCAAACAGTGTAGCGTCTTTAATGACCTAGAAAAATAGCAGAGTGATATAAATACAAATAGAAGCCGCTGCATTTAGAATTGAATATTAGAGATATCCAACAGTAACTCACAGCAGCTTAGATTAGAAGTGAAAGAAGTTGTGCCTTATAAAAGAATAGTTATTGCATCTGACCTTAGTTCAGCTTTTGCACAGTGAAGAGAAGATTTAGAGACAGAACATTTCCTAACAGGATTTTTCTTATTCTAAATCTCCCATTTATTTGTGTACTATTGATTATGGTGAATGTATTGAATATGTGTGTTAGTACCATAGTTATGAACTAACTCCATCTTTAGGATTGCAATATAACCTTTTGTTTAGCTTGATCAACTTTCTCTCCTATTATATATTATGAATCATTTTGGAATGGGTTGTTGTATTTAGTATTTAATGACTGATTGCTTGACAAAGTTCTTGGTATTGATAATAATGGACATTGACAAATGAATGCTATTATCTAGCTTTTAAATACAGCAACACCTGTTATAACCATGCCTATGGAACGTGTGTATAATATACTCATGGGATAGACATATCTCTATGTTCCTTGTGTGACCTTAAGACTTACCTTAATAACCTTGACCGAGTTATTGTCACCAATAAACATATTGTGTTTTAGCCGGTTAGGGAAATGCACTTGACCTTCGATAGAAGTTTTTGCGTAATTACTTTTCTCAGTTGGCCATTCCTTGATTTATTTGTAATATGGAGAGTTAGGAGATTAAGTGACGCATTAGGGGAGTTGTAATCCTATCTTGACTTCTTAGCACAATCCTTTTCTCTCGTTATTTTCATTTATAATCATATAGCTTAACCAACATTCTTAATTACTTGTTTAGATAAGATCTCGACACTTTACTTACTTATATTACTTGTGGACCGGGTATGCTTGCGCACGATTTGGCAATAGCTAAATCGACCAACAGTATCAAGTACCTCGTACTGTGCGCTTCTTGTAAAATCTCTTCTCTTAGTTCTGGTACTAGCGGTACCCAAATTCGCCCTTCGAATCTCAGCAGTCCGGTGCCGTCAATCTTGTATTTCAATTCATCCCCTTCAGCTAACCGCTTCTTGATGCTGTTGCAATCTTCATCCTTCTCTTGAGCCTCTTTAACCTTATCTAATAGAGTCGGGCTAGCTGTCATTGTAAATAATTTCTCTTTGGTCTCCATCAGATACTTAACCTCTAAGTCAAGTCGTTCGAAATCTTTCACCAATTCCTCTTGAATGGTCAACTTTAGTAACTTCTCTCTGCCTTTTTTGTTCAGGGCATCTGCCACTACATTTGCTTTTCCTGGATGGTACAGAATCTCACAATCATAATCCTTGATCAATTCTAGCCATCAGAGCTACCTTATATTTAGCTCTTTCTGCGTGAAGATATACTTTAGACTCTTGTGATCCATATATATCTCACACTTATCGCCATACAAATAGTGTCTTTAAATCTTCAAGGCAAAAACTACTACTGCTAATTCAAGGTCATGAGTCGAATAACCCTTCTCATAGTCCTTCGGCTGACGTGAAGCGTACGCAATGACCTTGCCATATTGCATCAGTACACAGCTAAGACCCTTGTGTGACGCATCACTATACACTACAAATCCTCCCGTGTTGTCTGGTAAAGTCAACACAGGTGCCTGACTAAGCCTCTTCTTCAATTCCATGAAACTCTCTTCACATTTCTCCCTCCAAACGAACTTCACTGTCTTTCTGGTAAGGTTGGTCAATGGTGATGTTATCTTTGAAAAATCTTGGATGAATCTCTGATAGTATCTTGCTAATCCCAAGAAACACCTAATTTCTGTTGGCGTCTTTGGCTGTTCCCAGTTGATAACCGCTTCTACCTTTGCTGGATCCACCGAAACACCATCCTTGTCGATAATGTGACCCAAAAACTGCACTCTCCGTAACCAAAACTCACACTTGGAGAACTTTGCACACAACTTCTCCCTCCTTAACGTCTCCAACACTATCCTTAGATGTTCAGCGTGTTCTTCCTCGGTCTCTGAATATACCAGAATGTCATTGATGAACACGACAACAAACTTATCCAAATACTATTTAAACGCACTGTTCATCAAGTTCATGAATGCTGCTGGCGCATTCGTCAACCCAAAAGACATTACCAGAAACTCAAAGTGTCCATACCGAATTCTGAATGTCGTCTTTGGAACATCCTCATGCCTCACCTTCAGTTGGTGATAACCGGTCCTCTAGTCAATTTTTGAAAAATATTTCTCCCCATTCAACTAATCAAACAAATCGTCGATCCTGGGCAACGAGTACCTGTTCTTAATGGTGACCTTGTTCAACTCCCAGTAGTCGATACAAAGCCTTAATGACCCATCCTTCTTTTTTACGAATAAGACTTGTCTCCCCATAGTGATACGCTCGGTCGAATGTATCCCTTATCTAACAATTCTTGTAGTTGAATCATTAGTTCTTTCATTTCTACTGGAGCCATACGATACGGCGCTTTATATACCGGTGATGTATCTGTTGCCAAATCGATAACAAACTCTATCTCTCTATCTGGTGGTAATCCCAAAATCTCATCTGGGAAGACGTCAACAAATTCCCTTACAATAGGTATCTGACCCAGTTCACCCTCGACTCTGCGGGTATCAACAACGTGAGCCAAATAACCTATACAACCTTTCCTAAGCAACTTCTTTGCTTGCATCATCGTTAGACAACAAGATTATCTCGGTGATTTACTGCCATGAATACCCTTTGACTTATTCGGAGTCTTTAGGTGTACGCACTTTTTCTTACAGTCAATGAACGCTCTGTGACTTGATAACTAATCCATCCCGAGGATTACATCAAACTCTCCGAGACGAATCGGTATCAAATCCACGTTAAGCTTAAACCCTCTTACATCAGCACAACAGTTCCTATATATGTAGTCTACATGGATAATTTCTTTGTTTGCTACTTCTACATTCATTGGATGTTCTAATAGTTCACGAGGTAAACTTAATCTTTGAGAAAATTCATCAATACAAAAGAACATGAAGCTCCTGAATCGAATAACACATAGGCATTTATATTGTTGATCGGAATTATACCTGACACCACCTCCCTGGATGCCACGGCATCTTGCACTGTCATATTGAATGTCCTCGCTGTCGACTTGTTTTGCTGGGCTGGTCCTCAACTGGTTGTCCTAGTGTTATTGCCCCTGTTTTCATTTCCGCCATCTGTGTTTTTCTTCTTTGGGCAATCCTTGATCCGATGTCCCAATTCACCACAGTTAAAACAACCTCCCTTCTTCACCTTAGAATAATTGGGTGAGGTATTCCCTTCTTGTCCACAGGTATAACATACCGTTTTTCCTTTCAAGCACTTCTCCCGAGTGACCCTTTCCACAGTTTCCACATACTAACTTCTTTTGTTGCACACTTCCTTGCTAAATCTCCAAATTACTACCCCCACTGCTCCATTTCTACTTCCTGTTGTTGCTACCGCCACTGCTAACATTCTAATTCCCATCTTCTACTTTCTTCTTGTTCTTCTCCCGATTGTACTTTGAGACCGCTTCGCTTCCACTTTTCGCTATGAGAGCTTTCTCCAACAGAGTTGATAATGACGTGATTTGTAAAATCGCTACCTTACTGTAAATCCACAGCTTTAGTCCATTTTCGAACCTTCTTGATTTCCTCACCTCCGTGTCTACCTGATGTGGAGCGAATCTAGCAAATTCATTAAACTTTGCAGCGTACTCTGACACTGACATATTCTCCTATTTCAATTCCAAAATTTTGATCTCCATTCTCACTTGTGTACTCTCAGGGAAGTAGTTCTCAAAGAACAACTTCTTGAATGCTTCCCAAGTCACGATTCCTGTCCCGACTTTGTTCTGGTGGGCCTCCCACCAATAGTTAGCCTCGCCCTTCATTAAGTAGGTAGCAAAAATTGTTTTCTGTTCTTCTGCTACTCTAGCAATAATGAAGGCCTTCTCAATCTCCTTCATCCATGTCTGGGCCTCTATCGGGTCTGTTGTTCCTCTAAACTCCGGCGTTCCTACTGCCTTGAAGTCCTTAAAGTTGCTAATTGATTTCCCGCCTGATTTCCCACTGGTTGAACTTGATTCCTCATGGCTTCAGCCATCATGTTGACAAAGTCATGCATTGGGTTTGGTTGAGCTCCCGCTGCATTATTAACTGACTTTTTGATCTCTTGGTTCCTTAGTACACGTCTGGGCGGCATTATCTAATTAAATGAAATTCTAACACGTTACTCGGGTTTTATTATCATATAAGTACTTAGCATGCAATACATTACTGTATTCAAACAATCAAATGATCATTATGTGAGAGTTTTAAATTACCAAGATCTGGAAATCTTTCTCCCTGATTAGACCAAGTTTGTTTAATAAAAAAAATCCAATTCAGTCTATTGGATTCACATAACATTAAATAGACAATTTACTATTTAAATTTTCCAACACATCATAATAATGCATTTATATTCATATACCAATGTTTTAATACAAACTGACTAAACATTTGGCATACTTCTATAAACGCTCAAGGCATAAACTGCCCACCACCAACTATCCTCTAACGGAAAAAAAGTGAGGATTCACTACCATCTACACCTCTATCAAAATAAAAGTTGGGGTCTAACTGCCATCCTATGCATACAGCAAGGCATAAGGATTTACAACAACTAAACAGTCCCTATTAGAACCAAAAAGTAGGACTATATCGAACATGAATACAAATCAACTCTTGTTTTCACTGCTGAAGGGCAGCTCCATCCAATCAGCATCGAACTTCATAAAGGTGATGTCTAAAGCTTGCTCCAATGTATATATCCTCACATCTTTAGCTTCCATCTCATCTCTTAACTGTCCTAGCTGTAGCTCTCTCTGCTCCAACCTCCCTCGCAACTCGGCTACCTCAGCTTGTGTCTAGTAAGTAGTGTTCTTGTACTGCTGCTTTGAAATTTGGAGGGTGTGGTTCTGCGCCTCCACTTGCTCAGCCCTAACCTCTAGCTCGACGTTCCTCGTTAACAAGTCTCTTATCAAATCATGCTCCATCGACTACTCACTAAAGTCCCTCGATTCTTAGTTCACTGAATAGCTATCTTGACTCTCGTCAGCCATCCTATGACCACAATAAACAATCAAAACAACATCAGTACCACAATAAAATATATTCATTGATAAAATGAATTATTATTTTATTAAGTACAACACCTACTCGATGAATTTCCACAATCCATCTCCTAACATACTCTATAAGAGTTTTCTACTAAGGTTATAACCTAGGTTTCGCATTCCTAATGTTTATAACATATGGCTTTGATGCCAACCTGTGACGCCCCCAAATGCAGGTTCTCTAACCTCAGATTCGGTGCTCACGATCTATCATCATCACAAGCATTCTATAACTATAACAGAATAATAAACATACATTGTTCATTATAATAAAGTCTCATAACATGGTCCCAAGGTTTTAATAACCTTAACTTTAAACACACCATTCATATTACAAAAGGTTTATTAGAAATTCCATCAGATAATAATTAAATTAACATTCATTCTAAGCTAATCCTGGATCTTGCCTTTGTCTTTCGTGTTGGATCCTTCGGGCTTAGCTTAAATAAATGTCATGATATAGCAAGGATAAGCAACTAATTTGCTTAGCAAGTTTATATACAAGAGAGATATATCATGACTTAGAAAGAGGTTTTGCGTTCAATGTTCAACAATAGTATAAGTTCGTGAAGGAACATGAATTAATAATCAACAATTGAATATTCGAATAATTGAATAACATGAACTGAGTGGTTTTGAAATAACCATGAACATTTACCAAGGTGCTCAGTTATTTAAACTGGACCTCTTAATAAGTTTTGGTATTCAGGGGGATCAGCCTTTCATACCTTGTGATTTATGCATAAACACTTAATAATCCAGCATTGATATCATGCCTTAATCAAATTCGTCATTTTATCAGTCAAGAGTTCTTATCATATCAATTTAATAAGAACAGCTTTTTAAATACATTTGATTTAACAAATTTAAACATGCTTGATCTAGCTGATACAATTAGCATAGATCTATCTCATAAACAGTTCATAAATGAAGAACTTTAATTTAATTCACAGTTCAATAATAGTAGAACATGAATTCAATTGCACAAAGTGCGAATTTCAATAATCATTATAGATGTAAATAATCATCAATAATTATTCACTAATATGCTTTGAAAATAATAACTCGAGTTTGAGTTAGGAAACTTGTCTCGTCTGTAAATTACGGCTACGTAATTAATTTATATCCACTATGCAGTTAAATTATCTTCCTTTGAGAGACCTATAGTTAATCTTTCAATTAGTCATAGTATAACATTAGATTATGTAATCACATAAATATTATACATTACATTTAGTTCTTATAAATATTATCATGTCTTTATAATGTTATTATTAAATAACAACTTAATATTATTAATCTTGATAATATTGAATTCACCTCTTAGTATTATTAGTTCCCTAATAATACTTTCATTCGCTTACTAATATTATTAACATCTTAATAATATTTTAATACCTTACTAATATTATTAATCCTCTTAATAATATTTTAATTATGCATTAATATTAATACCTTAATAATATCTTACTTATTCTTTAGTATCATTAATCATTTAATAATACTTTTAATCATTTACTAATATTTTATTCATTTACTAATATTATTAATCATTTAATAATATTTTATTTATTTACTAATATTATTAATCATTTAATAATATCTTATTCCATTACTAATATTATTAATCATTTAATAATACTTTAATCGTTTATAAATGCTTAAATCAAATATTATTAACTATTTAATAATATTTTAAAGAAATTTTAATCTTAATATTTGTATTTACTTATCAGTATTATATTCTAATATTATTAATATCATAATAATATTTTAATAATTTATTGGATTAATAAACAATTTATTCTAATTGTTCACCCTTTATTAAACCTCTTATTTAATATCCATAAAAGATCATAAATAATATTTCTTATCATAAATTACCAAAGTGCTCTAAGATAGTCATGATATGATATATTATGAGTATTCAAGCATAAAAATCACATTTTTCTTATTAAAGACATCATTTAACTATTTATTTTCTTTTATTCATAACTTAATCATTTTTAGGAAAAATAGCAAACTGATTCCAAAAATTCGCATCTTCTAGATTTTGACATAATATGAACCTACAAGGATCCCCAAATGTTTCTTGAATTTTAGAAAATGATCTACTATTTTTAAAGTTGCCAAAACACTCGGATCTTGCTTCATTTTTCATAAATTGAGTTTTGCTCAAAGTAATCTGAAATTTTCAGGGGGGGTATGCTCTCCTAACATATATGAACCTACTGTACAAATTTTGGAGTTTTCCAGTGTATACACAATGAGATATTCGAATGTAAATATTTAGGAGTCCTTTACGGAAATAGTCATTACGCACAATCTATAACTCAAAACGTGTCCGTTCTTTTTCCTAGATGTAGATAACTTCTCATGGTACCTCTGTGAGTTTTCCCAGATTTTTAAAAGACATGAAACTATCCAAAACAGTACCAAGAAAAACAGGAACAAAAACTATTTTAGGGTTTTGAACTCATAACATTCCAAGTAGACTGTTTTGGGGAAAATAGCCCCAAAGGTTTCAAAACTTGCTAGATTTGTATTCTATCACTTGGGTTTACTAGATAACTCATGTATCTAGCAACCCCCTTCGACGGATCACAAATCTAAGTTGGAAAACATGAGTTACACAAGATTTAGTGGAAGAAAAACAAGAGTTTTCACCCTTGGAGAACAAATGCTCATATTCTTCCTCTAAGCCTTTGATCTAACACTCAAGATACTTAGTTCCATACACTGATGATATGTAAAACTAGGGTATCTTGAGTATTTTTTTCATAACCCCAACAAAACTCAAGCTATAAAACAAAGTAGAAGAAGAAGATGAAGGTTAGATTGTACCTTGATTTAATGGCAACCTTCCTTGATTTACCAAAGTAAGTGATTAACTTAGGATGCATGAACAAACTAGAACTCCTCTCTCTCCCTCTCTATAGCCGAACCTCTCTCTTCTCTTCTCTCTCTTGAAGTTGCTATCTTGGGAAAAAAATAAGAAGAAGAAGAATGAGAGAAAGTGGAGTATTCTAGCAAATGAAATGGTTGATTTCTTATTATCCCCCATACTTTCTTTAACCCATGGATAAAAGCTTTGTCTTATCACTTCAATTAGTCTAATCATGATTAAAGGTGCTTAATAGAGTGGCAACCAATGGGAGCTTGACAACCACGTCCTTGTGTGTAAGAGTTACTACTAATGGACACTGATTAACTTAATTTGTTTCCTTATATGGCCTAATATGGCCAGTCCTTTCTAGCCCATTATACCCTCCATTTAGCTTTTATTTTAATGCTCAAATTTGATTAATCAAAAGTCTAAAATACCCTTAATCAAGTGGGCCATGTATTGGTTTGCATTTTATTTCCCTTGGGCTCCCTCCTTAATTGTTTTGGGCTATGTAATAAATATAGTCTAGCAATTTTAATATATGTTACCCAATTTGATTATTTAGGGTTTCCATTCCTAATCTTATAAAATTTAATTATTTATACATGTGACTTTATCTCATAACCTAATTAGGTTCACATGAATTAGGTTTAAAATTATTAGTCACGTGAAATAATAAGATTATCCACTTAAGTTAGTATACATATTAAATACTAACCTCTCATTATTACCATAACCCTTAGGTTATTTAATTGTCTCACCTAATGTATAATTAGGTTTCAAAGCTTTCATTCTTAATGAAATCTATACATGTATATATATATATATATATATATATATATATATATATATCCATAACTATAGTATACATGTTAATTGATCCATGCACCACTTCACATATGTTGTCACATATTGAATCACTATATAACACAAAGTTTTAAACATCAATAATGTACATACATATATAGTGACTTAAAATTCACGGTTATTACACCTCCAACCTTGAATTACCTGTCTCTTGTGGCATTAGAGGTGGACATGAAACTTCTGGTGTGTATGATGGATTTAGAGTGTATTGTCAGTAATCATAATTATAGCTCCATGTAAAATCCGGGTGATACCCCCAATCTTGGTGATAGTTAGGATCAACATAGTTGTTGAGGTAATCACCACTATATTGTACCGGTTCAAAACTGACGGTGCATTGATGACTTTGATGGTTGCTAACATAATAGTCACACATAACATGCCATCATTCGACTCCGTTAGGTTGCGATAACCTCCTACGTCTTCGAATTTGCCTCAATTTGTACTGACTCCGCGGAAAATGCATTAAGTCCATCAATCTCTATTTCTCTTGGTTGAGTCATGTTTGTGTATGGCCATTGATACGCAATGTTATCCATGGAACCTGAAAAGAGAGAAATATAGGAAGAGAATTAAAAATAAAAATAAAAATGTTTAAATTAAGACTAATTTGATTAAAATTCATATTGGTAAATAATTATTAAATTAATTCCCTGGCAACGGCGCCAAAAACTTGTTGGGTAAAATCTAATTACGCACAACACACAAGTATACGTGGTCAACAAGTAATAAAGTGAAAGTAAAGTATCGTTCCCACGAAGAATTTTTTTTAATAAAAATCACCAAGTACTAACACGTAACAAACTCAATCTTATTTAAACGAATAGATTTCAATTTATAAGTAAACTAATTCTAATTACCACTAGTTAAATTAAGATTACGGAGATTTAAGATCACACCTTCACTTATTGCTTCATTTAAGTTAACACACTTCTCATCAATTATTTTCTACCTTGAATTGTTCATCAAAACACTAAAGCAGATAAAACCACTTCTCGTTGCATAATACACATACTCACTTAAATCCACAGATGATAGAATTAAGCAAGACACCCTAATTATATATCCAATATATCTCTGTGTGAATTACAATTAAAAGGGATTTAAAGCACAAGTTCTCTATAAGATTACATATGGCGTAAAGGCATATCTCTATCCTAAACACGAATCATGAATTCCATCTATGAAGAAATCACAAACACATGTTATCATGATCAAATCGAAATCAATACTTCATCTCTCGAGTTCATATAGATTATCACGGTAATTGTTAGCTAGGCAATTAAGAAATTAAGTCTAAATCACAATAGACAATCCTCACGATAGAACATAATAATTGATAGTGAAGCATATTAAAATAAACTACACAATAAGATCTATTGTAATCTCAAACAAAGAATTAGTCCATGATTATTGAATTAAAACTAAGAATCCACAATTTAATACATATTAAAAGACAAAGATAGAAGAAGATGAGAAGATATAATCTATTGTCTGTAGATTTGAAGCTCCCTCCTCGCTCCTACTTCTGAATCTTCAATGGTCTCCAAGTTGCTTCGATCTCCAAATCTAATTAGAACTAGTGTTTTGATCTAATCTTATATACTCTAATCTAATGGAATACTCCTTCCCTAGTCTAATCTCCTCTAATCCTTGTGATTCTCCTCCTTTTATAAGTCTCTTTATATGTCTTTAAATCCTCTTAGAAGTCCTTGAGTCAATCGGATCGAAACAATCCTTCCCGAACTCAAATTTGGACAAAATTTGTATTTTCTGGGCATAACCCAGCCCCGACGGGGGTCTAGGAGTGACGCCCCCAAAATAGGTATACATCACCTATTCTGAGTCGTCATATACATGGTACAAAATACAAATACAACTTAATTATTCAACTGTCGTGTAAAGTACCACAAAACATAAGCTGTGAGTTTTAATACAAATATTGTCGTCTAGACAATATACAAACTCAAATTCAATATTATTACATTTATTTTCCACTATTTCACTGAATAGTGAGGACTACTAATGCTATCATCTGGTTCGACACTCCTTTCCCCGACTAGTCCCTGCTACGTTCTTATTTCTTGAAGAGAACAATAAAAGTAAAAGGGTGAGCTCAACTAGCCTAGTAGGAAATATTATGACTAAGATAATGCAGAATATATTATCGTTAGCCTTCAACAATGTTAAACTGATACAATATAACAACCAACAAGTTTAACTGCAGCGGAACAAGCAATCCATTAAAAGAGTCAAGTAGAGAATAAAATCTACTATCTTTTATGATTTAGAAGGTTTTTCATCACTTTTATCGTTGCGACTCAGCTTAATAAATAATCCACATCATCGAATCACCCCTGCACTACGGCCAAGGATATTCTTTAGTATCACGACCACAATTATCCATGCTCTACGGGCCAAGAATATTTGTATATTCATCAATGGTCATGATCATGCTAACAACTGTTCATCAATGCACTACGGGCCAATGAGAACTTTTTCCACATCATTTGTAACATTACGGCCATGATTACACCGAATAATCCCTGATCATAATCATACCAAGTCCATCTATGCACTATAGGCCACAGATGACTTTCAACAAAATATAAACATGAGGATGATGAAAATGATATAAGAATTCAATAAAACAAGTTCAAGAATTAATTTATCTAGGAACTAATAACGTCCAAATTGTCAACATGATACTGCTTTGTAGAGTAAATTTCAAGAATGCTCAGAAGAATATTTCTATGAAAAGATACTGGATGAAGCGCAAATATCAATGATATTCCACTAATTTCATGGAGTATAGAAGTCAAAACTTTAACCAACTGAGTATAATAAGGAATAGAATAACAAAAGAAATCACCAGGCATGCGATAGACCGCACAGGCAGGTTATTCCAAAAGAATAATAAATAACGGAATCAGGTCCGGCGTAAAACGCACAGATAGGATATTCCAACAAAATAATAAAGACGGAATCAGGTCTGGCGTAAAACGCACAGACAAGATATTCCAACAGAATAATAAAGACGGAATCAGGTCTGTCGTAAAACGCACAGACAGGATATTCCAACAGAATAATAAAGACGGAACCATGTCCGGCGTAGAATGCACAGACAGGATGTTCCAACAGAATGATAAAGAATGGAACAACAGAAGAATTTCACCAAGTATAGGGTAGCCCGCGTATACAGGTTATTCCAACAGAATAATAAAGAATGGAATAACAGAAGTTCTCTTCATGAATAAGAAAGAAATAATACTACCTACCTTAGAAAAACTGGATACTGGAATAGTGAGGTAGTAGACTTTTCTTTTTCTTTCTATAATTTCTCTCTATAATAATCGCTCTAAAGCTTTTGTGAATTGGTGAGAAATGAAGGAAGAATGAGCTTCTATTTATAGAAAAATATAGTTTCGATAATTGCACGTTTTGGGGCTCGAAAAATTACAGTACAATACCTCCAACTTTTCCTTTATTTTTAATTTACTCATGGAAGTATTATCAAACTTGTACCACCTCCCCTAATAGTAAATAATGTGATTCAATAGTAAATTATGTGAATCAATAGTTCTAAACATGTGAAAATACGAATTACAGTATATTACATCCATCTATACCTCCATTTTTAACATAGTCATGCAAGTATTATCAATCTTGCACCAACTCCCCTAATAGTAACAAGAATGTGAAACGATAGTATACACATGTGAACAAATAGTTATAATCATGTGAAATAATAGCAATCAATTTCTCACTTATCCGGTTAAATACCCGATTGGTCAATATAACTTCCAGACATCAATTATTATCAAAATTATTGTCGATTTTTACTAACACAAATATTTCCAACACAATGAAACCATTTTTATCAAAAATATAAATTTTGAAATTTCGAAGTTTGTCTTTTCCCGAAAAAGTCAACTGTTGACTTTTTGACCAAATAGTGAATTCCGGAAAATTTTGTGTTTATAGACTATTTTTACTAATTTCATCGTTCCGGACTCAAATATCACGTATGCGTATCCAAATTGAATTCCGAACACAACTTCAATTTTAATAACATTCATCATTAATATTATAACTCACAATATTTATCAACCAGGTCGTTCCCAGGAAAGAGGGGGCTTTTCAATAAGGATTTCTCCCTATTGGCGCGCAATTAGGTGGCCAAACCTCTCCTTGACAGAACTTCTAGACATTCAAAATATTGCAATTTAATAATATAAATAACTTTGTCGTCTCAATTATTGATTTAATAAAATAACATATTATGCAGATGATACTGTGACAATAATCGAATCAATAATATGATAGATATGATGCAGCAATTACTGTAGCAATAATTGAGTATAACTGAGTAACTTCTCACGTAAGTATCAATAATCAATATCGTGTTCTACTATGCAACCACGCGTATTACTGTACTTTTACTACCGGGTAGTTCAATAGTTAACGGTAAAACTTCTGCCGTTATTTTCATAAAGTATTTTTGTCATTTTCTCAATCCGACAATAATTCGGTTGTGGGGGTCCACCAATGATTGTGCGTTGTACGAATATTCCCTATTAAAATGAATATTCCCCGACCAATCGAATATTATTTAACAACTTGCGTACATTGCAAAATTTGTAAATATTACCCACAACTATAACATTATATCAAATCCACACCATAATATTCAAAAATATATTTCAGAGAAAATTTAATCTTTATTTAAAAACCTTTATATATGTGGTTCGGGTCTTTCACATATTTACGTAACATAGATATGTGAAAAATGTTATGAACATGAGACATATTTGGCAGTAACGTAAGTCTATAGGCCATAGTTCCTACTCTATCGAGGATTAAAAATGGGCCAATGAATCGAGGGTTGAGCTTTCCTCTATTTCCAAATCTCGTAACTCCCTTCCATGGAGCAACACGTAACAACACATGATCTCCAATATCGAATTCCACGTCCTTTCGATGAAGATCAGCATAACTCTTTTTTCGATCTTGTGAGGTTTTTATACCTTGTCGGATCGTTTGAATTTTTTCCGTAGTCATACGTACCAACTCCGGTCCCAACAACGTTGCTTCACCCACCTCATCCCAGCATACTGGAGAACAACACTTTCTTCCATATAACGCCTCAAATGGAGCCATTCCAATACTTGCTTGATAACTGTTGTTGTAGAAAAACTCCACCAATGATAAGAATTTGTCCCAACTTCCCTTGAAGTCAAGGACACAGAATCTTAATAGATCTTCAAGAGTTTGAATGGTCATCTCTGACTGCCTGTCCGTCTGAGGATGATATGCCGAGCTAAATCGTAAATCCGTGCCTATAGCTTTTTGCAAACTAACCCAAAATCTTGAAGTGAATCTTGGATCTCGATTAGAAACTATGGATACTGGCATACCATACAGTCTTACAATCTCGTTTATGTACATACCAGCAAGACGTTCAAGTGTATAATTTCTCGTATAGGTAGGAAATGAGCAGACTTGGCCAATTTATCAACAATGACCCAAATTGCTTCTATGCCTTGAGAAACCTTGGGAAGACCAGTAATGAAATCCATAGTAATGTGTTCCCACTTCCATTCTGGAATTTCAAGTAGTTGCAATGGACCTTTTGGTACTTGATGCTCCGCCTTGAATCGTTGACAAGTTAAACACCTTGAGATAAACTCTGTTATCTCTCTCTTCATATTTCTCCACCAAAATGTGTGTCAAAGATTACGATACATTTTGGTACTCCCTTAAAGGATTGTAAACGGTTTGTTGTGTGCCTCCATCATGATTTTATACTTTAAATCAGGGTTGTTAGGAACACAAAGTCTGGAGTTGACTCAAAGTATTCCTTCCTCATCGATTCTTGCTTCCGGCATATCACCTTCTTGCACTTTCTTCTTCATACGCATTAGCTCCAGGTATGTAGCTTGAGTAAATTTAACTTTATCGATTAAAGTTGGTTCTACTCGTATGTTTGCCATCATCATGTGGGTCCCTAGAGTCTTTATCTCTAACTCCATCCTTTGCAAGTCATACAAAATGGGCTTTTGTGTTTACAATATTCCACTCATATCCGCATATGATCTTCTACTCAGTACATCAGCTACCACTGTTCGCTTTTCCAGGATGGTATTGGATGGTATGATCATAATCTTTCAATAGTTTAAGTCAACGTCGTTGTCGCATGTTGAGTTCCTTTTGCGTGAAGAAATATTTGAGGCTTTTATGATCCGTGTAGATCTCCACCTTCTCTCCATACAGGTAATGCCTCCAAATCTTAAGCGTAAAAACGACAGCTGCCAACTCTAGATCATGAGTAGGGTAATTCCTCTCATATTCTTTGAGTTTTCGTGAGGCATAGGCTATGACTTTCCCATGTTGCATGAGAACACATCCTAAACCTTTGCCTGAAGCATCACTGTAGATGACAAATCCCTCCGAGCCAGATGGTATTGTCAGAACAGGTGCTGAAATGAGTCTCCTCTTGAGTTCTTCAAAACTCTTCTCACATTCCTCGCTCCAACCGAAATTTGTATCTTTTCGAGTTTGTTGAGTTAATGGAGTAGCGATTTGAGAAAATCCTTCCACGAATCTCCGATAATAACCAGCCAATCCGAGAAATCTACGTACTTCGGTCACTGATTTAAGGTTGCTCCCAGCTTTGAATAGCTTCAATCTTTGCTGGGTCAATAGATATTCCATGACTTGATATCACTGTGCCCAAGGAATGCAACTTCCTCAAGCCAGAACTCGTATTTCTTCAACTTGGCATATAGCTTATTTTCACGAAGCTTTTGGAGTATCATCCTCAAGTGTTGCTCATGATCTTCACGGCTTTTGGTATATATGAGGATGTCATGAATAAAGACGACCACAAAATGATCCAAATATTCCTTGAATACTGGGTTCATTATATCCATGAAGGCAGCAGGAGCATTAGTCAATCAAAAAGACATGACTAAGAATTCATAATGCTCGTACCGAGTTTTGAAGGCAGTCTTTGGAATATCCTCAGTTTTAACCTTCAGCTGATGATATCCAGAACGAAGATCGATCTTTGAAAAAAATTGTGCTCCTTGTAACTGATCAAACATGTCATCAATGCATGGCAATGGGTACCTATTTTTGATGGTGACATGATTCAACTCCCGGTAATCAATACAAAGTCGCATACTCCTATCTTTCTTCTTCACGAATAGAACAGGAGCACCCCAAGGAGATGTACTAGGACGAATGAAGCCAATGTCTAACAATTCCTATAATTGGGTCTTTAACTCCTTAATTTCAATAGGATCCATTCGATATGGGGCTTTAGAAATGGGTTTTGTACCGGGTTCAAGGTCGATAAAAAATCAACTTCATGCTTTGGGGGTAGGCCAGGAAGTTCTTCAGGGAATACGTCAGGAAATTTATTAACAATTGAAATATCCTTCAAATCTGACGTATTTTTGTTTAAATCCGTGACATGAGTTAAGAAAGCTTTACATCCGTTTTTCAATAAACGAATAGCTTTATGGCTTGAGATGACCATGATTGATTTTAATGGTTTGGTCGCTTGAATTCGTATAGTAGGTTTATTAGAAATATGAAAGCTAACAACCTTACGAAAACAATCAATTTTAACATGATGAGTAGTTAACCAATCAATCCTTAGAATCAAATTAAATGAAAATATTTTTAAGGAGATAAAATCGACAGGTAACGTGCGGTTACAGATTTGAATCAAACAAGACTTATAAACAGTGGATGTAATAAAGGTTTCTCCTAATGGAGTTTCAACAGATAAGTCAAAGACTAATTTCTCCGGAGTCAAATTTAAACGTTGAGCGCAAGTAGGAGAAATAAAAGAATGGGTAGAACCGGTATCAAATAGGGTATAGACTTCGCTAGAGTTTATGATAAGCTTACCCGTGATAACCTCGTTCGGGTTCCTTGCTTTTTGGGAGGTCACAACAAACGCTCTCCCTTGCACTACCGACTTTGACTTTTCTGGGACGGCCTTTGGTGCCTCCATCCTAGCTGAACTTTTCTTTGGTGAACGACAAAATCTAGCTAAGTGACCTTCCCTTCCACAATTATAACATGCTTTGGACGGCATCGCGTAGTTTGGACTGATGTGTCCCTCCCCTCCGCATTTGAAGCATATGATAGGTGGTCGTTCTCCTTCCTTAACAACGGGTGCTGGTGCTGATAGTCTTTCCATCATTGTTAAATCTCCTTTTCTTGAAATGTCCATTTTTATTGTCTTGGCTATGATTACCACCGAAGTGGTTACCAATTCTGGCATGTTGATTCCCTCCACGCTTGTTGTCACCGTTTCGATGACTGTTTCCACTTGTATTTGCATTCTGCCGACTACTTTCTCTTGGTTGCGTTGACTCGTTATCGCGCTCCAATAACTGAGCCCTATTTACAACATCTGAATACAAACACAGTTTATGAGAAATAAGATATTTTCGTATATCCGGTTTCAAATGTGACAACCCGAGAAATTAGACAATTTATGAAAATCATAATTGATTGATTTAAGGTTCAATATTAGGACCTAGACAGAAAATAAGTGTATGGAATTGGCAGTTATGTAATGAAATTCCAAGAATTTCAAAAGTTTTGGACAAGACTTGAATTATGTGATAGACTGTAAGTGATAGTCTAGTAATGAGGTATAAGATTATGGTAGATTTAAAAAAATATTTGAAGAATTATCAGGGATAAGTATCGAAGTGTATACTAGTCGGTATATTTGATTACATATGTTAACCATATTGATTTAAGATCAAGAATTGATCAGATAAGTTATAACTTTAGCAAACCCTAAAGTTATGTTAATCATATGTTTATTAAGTTAGAAAAATCTAAGGAACTGTTAGAAACCCTAACGATATGTTCAGAAACCCTAATTTCAGTATCGAGAATTTAAACCCTAATTTGGGAATCCTAAATTCAAAGTATTAAACCCTAAGGGTTAAAAAGTTGTGTGTAAGAAATATGAACATTAGGTGAAGGTTTATATTTGTTTATTATATAAACAAACCAAAAGAAACTAGTGTAACCCTAATTATATATATTAGGAATGAAGGATTTAATAACTTAAGGGTTATGGAAAAAGAGAATTGTGGTATTTTGAATACTTGCTAATTCTAGGAGATTTATTCTATATATCTCAAATGATTAATTTTATAACCTAATTATAGCAAGTCTAATTGGGTTAAGGAAATGAATGGGCTTGTGAGTAAGGATTTATGTTATAATTGAGGAAATTAAAACCCTAAGTAAATGAATTGGGTTGGATGATAATTTAAGGTATTGGACTATGTATATTTTGTAGTCCAAGTGTTGACGAATGAAATTAGTTAGAGGCCCAAGCAATACATTAATTGAGTGGCTCAAATATTTTATTGATAAGCCCAATTGAAGGAAGAGCATGATGGACATTTGGTTATATTAATAGTGTTGGAATATGATTGATTTACATGGCCCAAAGAATTAAATTTTTATGTCCAATGTGTTAACTTTGTAAGCCCAAAACATTAAAGAATGACCCAACTTTTGGCCCAAGTGGGAGAGGACTTTTTGGACGTTTGTTAAATCAAATAAGCATTTAGTAAATAAGCCAAACTTGGAGCAATCTATGGCCAAGTGGCCGGCCATGATAAGGAAAAAAAGAGGGGGAGGTGAATATGATGGTGATTTGCTTTAGTTGGTGACCAACTCTCCACTAACTCATCTTATGTGTCATTTTTTAGTTTGTCCAACATGTTTGTTCTAGCTTGCAAGCAACATCTTGGTGGTTTAATGAGGAAAGAAAAAGAGAATGAGTGGAGAATGTAGAGAAATGAAGGCACATGGCCGGATATTGCTAGAGAAAAAGGAGAGTGAGTGTGGTTAATTGATAAAAAAACTACACATAATAAAAGTCTAGCTTATATTTTTTTCTTTCTTTCATCTTTCTTCCAAGTTAGCAAAGAACTAAAGAGAAAGAGTGAGAGAAGAGGGCCATTCAGCAGCCATGGAGGAGAGAAAAGGGGAGTTCTAGGTGAGACATCCAAGCTCCATGATCAAACTAAGAAGAAGGAGAAGAAGAAAAGCTAAGGTATAGCAAATAAATTTCTACTTATGTAGTATATTTCCTTTGTGGTTTGATTTGATTTTTGACAACTTGAAGTTGTGATCTTGAGGTTTAAAATCTTAGATCTACATGATTTAGAGTATTTTATGTGTGGATCTATCCCTCTTGTGTGTTAGAAGTTAGATCAAAAAACAAGAAAAGTGAAGCTAGGTTTTCTAAATGTAGAAAATCCTAATTTTCTTAGTCTTGATATTATTTTATCTTGTGGTTGATGCTTGTTTGATGAAATAAGAAACTTTGTTTTTAAACTCAAAAACTATGTATATACATGTTAATAAGTGTTTATTGTTTGGATCTACCCATAATGGGTGTTAAATTGGTGGAAATCAAAGGAAGAGAAAAAATGGAATTTTTCCGGAAAAGTTTGAACTTTTAAAGTGAGAGCTAGGTTTTAATTTTTCTTGAAATATATGATGGATATTTATGATTTATATTCTTGGGATGCTAGATATATGTGTTAAGGGTAAAATTCCTTTGGAATTACTCAAATAGGTTGAATATTGAGCAAGTTATGGGATTTCTCCCAAACTACACAAAGGTAATAAAAACTGTTAGAAAGACAGTTTTGTAACAGCCACTTCTGGGCTAAATTTCTGGGAGCTTAACATGTCCAAATATGGATCGTGATAGATGAAAACTATAGTTCGGAAATATACGAATCAACAAAATTGACGGATCATTAATCGGAGTTATAGATTTCATTCTATTTAAGTTTTGGTAAAGGACTCCAAAACTGCCAAATGACAAAAAGTTGCTGCCTAAAATTTTCCGGGGGCTGTTTCGGAAATTTATTTTATGAGAAAAATTCCTGGCTTTTGGGAAATGAAAATATATGGTATTATGTAGCTCGTGTACAAAAATGAACTGATTCCGAGTTAAAACGATCAATTTATGACCATTGCAATTTTTGTGATTTTTCGACAGAAATCGCTATAACCGGAGTTCTACAACTCCGATTGCCATGAAATTTAAAATGGAGTATCACGTTAACACGTATAAGATCGTGTCCAAAATATGGGCATTACTGGAGTTAAGCACGAGGTGGCTAATTTCTTAAGCTTACGCACTAGAATTAATTTTTGAAAAATACTAAAGGAAGTTAGAAAATTATGAAAAAATGCTTTTTGTGTATGAAATACATGTATATATGTTTGGCCAAAGGATTGGAAAATAATAAACTGATTTGGTATTTTTGTAAAACGGATATAGAATTCAGCTTGCTAGATTGTGTAATTTGTGAATCCAGTTTGTTGGATTAGAAAATATGATGAATACAGCTTGCTGGATTGAAAATAAGTTGACTGAATTGATGGATTGGGGAATCCAGATTGCTGAATTAGAAATTTGGTTGCTAAATTTAGAATCCAGGTTGCTGGATTAGTATTTAACTTACTAAGTGTTAGCGAATAACTTATGAAATGAAAAAGGTGAGTGTTAAATCATATAAATGTGATTCTAAGTAATTGTTTAGTGCTTAGGCAGAGTTTAATTGAACTTAAACTCGATATTTATTCTGACTAGACTGTCGGGATGTTAAAATTGTGTTGGTTTCAACTCAAACATAATAGTCTAACCCGATACGAAGTTTTATGTGCTGTATAGACTTATAAGATTATGTGTTATGTGTTTAGGTTATCCTGTATATATATATAACAGTATTATATTGTGATGATATTATTCTAATATTGGAGATCTATATTACTAATATTAGGTCTTTGGGTAAAGCGATATAAATTGTGTTGCGGTAATCAACGGTTCAGGCAAGTTTCTTTTACTTAACTCTAATAAGAGTAGTTTCTTCAAGCTTATGGTTAATCATTGCTGATTGCCATGAAATTTGTACTCTGTACATCTTGCATGTATAAGTCATGGTATGAAAGGCTGATCACCTTCATTACCAGTTGGTTCAGAAATGTTTGTTCATGTTTAAAACTTGTTCAGTCAAAAAATTTGTTCGTGCTAGTTCTCAATTATATTGATGAATTATAGCAAGCTCATTATTCATACTCTTCAATCATGATATATCGTTATATTGTTATATATAAACTTGCTGGGCAACTTTCATGCTCACCCTTGCTATATCATGATAAAATATTGTAGATAAGGCGAATGCGTTTGGATACAGTAAAAGATAATGCCAAGTCCGGCTTGGGATAAAATGTGCGACTAGTTTGTAATAGTATACTTTGATAAATATTGTTGTGTGATAAATAGTTTATGATTTGTGTATAAGTTAAGGTTATTCGATTTTGCGGAAATGTGTGTAAAGTTTAATGTATAAACAAATTATGTTTATATCTTCCGCAATTAATTAGTGAAAGAATTAGTGTACCGAATCCGCGGCGATTTGGAGCCCGGATTCGGGGCTGCTACAGTTGGTATCAGAGCTGTTGGTTATGAAGCTTAGGTAGGAATACCTGAGACCAATAACCGCAGTGATTAGGATAAGACTAACTCAAATAGAGTTAGTTGGTCGGTAAGATTCAAAGACGAATCTCGGCGAGTGTAAAGCACAGAGTTCCCTAACTCTGATAATAAAGTTGAACAGTAATGGTGATTAGATCGAGTCTAAAGGACTGAAAGTGCAGGGATAGAAGATCGTAAAACAAAACGATCATAGTGCATGGAATTGAATCGTAATATATACGATAAGATCACCCCGTGATCTGATAAGGTTATGATAGCCAGAAAGAATCAATCTGATGATTGAAAAGTTTACAGCAAGATGCTATGTATCAGTTGTACTATGAAATTGTACTATGAAAACTCATGAAAGAGTTATGGATTATGAATACGGATTAAATGAAATTCGTATTGAGAAGGGAGTTAAGTATTAGGTGGGGATTTCAATGGGGACTTATGTCGGCAGCTGAGTTGTATGATTCCTTGTATGGGCGGGGAATTTGTACTTGGTTTTAGAATCACTTAGCTTCCTGGTCGATGTAGTGGTTAGGTTGACCAATTCTTTGTATGGGCGGGGAATTGTCCGCTTAGCTTCCTATATTGATTAGTGGCCGAGTTTGGTTTGACAACCACTTAGTTTCTGGCACTTATAATCATTGAAATGTTTGTGTCACGCTATTTGCTATATGTGTGTTAAGAGGGTGATTCCTTTCTCATGTGTATAACAGATAGATAGGTCATAGGTAGAGGAAATAGGGTTAAGTGCGAGTTCTTAAAACTCATACTTATGTAACATTATTGATTCATACTTATATGAAATGTTTATGAACCCCTCAGCGAATGGACGCCAAAGGTCTGTCTAGGAAAGTTCTTAAACTCATATAATTGTGACCAGGTTATGAACTCATAAGTGTGGCTTTATGAACTGGGTATAGTTGTGTGTAAATGGAGTTTTAAGGATTATAGGAACAGATAGATTGTTAAGCAAATGATCATTAGTGGTGACTTAGGTTTTCCTAAACCCTAGCTATGCTAAACTTCAAATTTTTGACATCAAGCTAAATACGCACTATGTGCCTTTTAAAAAAATGGTTTTTATTTATCACTTATGTACCATGTAACCTGGTACAGAGATGATAAAAATGATGGAGTTATCAATGCAGAATTACTTGGTGCTGGATGTGATCTAAGGATCGTCAGCCCACTATAGTATGATGTAGTATAACAAAGTCACAAAATGACGAAATCCTCAACTGACTGTTAAATACAGTGTGGCATCATGACGTCATTCTAAAACAAATGTTTTCAAAAACTCCAAGTGTTTATTGAAAGAAATTTCCTGAACCAAATTGTTTTGCTGCGGAATCAAATAAGATTGAGGTAAGAAATTTTGTGTGCCTAAGGCAGATAAGAGGAACAAATTGTTCCGACCAGCAGTACTTGGCCAGTACAGGGCATAACGGGCTAATCACCCTTTATGTCCGTAAGTTATGACGGTTTGCGGATGAATTTCCATAAAACCTTTGCGAAAATGACAAACAAACAGTATATACGATTCCTCAGCACAGTTTTAAATTTTTAACCCTTGTGAGTGGTGTATTGGGTAGCATGTGATGATATGTGTGAATGATGTAAGCTGTATGGTGTAAGGTGTAAGGTAAATTTCGGGGACGAAATTCTTATAAGGAGGGGTGAATGTGACAACCCGAGAAATTAGACAATTTATGAAAATCATAATTGATTGATTTAAGGTTCAATATTAGGACCTAGACAGGAAATAAGTGTATGGAATTGGCAGTTATGTAATGAAATTCCAAGAATTTCAAAAGTTTTGGACAAGACTTGAATTATGTGATAGACTGTAAGTGATAGTCTAGTAATGAGGTATAAGATTATGGTAGATTTAAAATTCTTTTGAAGAATTATCAGGGATAAGTATCGAAGTGAATACTAGTCGGTATATTTGGTTACATATGTTAACCATAATGATTTAAGATCAAGAATTGATCAGATAAGTTATAACTTTAGCAAACCCTAAAGTTATGTTAATCATATGTTTATTAAGTTAGAAAAATCTAATGAACTGTTAGAAACCCTAACGATATGTTCAGAAACCCTAATTTTAGTATCGAGAATTTAAACCCTAATTTGGGAATCCTAAATGCAAAGTATTAAACCCTAATTTGGAGATCTATATTACTAATATTAGGTCTTCGGGTAAAGCGATATAAATTGCGTTGCGGTAATCAACGGTTCAGGCAAGTTTCTTTTACTTAACTCTAATAAGAGTAGTTTCTTCAAGCTTATGGTTAATCATTGCTGATTGTCATGAAATTTGTACTCTGTACATCTTGCATGTATAAGTCAGGTATGAAAGGCTGATCACCTTCATTACCAGTTGGTTCAGAAATGTTTGTTCATGTTTAAAACTTGTTCAGTCAAAAAATTTGTTCGTGCTAGTTCTCAATTATATTGATGAATTATAGCAAGCTCATTATTCATACTCTTCAATCATGATATATCGTTATATTGTTGTATATAAACTTGTTGGACAACTTTCATGCTCACCCTTGCTATATCATGATAAAACATTGCAGATAAGGCGAATGCGTTCGGATACCGGAAAAGATAATGCCAAGTCCGGCTTGGGATAAAATGTGCGGCTACTTTGTAATAGTATACTTTGATAAATATTGTTGTGTGATAAATAGTTTATGATTTGTGTATAAGTTAAGGTTATTCGATTTTGGGGAAATGTGTGTAAAATTTAATGTATAAACAAATTATGTTTATATCTTCCGCAATTAATTAGTGAAAGAATTAGTGTACCGAATCCGCGGCGATTTGGGGCCCGGATTCGGGGCTACTACATCAAACCTCTTAAAAACATTCGCGTCATTCGTTCCTCATTGTCGACCAAATGGGATGCAAACCGGGATAACTCTGCAAATTTAGCCTCGTATTGCGACACGGTCATATTGTTTTCCTCCAACTTGATAAACTCCACCTCTTTCATGTGACGAATACTTTCGGAAAAGTACTTGTCGTTTAATAGCTCTTGGAACTTCTCCCAAGACATCTTGAGTGCGTTAGGCTGGGTACGTTTTATAGATTCCCACCAGTAATCTACCTCTTCACGCAACATGAAGGTGGCGAAGGGAACCTTTTTCTCCTCGGAGCATCCCAAGACATCAAATATCTTGGTGATCTGCTTTATCCATGCTTCAGCCTTAAGTGGTTTTGGCTCTCCAATAAACTCCGGCGGTCCCAGCTCCTTGAATTGTTTAGCGGTAACCGTTCGAGAGTTTCTAGTGTTTCCACCTACATTTTGGACAGGAGCCGCTCTCGCCTGATGCTTCATGAATTGCATAAAGCCTCTAAACATTCCATCGTTCATCATTTGGTCAATGTTGTTGTTTGCATAAGGATTTTCGCCTTCCTGATGCACATTATTCTGATTGTTGATCTGTGGAGACTCAACGGTCTCTTGTGCTCCATTGCTATTCTCAATATTCTCGGATGCCATTTTCAAATACTGCCACAAAACAAGGGTTAATTGACATGCAACATATTATCCATATACTCTGACCAACCAATTAAATACCAAATAAACTTAGGCAGGTCATACTAGCGAAGGAATTTCCCGTCTCTCCCCTCCTAGTTCTAGTCTCACATCTTAGCCAGGGATCATATCCCTAAGCTTTGATACCAACTGTGACGCCCCCAAAATAGGTATACATCACCTATTATGAGTCGTCAAATACATGGTACAGAATACAAATACAACTTAATTATACAACTGTCGTGTAAAGTATGACAAAACATAAGCTGTGAGTTTTAATACAAATATTGTCATGTAGACAATATACAAACTCAAATTCAATATTATTACATTTATTTTCCATTATTTCACTGAATAGTGAGGACTACTAATGCTATCATCTGGTTCAGTCACTCCTTTCCCCGACTAGTCCCTGCTACGTTCTCATTTTCTGAAGAGAACAATAAAAGTAAAAGGGTGAGCTCAACTAGTCCAGTAGGAAATATTATGACTAAGGTAATGCAGAATATATTATCGTTAGCCTTCAACAGTGTTAAACTAATACAATATAACAACCATCAAGTTTAACTGCAGCGAAACAAGCAATTCCATTAAAAGAATCAAGTAGAGAATAAAATCTACTATCTTTTATGATTTAGAAGGTTTTTCGTCACTTTTATCGCTGGGACTCAGCTTAATAAATAATCCACATCATCGAATCACCCCTGCACTACGGCCAATGATATTCTTTAGTATCATGACCACAATTATCCATGCACTACGGGCCAAGAATATTTGTGTATTCAAAAATGGTCATGATCATGCCAACAACTGTCCATCAATGCACTACGGGCCAATGAGGACTTTTTCCACATCATTTGTAACATTACGGCCATGATTACACCGAATAATTCCTGGTCATAATCATACCAAGTCCATCTATGCACTATAGGCCACAGATGACTTTCAACAAAATATAAACATGAGGATGATGAAAATGATATAAGAATTCAATAAAACAAGTTTAAGAATTAATTTATCCAGGAACTAATAACGTCCAAATTGTCAACATGATACTGCTTTGTAGAGTAAAATTCAAGAATGCTCAGAAGAATATTTCATGAAAAGATATTGGATGAAGCGCAAATATCAAGGATATTCCACTAATTTCATGGAGTATAGAAGTCAAAACTTTAACCAACTGAGTATAATAAGGAATGGAATAACAAAAGAAATCACCAGGCATGCGATAGACCGCACATGCAGGTTATTCCAACAGAATAATGAATAACGGAATCAGGTCCGGCGTAAAATGCACAGACAGGGTATTCCAACAAAATAATAATGACGGAATCAAGTCCGGCGTAAAACTCACAGACAGGATATTCCAACAGAATAATAAAGACGGAATCAGGTCCGTCGTAAAACACACAGACAGGATATTCCAATAGAATAATAAAGACGGAACCAGGTCCGATATAGAACGCATAGACAGGATGTTCCAACAGAATGATAAAGAATGGAACAATAGAAGAATTTTACCAAGTATAGGGTAGCCCGCGTATACAGGTTATTCCAACAGAATAATAAAGAATGGAATAACAGAAGTTCTCTTCATGGATAAGAAAGAAATAATACTACATACCTTAGAAAAACTGGATACTGGAATAGTGAGGTAGTAGACTTTTCTTTTTCTTTCTATAATTTCTCTCTATAATAATCGCTCTAAAGCTTTTGTGAATTGGTGAGAAATGAAAGAAGAATGAGCTTCTATTTATAGAAAAATATAGTTTCGATAATTGCACGTTTTGGGACTTGAAAAATTACAGTACAATACCTCCAACTTTTCCTTTATTTTTAATTTAGTCATGGAAGTATTATCAAACTTGCACAACCTCCCCTAATAGTAAATAATGTGATTCAATAGTAAATTATGTGAATCAATAGTTCTAGACATGTGAAAATATGAATTACAGTATAGTACCTCCATCTATACCTCCATTTTTAACTTAGTCATGCAAGTATTATCAATCTTGCACCAACTCCCCTAATAGTAATAAGAATGTGAAACAATAGTATACACATGTGAACAAATAGTTATAATCATGTGAAATAATAGCAATCAATTGCTCACTTATCCGGTTAAATACCCGATTGGTCAATAAAACCTCCAGACATCAATTATTATCAAAATAATTGTCGATTTTCACTAACACAAATATTTCCAACACAATGAAACCATTTTTATCAAAAATATAAATTTTGAAATTTCGAAGTTTGACTTTTCCCGAAAAAGTCAACTATCGACTTTTTGACCAAATAGTGAATTCTAGAAAATTTTGTGTTTATAGACTATTTTTACTAATTTCATCGTTCCAAACTCAAATATCACGTCCGCGTATCCAAATTCAACTCCGAACACAACTTTAATTTTAATAACATTCATCATTAATATTATATCGCACAATATTTATCAACCAGGTCATTCCCAGGAAAGAGGGGGCTTTCCAATAAGGATTTCTCCCTATTGGCGCGCAATTAGGTGACCAAACCTCTCCTTGACAGAACTTCTAGACATTGTAAATATTGCAATTTAATAATATGAATAACTTTTTCGTCTCAATTATTGATTTAATAAAATAACATATTATGCAGATGATACTGTGACAATAATCGAATCAATAATATGACAGATATGATACAGTAATTATTGTAGCAATAATTGAGTATATCTGAGTGACTTCTCACGTAAGCATCAATAATCAATATCGTGTGTTACTATGCAACCACACGTATTATTGTACTTTTACTACCGGGTAGTTCAACAGTTAATGGTAAAACTTCCGCCATTATTTTCATGAAGTATTTTTGTCGTTTCCTCAATCTGACAATAACTCTGTTGTGGGGGTCCACAAATGATTGTGCGTTGTACGAATATTCCCTGTTAAAATGAATATTCCCCGACCAATCGAAGATTATATAACAACTTGTGTACATTGCAAAATTTGTAAATATTACCCACAACTATAACATTATATCAAATCCACACCATAATATTCAAAAATATATTTCAAGAAAATTTAATCTTTATTTAAAAAAGTTGGGGTCTTACACTAGGCTTGTAAAGGGCCCGCCCCGGCGGGGGTCCCTGCATTTTTCTAGCTGGTATGCCCGCCTCAGCGGGGGTTTTATGAAGGAAAAGCCCACCCCAGCGGGGGTATCTTTTCTGCTCTGACGTCATTTGGGAAAACAGCCATAACGTTTGATCCAGGAGAGTTACGAGGCCTGAAACCTATCAAATCGAAGATATCGACGAGCTCTAAAGCTTTTTTTCTTTGAGATTTTAGAAATAACGAACGGATGAAGGTTGAAATTGGGCTGGAAGTGACTACTATGCAAATGGCCACCCTAAAACAGTGACGTTCGACGTTCGTTGGTACAAATGTCATAACTCTTGCATCCGAACTTCGATTGGAATGATTCAAGTTGTTCCTAAAAGCTAGGAAGAAGCTATACAATGTAATCCAAGTTCCAAGCCAAGAACATGAAATGTACATAAAATCCCAAACGATGTCCGGATTGCTTTTCTTTGCGATTTCAACTCTTAAGCATATAATCTACAAAACGAACACAAAATGCATGAAAAGTAACTAAGAAACATAATATTAAGCAACTAATTCAAGTAACAGATACCGGATAAGTAATTATAAAACCTACTTATCACTCTCCACCTAAATCATCTCCTTGCTTCAGATTTTTCGATTCTCCACCGACCGACTTTCAAAAAATGCATTCAGAAATAATTTTGTTGCAGAGGGTTGAAGCGGAAGGTGGAGAGGAGAGAGCTCCACTTCTCAAACCCTAGCCCTGTTCTACTTCTATGTGGCGTGTGAACTCGATTTCTGGACATCCAATTGTTTGGACTCCGCTCCGATGGACCTCAGATGCTCTCAAGGCAGTTCGGTGTATTCGGTCGGAGGAGGAGATATCGTTGCAACCCTTATACTTACTGGTACTATATCATGGAATCTTTTGCCCATCGTTTTCTCTCTCATCTTTTCTCTCTTCTTCTTCTTCATCGGTTACTCTTTGATTTTGCAGCAACCCTTATACCAGCTGCTTAAGATCTTTTGTAAGGGAATTTTAAATTAATTGCTAATCTTTTGTATATTTTTTATAAAGATTCTAGTTGCTAGGTCATCAGATTTCAGGTATTAAATTTGACTGAAATCGATCTTAATCGGGTGGATATTAGAGTAGGGATATCAGGTCCGTTGGTTTTTATGGATGGATCTCCTCAAGCTGTTCGGCAGTTGCGTAATCTCAATTCACAGGTCATTCTGAAAATCTCTTATGTATGTATGAAGTGCAGCTGGATATGAATTCACAGATCTTAATTTAAAATGTTCCTTATCTTATTATCGCTGAAGGTGAATCTCTACTCAAAGCATATGGGAAAATCACCATAGCAGATTGAAGAGGACATTAGGCGTCCAAAATATTTCAGTCCTAGCGAAGTAGTTGAATATGGGATTATTGATAAGGTACCCATTGTCAGAAAAAAGTAAACTTAAATTCTACATTGGCTTTTGGGTGTCATGTAGGTTATGTTTGTCTTGGTTACCTGCAGGATTATTTACAATGAGAGAGGAAGTGAAGATAGAGGAGTTCTTTCTGACCTAAAAAAGGCGCAACTTATTTGATTGTGTAAAAGGTTCAGGTATAACAATGATTACTCTTAAGTCATCAGCATCTTGTAATATATTTGAAGTTGAACTACTTTCATATATGATAGAAACATTTATTTTATTGGTACAGGGTTACAATCAGCAACTGCTTTTACCAGCAATTCGCACAAAAGTCCATTCATGCCTTTTGGTCAAATCTTTGGCCGCAGCTATTGCCAATCTTCATGTGTTGTTAATCTTATTGAGTAATTGATGGCAGTTGTACTTATTTTGTGTATTGGTGCTTGCACCACCAAATCTTTAGTTCTCTTTTGGTCAATAGAAAAGAGTACCAAGTTTATTGAAAATATAAGGTTTTAGACATAGCTGAATTTCACCGATAGTTTGAGCTACCTCTTTGTTTGTATTGATATATTTTTTTGTTGTTGAGAAGGGGATTTTTTTAAACTCTAGTAGTAAAATGCTCATCTCTTCTTTGGTTGAATGATGATACTACGACGGAAGAGGCTCTTAGGTGGAAACTGAACCTTTCACACATCTTCAATGCTATATCAATATTTTGCTTTCTCTATTCACAGTAGACTAGTTCATTCCATTTTTAGATTGATGATCACTTCCCATGTTTTACTTTAAACTGATTGTTGGGTAAAATCTATATACGCAAAACATGCAAGTATACGCGGTCAACAAGTAATATAGTAATGAGTAGAGTATCGTTCCCACGAAGACAAATTTGCAAGAAATTTAATTTCACAATTACCAATTTTCTATTAATCCTAATTCTATTAAACTATTCAATTCAATGGTTTAAAATTATAGAAACTAAATTAATAAATACATTAACTATCACAAAACAATCACAAGTATCAAAATACGTAATTTCAAACAATTAATGGAGATTTAGACTTATGATTTCACCATAAGCTTCAGTCTTATTTTCAAACCATTATTCCAATTCAACTCAATATGTGACGCCCACAAAATTAGGTATACATCACCCATCTTGGGTCGTCAGATACATGGTACAGAATTTAAATACAACTTACTAATACAACTGTCGTGTACAATACGACAAACATAAACTGTGAGTTTGAATATCAATATTATCTACTAGAGATTATACAAACTCAAAAGGAGTCCTCATTACAATTATTATCACACTATTTCACAGAATAGTGAGGACTACTAATGCTATCCTCTGGACCATCACTCCGTTCCCCGACTCGTCCCTGCTATATTCTCATTTCCTGAAGAGAATAGTGAAAGAAAGGGCGAGCTCAACTAGCCCAGTAAGAAATATTATGACTAAGATAATGCAGAATAAATTATCATTAGTCTCCAATAATGTTAAACTGATAAAATATAATAGACATCGAGTTTAACTGCAGCGGAACAAGCAATCCATTAAAAGAGTCAAGTAAAAAATAAAATCTACTATCTTTTATGATTTAAAAGATTTTTCATCACTGTTATCGCTGAGACTCAACTTAATAAATATTCCACATCATCGAATCACCCCTGCACTACGGCCAAGGATATTCTTTAGTATCACGACCACAATTATCCATGCACTACGGGCCAAGAATATTTGTGTATTCATTAATGGTCATGATCATGCCAACAACTGTCCATCAATGCACTACGGGCCAATGAGAAATTTTACCGCATCATTTCTAATATTACGGTCATGATTACACCGAATAATCCCTGGTCATAATCATACTAAGTCCATCTATGCACTACAAGCCATAGATGACTTTCAACAAAATATAAACATGAGGATGATGACAATGATATAAGAATTCATTAAAATAAGTTCAAGAATTATTTTATCCGGGAATTTGATAAGTAGGTTTTATACCTACTTATCCGGTATCTTTTACTTGAATTAGTTGCTTTTATTCATGTGTTTTAGTTACTTTTCATGCATTTTGTGTTCGTTTTGTAGGTTATACGTTTGGAAGCGATGTGAGCGATTATTGGTAAGGAAAAGCACGAAAAATGCAAACAAAAGCAAGCCGGATATCGTTTATGCTTTTATGTTCATTTCATGTTCTTGGCTTGGAGCTTGGACTATATTGTAGATCATTTTCTTAGCTTTCCGGAACATCTTGAATCATTCAAATCGGAGTTCGGATGAAAGAGTTATGACATTTCTACCAACGGACGTTGAACTTCACCGTTTTGGGTGGTGATTTTCATAGCAGTCACTTCCAGTCCAATTTCGACCATCATGCGTTCGTTATTTCTCAAAGATCAAAGAATGAAAGTTGTATATCTCGTCGATAGCTTCGATTTGATATGTCGCGGGCCTCGTAACTCCTCTCGGTTTAGAAGTTATGGCAGTTTTAGCAGAGGAGGTTCCGGCAGAAAAGTTTGTTGGCAGATTGGTACCCAGCCGGGGCTGGGCGTTTTTGTGCTTAGGACCCAGCCGGGGCTGGGTACCTGGGAGCTTTAGCAGATTGCTATCCAGCTGGGGCTGGCTTTTACCAAAGGAAATACCCAGCCGGGGCTGGGTATACGCAAAAATGAGCGGATTTTGTCCGAATTTGAGTCCGAAAAGGATTGTTTCAAGTTGTTTGATTCAAGGACTTCCAAGAGGACTTAAAGACATGTACAAAGACTTATAAAAGGGGGGGAATAACATAGATTAGGGGGGATTAGAGAGATTATTAGGAGATTAGAGAGCATTCTATTAAATTAGATTAGAGTAAATTAGAGAAAAACACTAGTTTTTATGAGATTTAGAGATTGATGCAACTTGGAGACCATTGAAGATTCAAAGGAGGAGCATGGAGGGAGCGTCAAATCTACAGACAATAGATTATTTCTTCTCATCTTCTTCTATCTTTATCTTTTAATGTGTATTCAATTGTGGGTTCTTAGCTTTAATTCAATAATAATGAACTAATTCTTTGTTTGAGATTACAATGGATCTTATTGTGTAGTTTATTTTAATATGCTTCGTTATTAATTATTATGTTCTATTTAGAGGATTGTCTATTGTGATTTGGACTTAATTGTTTAATTGCTTGGCCATCAATTACCGTGATAATCTATATGAACTCGAGAGATGAAGTATAGATTTAGATCTAATCATGATAGCATGTGTTCAGGATTTTGTTAGTAGCTTAAACTTGATAAGTGTTAAGGTAGAGATATGCTTGACATCGCATGTAATCTTATAGAGAACTTGCTCTTAAACCTTCTTCAATTGTAATTCACATAGAGATATAGTGGGTTAGTTGATTAAGGTGTTTAACGAATTTCTATCTTAATTGTGGATTGACGTTAATACGGTATTAGTGCATCGAGAGGTGGTTAATATTACTTTCGTGTTCTTGATTAACAATTCGGGATAGAGAATAATTGATGAGAAGTGTGTTAACTTAAATGAAGCAATAAGTGAAGTTGTGATCTTAAATCTCCATAGTCTTAATTTAATTAGTGGAATAGTAGTTAATTTATATAGTTTGTAATTCATTCGTTTAAATAAGATTGAGTTGGTTACGGGTTAGTACTTGGTGATTTTTATTAACTAATTCTCTGTGGGAACGATACTCAACTTATCACTTTATTACTTGTTGACCACGTATACTTGCGTGTTGTGCGTATATAGATTTTACCCAACAGAATTATTAGCGTCCAAATTGTCAACATGATACTGTTTTGTAGAGTAAAATTCAAGAATGCTCAGAAGAATATTTCCATTAAAAGATACTGGATGAAACGCAAATATCAAGGATATTCTACTAATTTCATGGAGTATAGAAGTCAAAACTTTAACCAACTGAGTATAATAAAGAATGGAATAACAAAAGAAATCATCATGTATGCGGTACTTCGCATAGACAGGTTATTCCTACAGAATAATAATAACGGAACCAGGTCAGGTAAAATTTGCACCGACAGGATGTTCCAACAGAATAATAAAGACGGAACCAGGTCCGGTGTAAAACACACGGACATGATGTTCCGACAGAATAATAATAAGACGGAACCAGGTCCGGTGTAAAACACACAGACAAGATGTTCCAACGGAATAATAATAAAGACGGAACCAGGTCCGGTGTAAAACACATAGACAGGATGTTCTAACAGAATAATAGAATAATGTCACCAAGTATAGGGTAGACCGCGTATACAGTTTATTCCAATAGAATAATAAGAAATGGAATAACAACAGTTCTCTTCATGAATAAGAAAGAATAACACCCCTTACGAATACAACAAATAATATTCCCTACCTTAAAAAGAAGAGTACTGGATATATAAGTAGTGAAGTAGCAGAATACTTTCTTCTTTCTCTCTAGATTTTCAGTGAATTCGTAAGAAAATAATGAATAAATGAGCTTCTATTTATAGAAAAATAGAATGCATAGTAACTAACTCATGAACGGTCGAGATTGATTTATTTAAAGCAAAATAAAATATAATATATTCTATTTATAATCTAATAAAACGAATAACTTTATAAAAGATTTTACTATGCAAACACTATGCAGGCACTATGCAAATACTATACATAATAAAATATAATATATTCTAATTATTGTCTAATAAAACAGATAACTTTATAAAAGTATTCTGTTTTATATAAAAAAAATTTACTATGCAAAATACTATACAGACAATATGCAACACTATGCATAATAGAATATAATATAGTCTATTTATAGAATAACTTTATAAAAGTATTCTGTTTTATATAAAAAGATTTTCTGTATTATTACATTAATAATACCAACAAAACTGAAGTGACTTATCACTTAAGTATCAATAATTAATACCGTGTGCTACTATGCATCCACGCGTATTACTGTACTTTTAACACCTGGTGTTTCAGCAGTTAATGATAAAACTTATGTCGTTATTTTCATAAAGTATTTTTATCGTTTTCTCAATTCAAAAATAATTCCGTTGTGGGGTCCACCAATGATTGTGTCGTTGTACTAATATTCCCTGTTAAAACAAATATTCCCCGACCAATCAAATATTATATAACAACTTGCGTACTTTACAAAATTTATAAATATTACCACAACTATTATATCAATTTCACTCCATAATATTCAAAAATAATATTTATAGAGAATTCATCTTTATTCAAAAAGTTGGGGCTTTACAGAATATCTCAATTTATTAATCAAGAAAATAAACGTTGTACTAGCCACCTCTCGATGCACTAATACTGTATTAACTTTAATCCACAATTTAGATAGAAACAAGTTAAATACCTAAATCAACCAACTCACTATATCTCTATGTGAACTGAAATTAAAGAAGGTTTAAGAATAAGTTCTCTATCAGATTACATACGATGTCAAGCATATCTCTACATTAACAATAATCAAGAATCTGTTATTCACAAAATTCATGACACATGTTATATTAACTAAGTCTAGATTTGAATATCCTCTCTCGATTCCATTCAAATCTACAAAGAATTGTTGATCAAGCAATTCATAAATTCACGCACAAATTAATATAGATAAACTGAAAATATTTTATTGAACTGGAAATCAAAATAATAAAATTATCGTTTCACCCAAGGATCCATCATAAGCCTAATAAGTGAATTAGTTCATATCGAATGAAATAAAAACTGAATAATCTAAAGAAAACATCCTTGCAATTACAAATAAAAGACTAAGAGAAGAATAGTGATGAACACCCTTCACGTAGCCTAGAATTGCAATCGTCAGTGAATATCTCTTCAAAATACTCCTCCCAAGATTGTTGTCAAAATCTGGAAAAACCTTCGTAATATGCTCCTCTCAATTACCGAATATGTTGTTAGTCGAGTAATGGACATCCTCTTTAGTGTCCCAGTCGAATCACTTATATTCTAGAGTCCACATGCGAGTACATCTCTAAAAACCATGTAGCAGCATAGTCCTAAATCACACAGGAGAGTCAGCAGGTCGAGACCCCCCGCCCCGGCGGGGGTGCTCAGGCAAAAAGGGCCTGCCCCGGCGGGGGTGCCTTCTGCTAATTTCTCCAAAAAGTTTCCGAGTGAATTTTTCCTGTCCTTCATAATCTTTTCCCGAAATGATCCCAATTGACTCCAAATCTTGTTAAATGCTACAACAACCACCCTACACATAAAAAACACAAAACGAGTGAAAACGAACTCGAAACAAGAAAATAACAACGAAATTAAGCTTGAAATGAACATCTATTCGTGGATATGAAATCCACTTATCACTGATCCATCACTATAGTATGAGGATACGTGGACTCTAATGTTGCATTTTTAGATTGATGATCACTTGTCATTGTTGGGGCGTATAGCATTGGGAAAGAATGTGTTTATCTTGCAATTTCTAAGGCATTAGGGGTATGTAGCTCACCTTTTACTTCCTTGCTGCTGGTGAATATCATTTGTTTGTGCATGCTCTGGTAACAGAAAGTAATCCTTACTTAACCTACTGGATCATTTCTGGTGATGTTTGTAGTTATACATGTTATACATATATTGATCCTAGATATTGATCCAATGCTACAAGTGTTTATGTTTCCCTATCACATATTATATGGCTGACATACTAATGTGATAAATCTTGCAGCGATTTGTACACCAGCTGATTACAATACACGCCCTCTTGATACGATCTATAACAACTTCATTGATGCCCTCCCTGTGGTATGCCTTTTTAATGTCAGTTACTGTTGGTCTTGTGTGTATTATTGAAGTTTGTACGTATTATAGTACACTCCAGAGTTTCTAATGGTATTTGTCCTTGGCTGCTGAATGGTCCATATTTTATTTTGGAGAAGAAAATTTGTGAAGTTAAATTGTGTTTTCCAATGTAGTTGAGTTGTTTGGATATATAAATCGATAAAGCCTCCTTACTTGCTCAAGTTATCAACCACTTGAAAGAAATGAGAAGAAGTGCAGCAGAAGCTACTGAAAGTATTCTCATACCGATAGACATTGACGAAGTCAGAGTCGAGCACCAAGAGGATGGTTCAGATGGAGATTCTTATTCTATCGAGTAAAGAGCAACAATTTTATGCATGTTTAGGTAGTAGCTTAATTTTTTTATTGATAGTTTGATTTATTTTGTGGATGTAATCAAATTCACAATTCAATATAGTAGTACTAATTTATATTGAAAAGTGAATTTGAGATGCATATATGGATAGTTTGGTATATATTTTGTGGATGTAGTAATTTGAAACTGTAAACGAGTGGTATTATTGGGATGTATTTTGAATGATTGTTACATTTTGGCTTTAAATTTAAATGAGAATTTAGACCTTTTATCTATATATCATGACATTAGCATATTGCATGTGCATTGGTAATGTAGGTGAACCACAACCTTTTTTCCATTTTTTTTATCTACAACATTTTAAAAATATTGTATATTTGTACAGCATAATGTGTAGTAGTCAATGTTTCATTGTTTTCTACAACGTTTTTAGCCAGAAAACGTTGTGGAATCATACCTTCTACAACGTTTTCAAGCATCTGTTACTTTATAGAAAACAAATCTACAACGCTTTTTTTCTTAAAAAAACGTTGTATAATGTGTCTAACTACAACATTTTAAAAACGTTGTGTAAGGGTGTCAAATAGATGACACCCTTAACCATGACGTTTTTCTGATTGAAACCACAACGTTTTTTTCACGTCATCTATTTACTGTTTTGTAGTAGTGGTAATAGTTGGTATGTATTTATAGGGGAAAATTAGGTTAAATAACGGAGATTAATAATAATAGCTCAATTTCGGCTGAATGTCCTTTATGTTCCTTTAAGTTGCCACCAACTTTCAAAGTCTTTCATAAAGTTCAATTTTCGTTAGTTAGGTCCTTAAAGTGACATTTTGTTGGCGTTTTCGTCCCTTCAGTCCAATTTGACCTCAACCCAACTCATTTTGACCAATTTTGACCCAATTTTAACATTTAAAAAAAATATATTTAATATTTTAAAATAAAATATTTTTTGAAAATAATAATTATTATATTTAATATTTTAAAAAATATTTAATTTTTATATTTAAAATAAAATATTATTTTAAAAAAGTTAAAAAATTATTATTATTATTATAAGGAAAAAATATTAGAAACTTTTATTTTTTTAAAAATGAGTAAAGTTTCATAAAAAATAGATTCAAAAAAATTATTTAAGAAAATTAAATATAATTTTTATTTAAACTTATTTAAAAATAATTTTATATTTTAAAATATTAAAATTTTGGTTTGGGTTAAACTGGGTCGGATTGAGTCAAAATTGGCCAAAATGGGTCGGGTTGAGATTAAATTGGGCTGAAAGAACAGAAACGCCAACAAAATACCACTTTAAGGACCTAACTGACTATAATTGAACTTTATGAACGACTTTGAAAATGGGTGGCAACTTGGAAGAACGGAAGTGTCATTCAGTCGTACTGATAATATCATAAAGTAGTGATTTTAGGAGATAATAATTAAATTTAAAAGGATAATATTAGAACATTTGACATTACCAAAATACTTCAGATTTGTAGTGATTTAGGATATTATAAATTGAAAATATTAATTTGGGATTAAAAAAAGTAGTGATTTTAGGATATAATAATTAAATTAGTAATGATAATATTAGAATAGTTAACATTATCATAACAGTTTAGATTTGTAGTGATTTATGAAATTATAAAATTAAAATATTAATATGGGATTAAAAAGTAGTGATATTAGGAGATAATAATTAAGTACAGATAATAAATAAATCGTTTAGATTGAAAAAGTAGTGATTTAGGGTATTACAAAATCAACATAGTAAGTTATGATTGATATTATTTGTTATTTTAATTTTGTTTTAGATATTTTAAACTGTATAATATTATGTTGTAATATAATTATAAATGGCATAATATTATGTTATAATATAATTTAACTAGCAACAGTCCCGTGCCTCCGGCACTATGGACGTTGAGATTTATTCCAAATTTTGGACGAACCCAAATGATTTATTGAGTGAGCGAGAAATTTAAAATTATTTGTATTTTATTAGATAGATGGATGGTGGGATTTATCCCAAACTTTGGACGTCCTAGATGATTTATTGAGTGAGCGGAAAATTCAAAATTATTTGTATTTTATTAGATATATAGAATATAGATATAGATAGATAGAATTAGATAGATTGTATTTTATATTAGATAGATGGATGGTGAGATTTATACCAAACTTTGGACGGCCCAGATGATTTATTGAATGAGCGGGAAATTCAAAATCATTTGTATTTTATTAGATAGATTAGTAATGATAATATCCGCACAGTTTAGATAAGTGGTGATTTTGTTATTTTGTTATATACATGTATTATAATATTATATCTTACATGTATGGTATAATATTAGAAAAATAGTAATTTTAGGATATAATAATTATGTTTAGAAAAATAGTGAATTTTGGGGGATTATAAAATCAACATAGTAAGTTATGATTGATATTATTTGTTATTTTAATTTTATTTTAAATTTTTTAAAACTATATAATATTATTTTAAACGGTATAATATATTATGTTGTATTTATAGAGAGAAAATTATGTTAAATAACGGAGAGTAATGATAATAACTCAGTAATGATAATATCGTAAAGTAGTGATTTTAGGAGATACTAATTAAATTAGAAAGGATTATATCAAAACAGTTGACATTACCAAAATAGTTTAGATTTGTAGTGATTTAGGGGATTATAAATTCAAAATATTAATTTGGGATTAAAAAAGTAGTGATTTTAAGAGATGATAATCAAATTATTAATGATAATATTATAACAATTAACATTATCAAATCAATTTAGATTTGTAGTGATTTATGGGATTATAAAATTAAAATATTAATGTGGGATTAAAAAGTAGTGATTTTAGGAAATAATAATTAAGTAACGGTAATATAAAAACTGTTTAGATTGAAAAAGTAGTGATTTAGGGGATTATAAAATCAACATAGTAAGTTATGAATGATATTATTTGTTATTTTAATTTTGTTTTAAATGTTTTAAACTATATAATATTATGTTATAATATAATTATAAATGGTATAATATTATGTTGTAATATAATTTACTTAGTAATGATAATATCCGCTTAGTTTAGATAAGTAGTGATTTTGTTATTTTATTATATGTGTATTATAATAGTATACCATACATGTATGATATAATGTATGGTATAATTATGAATGATATAATATTAGAAAAATAGTGATTTTAGGATATAATAATTATGTTTAGAAAAGTAGTGGATTTTAGGGATTATAAAATCAACATAGTAAGTTATGATTGATATTATTTGTTATTTTAATTTTGTTTTAAATATTTTAAACTGTATAATATTTTGTTGTAATATAATTATAAATGGTATAATATTATGTTATATTTATAGGGAGAAAATTAGGTTAAATAACGGAGAGTAATGATAATATCATAAAGTAGCGATTTTAGGAGATAATAATTTAATTAGAGAGGATAATATTATAACAATTAACATTACCAAAACAATTTAAATTTATAGTGATTTAGGAGATTATAATTTCAAAATATTAATTTGTGATTAAAAAGTAGTGATTTTAGGAGATAATAATTAAATTAGTAGTGATAATTAATATTAAAATAATTAACATTATCAGAAAAGTTTAGATTTGTAGTGATTTATGGATTATAAAATAAAAATATTAATGTGGGATTAAAAAGTAGTGATTTTAGAGAATTGTAAAATCAACATAGTAAGTTATGATTGATATTATTTGTTATTTTAATTTTGTTTTAAATATTTTAAACTGTATAATATTATGTTGTAATATAATTAAAAATGGTATAATATTATGTTGCAATATAATTTAATTAATAATGATAATATTTGCACAGTTTAGATATCTAGTGGTGATTTTGTTATTTTGTTATATACATGTATTATAATATTATATCATACATGTATAGTATAATATTAGAAAAATAGTGATTTTAGGATATAATAATTATGTTTAGAAAAGTAGTAGATTTTGGTGGATTATAAAATCAATATAGTAAGTTATGATTGATATTATTTGTTATTTTAATTTTATTTTAAATGTTTTAAAATTTTATAATATGTTGTAATATAATTATAAACAATATAATATTATGTTGTATTTATAGAGAGAAAATTATATTAAATAACGGAGAGTAATGATAATAGCTCAGTAATGATAATATCGCAAAATAGTGATATTAGGAGATAATAATTAAATTAGAAAGGATAATATCAGAACAGTTGACATTACCAAAATAGTTTAGATTTGTAGTTATTTAGGGGATTATAAATTCAAAATATTAATTTGGGATTAAAAAAGTAGTGATTTTAAGAGATAATAATCAAATTATTAATGATAATATTATAACAATTAACATTATCGGAGCAATTTAGATTTGTAGTGATTTATGGGATTATAAAATTAAAATATTAATGTGGGATTAAAAAGTAGTGATTTTAGGAAAAAATAATTAAGTAACGATAATATAAAAACCGTTTAGATTGAAAAAGTATTGATTTAAGGGATTATAAAATCAACATAGTAAGTTATGAATGATATTATTTGTTATTTTAATTTTGTTTTAAATGTTTTAAACTATATAATATTATGTTGTAATATAATTTACTTAGTAATGATAATATCCGCATAGTTTAGATAGGTGGTGATTTTGTTATTTTATTATATACGTGTATTATAATATTATATCATAGTTTTATGGTATAATGTATGGTATAATTATGAATGATATAATATTAGAAAAATAGTTATTTTAGGATATAATAATTATGTTTAGAAAAGTAGTGAATTTTTGGGATTATAAAATCAACATAGTAATTTATGATTGATATTATTTGTTATTTTAATTTTATTTTAAATATTTTAAAGTGTATAATATTTTGTTGTAATATAATTATAAATGATATAATATTATGTTGTATATATAGGGAGAAAATTAGGTTAAATAACGGAGAGTAATGATAATAGCTCAGTAATGATAATATCATAAATTAGCGACATGGTATGGACCCCCTCATCCGCTTTAGCGACATGGTATGGACCCCCTAATGGTCCCGGAAGCGGTAGGTAACGAATATATATATATATATATATATATATATATATATATATATATATATATATATATATATATATATATATATATACGGGAAGCTTCAAGAGCATAATTCTTAAATAGTATAATGCCTTAAATAACATAATTTTATCAAAACGACGTAGTTTTGTAAACACGCGGTGACATTTTTGTAAATACCATGTCACCGCGTATTTACAAAAATGCCACCGTATGTTTACAAAACTACATCGTTTTGATAAAATTATGCTATTTAAGACATTATGCTATTAAGAATTATGCTCTTGAAGCTTCCGTGTATATATATATATATATATATATATTATATATATATATATATATATATATATATATATATATATATATATATATATGGGTAACCATCCGTAGCAAACGTTTGCTACGGACACTGTTCAACAAACACGCTCCCATATGTTGATCTAGACATTTAATGGTTTAGATTGGTCAAATATTCCACCTGCCGCTACAGCTTGTAGCGGCAGTCCCTTTTCCATTTTACCTTTAGCCTTTTTACATTACTACCCCTACCATTTAATACATGACTGCCGCTACAGCCTATAGCGGCAGTGTGGGTCTCAGCCATATGGCTATAATGTAAAGATAAGTTTATATTTATGTATACATAATTTAAAAATAAAAGATAATGTAAAGATAAATAATGTAAAAATAAAAGATAATGATAAGATAAGTCTGAATAAAAGATAAATTTATTTTTATAAATACATAATATAAAAATAAGATAAGTTTGAATAAAAGATAATTTTATCTTTTATAATAAGATAAATTTATATTTAATAATAAAATAAATGCACAACACTATAAATTTATTTTATAATAAAATATAAATTTATTTTATAATAAAAGATAAATATATTTTATTATAAAAATAAATTTATTTTATTATAAAGATAAATTTATTTTATTATAAAGATAAATTTATGTTTTATAATAAAAGATAAATTATTTATATAATTTATTTTATTATAAATATATAATAAATAAATTATATAAAATATATATATATATATATATATATATATTCCTTTAATTATATATTTTATAGGAGGAGCTTGTGGATTTGCAAATGATGTTGCACAACCTCCATACTCCTCCATGATATCAGCAGGAAATGCCAATATATTCAGATCAGGCCATGGGTGCGGAGAATGTTACGAGGTAGGTGTAGTACATTTTTTAAATTTTCAAATCCAATTTATAGATGTATTTATATTATTGCATGTAAAATAAATAAATAATTAAATCATCGCTCATGCAAAAAAATTAATTCAGGTGAAGTGCTCAGCTCCAGCCTGCTCGGGGAATCCCATAACCGTAACAATTACTGACGAGTGCCCTGGGGCTTGTAACAACGTACCATTTCATTTTGATCTAAGTGGCCGTAACAAAAACTCCATTTTCCTTCAAAATTACAACTTTGACGTCCAAGAAGATTCTTGTGGCCACTAATGTGATTCCAACAAACTACCAAGCTGGTGCAACCTATCGATCCCGGGTCAATTTCTAATTTGAATATATAATCCCCATATCGGAAATATTGTAGCTAGCTATAATTTATAATGGCAAAAAGCAACTTTTGGCCACTGTGGTTATAGTGATTTAACGAATTAGCCACTGTGCTTTTAAAATATTCAATTAGCCCACTAAACTTTTTAAAAATTAATAATCAACCCATTCCGTCCAAAAAATTGGACGGACGTTAACAGCTGGCTTTTAAAAAAAATAAAATGATGTGTTAATTATGTGGCAACAGATTTAAAAAAAATTAATGCTGATGTGGCAAAAAAAAATACATAATATTCATTTTAAAGTTTTAAAAATAACAAAAATATAATAAAATAAAACAGATTTTTTTAAAAATATTATTTTTAATAAAAACAGATTTGTTTAAAAAACATAATTTTTTTTAAAAATATAATTTTTTTAAAAACAGATTTTACAAATTTTTTTAAAAACAGTTTTTTTAAAAAAAAAACAATTTTTTTTAAAAACAATTTTTTAAAAAAAACAATTTTTTTTAAAACAGATTTTTTTAAAAAAACAATTTTTTTTAAAAACAGTTTTTTTTTAAAAATATTTTTTTTAAAAAAACAAATTTTTTAATTTTTTTTTAAAAAAAAACAGATTTAAAATTTTAAAGTACAGATTTTTTAAAAAGCGTACTTTTTTTGAAAAACACAATTTTTTAAAAAAATATAATTTTTTTTAAAAACAGATTTTTTGAAAAAAACAAATTTTATTTTTTTAAAGACATATTTTTTTAAAAAAACAATTTTTTTTAAAAACAGATTTTACAAATTTTTTAAAAAACAGATTTTTTTTAAAAAAACAATTTTTTTTAAAAAACAGATTTTTTTTTAAAACAGATTTTAAAAAATCTGTTTTTTAAATTATTTTTTATAAATTTTTTTTTTAAAATATCTTTTTTTTAAAAAAAACTGTTTTTTTTAAAAATTGTGTTTTTCAAAAAAAGTACGTTTTTTAAAAAAAATTAGTTTTTTTTTTAAAAAAACATATTTTTTTAAAAAAAAATACTTTTTTTAAAAAAATATGTTAAAAAACAGATTTTATAAAATCTGTTTTTTAAAAAATTTGTCAAATCTGTTTTTAAAAAAAATTGTTTTTTTTAAAAAAATCTGTTTTTTAATTTTTTTTAAAATCTGTTTTTTACAAAAGTTCCGTTTTTTAAAAAATTATATATTTTTTAAAAAAAATATGTTTTTTAAAAAAATTATGTTTTTAAAAAAAATCTGTTTTTATTAAAAATAATATTTTTTTAAAAAAATCTGTTTTATTTTATTATATTTTTGTTATTTTTAAAACTTTAAAATGAATATTATGTATTTTTTTGCCACGTCAGCATTAATTTTTTAAAAATCTGTTGCAATGTAATTTCCACATCATTTTATTTTATTTTTAAAAGCCAGCTGTTAACGTTCGTCCAATTTTTTGGACGGAATGGGTTGATTATTAATTTTTAAAAAGTTTAGTGGGCTAATTGAATATTTTGAAAGCACAGTGACTAATTCGTTAAATCACTATAACCACAGTGGCCAAAAGGTGATTTTTGCCAATTTATAATTATCAGTGTACAAAATTTTTATTTGGATCACGCAAAAAACATTATATTATAGAAAAATATCAATTCCATAAAATATTAAATATTTTTTTTAATTATTTTAAAAAAAAAACAAAAAAAAATCCTCATTTTAACAAAGTAAGGGAGTCCTCAACTGATCGGTTATATATATATATATATATATAATTTCTTTTGAATATATACCGTTTGCATGGTTGGATCATTCATTTCACAAGCATAGCAGTTTAATTAAGTTGACAAAAAAATTAATTTCAATACAAAAAGTTAATTAATCGGTACTGTAGGATTTAATTAGATTAATTTATATTTATTTGGATAAATTTTTGGTACGTAGTTGTGATGTTTGAACAATACAGTAGAAAAAATTAATATTTAAAAGATCCATGAAGAGCCATTTCTACACGTATCTTTCCAAAAATATTTATGAGATTAATTGGTAGGAATAATATAGGAGGATCTCACTTATTACATATTTTTTTAAAAAGATTATCACTAATATTTATACGTAAATATTTGTAATATATATCATTTTTTTATTAAAAAAGTAAAATGATTATAATTTTTCCATTTCTGCTTAATTTTTGAAACAAAAGACCCTGGTTCTTGGATGTTTACACTAGTTTCAACTGATTATTTAGAATCATATTATAATGTACGTAATTCTAATACTCCGTATAAAATTTGTTCCTATCTACGCTAAATTAGACATAGTACTACTACTAAAACCCCTGTTTAGGAATACTTTATATAAGAATAACCTCTATAATATTATAAAAAAATTTGGTCCCAATTTGAGTCAGTTATAAATAGGAATAACCTCTAAATTATAATATGTTATGTACTTTTAAGTCCCGTATTAAAAAACTATACCTCTATATAGTAATAATTTCATATATATATAGAGAGAGAGAGACAATATTAATTAATTTTAAAAGACTATATTTTCTATAAAAGACTACATTTTCTATAAAAGAACTACGTTTTTCTATAAAAGACTACATTTTTTATAAAGGACAATATTTTCTTATAGAAGACTACATTTACTATATAAGATCACATTTTACTATATAAGACTACATTTCTTATAAAAGACTACATTTTCCTAATTTGAAAGTCTAAATAATTTATATTTTCTTTAATTTTTGTTATAAAATCTATAAAATCTATATTTTTGTTAAAGTGAATATTTTCGAGTGTTCAGAAAATATTTTGTACTAATACATCTATTTAGTAATAACATCTCAATTAAAATACAAATAGTTTGATCCCAAATCTATTCCTAAATATAGATTTTACTGTATTTCTTAAAGAAGAAAACGTTTTCCACTAATTATAAATACCCCCCCAATCCGATGGTGAGCACTACTATTTTAAATGATGATTTAAAATATGTATACATTTAGAATATAAAAATAATGTCATATTATATATGTTCTCCATGCAATTACAAAAGCAAATATCATATCAAGGTAACGTCCTGATCATCAATAATAAATTTTATCTAAAAACTTTCTTTTATTACTAGTGTTAAAGCCTGATTTTGTGCGCCTGATGAAATTATCAAAATAGCAGGTCAAAATTGCGTTAATATTGGCGCCGTCTGTGGGAACCAAGACACTTGTTCTAGTGTCGATTTAAAATCACTGATTCACCGAAGGAGATAAGTGATTCTTTTTTTATTAAATTAAATATATACTTGTGTGTGTGTATATATGTATTATGCCAATAGCAATTGAAGCATGATCGTAATTGGTTATGGATAAAACTTTACATACTAGTTAATAGCCCGTGCAATGCACGGGCTAGTTTGAATAATAAACTGTATGATTAAACAAATTAACTTATCACATAATATCCATATATTATGACTGACCAACAAATAAGCTTAGATGGGACACACTAGCGAAGGATTTACTCATCTCTCCCCTCCTTGTTCTATTCCCTAATATCCGCCAGAGACCATATCCCTAAGCTTTGATACCAACTGTGACGCCCCCAAAATAGGTATACAACACCAAGTCCATGAATGCTGCTGGCGCATTCGTCAACCCAAAAGACATTACCAGAAACTCAAAGTGTCCATACCGAGTTTTCAATGTCGTCTTTGGAACATCCTCCTGCCTCACCTTCAGTTGGTGATAACCGGTCCTCTAGTCGATTTTTAAAAAATATTGCGCCCCCTTCAACTGATCAAACAAATCGTCGATCCTGGGCAACGGGTACTTGTTCTTAATGGTGACCTTGTTCAACTCCCAGTAGTCGATACAAAGCCTTAATGACACATCCTTCTTCTTTACGAATAAGATTGGTGCTCCCCACGGTGATACGCTCGGTCGAATGTATCCCTTATCTAAAATTCTTGTAGTTGAATCATTAGTTCTTTCATTTCTACAGGAGCCATACGATACGGCGCTTTGTATACCGGTGATGTCCCTGGTGCCAAATCGATAACAAACTCTATCTCTCTATCTGGTGGTAATCCCAAAATCTCATCTGGGAAGACGTTAACGAATTCCCTTACAATAGGTATCTGACCCAGTTCACCTTCGACTCTGCGGGTATCAACAACATGAGCTAAATAACCTATACAACCTTTCCTAAGCAACTTCTTTGCTTGCATCATCGTCAGACAACAAGATTGTCTCGGCGATTTACTGCCATGAAATACCACCTTTGACTTATTCGGAGTCTTTAGGTGTACTCACTTTTTCTTATAGTCAATGACCGCTCTGTGACTTGATAACCAATCCATCCCAAGGATTACATCAAACTCTCCAAGACGAATCGGTATCAAATCCACGTTAAGCTTAAACCCTCTTACATCAGCACAACAGTTCCTATGTATGTAGTCTACACTGGATAATTTCTTTGTTTGCAACTTCTACATTCATTGGTTGTTCTAATAGTTCACGAGGTAAACTTAATCTTTGAGCAAATTCATCAGATACAAAAGAACATGAAGATCCCGAATCGAATAACACATAGGCATTTATATCGTTGATCGGAATTATACCTGACACCACCTCCCTGGATGCCACGACATCTTGCACTGTCATATTGAATGTCCTCGCTGTCGGCTTGTTTTGCTGGGCTGGTCCTCAACTAGTTGTCCTAGTGTTATTGCTCTTGTTTCCGTTTTCGCCATGCGTGCTTTTCTTCTTTGGGCAAACCTTGATCTGATGTCCCAATTCACCACAGTTAAATCAACCTCCCTTCTTCACCTTAGAACAATTGGGTGAGGTATGCCCTTCTTGTCCACAAGTATAACATACTGTTTTTCCTTTCAAGCACTCTCCCGAGTCACCCTTTCCATAGTTTCCACATACTAACTTCTTTTGTTGCACTACTTCCTATCTGAATCTCCAAATTACTACCCCCAATGCTCCATTTCTGCTTCCTGTTGTTACTACTGCCACTGCTAACTTTCTGATTCCCACCTTCTACTTTCTTCTTGTTCTTATCCCAATTGTACTTTGAGACCGCTTTGTTTTCCCTTATGAGAGATTTCTCCAACAGATTTGAGAATGACGTGATTTGTAAAATCGCTACCTTACTGTAAATCCACGGCTTTAGTCCATTTTTGAACCTTCTTGCTTTCCTCACCTTCGTGTCTACCTGATGTGTAGCGAATCTGGCCAATTCATTAAACTTTGCAACGTACTCTGACACTGACATATTCTCCTGTTTCAATTCTAAAATTTTGATCTCCATTCTCGTTTGTGTACTCTCAGGGAAGTAGTTCTCAAAGAACAACTTCTTGAATGCTTCCCAAGTCACGATTCATGTCCCGACTTTGTTCTGGTTGACCTCCCACCAATAGTTAGCCTCACCCTTCATTAAGTAGGTAGAAAAAATTATTTTCTATTCTTCTGCTACTCTAGCAATAATGAAGGCCTTCTCAATCTCCTTCATCCATGTCTGGGCCTCTATCGGGTCTGTTGTTCCTCTAAACTCCGATGGTCCTACTGCCTTGAAGTCCTTAAAGTTGCTAATTGATTTCCCGCCTGATTTCCCACAGGTTGAGCTTGATTCCTCATGGCTTCAGCCATCATGTTGACAAAGTCTTGCATTGGGTTTGGTTGAGCTCCCGTTGCATTATTAACTGACTCTTCGATCTCTTGGTTCCTTAGTACACGTTTGGGCGGCATTATCTAATTAAACGAAATTCTAACACGTTACTCGGGTTTTATTATCATATAAGTACTTAGCATGCAATACACTACTGTATTCAAACAATCAGATGATCATTATGTGAGAGTTTTAAATTACCAAGATTTGGAAGTCTTTCTCCCTGATTAGACCAAGTTTGTTTTAAAAAAGAAAATCCAATTCAGTCTACTGGATTCACATAACATTAAATAGACAATTTACTATTTAAATTTTCCAACACATATCATAATAATGCATTTATATTCATATACCAATGTTTTAATACAGACTGACTAAACACTTGGCATACTTCTATAAACGGTCAAGGCATAAACTTCCCACCACCAACTATCCTCTAATGGAAAAAAAGTGAGGATTCACTACCATCTACCCCTCTATCAAAATAAAAGTTGGGGTCTAACTGCCATCCTATGCGTACAGCAAGGCATAAGGATTTACAACAACTAAACAATCCCTATTAGAACCAAAAAGTAGGACTATATCGAACATGAATACAAATCAACGCCTGCTTTCACTGCTGAAGGGCAACTCCATCCACTCAGCATCGAACTTCATAAAGGTGATGTCTAAAGCTTGCTCCAACGTATATATCCTCACATCTTTAGCTTCCACCTCATCTCTCAACTGTCCTAGCTGTAGCTCTCTCTGCTCCAACCTCCCTCGCAGCTCGGCTACCTCAGGTTGTGCCTGGTAAGTAGTGTTCTTGTATTGCTGCTCTGAAATCTGGAGGGTGTGGTTCTGCGCCTCCACTTGCTCAGCCCTAACCTCTAGCTCGACGTTCCTCTCCAACAAGTCTCATATCAGATCATGCTCCATGGACTCCTCACTAGAGTCCGTCGATTCTTAGTTCACTGAATAGCTATCTTGACTCTCGTCAGCCATCCTATGACCACAATAAACAATCAAAACAACATCAATACCACAATAAAATATATTCATTGATAAAATAAATTATTATTTTATTAAATACAACACATACTCGATGAATTTCCACAATCCGTCTCCTAACATACTCTATAATAGTTTTCTACTAAGGTTATAACCTAGGTTTCGCATTCCTAATGTTTATAACCTATGGCTTTGATATCAACCTGTGACGCCCCCAAATGCAGGTTCTCTAACCTCAGATTCGGTGCTCACGATCTATCATCATCACAAGCATTCTATAACTATAACAACATACATTGTTCATTATAATAAAGTCTCATAACATGGTCCCAAGGTTTTCATAACCTTAACTTTAAACACACCATTCATATTACAAAAGGTTTATAAGAAATTCCATCAGATAATAATTAAATTAACATTCATTCTAAGCTAATCCTGGATCTTGCCCTTGTCTTTCGTGTTGGATCCTTCGGGCTTAGCTGAAATAGATGTCATTGATATAGCAAGGATAAGCAACTAATTTGCTTAGCAAGTTTATATACAAGAGAGATATATCATGACTTAGAAAGAGGTTTTGCGTTCAATGTTCAACAATAGTATAAGTTCGTGAAGGAACATGAATTAATAATCAATAATTGAATATTCAAATAATTGAATAACATGAACTGAGTGGTTTTGAAATAACCATGAACATTTGCCAAGGTGCTCAGTTATTTAAACTGGACCTCTTAATAAGTTTTGGTATTCAAGGGGATCAACCTTTCATACCTTGTGATTTATGCATAAACACTTAATAATCCGGCATTGATATCATGCCTTAATCAAATTCGTCCTTTTCTCAGTCAAGAGTTCTTATCATATCAATTTAATAAGAACAGCTTTTTAAATACATTTGATTTAACAAATTTAAACATGCTTGATCTAGATGATACAATTAGGATAGATCTATCTCATAAACAGTTCATAAATGAAGAACTTTAATTTAATTCACGGTTCAATAATAGTAGAACATGAATTCAATTGCACAAAGTGCGAATTTCAATAATCATTATAGATGTAAATAATCATCAATAATTATTCACTAATATGCTTTGAAAATAATAACTCGAGTTTAAGTTAGGAAACTTGCATCGTCTGTAGATTACGGCTACACAATTAATTTATATCCACTATACAGTTATATTATCTTCCTTTGAGAGACCTATAGTTAATCTTTCAATTAGTCATAGTATAACATTAGATTATGTAATCACATAAATATTATACATTACATTTAGTTCTTATAAATATTATCATGTCTTTATAATGTTACTATCAAATAACAACTTAATATTATTAATCTTGATAATATTTAATTCACCTCTTAGTATTATTAGTTCCCTAATAATACTTTAATTCGCTTACTAATATTATTAACATCTTAATAATATTTTAATACCTTACTAATATTATTAATCCTCTTAATAATATTTTAATTATGCATTAATATTAATACTTTAATAATATCTTACTTATGCTTTAGTATCATTAATCATTTAATAATACTTTTAATCATTTACTAATATTTTATTTATTTACTAATATTATTAATCATTTAATAATATTTTATTCATTTACTAATATTATTAATCATTTAATAATATCTTATTCCATTACTAATATTATTAATCATTTAATAAGACTTTAATCATTTATCAATGCTTAAATCAAATATTATTAACTATTTAATAATATTCCAAAGAAATTTTAATCTTAATATTTGTATTTACTTATCAATATCATATTCTAATATTATTAATATCATAATAATATTTTAATAATTTATTGGATTAATAAATAATTTATTCTAATTGTTCGCCCTTTATTAAACCTCTTATTTAATATCCATAAAAGGTCATAAATAATATTTCTTATCATAAATTACCAAAGTGCTCTAAGATAGTCATGATATGATATATTATGAGTATTCAAGCATAAAATCACATTTTTCTTATTAAAGACATCATTTAACTATTTATTTTCTTTTATTCATAACTTAATTATTTTTAGGAAAAATAGCAAACTGATTCAAAAAATTCGTATCTTCTAGATTTTGACATAATATGAACCTACAAGGATCCCCAAATGTTTCTGGAATTTTAGAAAATGATCTACTATTTTTAAAGTTCCCAAAACACTCGGATCTTGCTTCATTTTTCATAAATTGAGTTTTGCTCAAAATAATCTGAAATTTTCAGGGGGGGTATGCTCTCCTAACATATATGAACATACTGTTCAAATTTTGGAGTTTTCCAGTATATACACAATGTGATATTCGAATGTAAATATTTAGGAGTCCTTTATGGAAATAGTCATAACACACAATCTATAACTCAAAACGTGTCCGTTCTTTTTCCTAGATGTAGATAACTTCTCAAGGTACCTCTATGAGTTTTCCCAAATTTTTAAAAGACATGAAACTGTCCAAAACAGTCCCAAGAAAAATGGGAACAAAAACTATTTTAGGGTTTTGAACCCTTAACATTCCAAGTGGACTATTTTGGGGAAAACAGCCGCAAAGGTTTCAAAACTTGCTAGATTTGTGTTCTATCACTTGGGTTTACTAGATAACTCATGTATCTAGCACCCCCCCTTCGACAGATCACAAATCTAAGTTGGAAAACTTGATTTACACAAGATTTAGTGGAAGAAAAACAAGAGTTTTCACCCTTGGAGAACAAATGTTCATATTCTTCCTCTAAGCCTTTGATCTAACACTCAAGATACTTAGTTCCATACATGATGATATGTAGAACTAGGGTATCTTGAGTATTTGTTCATAACCCCAACAAAACTCAAGCTATAAAACAAAGTAGAAGAAGAAGATGAAGGTTAGGTTATACCTTGATTTAATGGCAGCCTTCCTTGATTTACCAATGTAAGTGATTAACTTACACTACATGAAAAAGGCCTAATAGCGACCAACACTATCAGCGACCGCAAAATCGGTCGCTGATATTAGTAACAGCGACCGACATCTGCGACCGGTATGTAATCTAGTCGCTAAATTTTAACAGCGACAGCATGCGGTCGCTGATCAGTCGCTAGTATAAATTTGCCACCAAAATTTTAGCTGGAAATGTTGGCGCCAAGATATTGTACGACCACTTAATATCTGCGACCGCATGCGGTCGCTGATAATTCCATGTCATTAAAAATCAGCGACCGCATGCGGTCGCAGATAGCGGTCGCTGATCAAAATTTGTTTTAACAGATTCAGTCACTCACTCGACACAGCAGATGCAAAAAAAAAAAGAGGGAGCTCAGACCAGACGGAGAGAAGAGGGAGAAAGGGGGGAGAAGAGAAGAAGAGGAAGAGACGCCAGACGTCGGCCGCCGCCACCAGTCCACCGCCACGGGAGGTACTCAGTTTATATATATATATATATATATATATACATACATACATACATACTTCCCTTTCTCTCTCTCTTTTTTATATATGTATTTTCTACATTGAAATTATTTCAATGAAACTTTTAAATTGAGTTCAATGCTTGATATTATCATTATTTGTTCATGGATTTTGAGTTGAGTCTACTGCATTATTACTTTTTCCTCAATCTGATTTATGTGATGTAATTTGCAGTATAAAGAGGTTCTAGGAAAGGGGGCTTCCAAAAAAAGGGGACTTTATTTGTAGTATAAAGAGGTTATTCTTTTATTTTCAGTCAATTTGTATAGCTATCATATTATTGGTATTGATTAATTTTATATATTGCTTAGATATTGAAAAAAACATAAGCATGTTGATTTAAGAGCATTGAAGAAATACAAAGGGGATGTTTTGGTCAAAATTATAAAAACCATGAATACAAAGTATATAGCAATTATTTGATGTAAAAATATTTATAATGGAAGGCTTGGGGACTGTTAATATAATTTAGTACTTAATCATTCCTAAAGTACCTTGTATGAACCGTTTTGGATTTGAAGAAATTTGCTAACTGATACAAGCATGATAATGGATATATAGAGTAATTTTATTATTATGATTTTAAAGTTGTTTGAATGCCTAAAGGTTTCTTTTGCCTACATGTGGATTGTTTATGAAATTATAGTCAAATCTATGCCTATATGAGAACTATTATAGCAAATTTTTGCAACTAAAGTTTTAAGACAATATGGAGTCCCTATATTGTCTACACATATCATTTAAAAGGTGTTCCTTAACTTAGTTGTGGTTTCTGTTGTGTATTGACTAAATTTCATGTTTAAAAGCCATGAAAAGTAAGCTTTAAGTGGCAACTAAGACCTAAGTATAGAATTCTCATACCTGGACCGTGTGGGCAAGTTTCAATAGTCATAATATGACATAAGTAAGCTACACAAGCTAAAGAAACCAAGCCTAAACTGCTTTGAGCATTAAACTTGTGAAAAGTCACATTTTAAGCCCAAAATTGGACTGTTTTGGGTGACCTTTAGTACCTGATCTTATAAGACTATAATGAACTCATATAAAATTACTAACTCATGCTTGTGATGATTTCTAATCATTGCAATGACCAAAGCTACTATTAAAATCAAGTTAGGATCTATTATCGAGCCTAAAGTGAGCTTTAATTGGTTAAAATTTGCTAGATGACCAAGTAAAGTGAGATGATGATAAAAGTATCCTTAGGAAACTAAAATACACATACTTAGACTATCCAAGTAGTCAAAATTTGAGAAATGGAGAAGTGTCAAAAACAGTTATTTGTGAAAAAGTGAGAAAATAAGCCAGTTTGAGCCCAATTTTGAGAAGCTTAAATGAAATGAAAAAGAAACCTAAACTTTGATTAAATTACCTTGATGTATGGATACAAAAAGAAAATGAATTTCGATACAAGCCAGTTTGTTTTGGCATGTATCCTTGTTCAATTCCCGAATAATCATATATGATGCACACTCATGTTATATATGTACATATACATCTATATGTATTTATAAGCATCATAAATGGGATTGAGCTGAATTGTAAATCTCTAACAAAGGAATACAATAATTCATGTCAACATAGGTACCGTGGAATCATGGACCTCTATTCAGACCGTAGTTGGATGGCACGACGAAAGTCAAGTGCCCAGGTAGGTGCTACAGCTGAATTTAGAGCTGGTTGCCAAGTGTTTTTGGAGTATGCGTATAGTCACTCGGAATGTATGAATGGTAAGTCGCAGATACGATGTCCATTTTTGAAGTGTAAGAATGTAAATTATATGGACAGAGACATGATAAAATATCATTTACTTGTTTCTGGGTTCATGAGAAATTACGAAGAATGCTGGTGGGCACATGGGCAGAGAAGAGATGGTGGCATCACACAAGTACACAATTCGGGCAGTAGTACTCATCGTATGAATGAAATGGTTCATGATATTGCAGGGCCAGATTTTGATTGGGAGCAAGGCAGAGAGCAACCTATGAATTCTGATGCCAAAGACTTCTTTAAGTTGTTAGACGAGGGTAGCGAGCCATTGTGGCATGGTTGCACCAAACACACTATATTGTCTTGAGTGGCGACATTACTTAACATCAAGGCTGATCACAACATGAGCCATGAGTGTTTTGAGTCGCTCTTGAATGCCATTAAGAGTATGTTGCCTGACGGTGAGAAATTACCTGGTAACTATTACTTTTGTAAGAAAATGGTGAAAAAGTTGGGTCTTGGATACCAAAAGATCAATGCATGTCCCAACGATTGCATGTTATTTTATAAGGAAAATGAACAGTTGACAAGGTGCACGTTTTGCAGTCATGATCGGTTTAGGCCTAATAAAGAGGGTGTGACTACAAAAATATCAAGTATACCGTTTAAAATTCTAAGGTATTTTCCAATAACACATCGACTAAAAAGATTGTACATGTCTTCAAGAACAGCTGAACATATGAGTTGGCATGCGAAATCTCCAGCTAAAGATGGAGAACTAAATCATCCCGCAGATGGGAAGGCTAGGAAAGATTTCAACTTAGCACATCCTGGATTTGCATTGGAACCTAGAAATGTGAGGCTTGGATTGTCCACCGATGGTTTCAATCCGTTTGGCCACTCAGCTGTTCCGTACTCATGTTGGCCTGTGATTGTTACTCCGTACAACTTGCCTCCTTGGATGTGTATGAAACAGCCATACTTGTTTCTTTCACTCGTGGTTCCTGGTCCTAAGAGTCCTGGAAAGAACTTAGATGTTTACTTGAGACCTCTTATAGACGAGTTGAAGGTATTGTGGGAGGATGGAGTACAGACTTAAGATGTTGCAACGAAAACAAATTTCAACCTTAGGGCAGCGGTTATGTGGACTATAAGTGACTTCCCAGCTTATGGTATGTTAGCTGGATGGAGTACACACGGGAAGTTGGCTTGTCCGTATTGTATGGAGCATACAAAGTCGTTTAATCTATCAAAAGGTCGAAAGCCTTGTTGGTTTGACTGTCATCGTCGGTTCTTACCGGTAGATCACCCGTTTCGAAGAAATAGAGAACACTTCAGGAAAGGGAAAGAAGATAATGATATGCCTGCACCGCAATTGTCGGGAACAGAGATGCGAGATCGTGTGATGAGATTGCCGGTTATCCCATTTGATAAGGTTAATGTCACAAACATAATCAATGGGTTTGGTGAATCTCATAACTGGGTTCGGAGAAGCATCTTTTGGGAACTGCCGTATTGGTCTACAAATTTGATTCGTCATAATCTAGATGTGATGCATATTGAGAAAAATGTGTTTGACAATGTGTTTAACACTGTGATGAATGTTACGGGGAAGACAAAAGATAACGATAAGGCACGTTTGGACATGAAAGATATTTGTAAGCGTCCTAGATTAGAACTTTATGAATCTCCTAATGGTAAGATTGTCAAACCGCATGCAAGGTACACATTGTCCAAAAAGCAAGTTGAAGATGTGTGCATATGGGTTAAGTCTCTGAAACAACCAAATGGATATGCGTCAAACATTGCAAGGTGTGTTACGGGTGGGAAATTGCAAGGGATGAAGAGTCATGACTGTCATGTGTTCATGGAGAGACTCATGCCTATAGCATTTCGGGATCTGCTTGATAAACCAATATGGGCTGCTTTGACGGATCTTAGTCGTTTCTTCAAAGACTTGTGTTCAAAATCATTGAATGAGAAGGACATGTTTGTACTAGAGAATAACATCATAGAGATCACGTGTAAACTGGAAAAAATATTCCCACCTGGATTTTTTGACTCCATGGAGCATTTGCAAATTCATCTTCCCTATGAAACTCGTGTTGGGGGTCCAGTTCAATATAGATGGATGTACCCTTTCGAGAGGGTGATGGGAAACCTTAAGAGGAAGGTGAAGAATAGAGCTTATGTTGAGGGGTCGATATGTGAGGCATACAGTTTCGATGAGATATCTACGTTTGTCTCAGACTATTTTGCGGACGAAGTCTTGACAAAGGACAATCGAGTATCGAGACATGATGATGGGGGAAATGTTGAACTAAATGGTCGGCTCTCTGTATTTGGTCTATCGGGCCGCGCTTATGGAAAAGGGAAGCACATATTCCTCTCTGAGCAAGAATTACGTGCTGCACATACTTACATTCTTCTCAATTGCGAGGAGATTGACGAATTTGTGAGGTACACATGTAAACTTGATAATTTATCTTTTAAGTTGAAAATTTATTCCAATATGTTAATGTTTATAACATGGTATAGATTGTACGATGACGAGTTAAAGGTGAAGCATCCCGGCATAACTGATAAAGATATTCAAATCAATCGGGATAAAAACTTTGCACTTTGGCTAAAGGACAAAGTAAGTTCAATTTTTAAGCACGTAGTATATATATATACTCCATGTTAACTATGACTTCATTTAATAAGATGGAGTTTTTGTAGGCTTTGACTGAGGGATCAACGATTCCAGCTAATGTACAAGTCCTAGCTATGGGACCAGACAGGGACCAAGTCACCCGCAATGGTTACAAAATAAATGGTTGTGAATTTCACACAAAGGCATATGGGCGCGGTAAAAGAACAACGAACTCTGGAGTGTGTGTCCAAGGAGATTGTTACAATGAGCTTGGTCGTGCCTTTTATGGGGAGTTGGAGGAAATCGTAGAGTTGTCGTACAAGGGCACGTATGGGGGTTATATTCACTTGTTCAAGTGTCGTTGGTTTGATTCAGAAAAAGGGATACGTGTTGACAGACATGGAATCGTCGATATTGACCTCCATAGGTCTGCGTACTCCAACGAACTGTTTGTTTTACCAACTCAAACAGTACAAGTTTACTATACTCCTAGTCCTGTTAGGAAAAGGGATAGACCGCCTACAGATTGGCAAGTTGTAATTCATACTCCCGCGCGTAGTCGTGTCCAAGTAATAGACGAGGATTTCTACCAAGAGGAAATGCTTCAGAGACCTCCTATAATAAATATAGAGGACAATAATGATGTAATCCAGTTAGAGGGTGGAGATGAACCTGATGAATTGGATCCCGAGATAGTTATTGTGCCAGATGACAGTGATATTGAGGAAGAGTTATTGACTGACACTGACACAGAATCTGAAGAAGATGGTTATGAATCTCCGATACTTTTACAAAATGATTCTGACTCCTCAGACAACGATTTTCATTAAAATGTATGTTTAGTTATAATTGTACAAAATGTATGTTTATGTTCATGTTCATGTTCATGTAATCATGTTCATGTAGTCATGTTTATGACCTCCTATAATAAATGTATGTTTATGTTCATGTTCATGTTCAGACAACTATTTTGCAGTCATGTTTATGTATCTTTCACTTATGATAATCGTAGTTAACTATTTCATACAATTAATTGTCATTCATAATTTCATACTAACATCCTAATTTTTTTATTTATAGATGTCTTCTGAACCTGCAGCACGAAAGCGCGGGTTGGGTCGGGGCCATAATCATGTGCCGAAGGCCCCGACTAATCCGGATGATCGCATTCTTATACAGATCCGTCCTCCTCCAGAAAGCACGTAAGTTAAACATCGTGTATGTATAAGGGTTTAATATTTCCATTGTTATAAATATATTTTAATGTAAATTACTATATATTGTAGTGATTTTCAAGATAGTAAAATTGTGAAGTGCATTTCACAATTATGCTTACAGAACTGGCCTACGCCAGTGATTACATGGGCGAGCACACCTCTCGCCCATAAGGATGCAGTTTGGACTGAATTTCAGGTATATTTTTTTATCACTCTGATAGGTAATACATAGTTAATCAAATAATATTGTTTAGTAATATAACAGTTTTAATATTATTATTGTTATTTTATTTGCAGAAACGGTATAGATGGGATGACGCACAAGCATCAGTTATTCAGACACTATTCTGGCAGAAATGCGCCATCCGAACTAAAGATAATTTGAACAAGGAACGACAAAAAGCACTGCACAATGCTGAGATTGACCATCCAAGACAGGGTGAGCAATATATGCATGAGCATAGCCCCTGGTGGTGCGCACAACCCATATGGGTGCAGATGTGTGACCAGTGGAGAGCTGAGAGCTGGGTCAAGAGGCGCAAGACTGCTGCCTCGAACAGATCCTCAGGTGTATTAGATGGCGAGAAGGCAAAAGGCACGTATCGGGGCGACAGTATATCACAGCTGCAGTACATTGCTACCAGGGTACGTATGTTATGTTTACAGTAATCTTTTGTAGCTAAAATATCATATGTTTACATAATAATATGAGAAAATGAATTATAGGAGTCTCAGTCTCAAGGTCAACCTATCAATTGGTTGGATGTGTATGTGGCCACCCGTGATGGTCTGCCTGAGGCTGTTCAGATAGCGGTAATAAGTTCACTTTATCCTAATATGTTGTTTTAAATTGTGATGACCTTTTTTAGTATTTTTTTAATTTATTTTAAACTATTTAATTGTTCATCTTCTGACAGGACACTTATAAGGGCTTAATGAACTGAGCGATATCCTGAAGGCACCCCGCGTCCATCGATTGATCAAGAATTATGGGAGAGGGCGTCTATCGTGAAGAAAAATTATGTCAAAGGCCAAGGACAAAGACGGCGTCCGACCATCAGTGGCACATGCAGCTCTGCCACCCAGTCTACACAATCATCAGGTTATCCAGCCTATCATACTCCTGCTGACTGTGTGAGAGCGATCTGTCAGGATCGTGATCTTTTTCGTATACTGGGCGGGCATCTGCAGTCTCTGAGTCCTGATGAGTTGGCGGAGGCAGTGGCGGCAGCGGCAGCAGGAGCAGGAGCAGGTATATATATATATTGTTTATTGTATAGCTACATTGTCATATATGTTTATAGTCTCTGAGTCAATGTCTTACTTATATGTAGTATATATGTTTTATTACTTTGTTAATTACAGGATCCTAATTTGGATGATCCATCAAGAACGCCTAGACTTGTTTTTTTTAGATTTTTAAAGCCTTGTACTCTTTTAGATTCATTATTTGGACAATTGTATTGGCTTATATGGATGTTTATGATATCGATTGTATTGTGTTGGATGAATGTTTTGTATTGTATTTGATGAATGTTTATTCATGGATGAATGTTTTGTATTGTATTGGATGGATGTTAATATGGATGCTTGTTTATATATATTACTGTGTTGGGATTGAAAACAGGTACAAAGCAGGTTATTTTTGGGAAATCAATAAAACAGGCAAAATTATTAAAAAAAAAAAACATCAGCGACCGCATGCGGTCGCTAACACTATATCAGCGACCGCATGCGGTCGCTATTGTCCGTCGCTGCCACGTGTGCCACGTCACACCTGATGAATGACTCAGCATACGTCAGAATAGCGACGGTATCGGTCGCAGAGTGCGGACGCTAATTATTCGGTCGCTATTGTTGGTCGCTGATGTCCTACCAGCGACCAGATTATCTGCGACTAGTATCAGCGATCATATGCGGTCGCTGATACTCATCCGCGACCGTATGCGGTCGCTGATAAGCTTTTTTGTTGTAGTGTTAGGATGCATGAAAAAACTAGCACTCCTCTCTCTCTATAGCCGAACCTCTCTCTCTTTTCTCTCTCTTGAAGTTTCTATCTTGGGAAAAAAATTAGAAGAAGAAGAATGAGAGAAAGTGGAGTATTCTAGCAAATGAAATGGTTGATTTCTTATTATCCCCCATACTTTCTTTAACCCATGGATAAAAGCTTTGCCTTATCACTTCAATTAGTTTAATCATGATTAAAGGTGCTTAATAGAGTGGCAACCAATGGGAGCTTGACAACCATGTCCTTGTGTGTAAGAGTTACTACTAATGGACATTGATTAACTTAATTTGTTTCCTTATATGGCCTAATATGGCCAGTCCTTTCTAGCCCATTATACCCTCCATTTAGCTTTTATTTTAATGCTCAAATTTGATTAATCAAAAGTCAAAAATACCCTTGATCAAGTGGGCTATGTATTGGTTTGTATTTTATTTTCTTTGGGCTCCCTCCTTAATTGTTTTGGGCTATATAATAAACATAGTCTAGCAATTTTAATATATGTTACCCAATTTGATTATTTAGGGTTTCCATTCCTAATCTTATAAAATTTAATTACCTATACATGTGACTTTAGCTCATAACCTAATTAGGTTCACAAGAATTATGTTTAAAATTATTAGTCACTTGAAATAATAAGATTATCCACTTAAGTTAGTATACATATTAAATACTAACCTCTCATTATTACCATAACCCTTAGGTTATTTAATTGTCTCACCTAATGTATAATTAGGTTTTAAAGCTTTCATTCTTAATAAAATCTATACATGTATATATATATATATATATATATATATATATATATATATATATATATATATATATATATATATATAACTATAGTATATATGTTAATTGATCCATGCACCACTTCACATATGTTGTCACATATTTAATCACTATATAACACAAAGTTTTAAACATCAACAATGTACATACATATATAGTGACTTAAAATTCACGGTTATTTCACCTCCAACCTTGAATTATCTGTCTCTTGTGGCACTAGAGGTGGACATGAAACTTCCGGTGTGTATGATGGATTTAGAGCGTATTGTCGGTCATCATAATTATAGCTCCATGTAAAATCTGGGTGATACCCCCAATCTTGATGATAGTTAGGATCAACATAGTTGTTGAGGTAATCACCACTATATTGTACCGATTCAAAACTGACGGTGCATTGATGACTTTGATGGTTGCCAATACAATAGTCGCACATAACTGCCATCATTCGACTCCGTTAGGTTGCGATAACCTCCAACGTCTTCGAATTTGCCTCAATTTATACTGACTCCGTGGAAAATGCATTAAGTCCATCAATCTCTGTTTCTACTTGGTTGAGTCATGTTTGTGTATGGTCATTGATACGCAAAGTTATCCATGGAACCTGAAAAGAGAGAAATATAGGAAGAGAATTAAAAATAAAAATAAAAATATTTAAATTAAGACTAATTTGATTAAAATTAATATTGGTAAATAATTATTAAATTAATTCCCTGGCAACGGCGCCAAAAACTTGTTGGGTAAAATCTAATTACGCACAACACACAAGTATACGTGGTCAACAAGTAATACAGTGAAAGTAGAGTATCGTTCCAACGAAGAAGTTTTTAATAAAAATCACCAAGTACTAACCCGTAACCAACTTAATCTTATTTAAACGAATGAATTTCAATTTATAAGTAAACTAATTCTAATTACCACTAGTTAAATTAAGATTACGGAGATTTAAGATCACAACTTCACTTATTAGTTCATTTAAGTTAACATACTTCTCATCAATTATTTTCTACCTTGAATTGTTAATCAAGAACACTAAAGCAGATAAAACCACCTCTCGATGCATAATACACATACTCACTTAAATCCACAGATGATAGAATTAAGCAAGACACCCTAATTAATTAATCCAATATATCTCTATGTGAATTACAATTAAAAAGGATTTAAAGTACAAGTTCTCTATAAGATTACATATGGCGTAAAGGCATATCTCTATCCTAAACACGAATCATGAATTCCATCTATGAAGAAATCACAAACACATGTTATCATGATCAAATCTAAATCAATACTTCATTTCTCGAGTTCATATATATTATCACGGTAACTGTTAGCTAGGCAATTAAGAAATTAATTCTAAATCACAATAGACAATCCTCACGATAGAACATAATAATTGATAGTGAAGCATATTAAAATAAACTACACAATAAGATCTATTGTAATCTCAAATAAAGAATTAGTCCATGATTATTGAATTAAAACTAAGAATCCACAATTGAATACACATTAAAAGACAAAGATAGAAGAAGATGAGAAGATATAATCTATTGTCTGTAGATTTGAAGCTCCCTCCTCGCTCCTACTTTGAATCTTCAATGGTCTCCAAGTTACTTCGATCTCCAAATCTAATTAGAACTACTGTTTTGATCTAATCTTATATACTCTAATCTGATGGAATACTCCTTCCCTAGTCTAATCTCCTCTAATCCTTGTGTTTCTCCTCCTTTTATAAGTCTCTTTATATGTCTTTAAATCCTCTTGGAAGTCCTTGAGTCAATCAGATTGAAACAATCCTTCTCGAACACAAATTTGGACAAAATTCGTATTTTCTGGGCATAACCCCGCCCCGGCGGGGGTCTAGGTGTGACGCCCCAAAATAGGTATACATCACTTATTCTAAGTCGTCAAATACATGGTACAGGATACAAATACAACTTAATTATACAACTGTCGTTTAAAGTACGACAAAACATAAGCTGTGAGTTTTAATACAAATATTGTCGTCTAGACAATATACAAACTCAAATTCAATATTATTACATTTATTTTCCACTATTTCACTGAATAGTGAGGACTACTAATGCTATCATCTGGTTCGTCACTCCTTTCCCCGACTAGTCCCTGCTACGCTCTCATTTCCTGAAGAGAACAATAAAATTAAAAGGGTGAGCTCAACTAGCCCAGTAGGAAATATTATAACTAAGATAATGCAGAATATATTATCGTTAGCCTTCAACAGTGTTAAACTGATACAATATAACAACCATCAAGTTTAACTGCAGCGGAACAAGCAATCCATTAAAAGAGTCAAGTAGAGAATAAAATCTACTATCTTTTATGACTAAGAAGGTTTTTCATCACTTTTATCGCTAGGACTCAGCTTAATAAATAATCCACATCATCGAATCACCCCTGCACTACGGCCAAGGATATTTTTTAGTATCACGACCACAATTATCCATGCACTACGGGCCAAGAATATTTGTATATTCAACAATGGTCATGATCATGCCAACAAATGTCCATCAATGCACTACGGGCCAATGAGGACTTTTTCCACATCATTTGTAACATTATGGCCATGATTACACCGAATAATCCCTGATCATAATCATACCAAGTCCATCTATGCACTATAGGCTACAGATGACTTTCAACAAAATATAAACACGAGGATGATGAAAGTGATATAAGAATTCAATAAAACAAGTTCAAGAATTAATTTATCCAAGAACTAATAACGTCCAAATTGTCAACATGATACTGCTTTGTAGAGTAAATTCAAGAATGCTCAGAAGGATATTTCAATGAAAAGATATTGGATGAAGCGCAAATATCAATGATATTCCACTAATTTCATGGAGTATAGAAGTTAAAACTTTAACCAACTGAGTATAATAAGGAATGGAATAACAAAAAAAATCACCAGTCATACGATAGACTGCACATGCAGGTTATTCCAAAAGAATAATAAATAACGGAATCAGGTCCGGCGTAAAACGCACAAACATGATATTCCAACAAAATAATAAAGACGGAATCAGGTCTGCCGTAAAACGCACAGACAGGATATTTCAACAGAATAATAAAGACGGAATCAGGTCCGGCGTAAAACGCACAGACAGGATATTCCAGCATAATAATAAAGATGGAACCAGGTCCGGCGTAGAATGCACAGACAGGATGTTCCAACAGAATGATAAAGAATGGAATAACATAAGAATTTCACCAAGTATAGGGTAGCCCGCGTATACAGGTTATTCCAACAGAATAATAAAGAATGGAATAACAGAAGTTCTCTTCATGAATAAGAAAGAAATAATACTACCTACCTTAGAAAAACTGGATACTGGAATAGTGAGGTAGTAGACTTTTCTTTTTCTTTCTATAATTTCTCTCTATAATAATCGCTCTAAAGCTTTTGTGAATTGGTGAGAAATGAAGGAAGAATGAGCTTCTATTTATAGAAAAATATAGTTTCGATAATTGCACTTTTTGGGGCTCAAAAAATTACAGTACAATACCTCTAACTTTTCCTTTATTTTTAATTTAGTCATGGAAGTATTATCAAGCTTGTACCACCTCCCCTAATAGTAAATAATGTGATTCAATAGTAAATTATGTGAATCAATAGTTCTAAACATGTGAAAATACGAATTACAGTATAGTACCTCCATCTATACCTCTATTTTTAACTTAGTCATGCAAGTATTATCAATCTTGCACCAACTCCCCTAATAGTAACAAGAATGTGAAACGATAGTATACACATGTGAACAAATAGTTATAATCATGTGAAATAATAGCAATCAATTTCTCACTTATCCGGTTAAATACCCGATTGGTCAATATAACCTCCAGACATCAATTATTATCGAAATAATTGTCGATTTTCACTAACACAAATATTTCCAACACAATGAAACCTTTTTTTAACAAAAATATAAATTTTGAAATTTCAAAGTTTGTGTTTATAGACTATTTTTACTTATTTCATCGTTCTGGACTCAAATATCACGTCCGCGTATCCAAATTCAACTCCGAAAACAACTTCAATTTTAATAACATTCATTATTAATATTATAACTCACAATATTTATCAATCAGGTCGTTCCCAAGAAAGAGGGGGCTTTCCAATAAGGATTTCTCCCTATTGGCGCGCAATTAGGTGACCAAACCTCTCCTTGACAGAACTTCTAGACATTATAAATATTGCAATTTAATAATAATATTCAAATATTACCCACAACTATTACATTATATCAAATCCACACAATAATATTCAAAAATATATTTCAAGAAAATTTAATCTTTATTTAAAAACGTAGGGGTCTTACAACCTCCCCTTCTTATGAAATTTCATCCTTCAAATTAGGGTGCGTACCTGGTATGTCGAAGAGGTGAGGATACCTTGATTTCATTTCGGATTCTAACTCCCAAGTCATTTCCTCAACATCGTGGTTTCTCCGCAAAACTTTAACTTGAGGTATAACCTTGGAGCGTAGAATATGTTCCTTCTTATCCAAGATTTGAACAGGAACCTCTTCATACGTTAAATCTTCTTCTATCTCGTCTGATTCTAATTCAATAATGTGGTTGGGGTCTTTCACATATTTACGTAACATAGATATGTGAAAAATGTTATGAACACGAGATATACTTGGTAGTAATGCAAGTCTATAGGCCACAGTTCCTACTCGATCGATGATTAAAAATGGGCCAATGAATCGAGGGTTGAGCTTTCCTCTCTTTCCAAATCTCGTAACTCCCTTCCATTGAGAAACACGTAACAACACATGATCTCCAATATCGAATTCCACTTTCTTTCGATGAAGATCAGCATAACTCTTTTGTCGATCTTGTGAGGTTTTTATACGTTGTCGGATCGTTTGAATCTTTTTCGTAGTCATACGTACCAACTCCGGTCCCAACAACGTTGCTTCACCCACCTCATCCCAGCATACTGGAGAACGACACTTTCTTCTATATAACGCCTCAAATGGAGCCATGCCAATACTTGCTTGATAACTGTTATTGTAGGAAAACTCCACCAATGATAAGAATTTGTCCCAACTTCCCTTGAAGTCAAGGACACATAATCTTAATAGATCTTCAAGAGTTTGAATGGTCTTCTCCGACTGCCCGTCCGTCTGAGGATGATATGCCGAGCTAAATTGTAAATTCGTGCCCATAGCTTTTTGCAAACTAACCCAAAATCTTGAAGTGAATCTTGGATCTCGATCAGAAACTATGGATACTGGCATACCATGCAGTCTTACAATCTCGTTTATTTACATACCAGCAAGACGTTCAAGTGTATAAGTTTCTCGTATAGGTAAGAAATGAGCAAACTTGGTCAATCTATTAACAATGGCCCAAATTGCTTCTATGCCTTGAGAAACCTTGGGAAGACCAGTAATGAAATCCATAGTAATGTGTTCCCACTTCCATTCTGGAATTTCAAGTGGTTGCAATGGACCTTTTGGTACTTGATGCTCCGCCTTGAATCATTGATAAGTTAAACACCTTGAGATAAACTCTACTATCTCTCTCTTCATATTTCTCCACCAAAATGTGTGTCAAAGATCACGATACATTTTGGTACTCCCTGGATGGATTACAAACGGTGTGTTGTGTGCCTACATCATGATTTTATACTTTAAATCAGGGTTGTTAGGAACACAAAGTCTGGAGTTGACTCGAAGTATTTCTTTCTCATCGATTCTTGCTTCCAGCATAGCACCTTCTTGCACTTTCTTCTTCATACGCATTAGCTCCAAGTTTGTAGCTTGAGCAACTTTAACTTTATCGATTAAAGTCGGTTCTACTCGTATGTTTGTCATCATCATGTGGGTCCCTGGAGTCTTTATCTCTAACTCCATCCTTTACAAGTCATACAAAATGGGCCTTTACGTTGACAATATTGCACTCGTATCTGCATATGATCTTCTACTCAGTGCTTCAGCTACCACGTTTATTTTTCCATGATGGTATGATCATAATCTTTCAATAGTTCAAGCCAACGTCGTTGTCGCGTGTTGAGTTCCTTTTGCGTGAAGAAATATTTGAGGCTTTTATGATCCGTGTAGATCTCCACCTTATCTCCATACAGGTAATGCCTCCAAATCTTAAGCGTAAAAACGACAAATGCCAACTCTAGATCATGAGTAGGGTAATTCCTCTCATATTCTTTGAGTTGTCATGAGGCATAGGCTGTGACTTTCCCATGTTGCATGAGAACACATCCTAACCCTTTGCCTGAAGTATCACTGTAGATGACAAATCCCTCCGAGCTAGATGGTATTGTCAGAACAGGTGCTGAAATGAGTCTCCTCTTGAGTTCTTCAAAACTCTTCTCATATTCCTCGCTCCAACCGAACTTTGTATGTTTTCGAGTTTGCTGAGTTAATGGAGTAGCGATTCAAGAAAATCCTTCCACGAATCTCCGATAATAACCAGCTAATCCGAAAAATTTACGTACTTCGGTCACTGATTTAGGTTGCTCCCAGCTTTTAATAGCTTCAACCTTTGCTGGGTCAACAGATATTCCGTGACTTGATATCACGTGCCCAAGGAATGCAACTTCCTCAAGTCAGAACTCGCATTTCTTCAACTTGGCATATAGCTTACTTTCACGAAGCTTTTGGAGTATCAGCCTCAAGTGTTGCTCATGATCTTCACGGCTTTTGGAATATATGAGGATGTCATCAATAAAGACGACCATAAAATGATCCAAATATTCCTTGAATACTCGGTTCATCATATCCATGAAGGCAGCAGGAGCATTAGTCAATCCAAAAGATATGACTAAGAATTCATAATGCCCGTACCGAGTTTTGAAGGCAGTCTTTGGAATATCCTCAATTTTAACCTTCAACTGATGATATCCAGAACGAAGATCGATCTTTGAAAAAAAAATTGTGCTCCTTGTAACTGATCAAACATGTCATCAATACGTGGCAATGGGTACCTATTTTTGATGGTGACATGATTCAACTCCCGATAATCAATACAAAGTCGCATACTCCCATCTTTCTTCTTCATGAATAGAACAGGAGCACCCCAAGAAGACGTACTAGGACGAATGAAGCCAATGTCTAACAATTCCTGCAATTGGGTCTTTAACTCCTGAAGTTCAATACGATCCATTCGATATGGGGCTTTGGAAATGGTTTTTGTACCGGGTTCAAGGTCGATACAAAATTTAACTTCACGCTCTGGGGGTAGGCCAGGAAGTTCTTCAGGGAATACGTCAGGAAATTTATTAACAATAGAAATATCCTTCAAATCTGACGTATTTTTGTTTAAATCCGTGATATGAGCTAAGAAAGCTTGACATCCGTTTTTCAATATACGAATAGCTTTATGGCTTGAGATGACCGTGATTGATTTTAATGGTTTGGTCGCTTGAATTTGCATAATAGGTTTATTAGGAATATGAAAGCTAACAACCTTATGAAAACAATCAATTTTAACATAATGAGTAGTTAACCAATCAATCCTTAGAATCACGTCAAATGCAAGTGTTTTTAAGGAGATAAGATCAACAGGTAACGTGCGGTTACAGATTTGAATCAAACAAGACTTATAAACAGTGGATGTAATAAAGGTTTCTCCTAATGGAGTTTCAACAGATAAGTCAATGTCTAATTTCTCCAGAGTCAAATTTAAACGTTGAGTGCAAGTAAGAGAAATAAAAGAATGGGTAGAACCGGTATCAAATAAGGTATAGACTTCACTAGAGTTTATGATAAGCTTACCCGTGATAACCTCGTTCGGGTTCCTTGCTTTCTGGGAGGTCACAACAAACACTCTCCCTTGCACTACCGACTTTGACTTTTCTGGGACGGCCTTTGGTGCCTCCATCCTAGCTGAAATTGTCTTTGGTGAACGACAAAATTGAGCTAAGTGACCTTCCCTTCCACAATTATAACATGCTTTGGACGGCATCACGTATTTTGGACTGATGTGTCCCTCCCCTCCACATTTGAAGCATATGATAGGTGGTCGTTCTCCTTCCTTAACAACGGGTGTTGGTGCTGACCTCTTTCCATCATTGTTGAATCTCCTTTTCTTGAAATGTCCATTTTTATTGTCTTGGCTATGATTACCACCGAAGTGGTTACCATTTCTGGCATGTTGATTCCCTCCATACTTGTTGTCACTGTTTCGATGACTGTTACCAATTGTATTTTCATTCTGCTGGCTGCTTTCTCTTGGTTGCGTTGACTCGTTATCGCGCTCCAATAACTGAGCCCTATTTACAACATCTGAATACAAACACAGTTTATGAGAAATAAGATATTGACGTATCTCCGATTTCAAACCTCTTAAAAACATTCGCGTCATTCGTTCCTCATTATCGACCAAATGGGATGCAAACCAGGATAACTCCGCAAATTTATCCTCGTATTGCGACACGATCATTTTGTTTTTCTCCAACTTGATAAAGTCCACCTCTTTCATGTGACGAATACTTTCGGGAAAGTACTTGTTGTTGAATAGCTCTTGGAACTTCTCCCAAGACATCTTGAGTGCGTCAGGCTGGGTACGTTTTACAGATTCCCACCAGTAATCTACCTCTTCACACAACATGAAGGTGATGAAGGGAACCTTTTGCTCCTCGGAGCATCCGAAGACATCAAATATCTTGGTGATCTGCTTTATCCATGCTTCAGCCTTAAGTGGTTTTGACTCTCCAATAAACTCCGTTGGCCCTAGCTCCTAGAACTGTTTAGCGGTAACCGTTCGAGAGTTTCCAGTGTTTCCACCTACATTTTGGACAGGAGCCGCTCTCGCCTGATGTTGCATGAATTGCATAAAGCTTTTGAACATTCCATCGTTCATCATTTGGTCAGTGTTGTTGTTTGCATGAGGATTGTCGCCTTCCTGATGCACATTATTCTGATTATTGATCTGTGGAGACTCAACAGTCTCTTGTGCTCCATTGCTATTCTCAATATTCTCGGATGCCATTTTCAAATACTGCCACAAAACAAGGGTTAATTGACATGCAACATATTATCCATATACTCTGACCAACCAATTAAATACCAAATAAACTTAGTCAGATCATACTAGCGAAGGAATTTCCCGTCTCTCCCCTCCTAGTTCTAGTCTCACATCTTAGCCAGGGATCATATCCCTAAGCTTTGATACCAACTGTGACGCCCCCAAAATAGGTATACATCACCTATTATGAGTCGTCAAATACATGGTACAGAATACAAATACAACTTAATTATACAACTGTCGTGTAAAGTATGAAAAAAATATAAGCTGTGAGTTTTAATACAAATATTGTCTTCTAGACAATATACAAACTCAAATTCAATATTATTACATTTATTTTCCACTTTTTCACTGAATAGTGAGGACTACTAATGCTATCATCTGGTTCGTCACTCCTTCCCCGACTAGTCCCTGCTACGTTCTCATTTCCTGAAGAGAACATTAAAAGTAAAAGGGTGAGCTCAACTAGCCCAGTAGGAAATATTATGACTAAGGTAATGCAGAATATATTATCGTTAGCCTTCAACAGTGTTAAACTGATACAATATAACAACCATCAAGTTTAACTGCAGCGGAACAAGCAATCCATTAAAAGAGTCAAGTAGAGAATAAAATCTACTATCTTTTACGATTTAGAAGGTTTTTCGTCACTTTTATCGCTGGGACTCAGCTTAATAAATAATCCACATCATCGAATCACCCTGCACTACGGCCAAGGATATTCTTTAGTATCACGACCACAATTATCCATGCACTACGAGCCAAGAATATTTGTGTATTCAATAATAGTCATGATCATGCCAACAACTGTCCATCAATGCACTACGGGCCAATGAGGACTTTTACCACATCATTTGTAACATTACGGCCATGATTACACAGAATAATCCCTGGTCATAATCATACCAAGTCCATTTATGCACTATAGGCCACAGATGACTTTCAACAATATATAAACATGAGGATGATGAAAATGATATAAGAATTCAATAAAATAAGTTCAAGAATTAATTTATCCAGGAACTAATAATGTCCAAATTGTCAACATGATATTGCTTTGTAGAGTAAAATTCAAGAATGCTCAGAAGAATATTTTCATGAAAAGATATTGGATGAAGCACAAATATTAAGGATATTCCACTAATTTCATGGAGTATAGAAGTCAAAACCTTAACCAACTGAGTATAATAAGGAATGAAATAACAAAAGAAATCATCAGGCATGCGATAGACCGCACAGGCAGGTTATTCTAGTAGAATAATGAATAACGGAATCAGGTCCGGCGTAAAACGTACAGACATGATATTCCAACAGAATAATAAATACGGAATCAGGTCCGGCGTAAAACGCACAGATAGTATATTCCAACAGAATAATAAAGACGGAATCAGGTCTGACGTAAAACGCACAGACAGGATATTCCAATAGAATAATAAAGACGGAACCAGGTCCGACGTAGAATGATAAAGAATGGAACAACAGAAGAATTTCACCAAGTATAGGGTAGCTCGCGTATACAGGTTATTCCAACAGAATAATAAAGAATGGAATAACATAAGTTTTCTTCATGGATAAGAAAAAAATAATACTCCTTACCTTAGAAAAACTGGATATTGGAATAGTGAGGTAGCAGACTTCTCTTCTTTTTTCTATAATTTCTCTCTATAATAATCGCTCTAAAGCTTTTGTGAATTGGTGAGAGATGAAGGAAGAATGAGCTTCTATTTATAGAAAAATATAGTTTCGATAATTGCACGTTTTGGGGCTCGAAAAATTACAGTACAATACCTCCAACTTTTCCTTTATTTTTAATTTAGTCATGGAAGTATTATAAAACTTACACAACCTCCCCTAATAGTAAATAATGTGATTCAATAGTAAATTATGTGAATCAATAGTTCTAGACATGTGAAAATACGAATTACAGTATAGTACCTCCATCTATACCTCCATTTTTAACTTAGTCATGCAAGTATTATCAATCTTGCACCAACTCCCCTAATAGTGACAAGAATGTGAAACAATAGTATACACATGTGAACAAATAGTTATAATCATGTGAAATAATAGCAATCAATTGCTCACTTATCCGGTTAAATACCCTGATTGGTCAATATAACCTCCAGACATCAATTATTATCGAAATAATTATCGATTTTCACTAACACAAATATTTCCAACACAATGAAACTATTTTTATCAAAAATATAAAATTTGAAATTTCGAAGTTTGACTTTTCCCAAAAAAGTCAACTATTGACTTTTTGACCAAATAATGAATTCCAGAAAATTTTATGTGTATAGACTATTTTTACTAATTTCATCGTTCTGGACTCAAATATCACGTCTGCGTATCCAAATTTAACTCCGAAAACAAATTCAATTTTAATAACATTCATCATTAATATTATATCTCACAATATATATCAACCAGGTCGTTCCCAGGAAAGAGGGGGCTTTCCAATAAGGATTTCTCCCTATTGGCGCGCAATTAGGTGATCAAACCTCTCATTGACAGAACTTCTAGACATTGTAAATATTGCAATTTAATAATATGAATAACTTTGTCGTCTCAATTATTGATTTAATAAAATAACATATTATGCAGATGATACTGTGACAATAATCGAATCAATAATATGAGAGATATGATGCAGCAATTACTGTAGCAATAATTGAGTATAACTGAGTGACTTCTCATGTAAGCATCAATAATCAATATCGTGTGTTACTATGCAACCACGCGTATTACTGTACTTTTACTACCGGGTAGTTCAACAGTTAACGGTAAAACTTCCGCCGTTATTTTCATAAAATATTTTTGTCGTTTTCTCAATCCGACAATAATTCCGTTGTGAGGGTCCACCAATGATTGTGCGTTGTACGAATATTCCCTGTTAAAACGAATATTCCCTAACCAATCGAATATTATATAACAACTTGTGTACATTGCAAAATTTGTAAATATTACCCACCACTATAAAATTATTTTAAATCCACACCATAATATTCAAAAATATATTTCAAGAAAATTTAATCTTTATTTAAAAAAGTTGGGGTCTTACACTAGGCTTGTAAAGGGCCCGCCCCGGTGGGGGTCCCTGCGTTTTTCCAGCTAGTATGCCCGCCTCGGCGGGGGTTTTGTGAAGGAAAAGCCCACCCCGGCGGGGGTACCTTTTCTACTCTGACGTCATTTAGGAAAACAGCCATAACGTTTGATCCAAGAAGAGTTACGAGGTCTGAAACCTATCAAATTGAAGATATTGACGAGCTCTAAAACTTTTTTCTTTGAGATTTTAGAAATAACGAATGGATAAAGGTTGAATAAATTATCATTAGTCTCCAACAATGTTAAACTGATAAAATATAATAGACATCAAGTTTAACTGCAGCGGAATAAGCAATCCATTAAAAGAGTCAGGTAGAAAATAAAATCTACTATCTTTTATGAATTAAAAGGTTTTTCATCACTTTTATCGCTGAGACTCAGCTTAATAAATATTCTACATCATCGAATCACCCCTGCACTATGGCCAAGGATATTCTTTAGTATCACGACCACAATTATCCATACACTACGGGCCAAGAATATTTGTGTATTCAGTAATGGTCATGATCATGTCAACAATTGTCCATCAATGCACTACGGGCCAATGAGAACTTTTACCACATCATTTGTAACATTACGGTCATGATTACATCGAATAATCCCTGGTCATAATCATACCAAGTCCATCTATGCACTACAGGCCACAGATAACTTTCAACAAAATATAAACATGAGGATGATGACAATGATATAAGAATTCAATAAAACAAGTTCAAGAATTTTTTTATCCAGGAATTATTAACGTCCAAATTGTCAACATGATACTGTTTTGTAGAGTAAAATTCAAGAATGATCAGAAGAATATTTCCATGAAAAGATACTAGATGAAACGCAAATATCAAGGATATTCTACTAATTTCATGGAGTATAGAAGTCAAAACTTTAACCAACTGAGTATAATAAAGAATGGAATAACAGAAGAAATCACCATGCATGTGATACTTCGCATAGACAGATTATTCCAACAGAATAATAATAACGGAACCAGGTCAGGCAAAATTTGCACCGACAGGATGTTCCAATAGAATAATAAAGACGGAACCAGGTCATGTGTAAAATACACGGTCAGGATGTTCCAACAGAATAATAATAAGACGAAACCAGGTCCGGTGTAAAACACACAGACATGATGTTCCAAAGGAATAATAATAAAGACGGAACCAGGTCCGGTGTAAAACACATAGACAGGATATTCCAACAGAATAATAGAAGAATGTCACCAAGTATAGGGTAGACCGCGTATACATTTTATTCCAACAGAATAATAAGAAATGGAATAACAACAGTTCTCTTCATGAATAAGAAAGAATAACACCCCTTACGAATACAACAAATAATATTCCCTACCTTAAGAAGAAGAGTACTTGATATATAAGTAGTGAAGTAGCAGAATACTTTCTTCTTTCTCTCTAGAGTTTCAGTGAATTCGTAAGAAAATAATGAATGAATGAGCTTCTATTTATAGAAAAATAGAATGCATAGTAACTAACTCATGAACGGTCGAGATTGATTTACTTAAATCTGACGGTCCATATTTAAAGCACTAATAAAATATAATATATTCTATTTATAATCTAATAAAACGAATAACTTTATAAAAGATTTTACTATGCAAACACTATGCAGGCACTATGCAAACACTATGCATAATAAAATATAATATATTCTAATTATTGTCTAATAAAACAGACAACTTTTTAAAAGTATTCTGTTTTATATAAAAAGATTTTATTATGCAAAACACTATGCAGACACTATGCAACACTATGCATAATAGAATATAATATATTCTATTTATAGAATAGCTTTATAAAAGTATTCTGTTTTATATAAAAAGATTTTTCTGTATTATTACATTAATAATACCAACAAAACTAAGTGACTTATCACTTAAGCATCAATAATTAATACCGTGTGCTATTATGCAACCACACGCATTACTGTACTTTTAACACCGGGTGTTTCAACAGTTAACGGTAAAACTTCCGCCGTTATTTTCATAAAGTATTTTTGTCGTTTTCTCAATTCGACAATAATTCCATTATGGGGTCCACCAATGATTGTGTCGTTGTACTAATATTCTCTGTTAAAATGAATATTCCCCGACCAATCGAATATTATATAACAACTTGCGTACTTTGCAAAATTTATAAATATTACCCACAACTATTATATCAATTTCACTACATAATATTAAAAAATAATATTTATAAAAAATTCATCTTTATTCAAAAAGTTTGGGTTTTACAATCTTCCCTTCTTATGAAATTTCGCCCTCGAAATTAGGGTACGTACCTGGTATGTCGAAGAGGTAAGGATACCTTGATTTTATTTCAGATTCTAACTCCCAAGTTATTTCCTCAACATCATGGTTTCTTCCACAAAACTTTGACTTGAGGTATAACTTTGGTGCGTAGAATATGTTCCTTCTTATCCAAGATTTGAACAGGAACCTCTTCATACGTCAAATCTTCCACTATTTCGTCTGGTTCCAACTCAATAATGTGGTTCGGGTCTTCCACATATTTACGTAACATGGATATGTGAAAAACGTTATGAACACGAGACATACTTGGCGGTAAAGCGAGTCTATAGGCCACAGTTCCTACTCGATCAAGGATTAAAAATGGGCCGATAAATCTAGGATTGAGCTTTCCTCTCTTTCCAAATCTCGTAACTCCTTTCCATGGAGCAACACGTAACAACACATGATCTCCTATATCGAATTCCACGTCCTCTCAATGAAGATCAGTATAACTCTTTTGTCGATCTTATGAGGTTTTTATACGTTGTCGGATCATTTGAATCTTTTTCGTAGTCATACGTACCAACTCTGGTCCCAACAATGTTGCTTCACCCACCTCATCCCAGCATACTGGAGAACGACACTTTCTTCCATACAACGCCTCGAATGGAGTCATGCCAATACTTGTTTGATAACTGTTGTTGTAGGAAAACTCCACCAATGGTAAGAACTTGTCCCAACTTCCCTTGAAATCAAGGACACGGAGTCTTAATAGATCTTCAAGAATTTAAATAGTCCTCTCCGATTGTCCGTCCGTCTGAGGATGATATGTCGAGCTAAATCGTAAATCTGTACCCATAACTTTCTGCAAACTAACCCAAAATCATGAAGTGAATCTTGGGTCTCGATCAGAAACTATGGATACCGGCATAACATGAAGTCTTATAATCTTGTTTATGTACATACGAGCAAGACGTTCAAGTGTATAAGTCTCTCGTATCGGTAAGAAATGAGCAGACTTGCTCAATCTATCAACAATGACCCAAATCGCATCTATGCCTTGAGAAACCTTGGAAAGACTAGTAACAAAATCCATGGTAATGTGCTCCCACTTCCATTCTGGAATTTCAAGTGTTTGCAATGGACCTTTTGGTAATTGATGCTCCGCCTTGACTCGTTGACACGTTAGACACCTTGAGATAAACAGCGTTATCTCTCTCTTCATACTGCCCCACCAAAATGTATGTCGAAGATCATGATACATTTTAGTACTCCCAGGATGGATTGCAAATGGTGTGTTGTGCGCCTCCATCATGATTTTATAATTTAAATCAGGGTCGTTACGAACACAAAGTCTGGAGTTGACTCGAAGTATTCCTTCTTTATCGATTCTTGCTTCCGGCATCGTACCTTCTTGCACTCTCTTCCTCATACGCATCAGCTCCGGATCTGTAATTTGAGCAGCTTTAATTTTATCAATTAAAGTTGGTTCTACTCGTATATTTGCCATCATCACGTGGGCCCCTGGAGTCTTTATCTCTATCTCCATCCTTAGCAAGTCATACAAAATGGGCCTTTGCGTTGACAATATTGCACTTGTACCCGCATATGATCTTCTAATCAATGCGTCAGCTACCACGTTCGCTTTTCCAGGATGGTATTGGATGGAATGATCATAATCTTTCAATAGTTCAAGCCAACGTCGTTGTCGCATGTTGAGTTCCTTTTGAGTGAAGAAATATTTGAGGCTTTTATGATCCGTAAAGATCTCTACTTTCTCCCCATAGAAGTAATGCCTCCAAATTTTAAGTACGAAGACAACAGCTTCTAACTCTAGGTCATGAGTAGGATAATTCCTCTCATATTCTTTGAGTTATCGTGAGGCATAGGCTATGACTTTCCCATGTTGCATGAGAACACATCTTAACCCTTTACCTGAAGCATCACTGTAGATGACTAATCCCTCCGAACCAGATGATATTGTCATGAACAGGTGCTGAAATGAGTCTCCTCTCGAGTTCTTGAAAACTCTTCTCACATTACTCGCTCCAACCGAACTTTGTATCTTTTCGAGTCAGTTGAGTTAGTGGAGTAGCGATTCGAGAAAATCCTTCAAAGAATCTCCGATAATAACCAACTAAGCCGAGAAAGCTACGTACTTTGGTCACTGATTTAGGTTGCTCCCAGCTTTGAATAGCTTCAATCTTTGCTGGGTCAACAGATATTCCATGACTTAATACCACGTGACCAAGGAATGATACTTCCTCAAGCCAGAACTAACATTTCTTCAACTTGGCATAAAGCTTGTATTCATGAAGCTTTTGGAGTATCAGACTCAAGTGTTCCTCATGATCTTCACGGCTTTTGGAATATATGAGGATGTCATCAATAAAGACGACCACAAAATGATCCAAATATTCCTTGAATACTCGGTTCATCATATCCATGAAGGCAGCAGGAGCATTAGTCAATCCAAAGGACATGACTAAGAATTCATAATGCCCGTACCGAGTTCTGAAAGCCGTCTTTGGAATATCATCGGTTCTAATCTTCAATTGGTGATATCCGGAACGAAGATCAATCTTTGAAAAGAATTTGGCTCTTTGCAACTGGTCAAACAGGTCATCAATACATGGCAATGGGTACCTATTTTTGATGGTGACATGATTCAACTCCCGATAATCAATACAAAGTCGTATACTCCCATCTTTCTTCTTCACGAATAGAACAGGAGCACCCCAAAGAGAAATACTAGGATGAATAAAGCCAATGTCTAACAATTCCTGCAGTTGAGTCTTTAACTCCTGAAGTTCAATAGGAGCCATTCGATATGGGGCTTTGGAAATGTGTTTTGTACCGGGTTCAAGGTTGATATAAATTTCAATTTCATGCTCTGGGGGTAGGCCAGGAAGTTCTTTAGGGAATACGTCAGGAAATTCATTAACAATAGAAATATTATTCAAAACTGACGTATTTTTGTTTAGATCTGTGATATGAGCTAAGAAAGCTTGACATTCGTTTTTCAATAAATGAATAGCTTTATGGCTTGAGATGAAAGTGATTGATTTTAATGGTTTGGTTACTTGAATTCGCATAATAGGTCGATTAGGAATATGAAAGCTAACAACCTTACGAAAATAATAAATTTTTGCATGATGAGTAGTTAACCAATCAATCCCTAGAATTACATCAAATGCAAGTATTTTTAATGCAATAAGATCGACAGGTAATGTGTGGGTACCAAATTAAACCAAACAAGACTTATAAACCGTGGATGTAATGAAGGTTTCTCCCAACGGAGTTTCCACAGATATGTCAAAGTCTAATTTCTCCGGAGTCAAATTTAATCGTTGAGCGCAAGTAGGAGAAATAAAAGAATGGGTAGAACCGGTATCAAATAAAGTGTAGGGTTTATGATAAGCTTACCCGTGATGACCTCATTCGGGTTCCCTGCTCTCTGGGAGGTCACAACAAACGCTCTCCCTTGCACGACCGGTTTTGACTTTTCTGGGACAGCCTTTGGTGCCTCCATCCTAGCTGAATTTGTCTTCAGTGAACGACAAAATCGGGATAAGTGACCTTCTCTTCCATAATTATAACATGCTTTGGACGGCATCGTGTAATTTGGACTGATGTGTCCCTCCCCTCCGCATCTGAAGCATATGATTGGTGGTCTTTCTCCTTCCTTAACAACGGGTGCTAGTACTGACGTCTTTCCATCATTGTTGAATCTCCTCTTCTTAAAATGTCCATTCTTATTGTTTTGGCCCTGATTACCACCGAAGTGGTTACCATTTCTGGCCTGTTGATTCCCTCCACGCTTGTTGTCACCGCTTCGATGACTGCTCTCACTGGTATTATCATTTTGCCGGCTACTCTCTTTTGGTTGCGTTGACTCGTTTTCGCACTCCACCAACTGAGCCTTATTTACAACATCTGAATACAAACACAGTTTATGAGAAATAAGATGTTGACGTATTTTTGGCTTCAAACCTCTTAAAAACATTCGTGCCATTCTCTCTTCATTATCCACCAAGTGGGACGCAAACAGGGATAACTCCGCAAATTTTGCCTCGTATTGCGACACGGTCATATTATTTTGGTCCAATTTGATAAAATCCACCTCCTTCATGTGACGAATACTTTTGGGAAAGTATTTGTCGTTGAACAGCTCTTGAAACTTCTCCCAAGACATCTTTAGCACGGCAGGTTGAGTACGTTTTACCGATTTCCATCAGTAATCTGCCTCTCCGAGCAACATAAAGGCGCCAAAGGGAACCTTTTGCTCCTCGGAGCATCCCAAGACATCAAATATCTTGGTGATCTGTTTTATCCATGCTTCTGCCATAAGTGGTTTTGGCTCTCCCTTAAACTCCGGTGGTCCCAGCTCCTTGAACTGTTTAGCGGTGACCGCCCGAGAGTTTTTAGTGTTTCCACCTACATTTTGGACAGGAGCCGCTCTCGCCTACTGTTGCATGAATTGCATAAAGCCTCTGAAAAATCCATCATTCAGCATTTGGTCAGTGTTGTTGTTTGCATGAGGATTGTCACCTTCCTGATGCACATTATCCTGATTATTGATATGTGGAGACTCAACGGTCTCTTGTGCTCCATTGCTATTCTCAACATTTTCGGATGTCATTTTCAGATACTGCCACAAAACAAAAGTTAATTGACATGTAACATAATATCTCTAAACTCTGACTAACCAATTTAAATACAAATTAACATTAAGAAGGTCATACTAGCGAAGGAATTCCCAGTCTCTCCCCTCCTAGTTGTAGTCTCACATCTTAGCTTTGATACCAACTGTAACGCCCCCAAAATTAGGTATATATCACCCATCTTGGGTCGTCAGATACATGGTACAGAATTCAAATACAACTTACTAATACAACTGTCGTGTACAATACGAAAAACATAAACTGTGAGTTTGAATACCATATTAACTACTAGAGATTATATAACCTCAAAAGGAGTCCTCATTACAATTATTATCACACAATTTCACAGAATAGTGAGGACTACTAATGCTATCCTCTGGACCATCACTCCGTTCCCCGACTCGTCCCAGCTATATTCTCATTTCCTGAAGAGAACAATGAAAGAAAAGGTGAGCTCAACTAGCCCAGTAAGAAATATTATGACTAAGATAATGCAGAATAAATTATCATTAGTCTCTAACAATGTTAAACTGATAAAATATAATAGACATCAAGTTTAACTGCAGCGGAACAAGCAATCCATTAAAAGAGTCAAGTAGAAAATAAAATCTACTATCTTTTATGATTTAAAAGGTTTTTCATCACTGTTATCGCTGGGACTCAGCTTAATAAATATTCCACATCATCGAATCACCCCTGCACAATGGCCAAGGATATTCTTTATTATCACGACCACAATTATCTATGTACTACGGGCTAAGAATATTTGTGTATTCATTAATGGTCATGATCATGCTAACAACTATCCATTAATGCACTACGGGCCAATGAGAACTTTTATCACATCATTTGTTACATTACGGTCATGATTACACCGAATAATCCCTAGTCATAATCATACCAAGTCCATCTATGTACTACAGGCCACAGATGACTTTCAACAAAATATAAACATGAGGATGATGACAATGATATAAGAATTCAATAAAACAAGTTCAAGAATTATTTTATCCAGGAATTATTAACGTCCAAATTGTCAACATGATACTGTTTTATAGAGTAAAATTCAAGAATGATCAGAAGAATATTTCCATGAAAAGATACTGGATGAAACGTAAATATCAAGGATATTCTACTAATTTCATGGAGTATAGAAGTGAAAACTTTAACCAACTGAGTATAACAAAGAATAGAATAACAAAAGAAATCACCATGCATGTGGTACTTCGCATAGACAGGTTATTCCAACAGAATAATAATAACAGAACCAGGTCAAGCAAAATTTGTACCGACAAGATGTTCCAACAGAATAATAAAGACGAAACCAGGTCCGGTGTAAAACACACAGACATGATGTTCCAACAGAATAATAATAAGACGGAACCAGGTCCGGTGTAAAACACACAGACAGGATGTTCCAACGGAATAATAATAAATATGGAACCAGGTCCGGTGTAAAACACACAGACAGTATGTTCCAACAAAATAATAGAAGAATGTCACCAAGTATAGGGTAGACCGCGCATACAGGTTATTCCAACATAATAATAAGAAATGGAATAACAACAGTTCTCTTCATGAATAAGAAAGAATAACACCCCTTACGAATACAACAAATAGTATTCCTTACCTTAAAAAGAAGAGTACTGGATATATAAATAGTGAAGTAGCAGAATACTTTCTTTTTTCTCTCTATAGTTTATCTCTCTAGAGTTTCATTGAATTCGTAAGAAAATAATGAATGAATGAGCTTCTATTTATAGAAAAAATGGAATGCATAGTAACTAACTCATGAACGGTCGAGATTGATTTACTTTAATCTGACGGTCCATATTTAAAGCACAATAAAATATAATATATTCTATTTATAATCTAATAAAACGAATAACTTTATAAAAGATTTTACTATGCAAACACTATGCAGGCACTATGCAAATACTATGCATAATAAAATATAATATATTCTAATTATTGTCTAATAAAACAGACAACTTTATAAAAGTATTCTGTTTTATATAAAAAGATTTTACTATGCAAAACACTATGCAGACACTATGCAACACTATGCATAATAGAATATAATATATTCTATTTATAGAATAACTTTATAAAAGTATTCTGTTTTATATAAAAAGATTTTCTGTATTATTAAATTAATAATACCAACAAAACTGAGTGACTTATCACTTAAGCATCAATAATTAATACCGTGTGCTACTATGCAACCACGCTTATTACTGTACTTTTAACACTGGGTGTTTCAATCGAATATTATATAACAACTTGCGTACTTTACAAAATTTATAAATATTACTCACAACTATTATATCAATTTCACTCCATAATATTCAAAAATAATATTTATAAAAAATTTATCTTTATTCAAAAAGTTGGGGTTTTACACAATATCTCAGTTTATTAATCAAGAACACAAACGTAGTACTAGCCACCTCTCGATGCACTAATACCGTATTAACTTAAATCCACAATTTAGATAGAAACAAGTTAAACACCTAAATCAACCAACTCACTATATCTCTATATGAACTAAAATTAAAGAAGGTTTAAGAATAAGTTCTCTATCTGATTACATGCGATGTCAAACATATATCTACATTAACAATAATCAAGAATCTGTTATTCACAAAATTCATGACACATGCTATATTAGCTAAGTCTAGATTTGAATACCCTGTCTCGATTCCATTCAAATCTACAAAGAATTGTTGATCAAGCAATTCATAAATTCAAGCTCAAATTAACATAGATAAACTTGAAAATATTTTATTGAACTGGAAATCAAAATAATAAACTCATCGTTTCACCAAAGGATCCATCATAAGCCTAGTAAGTGAATTAGTTCATATCGAATGAAATAAAAATTGAATAATCTAAAGAAAATATCCTTGCAATTACAAATAAAAGACTAAAGAGAAGAATAGTGATGAACACCCTTCACGTAGCCTAGAATTGCAATGGTCATGAATATCTCTTCAAAATACTCCTCCCAAGATTGCTGTCAAAATCTGGAAAAACCTTCGTAATATGCTCCTCTCAATTGCCGAATATGTTGTTAGTCGAGTAATGGACATCCTCTTTAGTGTCCCAGTCGAATCCCTTATATTCTAGAGTCCACATGCGAGTACATCTCTAAAAACCATGTAGCAGTATAGTCCTAAAGCATACAGGAGAGTCAGCAGGTCGAGACCCCCCGCCCCGGCGGGGGTGCTCAGGCAAAAATGGCCCGCCCTAGCAGGGGTGCCTTCTGCTAATTTCTCCAAAAAGTTTTCGAGTGAATTTTTCCTGTCCTTCACAATATTTTCCCGAAATGATCCCAATTGACTTCAAATCTTGTTAAATGCTACAACAACCACCCTACACATAAAAAAACACAAAACGAGTGAAAACGAACTCGAAACAAGAAAATAATAACGAAATTAAGCTTGAAATGAACATCTATTCGTGGATATGAAATCCACTTATCACTGATCCATCACTGTAGTATGAGGATACGTGGACTCTAATGTTGCATTTTTAGATTGATGATCACTTGTCATTGTTAGAGCGTATAGCATTGGAAAAGAATGTGTTTATCTTGCAATTTCTAAGGCATTAGGGGTATGTAGCTCACCTTTTACTTCCTTGCTGCTGGTGAATATCATTTGTGTGTGCATGCTCTGGTAACAGAAAGTAATCCTTACTTAACCTGCTGGATCATTTCTGGTGATGTTTGTAGTTATACATGTTATACATATATTGATCCTAGATATTGATCCAATGCTACAAGTGTTTATGTTTCCCTATCACATATTATATGGCTGACATACTAATGTGATAAATCTTGCAGTGATTTTTACACCAGCTTATTACAATACACGCCCTCTTGATACGATCTACAACAACTTCATTGATGCCCTCCCTGTGGTATGCCTTTTAATGTCAGTTACTATTGGTCTTGTGTGTATTATTGAAGTTTGTACGTATTATAGTAGACTCCAAAGTTTCTAATGGTATTTGTCCTTGGCTGCTGAATGGTCCATATTTTGTTTTGGAGAAGAAAATTTGTGAAGTTAAATTGTGTTTTCCAACGTAGTTGAGTTGTTTGGATATACAAATGGATAAAGCCTCCTTACTTGCTCAAGTTATCAACCACTTGAAAGAAATGAGAAGAAGTGCAACAGAAGCTACTGAAAGTATTCTCATACCGATAGACATTGACGAAGTCAGAGTCGAGCAACAAGAGGATGGTTCAGATGGAGATTCTTATTCTATCGAGTAAAGAGCAACAATTTTATGCATGCTTAGGTAGTAGCTTAATTTTTTTATTGATAGTTTGATTTATTTTGTGGATGTAATCAAATTCACAATTCAATATAGTAGTACTAATTTATATTGAAAAGTGAATTTGAGATGCATATATGGATAGTTTGGTATATATTTTGTGGATGTAGTAATTTGAAACTGTAAACAAATGGTATTATTGGGATGTATTTTGAATGATTGTTACATTTTGGCTTTAAATTTAAATGAGAATTTAGACCTTTTATCTATATATCATGACATTAGCATATTGCATGTGCATTGGTAATGTAGGTGAACCACAACCTTTTTTTTTTCATTTTTTTTATCTACAACATTTTAAAAATGTTGTATATTTGTACAACATAATGTGTAGTAGTCAATGTTTCATTGTTTTCTACAACGTTTTTAGCTAGAAAACGTTGTGGAATCATATCTTCTACAACGTTTTCAAGCATCTGCTACTTTATAGAAAACAAATCTACAACGCTTTTTTCTTAAAAAACGTTGTATAATGTGTCTAACTACAACATTTTAAAAACGTTGTGTAAGGGTGTCAAATAGATGACACCCTTAACCACGATGTTTTTCTGATTGAAACCACAACGTTTTTTCCACGTCATCTATTTACTGTTTTGTAGTAGTGGTAATAGTTGGTATGTATTTATAGGGGAAAATTAGGTTAAATAACGGAGATTAATAATAATAGCTCAATTTCGGCTGAATGTCCTTTATGTTCCTTTAAGTTGCCACCAACTTTCAAAGTCGTCCATAAAGTTCAATTTTCGTTAGTTAGGTCCTTAAAGTGACATTTTGTTGACGTTTTCGTTCCTTCAGTCCAATTTGACCTCAACCCGACTCATTTTGACCAATTTTGACCCAATTTTAACATTTTAAAAAAATATTTAATATTTTAAAATAAAATATTTTTTGAAAATAATAATTATTATATTTAATATTTTAAAAAATATTTAATTTTTATATTTAAAATAAAATATTATTTTTAAAAAGTTAAAAAGATAATTATTATTATTATTATAAGGAAAAAATATTAGAAACTTTTATTTTTTAAAAAATGAGTAAAGTTTCATTAAAAAATAGATTCAAAAAAATTATTTAAGAAAATTAAATATAATTATTATTTTAAACTTATTTAAAAATAATTTTATATTTTAAAATATTAAAATTTTGGTTTGGGTTAAACTGGGTCGGGTCGAGTCAAAATTGGCCAAAATGGGTCGGGTTGAGATTAAATTGGCTGAAAGAACAGAAATGCCAACAAAATACCACTTTAAGGACCTAATGACTATAATTGAACTTTTTGAACGACTTTAAAAATGGGTGGCAACTTGAAAGAACAGAAGTGTCATTCAGTCGTACTAATATTATCATAAAGTAGTGATTTTAGGAGATAATAATTAAATTTAAAAGGATAATATTAGAACATTTGACATTACCAAAATACTTTAGATTTGTAGTGATTTAGGATATTATAAATTGAAAATATTAATTTGGGATTAAAAAAAGTAGTGATTTTAGGAGATAATAATTAAATTAGTAATGATAATATTAGAATAGTTAACATTATCAGAACAATTTAGATTTGTAGTGATTTATGAGATTATAAAATTAAAATATTAATATGGGATTAAAAAGTAGTGATATTAGGAGATAATAATTAAGTACATATAATAAATAAATCGTTTAGATTGAAAAAGTAGTGATTTAGGGTATTACAAAATCAACATAGTAAGTTATGATTGATATTATTTGTTATTTTAATTTTGTTTTAAATATTTTAAACTGTATAATATTATGTTGTAATATAATTATAAATGGCATAATATTATGTTGTAATATAATTTAATTAGTAATGATAATATCCGCACAGTTTAGATAGGTGGTGATTTTGTTATTTTGTTATATACATGTATTATAATATTATATCATACATGTATGGTATAATATTAGAAAAATAGTGATTTTAGGTTATAATAATTATGTTTAAAAAATAGTGGATTTTGGGGGATTATAAAATCAACATAGTAAGTTATGATTGATATTATTTGTTATTTTAATTTTATTTTAAATTTTTTAAAACTGTATAATATTATGTTGTAATATAATTATAAACGGTATAATATATTATGTTGTATTTATAGAGAGAAAATTATGTTAAATAACGGAGAGTAATGATAATAACTCAGTAATGATAATATCGCAAAGTAGGGTATTTAGGAGATAATAATTAAATTAGAAAGGATTATATCAGAACAGTTGACATTACCAAAATAGTTTAGATTTGTAGTAATTTAGGGGATTATAAATTTAAAATATTAATTTAGGATTAAAAAATTAGTAATTTTAAGAGATAATAATCAAATTATTAATGATAATATTATAACAGTTAACATTATCAGAACAATTTAGATTTGTAGTGATTTATGTGATTATAAAATCAAAATATTAATGTAGGATTAAAAAGAAGTGATTTTAGGATATAATAATTAAGTAACGATAATATAAAAACTGTTTAGATTGAAAAATTAGTGATTTAGGGGATTATAAAATTAACATAGTAAGTTATGAATGATATTATTTGTTATTTTATTTTATTTTAAAATTTTTTAAACTATATAATATTATATTGTAATATAATTATAAATGGTATAATATTATGTTGTAATATAATTTACTTAGTAATGATAATATCTGCTTAGTTTAGATAGGTAGTGATTTTGTTATTTTATTATATATGTGTATTATAATATTATACCATACATGTATGATATAATGTATGGTATAATTATGAATGATATAATATTAGAAAAATAGTGATTTTAGGATATAATAATTATGTTTAGAAAAGTAGTGGATTTTGGGGATTATAAAATCAACATAGTAAGTTATGATTGATATTATTTGTTATTTTAATTTTGTTTTAAATATTTTAAACTGTATAATATTTTGTTGTAATATAATTATAAATGATATAATATTATGTTATATTTATAGGGAGAAAATTAGGTTAAATAACGGAGAGTAATGATAATAGCTCAGTAATGATAATATCATAAAGTAGCGATTTTAGGAGATAATAATTAAATTAGAAAGGATAATATTAGAACAATTAACATTACCAAAACAATTTAAATTTATAGTGATTTAGGAGATTATAATTTCAAAATATTAATTTGTGATTAAAAAAGTAGTAATTTTAGGAGATAATAATTAAATTAGTAATGATAATTAATATTAAAATACTTAACATTATCAGAAAAGTTTAGATTTGTAGTGATTTATGGGATTATAAAATCAAAATATTAATGTGGGATTAAAAAGTAGTGATTTTAGGGGATTGTAAAATCAACATAGTAAGTTATGATTGATATTATTTGTTATTTTAATTTTGTTTTAAATATTTTAAAATGTATAATATTATGTTGTAATATAATTATAAATGGTATAATATTATGTTGTAATATAATTTAATTAGTAATGATAATATTTGCACAGTTTAGATAGCTAGTGGTGATTTTGTTATTTTGTTATATACATGTATTATAATATTATACCATACATGTATAGTATAATATTAGAAAAATAGTGATTTTAGGATATAATAATTATGTTTAGAAAAGTAGTAGATTTTGGGGGATTATAAAATTAATATAATAAGTTATGATTGATATTATTTGTTATTTTAATTTTATTTTAAATGTTTTAAAATTTTATAATATGTTGTAATATAATTATAAACAGTATAATATTATGTTGTATTTATAGAGAGAAAATTATATTAAATAACGGAGAGTAATGATAATAGCTCAGTAATGATAATATCGCAAAATAGTGATATTAGTAGATAATAATTAAATTAGAAAGGATAATATCAGAACAGTTGACATTACCAAAATATTTTAGATTTGTAGTTATTTAGGGGATTATAAATTCAAAATATTAATTTGGGATTAAAAAAGTAGTGATTTTAAGAGATAATACTCAAATTATTAATGATAATATTATAACAATTAACACTATCAGAGCAATTTAGATTTGTAGTGATTTATGGGATTATAAAATTAAAATATTAATATGGGATTAAAAAGTAGAAATTTTAGGAAATAATAATTAAGTAACGATAATATAAAAACCGTTTAGATTGAAAAAGTAGTGATTTAGGGGATTATAAAATCAACATAGTAAGTTATGGATGATATTATTTGTTATTTTAATTTTGTTTTAAATGTTTTAAACTATATAATATAATGTTGTAATATAATTATAATGGTATAATATTATGTTGTAATATAATTTACTTAGTAATGATAATATCCGCATAGTTTAGATAGGTAGTGATTTTGTTATTCTATTATATACATGTATTATAATATTATACCATACTTGTATGATATAATGTATGGTATAATTATGAATGATATAATATTAGAAAAATAGTTATTTTAGGATATAATAATTATGTTTAGAAAAGTAGTGAATTTTTGGGATTAGAAAATCAACATAGTAATTTATGATTGATATTATTTGTTATTTTAATTTTATTTTAAATATTTTAAAGTGTATAATATTTTGTTGTAATATAATTATAAATGATATAATATTATGTTGTATATATAGGGAGAAAATTAGGTTAAATAACGGAGTGTAATGATAATAGCTCAGTAATGATAATATCATAAATTAGCGATTTTAGGAGATAATAATTAAATTAGAAATGATAATATTAGAACAGTTAACATTACCAAAACAATTTAAATTTGTAGTGATTTATGGGATTATAAATTCAAAATATTAATTTGTGATTAAAAAAGTAGTGATTTTAGGAGATAATAATTAAATTAGTTATGATAATTAATATTAGAATAATTAACATTATCAGAAAAGTTTAGATTTATAGTGATTTATGAGATTGTAAAATCAAAATATTAATGCGGGATTAAAAAGTAGTGATTTTAGGAGATAGTAATTAAGTAGCGATAATATAAAAAATGGAGTAATGAATGAGCACATTAATTAGGTAGGACGTGTGTTGTAATTTGGGAATGGCAATTAGTTTAGTGAATTGTTATTAATTTACACTTGAGAAAATTGATATCTTCTAATTAAAGCTTACTATTATTGTAGTCCGATAAATCAAATTATATACACTTTCATATACATTTTCTTTTTCTAAAATTTTTATACACTTTTTATATATCACTCAAATTAAAAAAAATTAATTTTTCTTTCTCTAAACTAATATCCGTCACTTTCTATCTCTTAATTTTTTTTAATTCACTAAGTTTTTTCTCTTCTTTCTCTTTCCTTTGTTTTAATATTTATTAAGTTTTCCACACATGTCATCTTATCACTATTTTAAATAGTCTCAAATTAAATATTATTTGACTTAAATAAAACAATATTCAATAGTATCCTTAATATTAATTGTCATATTTTTATTCTCTAAGCATATTTGTAGAGTATCATTATCGCATATACAAAAAACTATATATGCAATAAAATAAGAATTTTAATATGGATAAATTTGTCATTTCTTCCTACTAATTTCCATGCATAGTCTTTTAAAACTAACCGTTTCACAAATAGTGGAATGCAACATAACGTAACTTAATTAAATGGAATGCATGCATAACTAATACAGAATCATATCAGGCATTAAGTAATACTCCATAATCAGGCATATACCGTTTCCTCTATAAATAAATAGAGGATAAATTTGGCTAAACAAGTCTCCTTGTAAAATTGGATTATAGATTAAAAGAAGAAGTGATAATTAAAATGGCCCTTCGTATTCAACACCCTTTCTCTCTTCCCATTCTTATAATCCTTTCTTCAGTTTTAATGAATTTTTCCCCTTGCTTAGCTCAGGGCTTCTCATCCGCTTTAGCGACATGGTATGGACCCCCTAATGGTCCCGGAAGCGGTAGGTAACGAATATATATATATATATATATATATATATATATATATATATATATACAAAGGAGATCAGGTCCGGATCCCGGACGGGAGTAAAATGGACCTGATTTTTTTTGTTTTTTTTTTTTTTTTTTTTTGTTGAACAACTAAAAAAAAAAAAAAAAAATTTATGGAACTGAAATTTTTCCAAAATAAAGTGTTTTGGGTGTGTTTTTAACACCTACCCCAACCAATGTATGTACAGTCTGCCCAGACTGTACAGACATATTTCGTTATAGGCATCCAAATCACGCCCAAAACACTGTATTATGGAAAAATTTCAATTCCATAATTTTTTTTTTTTTTTTTTTTGTTGTTTCAAAAAAAAAAAACCAAAAAAAAAAAAAAAAAAAAAAGGTCCGTATTTTAGTAGAGTCCATATATATATAGTTATAATTAATTAACTAATATATATATATATATATATATATATATATATATACATACATACTTGCACCAATATATATTACTATTAATTTAATTAATTATAACTAATATATATATATATATTCCTTTAATTATATATTTTGTAGGAGGAGCTTGTGGATTTGCAAATGATGTTGCACAACCTCCATACTCCTCCATGATATCAGCAGGAAATGCCAATATATTCAGATCAGGCCATGGGTGTGGAGAATGTTACGAGGTAGGTGTAGTACATTTTTTAAATTTTCAAATCCAATTTATAGATGTATTTATATTATTGCATGTAAAATAAATAAATAATTAAATCATCGCTCATGCAAAAAAATTAATTCAGGTGAAGTGCTCAGCTCCAGCCTGCTCGGGGAATCCCATAACCGTAACAATTACTGACGAGTGCCCTGGGGCTTGTAACAACGTCCCATTTCATTTTGATCTAAGTGGCCATGCTTTCGGAGCAATGGCACGTCCCGGTCAAGAGCAAAATCTCCGGCAACTCGGACAAGTGGATATTGTATATAGAAGGTTAATTAATTATTAACTCGATCTATATATTCAAGCAAGCTGTAGTACTAGCTGCTTTATGAATATAAATATAAATATTAATATATATATATATATATATGTGTGTGTGTGTGTGTGTGTGAATTAACATGGTTTTTTGGTTTTAGGGTGCAATGCCATTATCCTGGTACAAACATCGCCTTTAAAGTTGACTCAAAAATCAATCCCTACTATTTTGCTTCGGCGATTGAATTCGAAAATGGAGATGGTGACGTTGGTTCTGTTGAGCTTCAAACTGCAGACAAGCAATGGATATCGATGAAGCAGTCGTGGGGAGCAACATGGTCTGCTAACATCAACCCCTCCACAAAAACTCCATTTTCCTTCAAAATTACAACTTTGACGTCCAAGAAGATTCTTGTGGCCACTAATGTGATTCCAACAAACTACCAAGCTGGTGCAACCTATCGATCCCGGGTCAATTTCTAATTTGAATATATAATCCCCATATCGGAAATATTGTAGCTAGCTATAATTTATAATTATCAGTGTACACAATTTTTATTTGGATCACGCCCAAAACATTATATTATAGAAAAATATCAGTTCCATAACATATTAAATATTTTTTTTAGTTGTTTTAAAAAAAACAAAAAAAAAATCCGCATTTTAACAAAGTAAGAGAGTCCTCACCTGATCGGTTCTATATATATATATATATATATATATATATATATATATATATATATATATATATATATATATAATTTCTTTTGAATATATACCGTTTGCATGGTTGGATCATTCATTTCACAAGCGTAGCAGTTTAATTAAGTTGACAAAAAAATTAATTTCAATAGAAAAAGTTAATTAATCGGTACTGTAGGATTTAATTAGATTAATTTATATTTATTTGGATAAATTTTTGGTACGTAGTTGTGATGTTTGAACAATACAGTAGAAAAAATTAATATTTAAAAGATCCATGAAGAGTCATTTCTACACGTATCTTTCCAAAAATATATTATGAGATTAATTGGTAGGAATAATATAGGAGGATCTCTTATTATATATTTTTTAAAAAAGATTATCACTAAAATTTATACGTAAATATTTGTAATATATATCATTTTTTTATTAAAAAAGTAAAATGATTATAATTTTTCCATTTCTGCTTCATTTTTGAAACAAAAGACCCTGGTTCTTGGATGTTTACACTAGTTTCAATTGATTATTTAGAATCATATTATAATGGACGTAATTCTAATACTCCGTATAAAATTTGTTCCTATCTACACTAAATTAGACATAGTACTAATACAGTAAAACCCCTATTTAGGAATACTTTATATAAGAATAACTTCTATAATATTATAAAAAAATTTGGTCCCAATTTGAGTCAGTTATAAATAGGAATAATCTCTAAATCATAATATGTTATGTACTTTTAAGTCCCGTATTAAGAAACTATACCTCTATATAGTAATAATTTCATATATATATATAAGAGAGAGAGAGAGAGAAAGACAATATTAATTAATTTTAAAAGACTACATTTTCTATAAAAGACTACATTTTCTATAAAAGAACTATGTTTTCCTATAAAAGACTACATTTTCTATAAAGGACAATATTTTCCTATAAAAGACTACATTTACTATAAAAGATCACATTTTACTATAAAAGACTACATTTCCTATAAAAGACTACATTTTTCTAATTTGAAAGTCTAAATAATTTATGTTTTCTTTAATTTTTGTTATAAAATCTATAAAATCTATATTTTTGTTAAAGTGAATATTTTCGTGTGTTTAAAAAATATTTTGTACTAATACCTCTATTTAGTAATAACATTTCAATTAGAATACAAATAATTTGATCTCAAGTCTATTCCTAAATAGAGATTTTACTGTATTTCTTAAAGAAGAAAACGTTTTCCACTAATTATAAATACCCCCCAATCCGATGGTGAGCACTACTATTTTAAATGATGATTTAAAATATGTATACATTTGGAATATAAAAATAATGTCATATTATATATGTTCCCCATGCAATTACAAAAGCAAATATCATATCAAGGTAACGTCCTGATCATCAATAATAAATTTTATCTAAAAACTTTTTTTATTACTAGTGTTAAAGCTTGATTTTGTGCGCCTGACGAAATTATCAAAAATAGCAAGTAAAAATCGCGTTAATATTGACGTCGTCTGTGGGAACCAAGACACTTGTTCTAGTGTCGATTTAAAATCACCGATTCACCGAAGGAGATAAGTGATTCTTTTTTTATTAAATTAAATATATATTTGTATGTGTGTATATATGTATTATGCCAATAGCAATTGAAGCATGATCGTAATTGGTTATTAATAAAACTTTACATACTAGTTGATAGCCCGTGCAATGCACGGGCTAGTTTAAATAATAAACAGTATAATTAAACAAATTAACATATCACATAATATCCATATATTATGACTGACCAACAAATAAGCTTAGATAAGACACACTAGCGAAGGATTTACTCATCTCTCCCCTCCTAGTTCTATTCCCCAATATCCGCCAGAGACCATATCCTTAAGCTTTGATACTAACTGTGACGCCCTCAAAATAGGTATACAACACCAAGTCCATGAATGCTGCTGGCGCATTCATCAACCCAAAAGACATTATCAGAAACTCAAAGTGTCCATACCGAGTTCTGAATGTCGTCTTTGGAACATCCTCCTGCCTCACCTTCAGTTGGTGATAACCGGACCTCTAGTCGATTTTTGAAAAATATTTCGCCCCCTTCAACTGATCAAACAAATCGTCGATCCTGGGCAACGGGTACCTATTCTTAATGGTGACCTTGTTCAACTCCCGGTAGTCGATACAAAGCCTTAATGACCCATCTTTCTTCTTTACGAATAAGACTGGTGCTCCCCACGGTGATACGCTCGGTCGAATGTATCCCTTATCTAAAATTCTTGTAGTTGAATCAATTGTTCTTTCATTTCTATTGGAGCCATACGATACGGCGCTTTGTATATCGGTGATGTCCCTCGGTGCAAATCGATAACGAACTCTATCTCTCTATCTAGTGGTAATCCCAAAATCTCATCTGGGAAGACGTCAACGAATTCCCTTACAATAGGTATCTGACCTAGTTCACCCTCGACTCTGGTGGTATCAACAACGTGAGCTAAATAACCTATACAACCTTTCCTAAGCAACTTCTTTGCTTGCATCATCGTCAGAAAACAAGATTGTCTCGGCGATTTACTGCCATGAAATACCACCTTTGACTTATTCGGAGTCTTTAGGTGTACACACTTTTTCTTATAGTCAATGACCGCTCTGTGACTTGATAACCAATCCATCCCGAGGATTACATCAAACTCTCCAAGACGAATCGGTATCAAATCCACGTTAAGCTTAAACCCTCTTACATCAGCACAACAGTTCCTATGTATGTAGTCTACATGGATAATTTCTTTGTTTGCTACTTCTACATTCATTAGGCTGTTCTAATAGTTCACGAGGTAAACTTAATCTTTGAGCAAATTCATCAGATACAAAAGAACATGAAGATCCCGAATCGAATAACACATAGGCATTTATATCATTGATCGGAATTATACCTGACACCACCTCCCTGGATGCCACGACATCTTGCACTGTCATATTGAATGTCCTCGTTGTCGGCTTGTTTTGCTGGGCTGGTCCTCAACTGGTTGTCCTAGTGTTATTGCCCATGTTTCCGTTTCCGCCATCCGTGCTTTTCTTCTTTGGGCAACCCTTGATCTGATGTCCCAATTCACAACAGTTAAAACAACCTCCCTTCTTCACCTTAGAACAATTGGGTGAGGTATAGCCCTTCTTGTCCACAGGTATAACATACCGTTTTTCCTTTCAAGCACTCTCCAGAGTGACCCTTTCCACAGTTTCCACATACTGACTTATTTTGTTGCACACTTCCTTGCTGAATCTCCAAATTACTACCCCCGCTGATCCATTTCTGCTTCCTGTTGTTGCTACTGCCACTGCTAACTTTCTGATTCCCACCTTCTACTTTCTTCTTGTTCTTATCCCAATTGTACTTTGAGACCGCTTCGCTTCCACTTTTCTCTATGAGAGCTTTCTCCAACAGATTTGAGAATGACGTGATTTTCAAAATCACAACCTTACTGTAAATCCACGGCTTTAATCCATTTTCGAACCTTCTTGCTTTCCTCACCTCCGTGTCTACCTGATGTGGAGCGAATCTGGCCAATTCATTAAACTTTGCAGCGTACTCTGACACTGACATATTCTCCTATTTCAATTCCAAAATTTTGATCTCCATTCTCGCTTGTGTACTCTCAGGGAAGTAGTTCTCAAAGAACAACTTCTTGAATGCTTCCCAAGTCACGATTCCTGTCCCGACTTTGTTCTGGTGGGCCTCCCACCAATAGTTAGCCTCGCCCTTCATTAAGTAGGTAGCAAAAATTGTTTTCTGTTCTTCTGCTACTCTAGCAATAATGAAGGCCTTCTCAATCTCCTTCATCCATGTATGGGCCTCTATCGGGTCTGTTGTTCCTCTAAACTCCGGCGTTCCTACTACCTTGAAGTCCTTAAAGTTGCTAATTGATTTCCAGCCTGATTTCCCACAGGTTGAGCTTGATTCCTCATGGCTTCAGCCATCATGTTGACAAAGTCTTGCATTGGGTTTGGTTGAGCTCCCGTTGCATTATTAACTGACTCTTCGATCTCTTGGTTCCTTAGTACACGTCTGGGCGGCATTATCTAATTAAACGAAATTCTAACACGTTACTCGGGTTTTATTATCATATAAGTACTTAACATGCAATACACTACTGTATTCAAACAATCAGATGATCATTATGTGAGAGTTTTAAATTACCAAGATCTGGAAGTCTTTCTCCCTGATTAGACCAAGTTTGTTTTAAAAAAGAAAATCCAATTCAGTCTACTGGATTCACATAACATTAAATAGACAATTTACTATTTAAATTTTCCAACACATATCATAATAATGCATTTATATTCATATACCAATGTTTTAATACAGACTGACTAAACATTTGGCATACTTCTATAAACGCTCAAGGCATAAACGTACCACCACCAACTATCCTCTAATGAAAAAAAAGTGAGGATTCACTACCATCTACCCCTCTATCAAAATAAAAGTTGGGGTCTAACTTCCATCCTATGCATACAGCAAGGCATAAGGATTTACAACAACTAAACATTCCCTATTAGAACCAAAAAGTGGGACTATATCGAACATGAATACAAATCAACGCCTGCTTTCACTACTGAAGGGTAACTCCATCCACTCAGCATCGAACTTCATAAAGGTGATGTCTAAAGCTTGCTCCAACGTATATATCCTCACATCTTTAGCTTCCACCTCATCTCTCAACTGTCCTAGCTGTAGCTCTCTCTGCTCCAACCTCCCTCGCAGCTCGGTTACCTCAGCTTGTGCCTGGTAAGTAGTGTTCCTGTATTGCTGCTCTGAAATCTGGAGGGTGTGGTTCTGCGCCTCCACTTGCTCAGCCCTAACCTCTAGCTCGACGTTCCTCGCCAACAAGTCTCCTATCAGATCATGCTCCATGGACTCCTCACTAGAGTCCCTCGATTCTTAGTTCACTGAATAGCTATCTTGACTCTCGTCAGCCATCCTATGACCATAATAAACAATCAAAACAACATCAGTACTACAATAAAATATATTCATTGATAAAATAAATTATTATTTTATTAAATACAACACATACTCGATGAATTTCCACAATCCATCTCCTAACATACTCTATAAGAGTTTTCTACTAAGGTTATAACCTAGGTTTCGCATTCCTAATGTTTATAACCTATGGCTTTGATACCAACCTGTGACGCCCCCAAATGCAGGTTCTCTAACCTCAGATTCGGTGCTCACGACCTATCATTCATTACAAGCATTCTATAACTATAACAGAATAATAAACATACATTATTCATTATAATAAAGTCTCATAACATGGTCCCAAGGTTTTCATAACCTTAACTTAAACACATCATTCATATTACAAAAGGTTTATAAGAAATTCCATCAGATAATAATTAAATTAACATTCATTCTAAGCTAATCCTGGATCTTGCCCTTGTCTTTCGTGTTGGATCCTTCGGGCTTAGCTAAAATAGATGTCATGATATAGCAAGGATAAACAACTAATTTGCTTAGCAAGTTTATATACAAGAGAGATATATCATGACTTATAAAGAGGTTTTGCGTTCAATGTTCAACAATAGTATAAGTTCACTGAAGGAACATGAATTAATAATCAATAATTGAATATTCGAATAATTGAATAACATGAACTGAGTGGTTTTGAAATAACCATAAACATTTGCCAAGGTGCTCAGTTATTTAAACTTGGACCTCTTAATAAGTTTTGGTATTCAGGGGGATCAGCCTTTCATACCTTGTGATTTATGCATAAACACTTAATAATCCGGAATTGATATCATGCCTTAATCAAATTCGTCCTTTTTTCAGTCAAGAGTTCTTATCATATCAATTTAATAAGAACAACTTTTTAAATACATTTGATTTAACAAATTTAAACATGCTTGATCTAGCTGATACAATTAGCATAGATCTATCTCATAAACAGGTCATAAATGAAGAATTTTAATTTAATTCACAGTTCAATAATAGTAGAACATGAATTCAATTGCACAAAATGCGAATTTCAATAATCATTATAGATGTAAATAATCATCAATAATAATTCACTAATATGCTTTGAAAATAATAACTCGAGTTTGAGTTAGGAAACTTGCCTCGTCTGTAGATTACGGCTACGCAATTAATTTATATCCACTATGCAGTTAAATTATCTTCCTTTGAGAGACCTATAGTTAATCTTTCAATTAGTCATAGTATAACATTAGATTATGTAATCACATAAATATTATACATTACATTTAGTTCTTATAAATATTATCATGTCTTGATAATGTTACTATTAAATAACAACTTAATATTATTAATCTTGATAATATTTAATTCACCTCTTATTATTATTAGTTCCCTAATAATACTTTCATTCGCTTACTAATATTATTAACATCTTAATAATATTTTAATACCTTACTAATATTATTAATCCTCTTAATAATATTTTAATTATGCATTAATATTAATACCTTAATAATATCTTACTTATGCTTTAGTATCATTAATCATTTAATAATACTTTTAATCATTTACTAATATTTTATTTATTTACTAATATTATTAATTATTTAATAATATTTTATTCATTTACTAATATTATTAATCATTTAATAATATCTTATTCCATTACTAATATTATTAATCATTTAATAAGACTTTAATCATTTATCAATGCTTAAATCAAATATTATTAACTATTTAATAATATTCTAAAGAAATTTTAATCTTAATATTTGTATTTACTTATCAATATCATATTCTAATATTATTAATATCATAATAATATTTTAATAATTTATTGGATTAATAAATAATTTATTCTAATTGTTCGCCCTTTATTAAACCTCTTATTTAATATCCATAAAAGGTCATAAATAATATTTCTTATCATAGATTACCAAAGTGCTCTAAGATAGTCATGATATGATATATTATGAGTATTCAAGCATAAAATCACATTTTTCTTATTAAAGACGTCATTTAACTATTTATTTTCTTTTATTCATAACTTAATCATTTTTAGAAAAAATAGCAAACTGATTCAAAAAATTCGTATCTTCTAGATTTTGACATAATATGAACCTACAAGGATCCCCAAATGTTTCTGGAATTTTAGAAAATGATCTACTATTTTTAAAGTTCCCAAAACACTCGGATCTTGCTTCATTTTTCATAAATTGAGTTTTGCTCAAAATAATCTGAAATTTTCAGGGGGGTATGCTCTCCTAACATATATGAACCTACTGTACAAATTTTGGAGTTTTCCAGTGTATACACAATGAGATATTCGAATGTAAATATTTAGGAGTCCTTTATGGAAATAGTCATAACACACAATCTATAACTCAAAACGTGTCCGTTCTTTTTCCTAGATGTAGATAACTTCTCAAGGTACCTCTATGAGTTTTTCCAGATTTTTAAAAGACATGAAACTGTCCAAAACAGTCCCAAGAAAAATGGGAATAAAAACTATTTTAGGGTTTTGAACCCTTAACATTCCAAGTGGACTATTTTGGGGAAAACAGCCGCAAAGGTTTCAAAACTTGCTAGATTTGTGTTCTATCACTTGGGTTTACTAGATAACTCATGTATCTAGCACCCCCCCCCCCCTTCGACAGATCACAAATCTAAGTTGGAAAACTTGAGTTACACAATATTTAGTGGAAGAAAAATAAGAGTTTTCACCCTTGGAGAACAAATGCTCATATTCTTCCTCTAAGCCTTTGATCTAACACTCAAGATACTTAGTTCCATACATGATGATATGTAGAACTAGGGTATCTTGAGTATTTGTTCATAACCCCAACAAAACTCAAGCTATAAAACAAAGTAGAAGAAGAAGATGAAGGTTAGGTTATACCTTGATTTAATGGCAACCTTCCTTGATTTACCAAAGTAAGTGATTAACTTAGGATGCATGAAAAAACTAGCACTCCTCTCTCTCTCTATAGCCGAACCTCCCTCTCTTTTCTCTCTCTTGAAGTTTCTATCTTGGGAAAAAAATTAGAAGAAGAAGAATGAGAGAAAGTGGAGTATTCTACCAAATGAAATGGTTGATTTCTTATTATCCCCATACTTTCTTTAACCCATGGATAAAAGCTTTGCCTTATCACTTCAATTAGTTTAATCATGATTAAAGGTGCTTAATAGAGTGGCAACCAATGGGATCTTGACAACCATGTCCTTGTGTGTAAGAGTTACTACTAATGGACATTGATTAACTTAATTTGTTTCCTTATATGGCCTAATATGGCCAGTCCTTTCTAGCCCATTATACCCTCCATTTAGCTTTTATTTTAATGCTCAAATTTGATTAATCAAAAGTCCAAAATACCCTTGATCAAGTGGGCTATGTATTGGTTTGCATTTTATTTCCTTTGGGCTCCCTCCTTAATTGTTTTGGGCTATATAATAAACATAGTCTAGCGATTTTAATATATGTTACCCAATTTGATTATTTAGGGTTTCCATTCCTAATCTTATAAAATTTAATTACCTATACATGTGACTTTAGCTCATAACCTAATTAGGTTAACAAGAATTAGGTTTAAAATTATTAGTCACTTGAAATAATAAGATTATCCACTTAAGTTAGTATACATATTAAATACTAACCTCTCATTATTACCATAACCCTTAGGTTATTTAATTGTCTCACCTAATGTATAATTAGGTTTCAAAGCTTTCATTCTTAATAAAATCTATACATGTATATATATATATATATATATATATATATATATATATATATCCATAACTATAGTATATATGTTAATTGATCCATGCACCACTTCACATATGTTGTCACATATTTAATCACTATATAACACAAAGTTTTAAACATCAATAATGTACATACATATATAGTGACTTAAAATTCACAGTTATTACACCTCCAACCTTGAATTATCTGTCTCTTGTGGCACTAGAGGTGGACATGAAACTTCCGGTGTGTATGATGGATTTAGAGCGTATTGTCGGTCATCATAATTATAGCTCCATGTAAAATCCGGGTGATACCCCCAATCTGGATGATAGTTAGGATCAACATAGTTCTTGAGGTAATCACCACTATATTGTACCGGTTCAAAACTGACGGTGCATTGATGACTTTGATGGTTGCCAATACAATAGTCACACATAACTGCCATCATTCGACTCCGGTAGGTTGTGATAACCTCCAACATCTTCGAATTTGCATCAATTTGTACTGACTCCGCGGAAAATGCATTAAGTCCATCAATCTCTGTTTCTCTTGGTTGAGTCATGTTTGTGTATGGTCATTGATACGCAAAGTTATCCATGGAACCTGAAAAGAGAGAAATATAGGAAGAGAATTAAAAATAAAAATAAAAATGTTTAAATTAAGACTAATTTGATTAAAATTAATATTGGTAAATAATTATTAAATTAATTCCCTGGAAACGACGCCAAAAACTTGTTGGGTAAAATCTAATTACGCACAACACACAAGTATACGTGGTTAACAAGTAATACAGTAAAAGTAGAGTATCGTTCCCACGAAGAATTTTTTAATAAAAATCACCAAGTACTAACCCGTAACCAACTCAATCTTATTTAAACGAATGAATTTCAATTTATAAGTAAACTAATTCTAATTATCACTAGTTAAATTAAGAGTACGGAGATTTAAGATCACAATTTCACTTATTGGTTCATTTAAGTTAACACACTTCTCATCAATTATTTTCTACCTTGAATTGTTAATCAAGAACACTAAAGCAGATAAAACCACCTCTCGATGCATAATACACATACTCACTTAAATCCACAGATTATAGAATTAAGCAAGACACCCTAATTAATTAATCCAATATATCTCTATGTGAATTACAATTAAAAAGGATTTAAAGCACAAGTTCTCTATAAGATTACATATGGCATAAAGGCATATCTCTATCCTAAACACGAATCATGAATTCCATCTATGAAGAAATCACAAACACATGTTATCATGATCAAATCTAAATCAATACTTCATCTCTCGAGTTCATATATATTATCACGGTAATTGTTAGCTAGGCAATTAAGAAATTAATTCTAAATCACAATAGACAATCCTCACGATAGAACATAATAATTGACAGTGAAGCATATTAAAATAAACTACACAATAAGATCTATTGTAATCTCAAATAAAGAATTAGTCCATGATTATTGAATTAAAACTAAGAATCCACAACTGAATACACATTAAAAGACAAAGATAGAAGAAGATGAGAAGATATAATTTATTGTCTGTAGATTTGAAGCTCCCTTCTCGCTCCTACTTTGAATCTTCAATGGTCTCCAAGTTGCTTCGATCTCCAAATCTAATTAGAACTACGGTTTTGATCTAATCTTATATACTCTAATCTAATGGAATACTCCTTCCCTAGTCTAATCTCCTCTAATCCTTGTGATTCTCCTCCTTTTATAAGTATCTTTATATGTCTTTAAATCCTCTTGGAAGTCCTTGAGTCAATCAGATCGAAATAATCCTTCTCGAACACAAATTTGGACAAAATTCGTATTTTCTGGGCATAACCCCGCCCCGGCGGGGGTCTAGGTGTGACGCCCCCAAAATAGGTATACATCACCTATTCTGAGTCGTCAAATACATGGTACAGAATACAAATACAACTTAATTATACAACTGTCGTTTAAAGTACGACAAAACATAAGCTGTGAGTTTTAATACAAATATTGTCGTCTAGACAATATACAAACTCAAATTCAATATTATTACATTTATTTTCCACTATTTCACTGAATAGTGAGAACTACTAATGCTATCATCTGGTTCGTCACTCCTTTCCCCGACTAGTCCCTTCTACGTTCTCATTTCCTGAAGAGAACAATAAAAGTAAAAGGGTGAGCTCAACTAGCCCAGTAGGAAATATTATGACTAAGATAATGCAGAATATATTATCGTAAGCCTTCAACAATGTTAAACTGATACAATATAACAACCATCAAGTTTAACTGCAGCGGAACAAGCAATCCATTAAAAGAGTCAAGTAGAGAATAAAATCAACTATCTTTTATGATTAAGAAGGTTTTTCATCACTTTTATCACTGGGACTCAGCTTAATAAATAATCCACATCATCGAATCACCACTGCACTACGACCAAGGATATTCTTTAGTATCACGACCACAATTATCCATGCACTACAGGCCAAGAATATTTGTATATTCAACAATAGTCATGATCATGCCAAAAAATGTCCATCAATGCACTACAGGCCAATGAGGACTTTTTCCACATCATTTGTAACATTACAGCCAAGATTACACCGAATAATCCCTGATCATAATCATACCAAGTCCATCTATGCACTATAGGCTACAGATGACTTTCAACAAAATATAAACACGAGGATGATGAAAATGATATAAGAATTCAATAAAACAAGTTCAAGAATTAATTTATCCAGGAACTAATAACGTCCAAATTGTCAACATGATACTGCTTTGTAGAGTAAAATTCAAGAATGCTCAGAAGGATATTTCCATGAAAAGATACTGGATGAAGCGCAAATATCAATGATATTCCACTAATTTCATGGAGTATAGAAGTCAAAACTTTAACCAACTGAGTATAATAAGGAATGGAATAACAAAAGAAATCACCAGGCATACGATAGACTGCACAGACAGGTTATTCCAAAAGAATAATAAATAACGGAATCAGGTCCAACGTAAAACGCACAAACAGGATATTCCAACAAAATAATAAAGACAGAATCAGGTCTGGCGTAAAATGCACAGACATGATATTTCAACAGAATAATAAAGACGGAATCAGGTCCAGCGTAAAACGCACAGACAGGATATTCCAGCAGAATAATAAAGACGGAACCAGGTCCGGAGTAGAATGCACAGACAGGATGTTCCAACAGAATGATAAGGAATGAAACAACAAAAGAATTTCACCAAGTATAGGGTAGCCCGCGTATAAAGATTATTCCAACTGAATAATAAATAATAGAATAACAGAAGTTATCTTCATGGATAAGAAAGAAATAATACTCCATACCTTAGAAAAACTGGATACTGGAATAGTGAGGTAGTAGACTTCTCTTTTTCTTTCTATAATTTCTCTCTATAATAATCGCTCTAAAGATTTTGTGAATTGGCGAGAAATGAAAGAAGAATGAGCTTCTATTTATAGAAAAATATAGTTTCGATAATTGCACGTTTTGGGAGCTCGAAAAATTACAGTACAATACCTCCAACTATTCCTTTATTTTTAATTTAGTCATGGAAGTATTATCAAACTTGTATCACCTCCCCTAATAGTAAATAATGTGATTCAATAGTAAATTATTTGAATCAATAGTTCTAAACATGTGAAAATACGAATTACAGTATAGTACCTCCATCTATACCTCCATTTTTAACTTAGTCATGCAAGTATTATCAATCTTGCACTAACTCCCTTAATAGTAACAAGAATGCGAAACAATAGTATAAACATGTGAAAAAATAGTTATAATCATGTGAAATAATAGCAATCAATTTCTCACTTATCCGGTTAAATACCCGATTGGTCAATATAACCTCCAGACATGAATTATTATCGAAATAATTGTCGATTTTCACTAACACAAATATTTCCAACACAATGAAACCTTTTTTTAACAAAAATATAAATTTTGAAATTTCGAAGTTTGTCTTTTCCCGAAAAAATCAACTGTTGGCTTTTTGACCAAATAGTGAATTCCGGAAAATTTTGTGGTTATAGACTATTTTTATTTATTTCATCGTTCCGGACTCAAATATCACGTCCGCGTATCCAAATTCAACTCCGAACAAAACTTCAATTTTAATAAAATTAATCATTAATATTATAACTCACAATATTTATCAACCAGGTCGTTCCCAGGAAAGAGGGGGCTTTCCAATAAGGATTTCTCCCTATTGGCGCGCAATTAGGTGACCAAACCTCTCCTTGACAGAACTTCTAGACATTGTAAATATTGCAATTTAATAATATGAATAACTTTTTCGTCTCAATTATTGATTTAATAAAATAACATATTATGCAAATGATACTGTGACAATAATCGAATCAATAATATGAGAGATATGTTGCAACAATTACAGTAGCAATAATTGAGTATAACTGAGTGACTTCTCACGTAAGTATCAATAATCAATACCGTGCACTACTATACAACCTAGCGTATTAATGTACTTTTCCTACCGGGTAGTTCAATAGTTAACGGTTAAACTTCCGTCGTTATTTTCATAAAGTATTTTTGTCATTTTCTCAACCCGACAATAATTTTGTTGTGGGGGTCCACCAATGATTGTGTGTTGTACGAATATTCCCTATTAAAATGAATATTCCCCGACCAATCGAATATTATATAAAAACTTGCGTACATTACAAAATTTGTAAATATTACCCACAACTATACATTATATCAAATCCACACCATAATATTTAAAATATATTTCAAGAAAATTTAATCTTTATTTAAAAACGTAGGAGTCTTACAACCTCTCCTTCTTATGAAATTTCATCCTCCAAATTAGGGTGCGTACCTGGTATGTCGAAGAGGTGAGGATACCTTGATTTCATTTCGGATTCTAACTCCCAAGTCATTTCCTCAACATCGTGGTTTCTCCGCAAAACTTTGACTTGAGGTATAACCTTGGAGCGTAGAATATGTTCCTTCTTCTCCAAGATTTTAACAGGAACCTCTTCATACGTTAAATCTTCTTCTATCTCGTCTGATTCTAATTCAATAATGTGGTTGGGGTCTTTCACATATTTACGTAACATAGATATGTGAAAAATGTTATGAACATGAGATATACTTGGCGGTAATGCAAGTCTATAGGCCACAGTTCCTACTCGATCGAGGATTAAAAATGGGCCAATGAATCGAGGGTTGAGCTTTCCTCTCTTTCCAAATCTCGTAACTCCCTTCCATTGAGAAACACTGTAACAACACATGATCTCCAATATCGAATTCCACATCCTTTCGATGAAGATCAGCATAACTCTTTTGTCGATCTTGTGAGGTTTTTATACGTTGTCGGATCATTTGAATCTTTTTCGTAGTCATACGTACCAACTCCGGTCCCAACAACGTTGCTTCACCCACCTCATCCCAGCATACTGGAGAACGACACTTTCTTCCATATAACGCCTCAAATGGAGCCATGCCAATACTTGTTTGATAACTGTTGTTGTAGGAAAACTCCACCAATGATAAGAATTTCTCCCAACTTCCCTTGAAGTCAAGGACACATAATCTTAATAGATCTACAAGAGTTTGAATGGTCTTCTCCGGCTGCCCGTCCGTCTGAGGATGATATGCCGAGCTAAATCATAAATCTGTGCCCATAGTTTTTTGCAAACTAACCCAAAATCTTGAAGTGAATCTTGGGTCTCGATCAGAAACTATGGATACTGGCATACCATGCAGTCTTACAATCTCGTTTATGTACATACCACAAGACGTTCAAGTGTATAAGTTTCTCGTATAGGTAGGAAATGAGCAGACTTGGTCAATCTATTAACAATGACCCAAATTGCTTCTATGCCTTGAGAAACCTTGGGAAGACCGGTAATGAAATCCATAGTAATGTTTTCCCACTTTCATTCTGGAATTTCAAGTGGTTGTAATGGACCTTTTGGTACTTGATGCTCCGCCTTGAATCATTGACAAGTTAAACACCTTGAGATAAACTCTACTATCTCTCTCTTCATATTTCTCCACCAAAATGTGTGTCGAAGATCACGATACATTTTGGTACTCCCTGGATGGATTACAAACGGTGTGGTGTGTGCCTCCATCATGATTTTATACTTTAAATCAGGGTTGTTAGGAACACAAAGTCTGGAGTTGACTCGAAGTATTCCTTCCTCATCGATTCTTGCTTCCAGTATAGCACCTTCTTGCATTTTTTCTTTATACGCATTAGCTCTAGGTTTGTAGCTTGAGCAACTTTAACTTTATCGATTAAAGTCGGTTCTACTCGTATGTTTGCCATCATCATGTGGGTCCCTGGAGTCTTTATCTCTAACTCCATCCTTTGCAAGTCATACAAAATGGGCCTTTGCGTTGACAATATTGCACTCGTATTCGCATATGGTCTTCTACTCAGTGCGTCAGCTACCACGTTCGCTTTTCCAGGATGGTATTGGATGGTATGATCATAATATTTCAAGCCAACGTCGTTGTCGCATGTTAAGTTCCTTTTGCGTGAAGAAATATTTGAGGCTTTTATGATCCGTGTAGATCTCCACCTTCTCTCCATACAGGTAATGCCTCCAAATCTTAAGCGTAAAAACGACAGATGCCAACTCTAGATCATGAGTAGAGTAATTCCTCTCATATTCTTTGAGTTGTCGTGAGGCATAGGCTATTACTTTCCCATGTTGCATGAGAACACATCCTAACCCTTTGCCTGAAGTATCACTGTAGATGACAAATCCCTCCGAGCCAGATGGTATTGTCAGAACAGGTGCTGAAATGAGTCTCCTCTTGAGTTCTTCAAAACTCTTCTCATATTCCTCGCACCGACCGAACTTTGTATCTTTTCGAGTTTGCTGAGTTAATGGAGTAGTGATTCGAGAAAATCCTTCCACGAATCTCCGATAATAACCAGATAATCCGAGAAGCTTACGTACTTCGGTCACTGATTTAGGTTGCTCCCAGCTTTTAATAGCTTCAATCTTTGCTGGGTCAACAGATATTCCATGACTTGATATCACATGCCCAAGGAATGCAACTTCCTCAAGCCAGAACTCGCATTTCTTCAACTTGGCATATAGCTTATTTTCACGAAGCTTTTGGAGTATCAGCCTCAAGTGTTGCTCATGATCTTCACGGCTTTTGGAATATATGAGGATGTCATCAATAAAGACGACCACAAAATGATCCAAATATTCCTTGAATACTCGGTTCATCATATCCATGAAGGCAGCAGGAGCATTAGTCAATCCAAAGGACATGACTAAGAATTCATAATGCCCGTACCGAGTTCTGAAAGCCGTCTTTGGAATATCATCGGTTCTAATCTTAAATTGGTGATATCCGGAACGAAGATCGATCTTTGAAAAGAATTTGGCTCTTTGCAACTGGTCAAACAGGTCATCAATACGTGGAAATGGGTACCTATTTTTGATGGTGACATGATTCAACTCCCGATAATTAATACAAAGTCGTATACTCCCATCTTTCTTCTTCACGAATAGAACAGGAGCAACCCAAGGAGAAGTACTAGGACGAATGAAGCCAATGTCTAACAATTCCTGCAGTTGAGTCTTTAACTCCTGAAGTTCAATAGGAGCCATTAGATATGGGGCTTTGGAAATGGGTTTTGTACCGGGTTCAAGGTCGATATAAATTTCAATTTCACGCTCTGGGGGTAGGCCAGGAAGTTCTTCAGGGAATACGTCAGGAAATTCATTAACAATAGAAACATTATTCAAAACTGACGTATTTTTGTTTAGATCTGTGACATGAGCTAAGAAAGCTTGACATCCGTTTTTAAATAAACGAATAGCTTTATGGCTTGAGATGAAAGTGATTGATTTTAATGGTTTGGTCGCTTGAATTTGCATAATAGGTTTATTAGGAATATGAAAGCTAATAATCTTATGAAAACAATCAATTTTAACATGATGAGTAGTTAACCAATCAATCCTTAGAATCACGTCAAATGCAAGTGTTTTTAAGGAGATAAGATCAACAGGTAATGTGCGATTACAGATTTGAATCAAACAAGACTTATAAACAGTGGATGTAATAAAGGTTTCTCCTAATGGAGTTTCAACAGATAATTCAATGTCTAATTTCACCGGAATCAAATTTAAACGTTGAGTGCAAGTAAGAGAAATAAAAGAATGGTTAGAACCGGTATCAAATAAGGTATAGACTTCGCTAGAATTTATGATAGGCTTACCGGTGATAACCTCGTTCGGGTTCCTTGCTTTCTGGGAGGTCACAACAAACGCTCTCCCTTGCACTACCGACTTTGACTTTTCTGGAACGGCCTTTGGTGCCTACATCCTAGCTGAAATTGTCTTTGGTGAACGATAAAATAGAGCTAAGTGACCTTCCCTTCCACAATTATAATATGCTTTGGACGGCATCGCGCATTTTGGACTGATGTGTCCCTCCCCTCCGCATTTGAAGCATATGATAGGTGGTCGTTCTCCTTCCTTAACAAGGGGTGTTGGTGCTGACCTCTTTCCATCATTGTTGAATCTCCTTTTCTTGAAATGTCCGTTTTTATTGTCTTAGCTATGATTACTACTGAAGTGGTTACCATTTCTGGCATGTTGATTCCCTCCATGCTTGTTGTCACCGTTTTGATGATTGTTACCACTTGTATTTTCATTCTGCTGGCTGCTTTCTCTTGGTTGCGTTGACTCGTTATCGTGCTCCAATAACTGAGCCCAATCTACAACATCTGAATACAAACACAGTTTATGAGAAATAAGATATTGACGTATCTCCTGTTTCAAACCTCTTAAAAACATTCGCGTCATTCGTTCCTCATTATCGACCAAATGGGATGCAAATCGGGATAACTCCGCAAATTTAGCCTCGTATTGCGACACTGTCATTTTGCTCCAACTTGATAAACTCCACCTCTTTCATGTGACGAATACTTTCGGGAAAGTACTTGTTGTTGAATAGCTCTGGGAACTTCTCCCAAGACATCATGAGTGCGTCAGGCTGGGTACGTTTTACAGATCCCCACCAGTAATCTACCTCTTCATGCAACATGAAGGTGGCGAAGGGAACCTTTTGCTCCTCGGAGCATCCCAAGACATCAAATATCTTAGTGATCTGCTTTATCCATGCTTCAGCCTTAAGTGGTTTTGGCTCTCCAATAAACTCCGGTGGTCCCAGCTCCTTGAACTGTTTAGCAGTAACCGTTCGAGAGTTTCCAGTGTTTCCACCTACATTTTGGACAGGAGTCGTTCTCGCCTGATGTTGCATGAATTGCATAAAGCTTTTGAACATTCCATCGTTCATCATTTGGTCAGTGTTGTTGTTTGCATGAGGATTGTCGCCTTCCTGATGCACATTATTCTGATTATTGACCTGTGGAGACTCAACGGTCTCTTGTGCTCCATTGCTATTCTCAATATTCTCGGATGCCATTTTCAAATACTGCCACAAAACAAGGGTTAATTGACATGCAACATATTGTCCATATACCCTGACCAACCAATTAAATACCAAATAAACTTAGGCATGTCATACTAGCGAAGGAATTTTCCGTCTCTCCTCTCCTAGTTCTAGTCTCACATCTAAGCCAGGGATCATATCCATAAGCTTTGATACCTACTGTGACGCCCCCAAAATAGGTATACATCACCTATTATGAGTCGTCAAATACATTGTACAGAATACAAATACAACTTAATTATACAATTGTCGTGTAAAGTATGACAAAATATAAGCTGTGAGTTTTAATAAAAATATTGTCGTCTAGACAATATACAAACTCAAATTCAATATTATTACATTTATTTTCCACTATTTCACTGAATAGTGAGGACTACTAATGCTATCATCTGGTTCGTCACTCCTTTCCTCGACTAGTCCCTGCTACGTTCTCATTTCCTGAAGAGAACAATAAAAGTAAAAGGGTGAGCTCAACTAGCCCAGTAGGAAATATTATGACTAAGGTAATGCAGAATATATTATCGTTAGCCTTCAATAGTGTTCAACTGATACAATATAACAACCATCAAGTTTAACTGCAGCGGAACAAGCAATCCATTAAAAGAGTCAAGCAGAGAATAAAATCTACTATCTTTTATGATTTAGAAGGTTTTTCGTCACTTTTATCGTTGGGACTCAGCTTAATAAATAATCCACATCATCGAATCCCCCCTGCACTACGACCAAGGATATTCTTTAGTATCACGACCACAATTATCCATGCACTACGAGCCAAGAATATTTGTGTATTCAACAATGGTTATGATCATGCCAACAACTGTCCATCAATGCACTACGGGCCAATGAGGACTTTTTCCACATCATTTGTAACATTACGGCCATGATTACACCGAATAATCCCTAGTCATAATCATACCAAGTCCATCTATGCACTATAGGCCACAGATGACTTTCAACAATATATAAACATGAGGATGATGAAAATGATATAAGAATTCAATAAAACAAGTTCAAAAATTAATTTATCCAGGAACTAATAACGTCCAAATTGTCAACATGATACTGTTTTGTAGAGTAAAATTCAAGAATGCTCAGAAGAATATTTCCATGAAAAGATATTGGATGAAGCGCAAATATTAAGGATATTCCACTAATTTCATGGAGTATAGAAGTCAAAACCTTAACCAACTGAGTATAATAAGGAATGGAATAACAAAAGAAATCACCAGGCATGTGATAGACCGCACAGGCAGGTTATTCCAGCAGAATAATGAATAACGGAATCAGGTCCGGCGTAAAATGCACAGACATGATATTCCAACAGAATAATAAAGACGGAATCAGGTCCGGCGTAAAACGCACAGATAGGATATTCCAACAGACTAATAAAGACGAAATCAGGTCTGACGTAAAATGCACAGACAGGATATTCCAATAGAATAATAAAGACGGAACCAAGTCCGACGTAGAACGCACAGACAGGTGTTCCAACTGAATGATAAAGAATGGAACAACAGAAGAATTTCACCAAGTATAGGGTAGCTCGCGTATACAGGTTATTTCAACAGAATAATAAAGAATGGAATAACAGAAGTTCTCTTCATGGATAAGAAAGAAATAATACTTCTTACCTTAGAAAAACTGGATACTGGAATAGTGAGGTAGCAGACTTCTCTTCTTTTTTCTATAATTTCTCTCTATAATAATCGCTCTAAAGCTTTTGTGAATTGGTGAGAAATGAAAGAAGAATGAGCTTCTATTTATAAAAAATATAGTTTCGATAATTGCACATTTTGGGGTTCGAAAAATTACAGTACAATACCTCCAACTTTTCCTTTATTTTTAATTTAGTCATGGAAGTATTATCAAACTTGCACAACCTCTCCTAATAGTAAATAATGTGATTCAATAGTAAATTATGTGAATCAATAGTTCTAGACATGTGAAAATACGAATTACAGTATAGTACCTCCATCTATACCTCTATTTTTAATTTAGTCATGCAAGTATTATCAATCTTGCACCAACTCCCCTAATAGTAACAAGAATGTGAAACAATAGTATACACTTGTGAACAAATAGTTATAATCATGTAAAATAATAGCAATCAATTTTTCACTTATCCGGTTAAATACCCGATTGGTCAATATAACCTCCAGACATCAATTATTATCGAAATAATTATCGATTTTCACTAACACAAATATTTCCAACACAATGAAACCATTTTTATCAAAAATATAAAATTTGAAATTTCGAAGTTTGACTTTTCCCGTAAAATTCAACTATTGACTTTTTGACCAAATAATGAATTCCAGAAAATTTTATGTTTATAGACTATTTTTACTAATTTCATCGTTTCGGACTCAAATATCACGTCCGCGTATCCAAATTCAACTCCAAAAACAACTTCAATTTTAATAACATTCATCATTAATATTATATCTCACAATAGTTATCAACCAGGTCGTTCCCAGGAAAGAGGGGGCTTTCCAATAAGGATTTCTCCCTATTGGCGCGCAATTAGGTGACCAAACCTCTCATTGACAGAACTTCTAGACATTGTAAATATTGCAATTTAATAATATGAATAAATTTGTCGTCTCAATTATTGATTTAATAAAATAACATATTATGCAGATGATACTGTGACAATAATCGAATCAATAATATGAGAGATATGATGCAGCAATTACTGTAGCAATAATTGAGTACAACTGAGTGACTTCTCACGTAAGCATCAATAATCAATATCGTGTGTTACTATGCAACCACGCGTATTACTTTACTTTTACTACCGGGTAGTTCAACAGTTAACAGTAAAACTTCCGCCGTTATTTTCATAAAGTATTTTTGTCATTTTCTCAATCCGACAATAATTCCGTTGTGGGGGTCCACCAATGATTGTGCGTTGTACGAATATTCCCTATTAAAACGAATATTCCCTGACCAATCGAATATTATATAACAACTTGTGTACATTGCAAAATTTGTAAATATTAACCACAACTATAAAATTATATCAAATCCACACCATAATATTCAAAAATATATTTCAAGAAAATTTAATCTTTATTTAAAAAAGTTGGGGTCTTACACTAGGCTTGTAAAGGGCCCGCCCCGGTGGGGGTCCCTGCGTTTTTCCAGCTGGTATGCCCGCCTCGGTGGGGGTTTTGTGAAGGAAAAGCCCACCCCGGCGGGGGTACCTTTTCTGCTCTGACGTCATTTAGGAAAACAGCCATAACATTTGATCCAGGAAGAGTTACGAGGTCTGAAACCTATCAAATTGAAGATATTGACGAGCTCTAAAACTTTTTTTCTTTGAGATTTTAGAAATAACGAATGGATGAAGGTTGAAATTGGGCCGGAAGTGACTGCTATGCAAATGGCCACCCAAAACAGTGACGTTCGACGTTCGTTGGTACAAATGTCATAACTCTTGCATCCGAACTCCGATTGGAATGATTCAAGTTGTTCCAAAAATCTAAGAAGAAGCTATACAATGTAATCCAAGTTCCAAGCCAAGAACATGAAATGAACATAAAATCCCAAACGATGTCCGGATTGCTTTTCTTTGCGATTTCAACTCCCAAGCATATAATTATAAAATCTACTTATCACTCTCCACCTAAATCATCTCCTTGCTTCAAATTTTTCGATTCTCCACCGACCGACTGTCACAAAATGCATTCAGAAATAATTTTGTTATAGAGGGTTGAAGCGGAAGGTGGAGAGGAGAGAGCTCCACTTCTCAAACCCTAGCCCTGTTCTACTTCTATGTGGCGTGCGAAATCGATTTCTGGACATCCAATTGTTTGGACTCCGCTCCGATGGACCTCAAATGCTCTCAAGGCAGTTCGGTGTATTCGGTCGGAGGAGGAGATATCGTTGCAACCCTTATACTTACTGGTACTATATCATGGAATCTTTTGCCCATCGTTTTCTCTCTCATCTTTTCTCTCTTCTTTTTCTTCATCGGTTACTCTTTGATTTTGCAGCAACCCTTATACCAGTGCTTAAGATCTTTTGTAAGGGAATTTTAAATTAATTGCTAATCTTTTGTATATTTTTTGTAAAGATTCTAGTTGTTGATCATCAGATTTCAGGTATTAAATTTGACTGAAATCGATCTTAATCGGGTGGATATTAGAGTAGGGTTATCTGGTCCGTTGGTTTTCATGGATGGATCTCCTCAAGCTGTTTGGCAGTTGCGTAATCTCAATTCACAGGTCATTCTGAAAATCACTTATGTATGTAAGACTCCGAAAATTTTTAAATAAAAAGGAATTTCCTTTATTTATTTTTTTAAAATAGTAAGGGTGAATTTGATTAATGTGATTAGTTATGGGTAAAATGCGCAAATATTTTAAATAAGCAGGTGGTTATAAAATATTCATTGTTGTCGGGGAATATTCGTTTGGTCGTGGAATATTCTTGATGTCGGGGAAAATTCGTACGACGGCGCAGTCTTTTGTGGGCCCCATAACGAAAAGCGATTGGATGAAGAAAATGATAAGTATAAGTTTTATAAAAAACGGCGTAGTTGTTACCGTTAATACTATTGGAATACCCGGTGGTTAAAACACAGTAATACGCGTTGTTGCACAGTAACACACGGTATTGCACCAATTATTGATTCTTACGTAAGAAGGCACTACTCAATAATTGTTATAGTAATTATTGTTCAGTATTTTATGTTATTGATTCAATAATTGCTGCATTGATATTTTATATTACTGTTGTTTCAATAATTGTCACTACACAGTATTTTTCATTATATAAGCAATAATTCATATTATCTGAATAATATTATTAGATAACATTATTGGCAATGTCTAGAAAGTTCTGTCTAAGGAGAGGTTTGGTCACCTAATTGCGCGCCAGTAAGGTAAGGAGAAATCTTTATTGGAAAGCCCCCTCTATCCTGGGAACGGCCTGGTTGTCAGTATTGTGATTCTGCAATATTATTTGTGAATAATTAATTATTGATTTATATGATAAGAACAATACTGATTTTATGTGGATATAGATGGAGAAAATGTTTAATGTGACAATTGTTGAAAATTAATATTTTATCTTTTTCTGATAAAATAATTCATTTAAATATATTATTATATTTTTAATAATATAATAATGGTGATATTTTTACAATGAATGTGGTATATATGAGTTTATGAGTAGAAAGAGTATTTTTGTTGCAATGAATATTAAAAACAGATTTTGTGTGTCGGTAGACCTATTTCTTGACTGAAAATTTGATTATAGCTTGTAAAATCGCCCGTTTGTGGATTTCGGTCAATTTCTGCTTCGAATTTGGAAAAACTTCCTTCTTCAAAGTTGTAGATAATGGAATTTCCTATAAAAACTCGCGAGATTCGAATTTTCTGGAAAAAGGGCTATTTATTATGAATTATTGAAGTTTCGAAACTCCGAAATAATTGATTTTTGGAAGTTTAAAATATTTTTATTTACAAAAACGTTTTTTTCACTTCGTTCCCTCATTTAGCATGTGTTGATGGCTGAGATCAGATTGTCTAGATGGGCGTAGAGAATTTATTAAATATATTAATATTATATTAAATTTTCTGCTTTGGTGTTCTAAGCAATTTCCTATAAATAGGGTGCTTAGGTTAGAATTGAAAATCACACTAGAAACTGAAGTTTTCTCTCTCTATATTATCGAGCGTATTCTTGTGAGTTTTTTGAGTATACTTTGAGTATTGCTATACGGTGCAAGTTCAAATCATAGCCTATATCCGGTGTTTCAACTAGAAGTACTGTCTTTCGAGGTAAGAGATGTTATTTTCTTCTAAAATGATATTATTTCTTCAATATCATTATGTTGAAATATTGGTTGGAACTTTTTATCAAATTTGGAACTTTTTCATGTCGGAGTTATTATTCATGAGTTACTATTCATAAGTTACTATTCACGAGTACTATTCACGAAGCGTGATGATGTTTTTTTGTGAAATTTCTATCTTCTGGTGTCGGAGTTACTATTCACGTATACGACACTATTCACGTATACGGCACTATTCACGAATACGACACTATTCACCAAAAATGAAATTTCTTCTTTTTGTCCAAAATATATATTCTGGATACTAGCTTTGATTGTATCCATGTTTTGATCATTCTTGAATTTTACTTCAGTATGATTATTTATGAAGTATTTTTGAACTCAGATTGTTTAAAGTACGAATCCTTAATACTTGTTATTTTGTTTCACTGGATTCGTTTCCTTTAAAATATTTTTCATCATCCTCAGTCCTAAATGATGGTGTTACTGAATATCTTTGGCCTGTAGTGCAAAGATGGTTGATTTTATTATGAATATTTTTGGCCCGTAGTAAAAAGATGTACAGGTGTTGAGATGAACATGAACAATTGATGAATATCTTTGGCCCGTAGTGCAAAGATGAACAGGTGTTGAGATGAACATGACCGACTGATGAATATCTTTGGCCTGTAGTGCAAAGATGAATATTTAATTTGATTTGAGATATATATTGATTGATGTTACAGGGATAAAATATTGATGATGGACTTTTAAATTCATAGATGTTAGTAGATTTCATTCTCTACTTAACTCCTCTAATGAATTATTGTTTCCGCTGCAGTTGTTGATCTAAAACTTGTTGCCTATTGTATTCTATCATATTTTTCCCTGTTAAAGACTAAGGATAATTTGTTGTATATTATCTTAGTCATAATATTCTTTACTGGGCTAGTTGAGCTCACCCTTTTTCTTGTTGTTCTATTTTTCTTCTCAGGAGACGAGAATGTAGCAAGTACGAGTCGGGGGATGTAATGATGGTTCTAGAGAGAGTTGTTTAGTAGTCCTCACCATTTTTGTAAAATAATGTATCAATAATTATGATGGGGATTTATTTGTATGTGGATATTGTCTAGATGGAAATATCTATATTTAAACTCACAGTTTGTATGTTGTAATGTAATAATAAAGTTATAGTTATTTCTGTACCATGTAATTGACGACTCAGAATGGGTTGGATAGAATGGACCTATTTTGGGGGCGTCACAATGTATGTATGAAGTGCAGCTGGATATGCATTCACAGATCTTAATTTAAAATGTTCCTTATCTTATTATCGCTGAAGGTGAATCTCTACTGAAAGCATATGGGAAAATCACCATAGCAGATTGAAGAGGACATTAGGCATCCAAAATATTTCATTCCTAACGAAGTAGTTGAATACGGGATTATTGATAAGGTACCCATTGTCAGAAAAAGTAAACTTAAATTCTACATGGGCTTTTGGGTGTCATGTAGGTTATGTTTGTCTTGGTTACCTGCAGGTTATTTATAATGAGAGAGGAAGTGAAGATAGAGGAGTTCTTTCTGACCTAAAAAAGGAGCAACTTATCTGATTGTGTGAAAGGTTCAGGTATAACAATGATCACTCTTAAATCATCAGCATCTTGTAATATATTTGAAGTTGAACTGCTTTCATATATGATAGAAACATTCATTTTATTAGTACAGGGTTACAATCAGCAACCGCTTTTACCAGCAATTCGCCCAAAAGTCCATTCATGCCTTTTGGTCAACTCCTTGGCCGCAACTATTGCCAATCTTCATGTGTTAATGTTATTGAGTAATTGATGGCAGTTGTACTTATTTTTTGTATTGGTGCTTGCACCATCAAATCTTTAGTTCCCTTTGGTCAATAGAAAATAGTACCAAGTTTATTTAAAATATAAAGGTTTTAGACATAGCTGAATTTCACCGATAGTTTGAGCTACCTCTTTGTTTGCACTGATATATTTTTTTGTTGTTGAGAAGGGGATTTTTTTAAACTCTAGTAGTAAAATGCTCATCTCTTTTTTGGTTGAATGATGATACTACGACGGAAGAGGCTCTTTGGTGGAAACTGAACCTTTCACACATCTTCAATGCTATATCAATATTTTGCTTTCTCTATTCACAGTAGACTAGTTCATTCCATTTTTAGATTGATGATCACTTCCCATGTTTTACATTAAACTGATTGTTGGGTAAAATCTATATACGCAAAACACGCAAGTATATGTGATCAACAAGTAATATAGTAATGAGTAGAGTATCGTTCCCACGAAGACAAATTAGCAAGAAATTAAATTTCATAATTACCAATTTTTAATTAATCCTAATTCTATTAAACTATTCAATTCAATGGTTTAAAATTATAGAAACTAAATTAATAAATAAATTAACTATCACAAAACAATCACAAGTAACAAAATCCGTAATTTCAAACAATTGATGAAGATTTAGACTTATAATTTCACCCTAAGCTTCACTCTAATTTTCAAACCTTTATTCCAATTCAACTCAATATGCGACACCCCCAAAATTAGGTATACATCACCAATCTTGGGTCGTCAGATACATGGTACAGAATTTAAATACAACTTACTAATACAACTGTCATGTACAATACGACTAATATAAACTGTGAGTTTGAATACCAATATTATCTACTAGAGATTATACAAACTCAAAAGGAGTCCTCATTACAATTATTATCACACTATTTCACAGAATAGTGAGGACTACTAATGCTATCCTTTGGACCATCACTCCGTTCCCCGACTCGTCTCAGCTATATTCTCATTTCCTGAAGAGAATAGTGAAAGAAAGGGTGAGCTCAACTAGCCCAGTAAGAAATATTATGACTAAGATAATGCAGAATAAATTATTATTAGTCTCCAACAATGTTAAACTGATAAAATATAATAGACATCAAGTTTAACTGCAGCGGAACAAGCAATCCATTAAAAGAGTCGAGTAGAAAATAAAATTTACTATCTTTTATGATTTAAAAGGTTTTTCATCACTGTTATCGCTGAGACTCAGCTTAATAAATATTCCACATCATCGAATCACCCCTGCACTACGGCTAAGGATATTCTTTAGTATCACGACCACAATTATCCATACACTACGGGCCAAGATTATTTGTGTATTCAGTAATGGTCATGATCATGCGAACAACTGTCCATCAATGCACTACGGGCCAATGAGAACTTTTACCACATCATTTGTAACATTACGGTCATGATTACATCAAATAATCCCTGGTCATAATCATACCAAGTCCATCTATGCACTACAGGCCACAGATAACTTTCAACAAAATATAAACATGAAGATGATGACAATGATATAAGAATTCAATAAAACAAGTTCAAGAATTATTTTATCCATGAATTATTAACGTCCAAATTGTCAACATGATACTGTTTTGTAGAGTAAAATTCAAGAATGATCAGAAGAATATTTCTATGAAAAGATACTAGATGAAACACAAATATCAAGGATATTCTATTAATTTCATGGAGTATAGAAGTCAAAATTTTAACCAACTGAGTATAATAAAGAATGGAATAACAAAAGAAATCACCATGCATGAGATACTTCGCATAGACAGGTTATTCCAACAGAATAATAATAACGGAACCAGGTCAGGTAAAATTTGCACCGACAGGATGTTCCAACAGAATAATAAAGACGGAACCAGGTCCGGTGTAAAACACACGGACATGATGTTCCAACAGAATAATAATAAGACGGAACCAGGTCCGGTGTAAAACACACAGACATGATGTTCCAATGGAATAATAATAAAGACGGAACCAGGTCCAGTGTAAAACACATAGAAAGGATGTTCCAACAGAATAATAGAAGAATGTCACCAAGTATAGGGTAGACCGCGTATACGGTTTATTCCAACAGAATAATAAGAAATGGAATAACAACAGTTCTCTTCATGAATAAGAAAGAATAACACCCCTTACGAATACAACAAATAATATTCCCTACCTTAAGAAGAAGAGTACTGGATATATAAGTAGTGAAGTAGCAAAATACTTTATTCTTTCTCTCTAGAGTTTCAGTGAATTCGTAAGAAAATAATGAATGAATGAGCTTCTATTTATAGAAAAATGGAATGCATAGTAACTAACCCATGAACGGTCGAGATTGATTTACTTTAATCTGACGGTCCATATTTAAAGCAAAATAAAATATAATATATTCTATTTATAATCTAATAAAACGAAAAACTTTATAAAAGATTTTACTATGCAAATACTATGCAGGCACTATGCAAACACTATGCATAATAAAATATAATATATTCTAATTATTGTCTAATAAAACAGATAACTTTATAAAAGTATTCTATTTTATATAAAAAGATTTTACTATGCAAAACACTATGCAACACTATGCATAATAGAATATAATATATTCTATTTATAGAATAACTTTATAAAAGTATTATGTTTTATATAAAAAGATTTTTTGTATTATTACATTAATAATACCAACAAAACTGAGTGACTTATCACTTAAGCATCAATAATTAATACAGTGTGCTACTATGCAACCACGCGTATTACTGTACTTTTAACACCGAGTGTTTCAACAGTTAACGGTAAAACTTCCGCCGTTATTTTCATAAAGTATTTTTGTCGTTTTCTCAATCCGACAATAATCTGTTGTGGGATCCACCAATGATTTTGTCGTTGTATTATTATTCCCTTTTAAAACGAATATTCCCCGACCAATCGAATATTATATAACAACTTGCGTACTTTGCAAAATTTATAAATATTACCCACAACTATTATATCAATTTCACTCCATAATATTCAAAAATAATATTTATAGAAAATTCATCTTTATTCAAAAAGTTGGAGTTTTACACAATATCTCAGTTTATTAATCAAGAACACAAACGTAGTACTAGCCACCTCTCGATGCACTAATACCGTATTAACTTAAATCAACAATTTAGATAGAAACAAGTTAAACACCTAAATCAACCAACTCACTATATTTCTATGTGAACTGAAATTAAATAAGGTTTAAGAATAAGTTCTCTATCCGATTACATGCGATGTCAAACATATATCTTCATTAACAATAATCAAGAATCTGTTATTCACAAAATTCATGACACATGCTATATTAACTAAGTTTAGATTTGAATATCCTGTCTCGATTCCATTCAAATCTATAAAGAATTGTTGATCAAGAAATTCATAAATTCACGCTCAAATTAACATAGATAAACTGAAAATATTTTATTGAACTGGAAATCAAAATAATAAAATCATCGTTTCGCCAAAGGATCCATCATAAGCCTAATAAGTGAATTAGTTCATATCGAATGAAATAAAAACTGAATAATCTAAAGAAAATATCCTTGCAATTACAAATAAAAGACTAAAGAGAAGAATAGTGATGAACACCCTTCACGTAGCCTAGAATTGCAATGGTCACGAATATCTCTTCAAAATACTCCTCCCAAGATTGCTGTCAAAATCTGGAAAACCTTCGTAATATGCTCCTCTCAATTGCCGAATATGTTGTTAGTCGAGTAATGGACATCCTCTTTAGTGTCCCAGTCGAATCCCTTATATTCTAGAGTCCACATGCGAGTACATCTCTAAAAACCATGTAACAACATAATCCTAAAGCATACAGGAGAGTCAGCAGGTCGAGACCCCCCGCCCCGATGGGGGTGCTCAGGCAAAAAGGGCCCGCCCCAGCGGGGGTGCCTTCTGCTAATTTCTCCGAAAAGTTTCCGAGTGAATTTTTCCTGTCCTTCACAATTTTTTCCCGAAATGATCCCAATTGACTCTAAATCTTGTTAAATGCTACAACAACCACCCTACACATAAAAAAACACAAAACGAGTAAAAACGAACTCGAAACAAGAAATAACAACGAAATTAAGCTTGAAATGAACATCTATTCGTGGATATGAAATCCACTTATCACTGATCCATCACTGTAGTATGAGGATACGTGGACTCTAATGTTGCATTTTTAGATTGATGATCACTTGTCATTGTTAGGGCGTATAGCATTGGGAAAGAATGTGTTTATCTTGCAATTTCTAAGGCATTAGGGGTATGTAGCTCACATTTTACTTCCTTGCTGCTGGTGAATATCATTTGTGTGTGCATGCTCTGGTAACAGAAAGTAATCCTTACTTAACCTGCTGGATCATTTCTGGTGATGTTTGTAGTTATACATGTTATACATATATTGATCCTAGAAATTGATCCAATGCTACAAGTATTTATGTTTCCCTATCACATATTATATGGCTGACATACTAATGTGATAAATCTTCCAGCGATTTGTACACCAGCTGATTACAATACACGCCCTCTTGATACGATCTACAACAACTTCATTGATGCCCTCCCCGTGGTATGCCTTTTAATGTCAGTTACTGTTGGTCTTGTGTGTATTATTGAAGTTTGTACGTATTATAGTAGACTCCAAAGTTTCTAATGGTATTTGTCCTTGGCTGCTGAATGGTCCATATTTTGTTTTGGAGAAGAAAATTTGTGAAGTTAAATTGTGTTTTCCAATGTAGTTGAGTTGTTTGGATATACAAATGGATAAAGCCTCCTTACTTGCTCAAGTTATCAACCACTTGAAAGAAATGAGAAGAAGTGCAACAAAAGCTACTGAAAGTATTCTCATACTGATAGACATTGACGAAGTCAGAGTCGAGCAACAAGAGGATGGTTCAGATGGAGATTCTTATTCTATCGAGTAAAGAGCAACAATTTTATGCATGCTTAGGTAGTAGCTTAATTTTTTTATTGATAGTTTGATTTATTTTGTGGATGTAATCAAATTCACAATTCAATATAGTAGTACTAATTTATATTGAAAAGTAAATTTGAGATGCATATATGGATAGTTTGGTATATATTTTGTGGATGTAGTAATTTGAAACTGTAAACAAATGGTATTATTGGGATGTATTTTGAATGATTGTTACATTTTGGCTTTAAATTTAAATGAGAATTTAGACCTTTTATCTATATATCATGACATTAGCATATTGCATGTGCATTGGTAATGTAGGTGAACCACAACCTTTTTTTTCATTTTTTTATCTACAACATTTTAAAAATGTTGTATATTTGTACAACATAATGTGTAGTAGTCAATGTTTCATTGTTTTCTACAACGTTCTTAGCCAGAAAACGTTGTGGAATCATATCTTCTACAACGTTTTCATGCATCTGCTACTTTATAGAAAACAAATCTACAACGCTTTTTTCTTAAAAAACGTTGTATAATGTGTCTAACTACAACATTTTAAAAACGTTGTGTAAGGATGTCAAATAGATGACACCCTTAACCACGACGTTTTTCTGATTGAAACTACAACGTTTTTTCCACGTCATCTATTTACTGTTTTGTAGTAGTGGTAATAGTTGGTATGTATTTATAGGGGAAAATTAGGTTAAATAACGGAGATTAATAATAATAACTCAATTTCGGCTGAATGTCCTTTATGTTCCTTTAAGTTGCCACCAGCTTTCAAAGTCGTCCATAAAGTTCAATTTTCGTTAGTTAGGTCCTTAAAGTAACATTTTGTTGGCGTTTTCGTTCCTTCAGTCCAATTTGACCTCAACCCGACTCATTTTGACCAATTTTGACCCAATTTTAACATTTAAAAAAAATATTTTTAATATTTTAAAATAAAATATTTTTTGAAAATAATAATTATTATTTTTAATATTTTAAAAAATATTTAATTTTTATATTTAAAATAAAATATTATTTTTAAAAAGTTAAAAATATAATTATTATTATTATTAGAAGGAAAAAATATTAGAAACTTTTATTTTTTAAAAAATGAGTAAAGTTTCATAAAAAATAAATTCAAAAAAATTATTTAAGAAAATTAAATATAATTATTATTTTAAACTTATTTAAAAATAATTTTATATTTTAAAATATTAAAATTTTGGTTTGGGTTAAACTGGGTCGGGTCGAGTCAATAGTGGCCAAAATGGGTCGGGTTGAGATTAAATTGGCTGAAAGAACAGAAACGCCAACAAAATACCACTTTAAGGACCTAACTGACTATAATTGAACTTTATGAATGACTTTAAAAATGGGTGGCAACTTGGAAGAACAGAAGTGTCATTCAGTCGTACTGATAATATCATAAAGTAGTGATTTTAGGAGATAATAATTAAATTTAAAAGGATAATATTAGAACATTTGACATTACCAAAATACTTTAGATTTGTAGTGATTTAGGATATAATAAATTGAAAATATTAATTTGGGATTAAAAAAAGTAGTGATTTTAGGAGATAATAATTAAATTAGTAATGATAATATTGGAATAGATAACATTATCAGAACAGTTTAGATTTGTAGTGATTTATGAGATTATAAAATTAAAATATTAATATGGGATTAAAAATTAGTGATATTAGGAGATAATAATTAAGTACATATAATAAATAAATCGTTTAGATTGAAAAAGTAGTGATTTAGGGTATTACAAAATCAACATAGTAAGTTATGATTGATATTATTTGTTATTTTAATTTTGTTTTAAATATTTTAAACTGTATAATATTATGTTGTAATATAATTATAAATGGCATAATATTATGTTGTAATATAATTTAATTAGTAATGATAATATCCGCACAATTTAGATAGGTGGTGATTTTGTTATTTTGTTATATACATGTATTATAATATTATATCATACATGTATGGTATAATATTAGAAAAATAGTGATTTTAGGATATAATAATTATGTTTAGAAAAATAGTGGATTTTGGGGATTATAAAAACAACATAGTATGTTATGATTGATATTATTTTTTATTTTAATTTTATTTTAAATTTTTTAAAACTGTATAATATTATGTTGTAATATAATTATAAACGGTATAATATATTATGTTGTATATATAGAGAGAAAATTATGTTAAATAACGGAGAATAATGATAATAACTCAGTAATGATAATATCGCAAAGTAGGGTATTTAGGAGATAATAATTAAATTAGAAAGGATTATATCAGAACAGTTGACATTACCAAAATAGTTTAGATTTGTAGTGATTTAGGGGATTATAAATTTAAAATATTAATTTAGGATTAAAAAATTAGTAATTTTAAGAGATAATAATCAAATTATTAATGATAATATTATAACAGTTAACATTATCAGAATAATTTAGATTTGTAGTGATTTATGTGATTATAAAATCAAAATATTAATGTAGGATTAAAAAGAAGTGATTTTAGGATATAATAATTAAGTAACGATAATATAAAAACTGTTTAGATTGAAAAATTAGTGATTTAGGAGATTATAAAATCAACATAGTAAGTTATGAATGATATTATTTGCTATTTTATTTTATTTTTAAATGTTTTAAACTATATAATATTATATTGTAATATAATTATAAATGGTATAATATTATGTTGTAATAAAATTTACTTAGTAATGATAATATCTGCTTAGTTTAGATAGGTAGTGATTTTGTTATTTTATTATATATGTGTATTATAATATTATACCATACATGTATGATATAATGTATTGTATAATTATGAATGATATAATATTAGAAAAATAGTGATTTTAGGATATAATATTTATGTTTAAAAAAGTAGTGGATTTTGGGGATTATAAAATCAACATAGTAAGTTATGATTGATATTATTTGTTATTTTAATTTTGTTTTAAATATTTTAAACTGTATAATATTTTGTTGTAATATAATTATAAATGATATAATATTATGTTATATTTATAGGAGAAAATTAAGTTAAATAACGGAGAGTGATGATAATAGCTCAGTAATGATAATATCATAAAGTAGCGATTTTAGGAGATAATAATTAAATTAGAAAGGATAATATTAGAACAATTAACATTACCAAAATAATTTAAATTTATAGTGATTTAGGAGATTATAATTTCAAAATATTAATTTATGATTAAAAAAGTAGTGATTTTAGGAGATAATAATTAAATTAGTAATGATAATTAATATTTAAATAATTAACATTATCAAAAAAGTTTAAATTTGTAGTGATTTATGGGATTATAAAATCAAAATATTAACGTGGGATTAAAAAGTAGTGATTTTAGGGGATTGTAAAATCAACATAGTAAGTTATGATTGATATTATTTGTTATTTTAATTTTGTTTTAAATATTTTAAACTGTATAATATTATGTTGTAATATAATTATAAATGGTATAATATTATGTTGTAATATAATTTAATTAGTAATGATAATATTTGCACAGTTTAGATAGCTAGTGGTGATTTTGTTATTTTGTTATATACATGTATTATAATATTATACCATACATGTATAGTATAATATTAGAAAAATAGTTATTTTAGGATATAATAATTATGTTTAGAAAAGTAGTAGATTTTGGGGGATTATAAAATCAATATAGTAAGTTATGATTGATATTATTTGTTATTTTAATTTTATTTTAAATGTTTTAAAATTTTATAATATGTTGTAATATAATTATAAACAGTATAATATTATGTTGTATTTATAGAGAGAAAATTATATTAAATAACGGAGAGTAATGATAATAGCTCAGTAATGATAATATCGTAAAATAGTGATATTAGGAGATACTAATTAAATTAGAAAGGATAATATCAGAACAGTTGACATTACTAAAATAGTTTAGATTTGTAGTTATTTAGGGGTTTATTAATTCAAAATATTAATTTGGGATTAAAAAAGTTGTGATTTTAAGAGTTAATAATCAAATTATTAATGATAATATTATAACAATTAACATTATCAGAGAAATTTAGATTTGTAGTGATTTATGGGATTATAAAATTAAAATATTAATGTGGGATTAAAAAGTAGTGATTTTAGGAAATAATAATTAAGTAACGATAATATAAAAGCTGTTTAGATTGAAAAAGTAGTGATTTAGGGGATTATAAAATCAACATAGTAAGTTATGAATGATATTATTTGTTATTTTAATTTTGTTTTAAATGTTTTAAACTATATAATATTATGTTGTAATATAATTATAAATGGTATAATATTATGTTGTAATATAATTTACTTAGTAATGATAATATCCGCATAGTTTAGATAGGTAGTGATTTTGTTATTCTATAATATACATGTATTATAATATTATACCATATTGTATAATATAATGTATGGTATAATTATGAATGATATAATATTAGAAAAATAGTTATTTTAGGATATAATAATTATGTTTAGAAAAGTAGTGAATTTTTGGGATTAGAAAATCAACATAGTAATTTATGATTGATATTATTTGTTATTTTAATTTTATTTTAAATATTTTAAAGTGTATAATTGTGACGCCCCAAAATTAGGTATACATCACCCATCTTGGGTCGCCAGATACATGGTACAGAATTCAAATACAACCTACTAATACAACTGTCGTGTACAATACGACAAAACATAAACTGTGAGTTTGAATACAAATAATGTCTACTAGAGATTATACAAACTCAAAAGGAGTCCTAATTACAATTATTGTCACGCTATTTCACAGAATAGTGAGGACTACTAATGCTATCCTCTGGACCATTACTCCGTTCCCCGACTCGTCCCAGCTATATTCTCATTTCCTGAAGAGAACAGTGAAAGAAAGGGTGAGCTCAACTAGCCCAGTAAGAAATATTATGACTAAGATAATGCAGAATAAATTATCATTAGCCTTCAACAGTGTTAAACTGATAAAATATAATAAACATCAAGTTTAACTGCAGCAGAATCAGCAATCCATTAAAAGAGTCAAGTAGAAAATAAAATCTACTATCTTTTATGATTTAAAAGGTTTTTCATCACTGTTATAGCTGAGACTCAGCTTAATAAATATTCCACATCATCGAATCACCCCTGCACTACGGCCAAGGATATTCTTTAGTATCACGACCACAATTATTCATACACTACGGCCAAGAATATTTGTGTATTCATTAATGGTCATGATCATGCCAACAACTGTCCATCAATGCACTATGGGCCAATGAGGATTTTTAATTTTTACATCATTTGTAATATTACGGTAATGATTACACCGAATAATCCCTGGTCATAATCATACCAAGTCCATCTATCCACTACAGGCCACAGATGACTTTCAACAAAATATAAACATGAGGATGATGACAATGATATAAGAATTAAATAAAACAAGTTCAAGAATTATTTTATCCAGAAATTATTAACGTCCAAATTGTCAACACGATTCTGTTTTGTGGTGTAAAATTCAAGAATGATCAGAAGAATATTTTCATGAAAGGATACTGGATGAAGCGCAAATATCAAGGATATTCCACTAATTTCATGGAGTATAGAAGTCAGAATTCAAATACAATAACAAAAGATATCACCATGCATGCGATAGAGACCGCACAAACAGGTTATTCCAGCAGAATAATAATAACGGAACCAGGTCAGGTGAAATTCACACCGACAGGATGTTCCAACAGAATAATAAATGCGGAATAGTAAATGATGGAACCAGGTCCGGCGTATAGCACAGACAGGATATTCCGACAGAAATGTAAAGACGGAATAGTAAATGGAACCAGGTCCGGCGTATAACACAGACAGGATATTCCGACAGAAATATAAAGACGGAATAGTAAATGGATGTCACCAAGTATAGGGTATTCCGCGTATACAGGTTATTCAATAGAATAACAAAGAATGGAATAACATAAGTTTTCTTCAAGAAGAAAGAATAACACCCCTTACGGGTACAACAAATAATATTCCCTACCTTAGAAGAACTGGATATAAGTGAAGTAGCAGAATACTTTTCTTCTTTCTCTCTATAGTTTCTCTCTCTAGAGTTTCAGTGAATTCGTAAGAAATAATGAAGGAATGAGCTTTCTATTTATAGAAAAATTGAGGGTGGCTCTTGGTCTTAACGAAGGGTCAAAATGACTCTTGGTAATATTGAAGAGACAACTACTATTTGCGATGGGGTAATTAACCTTTGGAACACCGAAGAGGCAGTTAACTCTTGGTAATATTGAAGAGACAACTACTATTGACGAAGTTAATTACTATTTACGAATGTAATTACTATTTACGAAAGTAATTACTATTTACGAAAGTAGTTACTATTTACGAAAGAGACTCTTAGATGACGACATATGGCCCCCCAGAAATAATTAAACTTATCACCAACGTCTCATAATAGACTCTTTATATTCATCAAGGATTGAATAAAAATTACCAGAAATTATTTTATTTTTAATCAACACATATTTAATCTTTCAACAATTATTAATTATTTATAACTTGTCGTCTCAATTATTGTTTAAATAATATAACATATTATACAGATGATACTGTGACAATAATTGAATCAATAATATAAGAGATATGATGCAGTAATTACTGTAATAATAATTGAGTATAGCTGAGTGATTTCTCACGTAAGCATCAATAATCAATACCGTGTGCTACTATGCAACAACGCGTATTACTGTACTTTTACTACCGAGTAGTTCAACAGTTTTAACGGTAACACCTCCGCCGTTATTTTATAGAAAGATAATTTTGTCGTTTTCTAACTACGACAATACTTCCGTTGTGGGGTCCACCAATGATTGTGCTGTCGTAAGAATATTCCCCGACAAAAAGAATATTCCCCGACCAAACGAATATTTTATAACAACTTGCGTACTTTGCAAAATTTATAAATATTACCCACAACTATAACATTATATCAAATTTATTCCATAATATTCAAAAATAATAATTATAAAAATTTCATCTTTATTTATAAAAATTGGGGTCTTACAACCTCCCCTTCTTATGAAATTTCTTCCTCGAAATTAGGGTACGTACCTGGTATGTCGAAGAGGTAAGGATACCTTGATTTTATTTCAGATTCTAACTCCCAAGTCATTTCCTCAACATCGTGGTTTCTCCACAACACTTTGACTTGAGGTATAACCTTGGAGCGTAGAATATGTTCCTTCTTATCCAAGATTTGAACAGGAACCTCTTCATACGTCAAATCTTCCGCTATTTCGTCAGGTTCTAACTCAATAATGTGTTTTGGGTCTTTCACATATTTACGTAACATAGATATGTGAAAAATGTTATGAACACGAGACATACTTGGCGGTAAAACGAGTCTATAGGCCACAGTTCCTACTCGATCGAGGATTAAAAATGGACCGATGAATCGAGGATTGAGTTTTCCTCTCTTTCCAAATCTTGTAACTCCTTTCCATGGAGTAACACGTAACAACACATAATCTCCTACATTGAATTCCACGTCCTTTCGATGAAGATCAACATAACTCTTTTGTCTATTTTGTGAGGTTTTTATACGTTGTCGGATCGTTTGAATCTTTTCCGTAGTCATACGTACCAACTCCGGTCCCAACAACGTTGCTTCACCCACCTCATCCAATCATACTGGAGAACGACACTTTCTTCCATACAACGCTTCGAATGGAGCCATGCCAATACTTGCTTGATAACTGTTGTTGTAGGAAAACTCCACCAATGGTAAGAACTTGTCCCAACTTCCCTTGAAATCAAGGACACAGAGTCATAATAGATCTTCGAGAGTTTGAATAGTCCTCTCCGACTGTCCGTCCGTCTGAGGATGATATGCCGAGCTAAATCGTAAATCTGTGCCCATAGCTTTTTGCAAACTAACCCAAAATCGTGAAGTAAATCTTGGGTCTCGATCAGAAACTATGGATACCGGCATACCATGAAGTCTTACAATCTCGTTTATGTACATACGAGCAAGACGTTCAAGTGTATAAGTTTCTCGTATCGGTAAGAAATGAGCAGACTTGGTCAATCTATCAACAATGACCCAAATCGCATCTCTGCCTTGAGAAACCTTAAGAAGACCGGTAACGAAATCCATGGTAATGTGCTCCCACTTCCATTCTGGAATTTCAAGTGGTTGCAATGGACCTTTTGGTACTTGATGCTCCGCTTTAACTCGTTGACAAGTTAAACACCTTGAGATAAACAACGCTATTTCTCTCTTCATATTACTCCACCAAAATGTATGACGAATATCATAATACATTTTGGTACTCCCAGGATGGATTGCAAACGGTGTATTGTGCGCCTCCATCATGATTTTATACTTTAAATCAGGGTCGTTAGGAACACAAAGTCTGGAGTTGACTCGAAGTATTCCTTCTTCATCGATTCTTGCTTCCGGAATAGCACCTTCTTGCACTTTCTTCCTCATATGCATCAGCTCCAGGTCTGTAGCTTGAGCAGCTTTAACTTTATCGATTAAAGTCGGTTCTACTCGTATATTCGCCATCGTCACATGCATCCCTGGAGTCTTTAACTCTATCTCCATCCTCTGCAAGTCACACAAAATGGGCCCTTGCGTTGACAATATCGCACTCGTACTTGCATGTGATCTTCTACTCAATGCGTCAGCTACCACGTTTGTTTTTCCAAGATGGTATTGGATGGTGTGATCATAATCTTTCAACAGTTCAAGCCAACGTCGTTGTCGCATGTTGAGTTCCTTTTGAGTGAAGAAATATTTGAGGCTTTTATGATCCATAAAGATCTCCACTTTCTCCCCCATACAAGTAATGTCTCCAAATTTTAAGTGCAAAGACAACAGCTGCCAACTCTAGATCATGAGTAGGATAATTCCTCTCATATTCTTTGAGTTGTCGCGAGGCATAGGCTATGACTTTTCCATGTTGCATGAGAACACATCCCAGCCTTTTGCCCGAAGCATCATTGTAGATGATAAATCCCTCCGAGCCAGATGGTATTGTCAGAACAGGTGCTGAAATGAGTCTCCTCTTGAGTTCTTGAAAACTCTTCTCACATTCTTCGCTCCAATCGAACTTTGTATCTTTCCGAGTCAGCTGTGTCAATGGAGTAGCGATTCGAGAAAATCCTTCCACGAATCTCCGATAATAACCAGCTAAACCGAGAAAGCTACGTACTTCGGTCACTGATTTAGGTTGCTCCCAGCTTTGAATAGCTTCAATCTTTGCTGGGTCAACAGATATTCCATGACTTGATACCACGTGCCCAAGGAATGCTACTTCCTCAAGCCAGAACTCGCATTTCTTCAACTTGGCATAAAGCTTATATTCACGAAGCTTTTGGAGTGTCAGCCTCAAGTGTTGCTCATGATCTTCACGGCTTTTGGAATAAATAAGGATGTCATCAATAAAGACGACCACAAAGTGATCCAAATATTCCTTGAATACTCGGTTCATAATATCCATGAAGGCAGCAGGAGCATTAGTCAATCCAAAGGACATGACTAAGAATTCATAATGCCCGTACCGAGTTCTGAAAGCCGTCTTTGGAACGTCATCGGTTCTAATCTTCAATTGGTGATATCCGAAACGAAGATCAATCTTTGAAAAGAATTTGGCTCCTTGCAACTGGTCAAACAAGTCATCAATACGTGGCAATGGATACCTATTTTTGATGGTGACATGATTCAACTCCCGATAATCAATACAAAGTCGCATACTCCCATCTTTCTTTTTCACGAATAGAACAGGAGCACCCCAAGGAGAAGTACTAGGACGAAAAAAGCCAATGTCTAATAATTCCTGCATTTGGGTTTTTAACTCCTGAAGTTCAATAGGAGCCATTCGATATGGGGCTTTAGAAATAGGTTTTGTACCGGGTTCAAGGTCGATACAAAATTCAATCTCACGCTCTGGGGGTAGGCCAGGAAGTTCTTCGGGGAATACGTCAGGAAATTCATTAACAATAGAGATATCGTTCAAAACTGACGTATTTTTATTTAAATCTGTGACATGAGCTAAGAAAGCTTGACATCCGTTTTTCAATAAACGAATAGCTTTATGGCTTGAGATGACCGTGATTGATTTTAATGGTTTGGTCACTTGAATTCGCATAATAGGTTGATTAGGAATATGAAAGCTAACAACCTTATGGAAAAAATCAATTTTTGCATGATGAGTAGTTAACCAATCAATCCCTAGAATCACGTCAAATGCAAGTATTTTCAATGAAATAAGATCTACAGGTAATGTGAGGGTACCGATTTGAACCAAACAAGACTTATAAACAGTGGATGTGATAAAGGTTTCTCCCAACGGAGTTTCCACAGATAAGTCAAAGTCTAATTTCTCCGGAGTCAAATTTAATCGATGAGCGCAAGTAGGAGAAATAAAGGAATGGGTAGAACCGGTATCAAATAAAGTATAGACTTCATTAGAGTTTATGATAAGCTTACCCGTAATGACCTCATTCGGGTTCCTCGCTCTCTGGGAGGTCACAACAAACGCTCTCCCTTGCACTACCGACTTTGACCTTTCTGGGACGGCCTTTGGTGCCTCCATCCTAGCTGAATTTGTCTTCAGTAAACGAAAAAATCGGGCTAAGTGACCTTCTCTTCCACAATTATAACATGCTTTGGACGGCATCGCGCAATTTGGACTGATGTGTCCCTCCCCTCCGCATTTGAAGCATATGATAGGTGGTCTTTCTCCTTCCTTAACAACGGGTGCTGGTGCTGACGTCTTTCCATCATTGTTGAATCTCCTCTTTTTGAAATATCCATTCTTATTGTTTTGGCCCTGATTACCACCGAAGTGGTAACCATTTCTGGCCTGCTGATTCCCTCCACGCTTGTTGTCACCGCTTCGATGACCACTCTCGCTGGTATTATAATTTTTCCGGCTGCTCTCTTTTAGTTGAGTTGACTCGTTATCGCGCTCCACTAACTGAGCCCTATTTACAACATCTGAATACAAACACAGTTTATGAGAAATAAGATGTTGTCGTATCTCCGACTTCAAACCTCTTAAAAACATTCGCGCCATTCTCTCTTCATTATCCACCAAGTGGGACGCAAATCGTGATAACTCTGCAAATTTTGCCTCGTATTGCGACACGATCATATTATTTTGTTCCAACTTAATAAACTCCACCTCCTTCATGTGGCGAATACTTTCGGGAAAGTATTTGTCGTTGAACAGCTCCTGGAACTTCTCCCAAGATATCTTCAGTACGGAAGGTTGAATACGTTTTACCGATTCCCACCAGTAATCTGCCTCTCCGCGCAACATAAAGGTGGCAAAGGGAACCTTTTGCTCCTCGGAGCATCCCAAGACATCGAATATCTTGGTGATCTGCTTTATCCATGTTTCCGCCATAAGTGGTTTTGGCTCTCCCTTAAACTCCGGTGGTCCCAGCTCCTTGAACTGTTTAGCGGTGACCGCCCGAGAGTTTCCCGTGTTTCCATCTACGTTTTGGACAGGAGTCGCTCTCGCCTAGTGTTGCATGAATTGCATAAAGCCTCTGAATATTTGATCATTCATCATTTGGTCATTGTTGTTGTTTGCATGAGTATTTTCGCCTTCGTGATGCACATTATCCTGATTATTGATATGTGGTGAATCAACAATCGCCTGTGCTCCATTGCTATTCTCAACATTCTCAGATGTCATTTTCAGATACTGCCACAAAACAAAAGGTTAATTGACATGTAACATATTATCCCTATATTCTGACCGACCAATAAAATAGCACATAAACTTAGGTAGGTCATACTAGCGAAGGAATTCCCCGTCTCTCCCCTCCTAGTTCTAGTCTCACATCTTAGCCAGGGATCATATCCCTAAGCTCTGATACCAACTGTGACGCCCCCAAAATTAGGTATACATCACCCATCTTGGGTTGCCAGATACATGGTACATAATTCAAATACAACCTACTAATACAACTGTCGTGTACAATACGACAAAACATAAACTGTGAGTTTGAATACAAATAATGTCTACTAGAGATTATACAAACTCAAAAGGAGTCCTCATTACAATTATTGTCACACTATTTCACAGAATAGTGAGGACTACTAATGCTATCCTCTGGATCATTACTCCGTTCCCCGACTCGTCCCAGCTATATTCTCATTTCCTGAAGAGAACAGTGAAAGAAAGGGTGAGCTCAACTAGCCCAGTAAGAAATATTATGACTAAGATAATGCAGAGTAAATTATCATTAGCCTTCAACAGTGTTAAACTGATAAAATATAATAAAAATCAAGTTTAACTGCAACAGAATCAGCAATCCATTAAAAGAGTCAAGTAGAAAATAAAATCTACTATCTTTTATGATTTAAAAGGTTTTTCATCACTGTTATAGCTGAGACTCAGCTTAATAAATATTCTACATCATCGAATCACCCCTGCACTACGGCCAAGGATATTCTTTAGTATCACGACCACAATTATTCATGCACTACAGCCAAGAATATTTGTGTATTCATTAATGGTCATGATCATGCCAACAACTGTCCATCAATGCACTACGGGCCAATGAGGATTTTTAATTTTTACATCATTTGTAATATTACGGTCATGATTACACCGAATAATCCCTGGTCATAATCATACCAAGTCCATCTATGCACTACAGGCCACAGATGACTTTCAACAAAATATAAACATGAGGATGATCACAATGATATAAGAATTCAATAAAACAAGTTCAAGAATTATTTTATCCAGAAATTATTAACGTCCAAATTGTCAACACGATACTGTTTTGTGGTGTAAAATTCAAGAATGATCAGAAGAATATTTTCATGAAAGGATACTGGATGAAGCGCAAATATCAAGGATATTCCACTAATTTCATGGAGTATAGAAGTCAGAATTTGAATACAATAACAAAAGATATCACCATGCATGCGATAGAGACCGCACAAACAGGTTATTTCAGCAGAATAATAATAACGGAACCAGGTCAGGTGAAATTCACACCGACAGGATGTTCTAACAGAATAATAAATGCGGAATAGTAAATGATGGAACCAGGTCCGGCGTATAGCACAGACAGGATATTCCGACAGAAATGTAAAGACAGAATAGTAAATGGAACCAGGTCCGGCGTATAGCACAGACAGGATATTCCGACAGAAATATAAAGACGAAATAGTAAATGGATGTCACCAATTATAGGGTATTCCGCGTATACAGGTTATTCCAACAGAATAACAAAGAATGGAATAACATAAGTTTTCTTCAAGAAGAAAGAATAACACCCCTTACGGGTACAACAAATAATATTCCCTACCTTAGAATAACTGGATATAAGTGAAGTAGCAGAATACTTTTCTTCTTTCTCTCTATTGTTTCTCTCTCTAGAGTTTCAGTGAATTCGTAAGAAATAATGAAGGAATGAGCTTTCTATTTATAGAAAAACTGAGGGTGGCTCTTGGTCTTAACGAAGGGTCAAAATGACTCTTGGTAATATTGAAGAGACAACTACTATTTGCGATGGGGTAATTAACCTTTGGAACACCGAAGAGGCAGTTAACTCTTGGTAATATTGAAGGGACAACTACTATTGACGAAGTTAATTACTATTTACGAAGGTAATTACTATTTATGAAAGTAATTACTATTTACAAAAGTAATTACTATTTACGAAAGTAATTACTATTTACGAAAGAGACTCTTAGATGACGACATATGGCCCCCCATAAATAATTAAACTTATCACCAACGTCTCATAATAGACTCTTTATATTCATCAAGGATTGAATAAAAATTACCAGAAATTATTTTATTTTTAATCAACACATATTTAATCTTTCAACAATTATTAATTATTTATAACTTGTCGTCTCAATTATTGTTTAAATAATATAACATATTATACAGATGATACTGTGACAATAATTGAATCAATAATATAAGAGATATGATGCAGCAATTACTGTAACAATAATTGAGTATAGCTGAGTGACTTCTCACGTAAGCATCAATAATCAATACCGTGTGCTACTATGCAACAACGCGTATTACTGTACTTTTACTACCGAGTAGTTCAACAGTTTTAACGGTAACACCTCCGCCGTTATTTTATAGAAAGATAATTTTGTCATTTTCTAACTACGACAATACTTCCGTTGTGGGGTCCACCAATGATTGTGCCGTCGTAAAAATATTCCCCGACAAAAAGAATATTCCCCGACCAAACGAATATTTTATAACAACTTGCGTACTTTGCAAAATTTATAAATATTACCCACAACTATAACATTATATCAAATTTATTTCACAATATTCAAAAATAATAATTATAAAAATTTCATCTTTATTTATAAAAACTGGGGTCTTACAATAATATTTTGTTGTAATATAATTATAAATGATATAATATTATGTTGTATATATAGGGAGAAAATTAGGTTAAATAACGGAGAGTAATGATAATAGCTCAGTAATGATAATATCATAAAGTAGTGATTTTAGGAGAAAATAATTAAATTAGAAATGATAATATTAGAACAGTTAACATTACCAAAACAATTTAAATTTGTAGTGATTTATGGGATTATAAATTCAAAATATTAATTTGTGATTAAAAAAGTAGTGATTTTAGGAGATAATAATTAAATTAGTAATGATAATTAATATTAGAATAATTAACATTATCAGAAAAGTTTAGATTTATAGTGATTTATGAGATTGTAAAATCAAAATATTAACGTGGGATTAAAAAGTAGTGATTTTAGGAGATAGTAATTAAGTAGCGATAATATAAAAAAATGGAGTAATGAATGAACACATTAATTAGGTATGACGTGTGTTGTAATTTGGGAATGGCAATTAGTTTAGTGAATTGTTATTAATTTACACTTGAGAAAATTGATATCTTCTAATTAAAGCTTACTATTATTGTAGTCCGATAAATCAAATTATATACACTTTCATATACATTTTCTTTTTCTAAAATTTTTATACACTTTTTATATATCACTCAAATTAAAAAAAAAATAATTTTTCTTTCTCTAAACTAATATCGGTCACTTTCTATCTCTTAATTTTTTAATTCACTAAGTTTTTTCTCTTCTTTCTCTTTCCTTTGTTTTAATATTTATTAAGTTTTCCACACATGTCATCTTATCACTATTTTAAATAGTCTCAAATTAAATATTATTTGACTTAAATAAAACAATATTCAATAGTATCTTTAATATTAATTGTCATATTTTTATTCTCTAAGCATAGTATCATTAGCGCATATACAAAAAATTATATATGCAATAAAATAAGAACTTTAATATGGATAAATTTGTCATTTCTTCCTACTAATTTCCATGCATAGTCTTTTAAAACTAACCGTTTCACAAATAGTGGAATGCAACATAACGTAACTTAATTAAATGGAATGCATGCATAACTAATACAGAATCATATCAGGCATTAAGTAAGACTCCATAATCAGGCATATGCCGTTTCCTCTATAAATAAATAGAGGATAAATTTGGCTAAACAAGTCTCCTTGTAAAATTGGATTATAGATTAAAAGAAGAAGTGATAATTAAAATGGCCCTTCGTATTCAACACCCTTTCTCTCTTCCCATTCTTATAATCCTTTCTTCAGTTTTAATGAATTTTTCCCCTTGCTTAGCTCAGGGCTTCTCATCCGCTTTAGCGACATGGTATGGACCCCCTAATGGTCCCGGAAGCGGTAGGTAACGAATATATTCCTTTAATTATATATTTTGTAGGAGGAGCTTGTGGATTTGCAAATGATGTTGCACAACCTCCATACTCCTCCATGATATCAGCAGGAAATGCCAATATATTCAGATCAGGCCATGGGCGTGGAGAATGTTACGAGGTAGGTGTAGTACATTTTTTAAATTTTCAAATCCAATTTATAGATATATTTATATTATTGCATGTAAAATAAATAAATAATTAAATCATCGCTCATGCAAAGAAATTAATTCAGGTGAAGTGCTCAGCTCCAGCCTGCTCGGGGAATCCCATAACCGTAACAATTACTGACGAGTGCCCTGGGGCTTGTAACAACGTCCCATTTCATTTTGATCTAAGTGGCCATGCTTTCGGAGCAATGGCACGTCCCGGTCAAGAGCAAAATCTCCGGCAACTCGGACAAGTGGATATTGTATATAGAAGGTTAATTAATTATTAACTCGATCTATATATTCAAGCAAGCTGTAGTACTAGCTGCTTTATGAATATAAATATAAATATTAATATATATATATATATATATATATATATATATATATATATATATATATGTGTGTGTGTGTGTGTGTGTGTGTGTGTGTGTGTGTGTGTGTGTGTGTGTGTGTGTGAATTAACATGGTTTTTTGGTTTTAGGGTGCAATGCCATTATCCTGGTACAAACATCGCCTTTAAAGTTGACTCAAAAATCAATCCCTACTATTTTGCTTCGGCGATTGAATTCGAAAATGGAGATGGTGACGTTGGTTCTGTTGAGCTTCAAACTGCAGACAAGCAATGGATATCGATGAAGCAGTCGTGGGGAGCAACATGGTCTGCTAACATCAGCCCCTCCACAAAAACTCCATTTTCCTTCAAAATTACAACTTTGACGTCCAAGAAGATTCTTGTGGCCACTAATGTGATTCCAACAAACTACCAAGCTGGTGCAACCTATCGATCCCGGGTCAATTTCTAATTTGAATATATAATCCCCATATCGGAAATATTGTAGCTAGCTATAATTTATAATTATCAGTGTACACAATTTTTATTTGGATCACGCCCAAAACATTATATTATAGAAAAATATCAGTTCCATAAAATATTAAATATTTTTTTAGTTGTTTTAAAAAAAACAAAAAAAAATCCCCATTTTAACAAAGTAAGGGAGTTCTAAGATTCTGGCATTAACATTGGCTCTAGAAGGAGGGCTGAGTTCTAAGTGTCTTGAGTATTTTTCAATCACAGGTTGTGTTTTATTCTATTCAGTATTCATGGTGAAGAGTAGAACACCTACACCCGAAGGGCAGCCGATGGCTGTCAGTGAATCAGCACCGCGAGTGTCTGCCAAAGATCGTTTGGGACCAACAATAAGTGTTCATGCTAGCACAGCGTCCAAACGTTCACCTGAAGATTCTCGACCGAAGGCGGTAGGCAAAGCTAAGCGTAAGCTATTGTTCCCGACGGAGAAGGGGTCTGGCCATAGTCGGAAACGAGTAGAAGGCACCTCGCCTAGAACTCGATACCGAGATGACCAGGATGCAAAGGCCTCCCGGTTGGCTAAGATGGCAGATGAAGCGGATAGAGCCATGGAAGTGCTGATGAAGCAGCGTCAGGACATAGCTGAGCAGATGGCTCGGATGGCAGAGTTGAGAGATGAGGAGCTCAGCTATGTTCAATCCGAAGAGCAAGGGCATCGAAGTGGGAAGGAACCTGCTCGCTCCGGGCGAGAGTCTCTGGGCCGAACTAGGGAAAGAAGAAGGTCCCGAAGCCCTACTCCTCAAAGATTGAAGAGGACTTATCACCCTGCCGAGTTTAGGAGACAAGGGCGGAGCGAACGAAGAAGTCGATCCAGGGATCACACTCCAGAGCATACCAAGAAAGCACTTGTTGTTGCACATTCTCACCATAGCGCCCGAGTCCAGAGGCGAAGCATATCAAGAGGTCATACTCCCGAGAGTCTACTGAGGGCACCCCGCCCTGTAGACACTCGTCATCGGAGAAGCCCCTCTAAAGTTGAAGGTTTTGTTGAAAGAAATCGGTCTACTCATAAGAAAGAGTCACCGGAGAAGGAGGCATCATCTCAACCAGAAGGCGTGGAGTATCTGGTTAAAGAATTAAAGGAGCTTCGGAAGCAGCTTGCCGAAGTACAGAAAACGAAAGACGCTCCGGAAAAGAAAACCTCCCCTTTTTCCGCGGAGATTCTTAAAGAAAAAGCTGATCCCACCAAGAAGTTGCCCCATATCGAAAGTTATGATGGATCGGGGAATCCTTATGATCATAGTCAGGCGTTCGACCGACTCATGGATTATTATGACTTTAGCGATGCTGCTAAATGCCATACTTTTGTCACAACAGTCAGAAAGGATGCCCGGCAATGGATGGGGACCTTACCCTCGGATTCAATCTCCTCTTGGGAAGACATGTGCAGTAAATTTCATGCTCGCTTTGGGAGCAACAGAAGAAGGGGAAAACCAACTGGTTCGTTGGCTCAAGTTCGGCAGTCCTCTAATGAGTCTTTAGGCCAGTATGTAAAGCGGTTCCGGGAAGCAGTCGGCCAAGTGGCAGATTTGAATGATCTACAAGCTGTGGGACTGTTCCAGAATGGATTGGATTTAGTCAGATCGGAAAAGTTGGTGAAGAAACTTATGTTTAACCACCCGAAGAGTCTCGCCGAAGCCTTTGACAAAGCCGAAGGCTATATCGTGGTGGAGGAGGCCATGAGCAGCCTCAAACGTCCTTCTTCAGATCGGCTTAAAGAGACAGATCGGGACAAGACCGATGAAGACCAACAGAAGAAGGAAGGGAATAAAGACCGTCATGAAGGCGGGTCGAAGAGATATAACAATTTGGAGGCAGGGTGGAGGACGTTCGTCCGCTCCAACCCAGAGAGTAAATAGGACGTACACGGCACTCAATGCAGATAGGGCTGTTATCTTAGATCGGATCAAAAATCAACCTATCTTCGAGCCACCTCGAGATAACATTAAGCCCGGAAAAGGGAATCCTCGCAAATATTGTGATTACCATCAAGCTTCGGGTCATGAAACGAACGATTGTGCCAGTTTAAAGGACTTTATTGAAAGAAAGGTACAAGGTGGGGCTTTAGTTCAGTATGTGGCTGCCAGAAATACTCAACAGCAGGATCGAGGACCTGTTCCGGTAGCTCAACCAGTTTAGCAAGCGTTGCCAGCTCCGGGACAGCCTGCAAGGCATGTGATAGATATCATCACCGAGGGTACTTCTGGCAAGCTCGTAGGAAAGAAGCGCCGAAGCTATTTGGATTCGGTCATGTCGGTGGCGAGTACCTTCCCAAAGACTAATAGACCTTATCCGAATACGGTAATCTCCTTTACTGATGAGGATTACCCTTCGGAAGTCATCGAACCGCACGGGGGATCATTAGTGCTGACTGCACAAGTGGGTTCGGTGGATATGAAGCGGATGATGGTAGATAATGGGTCTTCTGTAGACATCCTGTATACCCACGCTTATCAAAGGCTGAATCTGGACTGGCGCAAGATGGAAATAGGGCAGGAGGCTCCTCTGTATGGTTTTAGCAATGATCCGGTCAAGGTGGCTGGAACCATTGAGCTACCAGTCATCTTCGGAACGGCCCCTCAACAGGTAGAAATTATTTACAAATTTTATGTTGTGCATGTTGATTCCGCTTATAATGCTATTTTGGGGAGGCCTACTTTAATTGCTTTGCAAGATGTAACATCAATACCTCATTTTAAAATCAAATTTCCTACGGCTCATGGGGTTGGGGAGGTGAAAAGAGATTTGGATCTGGCCAGAAGGTGTTACAGAAATGCTGTTATTACTTCGGGAGTGGGGGTGTCGAAGCAGAAGCAGACCATGGCGATAGAGATCGAACCCTTCACCGAGAGTAGTTCCGAACCTTTGGTCGTGCCGGCTGAAGAAACGGAGGAAATAGAGCTCATCCCGGGCAAGGTGGACAAAACCGTGAAAATAGGTTCGGGTCTGTCGGAACCTCTCCGGACGAACCTCGTGGAGCTCCTGAGGTGTTATGTTGACATCTTCACATGGGAACCTCAGGATATACCAGGAGTGAGCAGGGATATTGCTGAGCATCGATTGGAAGTAGACCCGTCAAAGATACCTGTGCGGCAGAAGAGGAGGATCTTTGCACCTGAGCGTCAACGGATCATAGATGAAGAGATTGCAAAACTGTTGGCACCTGACTTCATCTTTGAGATCGACTACCCGCAGTGGATGGCAAATGTGGTGTTGGTCCAGAAGCAAAATGGTAAATGGCGAGTCTGCATCGACTACACTGATCTGAATAAGGCCTGTCCGAAGGATTTTTACCCACTGCCCCACATCGATCAACTCATTGATGCCACTTCGGGGTATGCCTTATTAAGTTTTATGGATGCATTCTCTGGGTATCATCAGATCTCCATGTGTAAAGAGGATATACCGAAGACGGCGTTCATTACGCATCGTTCGGTATATGCCTATAAGAAAATGACTTTCAGCCTCATCAATGCCGGAGCCACATACCAGAGGATGATGAACCATGTCTTCAGATATCAGTTGGGCAGGAACATTGAGGTGTACGTGGATGATATGATTGTCAAAAGCATGTTGGTGCATAAACATTTGGATGATTTAGAGGAATGCTTTCAGACACGTCGTCATCACAATTTGAGACTAAATCCCACTAAGTGCACCTTCGGTCTGGGGGCTGGCAAATTTCTGGGTTATCTTGTCAGTCGAAGAGGAATTGAAGCCAATCCAGAGAAGATTCAAGCAATCCTGAACATGAAGACTCCTCAGTCATTTAAAGATGTTCAACGTCTGACTGGAAGAATTGCAGCTTTGCGGAGGTTCATGTCCAAGTCAGCAGAGAGATGTTTTCCGTTTTTTGATACTTTGAAAGGGCCGAAGAATGCAAAGACGTTTCAACGGACTTCAGAGTGCGAAGACGCCTTTCAGAGCATCAAGTCCTACTTATCTTTGGTGCCTTTACTGGTAAAGCCCGTTCCTGCCGAGCCTCTATATTTGTACTTAGCAGCTAGTTCTTTGGCGGTAGGAGCGGTTTTGGTGTGTGAAGTTGGGGGTAAGCAGCACCCAGTTTATTATGTAAGCTATGTCCTTCGGGATGCTGAAACAAGGTACCCAAACATTGAAAAGTTTGCTTTTGTTTTAATAACTGTTAGTCGAAAGCTTAGGCAATACTTCCAGGGTAGATTGGTAATAATATACACAGATCAGCCTTTAAAGAAGGTTATGAGCAAACCATAGGTATCGAGGAGACTAGCTGCATGGACGATGGAGTTGTCCTAATTTTTTATTGAGTATCATCCCCGAACCGCCATCAAAGGGCAAGCCTTGGCTGATTTTGTGGTTGAGTGTTCGTTTTCTGAGGCTAATGAAGTCGTGGCCGAGGCTGAAGGATCTGACAGAGCAGTTGCAATTCTTCAGTAGAAGGAGAATCCATGGACGCTGTATGCAGATGGGTCTTCTACTGCGGACGTCAATGGAGCAGTGATTATCTTAACAAGTTCGGAGGGATTCAAGGTGCAACAGGCCATCAGATTTCAATTCAAAGCGACGAATAACGAAGCAGAGTATGAGGCGGTACTTGCAGGGTTACGATTAGCAAAGAGTCTTGAAGTGCAGAGAATAGTCATCTTCAGTGATTCTCAGTTAGTCGTTAAACAACTCTCTTGGGAGTACGAAGCTCGAGGCCCGAGAATGATCAAGTATTTGGCAGAAGTGAAAAAACGGCTTCAGTATTTCCAGTCCTACGAGTTTCAGGGGGTCGAGCGTATTAACAATTCTATTGTTGATGCACTCGCCAGACTAGCCACTACGGATGTTAACGTTTTTGAAGGATCGGTTTACCTAGAAATTTTGTAACATCCTAGTGTTCATCATGAAGTGGTGATGTGCATTGACCGAACCAACTGCTGGTTGACTCCATATCTGGATTATTTTGCAGATGGCGTCTTACCTTCGGATCAGATGCTTGCCAAGAAAATCAAGTACAAGAGTGCTAATTTTGTTCTGATTGATGGGGATCTTTTCCGAAAGGCCTTCTCGTCTCCATTGCTGAAATGTTTGACTCCATTCGAAGCTGAATACGCTCTCTGAGAAGTGATGAAGGCATTTGTGGCGACCATATGGCCGCCAAGTCATTAGCCTATAAAGCACTTCGTCAAGGATACTACTGGCCTACCATCTTCAAGGAATCGACTGAATAGTCAAGAAGTGCGAGAATTGTCAACTCAACAGTCCAATACCACATCCGCCACCAGAAGAGCTATACTCAATCTTATCTCCTATACCCTTCACTGTCTGGGGGGTTAATATACTGGGTCCGTTACCGAAAGCAAAGGGTCAAGTCAGTTTTGTTATAGTTGCCATAGACTATATGACCAAATGGGTAGAAGCAAAGCCACTTAGGTCAATAACAGAACAAGAGTGTTTGAAATTTATGAAAGAATCAGTAGTATTCCATTTTGGAATTCCTAAGGTGGTAGTATCGGACAATGGACGTCAGTTTGTGGGGTCGAAGTTTGAAGCATTTTTGAAAGAACTGGGGATCCAGCACAGAAAGACTTTAGTGGCTCATCCTCAGTCAAACGGACTGGTTGAAGTGACCAACAGAACGCTGCTGAATGGGATCAAGCGCAGATTGGACGAAGCTAAGGGAAGATGGTCAGAAGAGCTGCTTAGTGTGCTATGGGCTTATCGAACTATTCTGAGGACTACAACAAGGGATTCACCTTTCAGATTGGCATATGGCATTGATGCCTTAGTCCCAGTTGAAATTGGATCTCCAAGTCTTCGAGTTAGTCATTTCAGAGAGATCTATAATGAAGAAGGGCTGAAGGCCAATCTTGATTTGCTTGAAGAAGTCAGAGAAGTAGCCATAATCAAATTGGCAGCCTATCAGCGAAGAGTGGCTAAGCATTATAATAAGGGGGTAAAGCTTTGTAGATTTGAAGTAGGAGATTTTGTCCTCAGGGAAGTCGAAGCATCCATACCTCAGAATCAGGGAAAGCTGATGCCAAATTGGGAAGGATCGTACGAAATCACTGAAGTGCCGAAACCAGAGACTTATCGATTGAAGGCATTAGATGGGTCCGTAATTAAAAATACTTGGCACGCTGGCAGGCTTAGGAAGTACTTTCAGTAGATTCAATGTCAGTACATCGGAAGTCTGTAAATATTTACATCATCATCAATAAAAGTTCCCCTTTTCTCTCAAACAAGTTTTGTCTCTGTTGCTGCTCAGTTCATTGGTGTTGGGAGGTTCGGGAGGACTCGCTGACCATTCGATGGTAGCCTCTTCGGCAGGTGGTCACCTTTGGCATTGTCAGGCCCTTCGGGGTAGGCAATTGTCGCCACTTTTGGCATTGTCAAGCCCTTCGGAGTAGGCAATTGTCGCCACCTTTAGCATTGTTAGGCCCTTCAGGGTAGGCAATTATCGCCACCTTTGGCATTGTCAGGCCCTTTGGGGTAGGCAATTGTCGTCACTTAGACTTCGTCAGGCCCTTCGTGGTAGGCGAATATCATCTTTTAACTTCGTCAGGCCCTTCGTGGTAGATGATTGTCATCTTTTGGTTCTGTTAGGCCTTTCGGGGTAAACAAACTCTCAATGAAGCGGATCTGTCTCACACTTCGGTAACTAAATAAGTATCTCTTTATTTATCCCCTAAGTTTTTCTAAGTGTTGAGTTCGGAATGTCTCATTCTTTAACCTCATCTTATCTGTTATATGACATGATTAATTGTTAATTAACAATTTGAGTTGAATCCTTGAAAGGGTTTTTGTACATTTGTCCAGATGAATTCATATTGAAGTATTGACAGGAAGTAAAAATGCACTGAATTCATAAGGGAGAAGATCACTTTTCATTAATACTTAATTTACTTACAATATTGGAAAACAAAAAAAAAAATTTACGAGTGTTTTTAAATAAAACCAAAGAAAATCAAAAGTTGTTGCTTCAAGTAGCGCCCTCGTCATCTGAAGAGTCGAGCAAGGATGGATCTATGTTGGCTTTGATCAGCTTCTCCTTGCCACAACTTCGGCAAAGCTCGAAGCTTTCAGTATGAATCTTCATGATTTCTCCATTGATTTCATCCGGGTTTCGAAACTCTTCACAAATTTGTTTGCGAAGGGCATCAGTTAGAGGAGGCCCAAGGTCCCGAAGAGCCTTTAGTTCTCGGATTTCTTCTTCAAGCTTCTGCCGTGTAGTCATCTGACGGGTTTCTTCCCGCTCCAGCTTATGGATCGTCTTGGTTAAGAGCTTAGAGTTGGCCTTTAGCTCATTGATTTTATCCATCCTTATTTCACTCCTCTGAACCAAGTCAACGTTCATCTTGACAATCTCCGCATGTTGTGCTTTAGTCAACTTCAGTTCTTCCTTGGAGGCCTTCACATCTCCCTTGGCTTGGGCCAACTCTTTCTGAAGTCCTTCGTTTGTATGAAGGATGCCTTGACGTTGGGTCCTTTCCCGAGCCAAGGCAGACTTCAGGATGGCGTTCTCCTTCCTCATCGCCTCTTCTTCAGATTCAGCATCGAGAGATCTTGGACGCAAACGCGCGAATACAGCATTTGCCTGTGCATGTTAAGTATTATTTGATCAATTTCAGATGTATAAGTATGAAGAAAAGTATGGAAATACAGGAGAGAATTATTTACCTTCGCCAAGTAGCTCATGCCTTCGCTAAGAAAATCTCCATTCATACTGTTCCCGAAGCGGTGGTCGTCGATCTCGCGAACGAAGGCCTCAAATAGTTGAAAGGGGAAGTTGGCATTGAATCGAGGCCACATGGTTGGAGAGGCCATAGCATCCTGCTGGAATTCGGTGGTCGTTTGCCTTGGAGGAGAGGGCATAGGCTGATTACGAACCGGCGAGGGATCCGCATGTATTGCCTCGGGGGAAGGAGATCGGGCAGGAGTGGGCTCGGGGGCTGAAGTAGGGGCGGTAGTCGAACCTGGCTGGCTGTCTTAAGGTTGTTTTCTTTTTTGGGACAGTGTGTGGTCAGGTGTGACCGTCGAAGATGGAGTGGCGCAGAGTTCTTCGACGGTGAGTGGGATTATCTTTGATCTTAATTTTTTAGCGCGAAGGACTTTCGCCGGATCGCGTATAGGTATGTCAAGTAAACTCCTCTTTATTGGGGCTGGTTCAGAAGGTATGGTAGCGAGGTCAGATGGAGGAGTCGATTGTGAGATTACTTCAGGAAGAACCTCCTCGTCACTTTCAGGATCTCTGTAGCGAGGGATAGTTCTGGATTTTTTTGGCAGCTTTCTTCCTTCAGCGAGGTCTGAGGGTTTCTTCAGGAATGAGAGGCTCATCAGCTTCAGGCTCATCATTCTGAAGGGAAATGATTGGTGGCTCGAAGGCAGGGGGGGTCGGTTCAGGAAGACTCTTCGGCAGGAAGCTCTTCATTCGCCTATATAATCCTCCCTGCCAGGAAGTCTCCCAAATCTTTCACTTCTGAAGAAGTGGGTTTGATCAAAGACACTACAAATAACCATATATTAAAATCCATGTCACTTAAATATCTCAAAAAATTATATTACAGAGTTGGTCGAAACTTACATTTGTGATCATACAACCAGGCTTGTTTGGTCAGAAGGGTGAAACTCCATTCTTTTGGAGGGATCTTCTTTAAAAAATCTCTCATCTCCCTCACACACTCTTCGGGAATATCTCCGAAGTCAGCAAAGATCCGATCTGAGGTAGTCCAATCTGGAAGAGAAGAGATTTCTGGTCCCGTGACAAAAAACCACTTCTCGTGCCATCCCTTATTGCTTGAAGGGGTACTCATCAAGGACCTCTTCTCGAATCTGGAGTTCGGGCGAGGAGATTGTTTGCTCAACATCTTAAACCCTCGTTCTCGGGATTTACCGACTGAGAAGAGGGTGAAGAAAATGTCAACGGAGGGAGTAATCCCTAGCTCGTGGAAAAAGGCAATGAATGCAATATGTGGATGTAGGAGTTGGCACCAGTTGTGTGAAACCCACTCTTATGAACCCTAGGAGGGTAGCAACGAAAGCGTGAAGGGGTATACGAATCCCTTTTTCCAGAAAGGTAGCAGGCATGGCGACCCATCCATCTGGTCTCTGGTACATTGCTCCTCCGGAGCAGGAGCCCTGATGGCATAGTTATCCGGAATCTGATAACGAATCCGGAGTGCACGTATCTCGGATTCCGTGACGGTAGATGAGATGTTGGCATGAGGAAATTGTTCCCCATCCTTGAAGAAATCAGCAGGAGATATAGGGTTTGAACTCGAACCCTCTTGGTTAGGGTTTGGATTGGGGAAAACTGGAGAATTTTGGCCAGGGTTCACAGTCACCATTGTTGAGATCTCGTAAGCTAGAAAGAGAAGTTCTGGGAAAGAGAAGAAAGCTCAAAGGTTCAAAGTTCAAATTGGCAGGTAAAAATGTCAGAATTGATAGAGTTTATCTTTTATATTGATGGTTACACGGTTCACGAGGCCAACATTTTAAATGATAATAATGATAAGAATTCGAATGGGAAGCGTCCGGATCAATCTTTGGATATTTTATCAGATTGGGCCTCTCGGTTGGACTTCTGATTTTTAACCCGTCCTGTTCAATTTCAATCCTTTATTGACTGGGCCTTTTACTCTGGACATTCAGCCATTCCCCGTGTCACTTTATGCAGCACAGTGGGTATGTCTCAATTATTTTCGGTTTTGGGCCTCTAGTAAATTCTAATATCATAGACCAGTTATAGTTTTCCATTAAACATTCTGTTTAACAAAAAATTAGGGGGCAATGTTGGGTCATGATATTTCCTTTATTTGGATCATTTAATATCTATTACTTTGACTTGTAATGATGATATAGTATGACAGTTAACTGAGTTACCTGCCATGCATTAATGTGGATGGGATTATAGCCGGCCGGCGGTATAAACAGTGACAAAAGATAGTGAGTAGATGGCAGGCAGACGGCAGGACCCATCAGATCATGGGGGCTATGTCAAGAGTAGTAGGTGGCACGGTAAACCGGGCAAAGAGAGTATAATCTATCAACCAAGTCTTCACAACGAGGTACGTGAACATTCATACACACACAACAGAACTATTATCTCTCTCACGACACTAGATATTATCATCCTCTTGAGTTAACCTTGTGAACACATATACTTACTCTCACGCCTGAGCCATCCCCCGGCGATCCGGCCGTCAAGCTTGTGGTGCTTGTCGTGTTTACTGTGCAGGATCAGGACGTCTTTTGTGATTGGGACGTGGAGAAAGATTCTGGCGTTAACAAGATTAATTTATATTTATTTGGATAAATTTTTGGTACGTAGTTGTGATGTTTGAACAATACAGTAGAAAAAATTAATATTTAAAAGATCCATGAAGAGTCATTTCTACACGTATCTTTCCAAAAATATATTATGAGATTAATTGGTAGGAATAATATAGGAGGATCTCACTTATTATATATTTTTTAAAAAAGATTATCACTAAAATTTATACGTAAATATTTGTAATATATATCATTTTTTTATTAAAAAAGTAAAATGATTATAATTTTTCCATTTCTGCTTAATTTTTGAAACAAAAGACCCTGATTCTTGGATGTTTACACTAGTTTCAACTGATTATTTAGAATCATATTATAATGTACGTAATTCTAATACTCCGTATAAAATTTGTTCCTATCTACACTAAATTAGACATAGTACTAATACAGTAAAACCATTATTTAGGAATACTTTATATAAGAATAACTACTATAATATTATAAAAAAATTTGGTCCCAATTTGAGTCAGTTATAAATAGGAATAATCTCTAAATTATAATATGTTATGTATTTTTAAATTCCGTATTAAGAAACTATACCTCTATATAGTAATAATTTCATATATATATATATATATATATATATATATATATATAGAGAGAGAGAGAGAGAGAGAGAGACAATATTAATTAATTTTAAAAGACTACATTTTCTATAAAAGACTACATTTTCTATAAAAGAACTACGTTTTCCTATAAAAGACTACATTTTCTATAAAGGACAATATTTTCCTATAAAAGACTACATTTACTATAAAAGATCACATTTTACTATAAAAGACTACATCTCCTATAAAAGACTACATTTTTCTAATTTGAAAGTCTAAATAATTTATGTTTTCTTTAATTTTTGTTATAAAATCTATAAAATCTATATTTTTGTTAAAGTGAATATTTTCGGGTGTTCAAAAAATATTTTGTACTAATACCTCTATTTAGTAATAACATCTCAATTAGAATACAAATAATTTGATCTCAAGTCTATTTCTAAATAGAGATTTTACTGTATTTCTTAAAGAAGAAAACGTTTTCCACTGATTATAAATACCCCCAATCCGATGGTGAGCACTACTATTTTAAATGATGATTTAAAATATGTATACATTTGGAATATAAAAATAATGTCATATTATATATGTTCCCCATGCAATTACAAAAGAAAATATCATATCAAGGTAACGTCCTGATCATCAATAATAAATTTTATCTAAAAACTTTCTTTATTACTAGTGTTAAAGCCTGATTTTGTGCGCCTGACGAAATTATCAAAAATAGCAGGTCAAAATCGCGTTAACATTGGCGTCGTCTGTGGGAACCAAGACACTTGTTCTAGTGTCGATTTAAAATCACCGATTCACCGAAGGAGATAAGTGATTCTTTTTTATTAAATTAAATATATACTTGTATGTGTGTATATATGTATTATGCCAATAGCAATTGAAGCATGATCGTAATTGGTTATTGATACAACTTTACATACTAGATGATAGCCCGTGCAATGCACGGGCTAGTTTAAATAATAAACTGTATAATTAAACAAATTAACATATCACATAATATCCCTATATTATGACTGACCAACAAATAAGCTTAGATAAGATACACTAGCGAAGGATTTACTCATCTCTCCCCTCCTAGTTCAATTCCCTGATATCCTCCAGAGACCATATCCCTAAGCTTTGATACTAACTGTTACGCCCCCAAAATAGGTATACAACACCAAGTCCATGAATGCTGCTGGCGCATTCGTCAACCCAAAAGACATTACCAGAAACTCAAAGTGTCCATACCGAGTTCTGAATGTCGTCTTTGGAACATCCTCCTGCCTCACCTTCAGTTGGTGATAACCGGTCCTCTAGTCAATTTTTGAAAAATATTTCGCCCCCTTCAACTGATCAAACAAATCATTGATCCTGGGCAACGGGTACCTGTTCTTAATGGTGACCTTGTTCAACTCCCGGTAGTCGATACAAAGCCATAATGACCCATCTTTCTTCTTTATGAATAAGACTGGTGCTCCCCACGGTGAAACGCTCGGTCGAATGTATCCCTTATCTAAAATTCTTGTAGTTGAATCAATTGTTCTTTCATTTCTACTGGAGCCATACGATACGGCGCTTTGTATACCGGTGATGTCCCTGGTGCCAAATCGATAACAAACTCTATCTCTCTATCTGGTGGTAATCCCAAAATCTTATCTGGAAGACGTCAACGAATTCCCTTACAATAGGTATCTGACCTAGTTCACCCTCGACTCTGCGGGTATCAACAACGTGACCTAAATAACTTATACAACCTTTCCTAAGCAACTTCTTTGCTTGCATCATCGTCAGAAAACAAGATTGTCTCGGCGATTTACTGCCACGAAATACCACCTTTGACCTATTCGGAGTCTTTAGGTGTACGTACTTTTTCTTACAGTCAATGACCGCTCTGTGACTTGATAACCAATCCATCCCGAGGATTACATCAAACTCTCCAAGACGAATCGGTATCAAATCCACGTTAAGCTTAAACCCTCTTACATCAGCACAACAGTTCCTATGTATGTAGTCTACATGGATAATTTCTTTATTTGCTACTTCTACATTCATTGGCTGTTCTAATAGTTCACGAGGTAAACTTAATCTTTGAGCAAATTCATCAAATACAAAAGAACATGAAGATCCCGAATCGAATAACTCATAGGCATTTATATCATTGATCGGAATTATACCTGACACCACCTCCTTGGATGCCACGACATCTTGCACTGTCATATTGAATGTCCTCGCTGTCGACTTATTTTGCTGGGTTGGTCCTCAACTGGTTGTCCTAGTGTTATTGCCCCTGTTTCCGTTTCCGCCATCCGTTCTTTTCTTCTTTGGGCAATCCTTAATCCGATGTCCCAATTCACCACAGTTAAAACAACCTCCCTTCTTCACCTTAGAACAATTGGGTGAGGTATGCCCTTCTTATCCACAGGTATAACATACCTTTTTCCTTTCAAGCACTATCCCGAGTGACCCTTTCCACAGTTTCTACATACTGACTTCTTTTGTTGCACACTTCCTTGCTGAATCTCCAAATTACTACCCCCACTGCTCCATTTCTGCTTCCTGTTGTTGCTACCGCCACTGCTAACATTCTGATTCCTACCTTCTACTTTCTTCTTGTTCTTCTCCCGATTATAATTTGAGACCGCTTCGCTTCCACTTTCCGCTATGAGAGCTTTCTCCAACAGAGTTGAGAATGACGTGATTTGCAAAAATGATACCTTACTGTAAATCCACGGCTTTAGTCCATTTTTGAACCTTCTTACTTTCCTCACCTCCGTGTCTACCTGATGTTGAGCGAATCTGGCCAATTCATTAAACTTTGCAGTGTACTTTGACACTGACATATTCTCTTGTTTCAATTCCAAAAGTTTGATCTCCATTCTCGCTTGTGTACTCTCAGGGAAGTAGTTCTCAAAGAACAACTTCTTGAATGCTTCCCAAGTCACGATTCCAGTCCCGACTTTGTTCTGGTTGGCCTCCCACCAATAGTTAGCCTCACCCTTCATTAAGTAGGTAACAAAAATTGTTTTCTGTTCTTCTACTACTCTAGCAATAATGAAGGCTTTCTCAATCTCCTTCATCCATGTCTGGGTCTCTATCGGGTCTGTTGTTCTTCTAAACTCCTGCGGTCCTACTGCCTTGAAATCCTTAAATTTGGCTAATTGATTTCCCGCCTGATTTCCCACAGGTTGAGCTTGATTCCTCATAGCTTCAGCCATCATGTTGACAAAGTCTTGCATTGGGTTTGGTTGAGCTCCCGCTGCATTATTAACTGACTCTTCAATCTCTTGGTTCCTTAGTATACGTCTGGGTGGCATTATCGAATTAAACAAAATTCTAACACGTTACTCGGGTTTTATTATCATATAAGTACTTAGCATGCAATACACTACTTTATTCAAACAATCAGATGATCATTATGTGAGAGTCTTAAATTACCAAGATCTGGAAGTCTTTCTCCCTGATTAGACCAAGTTTGTTTAAAAAAAGAAAATCCAATTCAGTCTACTGGATTCACATAACATTAAATAGACAATTTACTATTTAAATTTTCCAACACATATCATAATAATGCATTTATATTCATATACCAATGTTTTAATACAAACTGACTAAACATTTGGCATGCTTCTATAAACGCTCAAGGCATAAACTGCCCACCACCAACTATCCTCTAATGGAAAAAAGGGAGGATTCACTATCATTTATCCCTCTATCAAAATAAAAGTTGGGGTCTAACTGCCATCCTATGCATACAACAAGGCATAAAGATTTACAACAACTAAACAGTCCCTATTAGAACCAAAAAGTAGGACTATATCGAACATGAATACAAATCAATGCCTGCTTTCACTGCTGAAGGGAAGCTCTATCCACTCAACATCGAACTTCATAAAGGTGATGTCTAAAGCTTGCTCCAACGTATATATCCTCACATCTTTAGCCTCCACCTCATCTCTCAACTGTCCTAGCTGTAGCTCTCTTTGCTCCAACCTCCCTCGCAACTCGGCTACCTCAGCTTGTGCCTGGTAAGTAGTGTTCTTGTACTGCTTCTCTGAAATCTGGAGGGTGTGGTTCTGCGCCTCCACTTGCTCAGCCCTAACCTCTAGCTCGAAGTTCATCGCCAACAAGTCTCCTATCAGATCATGCTCCATGGACTCCTCACTAGAGTCCCTCGATCTTAGTTCACTAAATAGCTATCTTGACTCTCGTCAGCCATTCTATGACCACAATAAACAATCAAAACAACATCAGTAACACAATAAAATATATTCATTGATAAAATGAATTATTATTTTATTAAGTACAACACATACTCAATGAATTTCCACAATCCATCTCCTAACATACTCTATAAGAGTTTTCTACTAAGGTTAAAACCTAGGTTTCGCATTCCTAATGTTTATAATCTATGGCTTTGATACCAACCTGTGACACCCCCAAATGCAGGTTCTCTAACCTCAGATTCAGTGCTCACGATCTATCATCATCACAAGCATTCTATGACTATAACAGAATAATAAACATACAATGTTCATTATAATAAAGTCTCATAACATGGTCCTAAGGTTTTCATAACCTTAACTTTAAACACACCATTCATATTACAAAAGGTTTATAAGAAATTCCATCTGATAATAATTAAATTAACATTCATTCTAAGCTAATCCTGGATCTTGCCCTTGTCTTTCGTGTTGGATCCTTCGGGCTTAGCTGAAATAGATGTCATGATATAGCAAGGATAAGCAACTAATTTTCTTAGCAAGTTTATATACAAGAGAGATATATCATGACTTAGAAAGAGGTTTTGCATTTAATGTTCAACAATAGTATAAGTTCGTGAAGGAACATGAATTAATAATCAACAATTGAATATTCGAATAATTGAATAACATGAACTGAGTGGTTTTGAAATAACCATGAACATTTGCCAAGGTGCTCAGTTATTTAAACTGGACCTCTTAATAAGTTTTGGTATTCAGGGAGATCAGTCTTTCATACCTTGTGATTTATGCATAAACACTTAATAATTCGGCATTGATATCATGCCTTAATCATATTCGTCCTTTTCTCAGTCAAGAGTTCTTATCATATCAATTTAATAAGAACAGCTTTTTTAAATACATTTGATTTAACAAATTTAAACATGCTTGATCTAGCTGATACAATTAGCATAGATCTATCTCATAAACAGTTCATAAATGAAGAACTTTAATTTAATTCACAGTTCAATAATAGTAGAACATGAATTCAATTGCATAAAGTGCGAATTTTAATAATCATTATAGATGTAAATAATCATCAATAATTATTCACTAATATGCTTTGAAAATAATAACTTGAGTTTGAGTTAGGAAACTTGCCTTGTCTGTAGATTACGGCTACGCAATTAATTTATATCCACTATGCAATTAAATTATCTTCCTTTGAGAGACCTATAGTTAATCTTTCAATTAGTCATAGTATAACATTAGATTATGTAATCACATAAATATTATACATTACATTTAGTTCTTATAAACATTATCATGTCTTGATAATGTTACTATTAAATAACAACTTAATATTATTAATCTTAATAATATTTAATTCACCTCTTAGTATTATTAGTTCCCTAATAATACTTTCATTCGCTTACTAATATTATTAATTATTTAATAATATTTTAATACCTTACTAATATTATTAATCCTCTTAATAATATTTTAATTATGCATTAATATTAATACCTTAATAATATCTTACTTATGCTTTAGTATCATTAATTATTTAATAATACTTTTAATCATTTACTAATATTTTATTCATTTACTAATATTATTAATCATTTAATAATATCTTATTCCATTACTAATATTATTAATCATTTAATAATACTTTAATCATTTATCAATGCTTAAATCAAATATTATTAACTATTTAATAATATTTTAAAGAAATTTTAATCTTAATATTTGTATTTACTTATCAATATCATATTCTAATATTATTAATATCATAATAATATTTTAATAATTTATTGGATTAATAAAAAGTTTATTCTAATTGTTCGCCCTTTATTAAACCTCTTATTTAATATCCATAAAAGGTCATAAATAATATTTCTTATCATAAATTACCAAAGTACTCTAAGATAGTTATGATATGATATATTATGAGTATTCAAGCATAAAAATCACATTTTTCTTATTAAAGACATCATTTAACTATTTATTTTCTTTTATTCATAACTTAATCTTTTTTAGGAAAAATAGCAAACTGATTCCAAAAATTCGCATCTTCTAGATTTTGACATAATATGAACCTACAAGGATCCCCAAATGTTTCTGGAATTTTAGAAAATGATCTACTATTTTTAAAGTTCCCAAAACACTCGGATCTTGCTTCATTTTTCATAAATTGAGTTTTGCTCAAAATAATTTAAGAATTTTCAGGGGGGGTATGCTCTCCTAACATATATGAACCTACTGTACAAATTTTGGAGTTTTCCAGTGTATACCCAATGAGATATTCGAATGTAAATATTTACGAGTCCTTTACAGAAATAGTCATTACGCACAATCTATAGCTCAAAACGTGTCCGTTCTTTTTCCTAGATGTAGATAACTTCTCAAGGTACCTCTGTGAGTTTTCCCAGATTTTTAAAGACATGAAACTATCCAAAATAGTCCCAAGAAAAACGGGAACAAAAACTATTTTAGAGTTTTGAACCCTTAACATTCCAAGTGGACTGTTTTGGGAAAAACATCCCCAAAGGTTTCAAAACTTGCTAGATTTGTGTTCTATCACTTGGGTTTACTAGATAACTCATGTATCTAGCACCCCCCTTCGACGGATCACAAATCTAAGTTGGAAAACTTGAGTTACACAAGATTTAGGGGAAGAAAAACAAGAGTTTTCACCCTTGGAGAAAAAATGCTCATATTCTTCCTCTAAGACTTTGATCTAACAAGTATTTTCTGGGTATAACCCCGCCCCGGCGGGGGTCTAGGTGTGACTCCCCCAAAATAGGTATACATCACCTATTCTGAGTCGTCAAATACATGGTACAGAATACAAATACAACTTAATTATACAACTGTCGTGTAAAGTACGACAAAACATAAGCTGTGAGTTTTAATACAAATATTGTTGTCTATACAATATACAAACTCAAATTCAATATTATTACATTTATTTTCCACTATTTCACTGAATAGTGAGGACTACTAATGCTATCATCTGGTTCGTCACTCCTTTCCCCGACTAGTCCCTGCTACGTTCTCATTTCCTGAAGAGAACAATAAAAGTAAAAGGGTGAGCTCAATTAGCCCAGTAGGAAATATTATGACTAAGATAATGCAGAATATATTATCGTTAGCCTTCAACAGTGTTAAACTGATACAATATAACAACCATCAAGTTTAACTGCAGTGGAACAAGCAATCCATTAAAAGAGTCAAGTACATAATAAAATCTACTATCTTTTATGATTTAGAAGGTTTTTCATCACTTTTATCGCTGAGACTCATCTTAATAAATAATCCACATCATCGAATCACCTCTGCACTACGGCCAAGGATATTCTTTAGTATCACGACCATAATTATCCATGCACTACGGGCCAAGAATATTTGTATATTCAACAATGGTCATGATCATGCCAACAACTGTCCATCAATGCACTACGGGCCAATGGGGACTTTTTCCACATCATTTGTAACATTACAGCCATGATTACACCGAATAATCCCTGATCATAATCATACCAAGTCCATCTATGCACTATAGGCCACAGATGATTTTCAACAAAATATAAACATGAGGATGATGAAAATGATATAAGAATTCAATAAAACAAGTTCAAGAATTAATTTATCCAGGAACTAATAACGTCCAAATTGTCAACATGATACTGCTTTGTAGAGTAAAATTCAAGAATGCTCAGAAGAATATTTTCATGAAAAGATACTGTATAAAGCACAAATATCAATGATATTCCACTAATTTCATGGAGTATAGAAGTCAAAACTTTAACCAACTTAGTATAAGAAGGAATGGAATAACAAAAGAAATCACCAGGCATGTGATAGACCGCACAGGCAGGTTATTCCAAAAGAATAATAAATAACGAAATTAGGTCCGGCGTAAAACGCACAGATAGGATATTCCAACAAAATAATAAAGACGGAATCAGGTCCGGCGTAAAACGCACAGACAGGATATTCCAACAGAATAATAAAGACGGAATCAGGTCCGGCGTAAAACACTCAGACAGGATATTCCAGCAGAATAATAAAGATGGAATTAGGTCCGACGTAGAATGCACAGACAGGATGTTCCAACAGAATGATAAAGAATGGAACAACAGAAGAATTTCACCAAGTATAGGGTAGCCCGCGTATACAGGTTATTCCAACAGAATAATAAAGAATTAAATAACAGAATTTCTCTTCATGGATAAGAAAGAAATAATACTCCCTACCTTAGAAAAACTGGATACTGGAATAGTGAGGTAGTAAACTTCTCTTTTTCTTTCTATAATTTCTCTCTATAATAATCGCTCTAAAGCTTTTGTGAATTGGTGAGAAATGAAAGAAGAATGAGCTTCTATTTATAAAAAAATATAGTTTCGATAATTGCAGGTTTTGGGGCTCAAAAAATTACAGTACAATACCTTCAACTTTTCCTTTATTTTTAATTTAGTCATGGAAGTATTATCAAACTTGCACCACCTCCCCTAATAGTAAATAATATGATTCAATAGTAAATTATGTGAATCAATAGTTCTAAACATGTGAAAATACGAATTATAGTATAGTACCTCCATCTATACCTCCATTTTTAACTGAGTCATGCAAGTATTATCAATCTTGCACCAACTCCCCTAATAGTAACAAGAATGTGAAACAATAGTATACACATGTGAACAAATAGTTATAATCATGTGAAATAATAGCAATCAATTTCTCACTTATCCGGTTAAATACCCGATTGGTTAATATAACCTCCAGACATCAATTATTATCAAAATAATTGTCGATTTTCACTAACACAAATATTTCCAACACAATGAAACCATTTTTTATCAAAAATATATATTTTGAAATTTCAAAGTTTGTCTTTTCCAAAAAAAAGTGAACTGTTGACTTTTTGACCAAATAGTGAATTCTAGAAAATTTTGTGTTTATAGACTATTTTTATTAATTTCATCGTTCCGGACTCAAATATCACGTCCGCGTGTCCAAATTCAACTCTGAACATAACTTCAATTTTAATAACATTCATCAGTACTATTATAACTCACAATATTTATCAACCAGGTCGTTCCTAGGAACGAGGGGGCTTTCCAATAAGGATTTCTCCCTATTGGCGCGCAATTAGGTGACCAAACCTCTCCTTGACAGAACTTCTAGACATTGTAAATATTGCAATTTAATAATATGAATAACTTTTTCGTCTCAATTATTAATTTAATAAAATAACATATTATGCAGATGATACTGTGACAATAATCTAATCAATAATATGAGAGATATGATGCAGCAGTTACTATAGCAATAATTGAGTATAACTGAGTGACTTCTCACTTAAGTATCAATAATCAATACCGTGTGCTACTATGCAACCACGCGTATTACTGTACTTTTACTACCAGGTAGTTCAATAGTTAACGGTAAAACTTCCGCCGTTATTTTCATAAAATATTTTTGTCATTTTCTCAATCCGACAATAATTCCGTTGTGGGGGTCCACCAATGATTGTGCGTTGTACGAATATTCCCTGTTAAAATGAATATTCCCCGACCAATCGAATATTATATAACAACTTGCGTACATTACAAAATTTGTAAATATTACCCACAACTATAACATTATATCAAATCCACACCGTAATATTCAAAATATATTTCAAGAAAATTTAATCTTTATTTAAAAAAGTTGGAGTCTTACAACCGCCCCTTCTTATGAAATTTCATCCTCCAAATTAGGGTGCGTACCTGGTATGTCGAAGAGGTGAGGATACCTTGATTTCATTTCGGATTCTAACTCCCAAGTCATTTCCTCAATATCGTGGTTTCTCCACAAAACTTTGACTTGAGGTATAACCTTGGAGCGTAGAATATGTTCCTTCTTATCCAAGATTTTAACAGGAACCTCTTCATACGTTAAATCTTCCTTTATCTTGTCTGGTTCTAATTCAATAATGTGGTTTGGTTCTTTCACATAGTTACGTAACATAGATATGTGAAAAACATTATGAACACGAGACATACTTGGTGGTAACGCAAGTCTATAAGCCACAGTTCCTACTCTATCAAGGATTAAAAATGGGCCAATGAATCGAGAGTTGAGCTTTCCTCTCTTTCCAAATCTCGTAACTCCCTTCCATGGAGAAACACGTAACAACACATGATCTCCAATATCGAATTCCACGTCCTTTCGATGAAGATCAGCATAACTCTTTTGTCGATCTTGTGAGGTTTTTATACGTTGTCGGATCGTTTGAATCTTTTTCGTAGTCATACGTACCAACTCCGGTCCCAACAACGTTGCTTCACCCACCTCATCCCAGCATATTGGAGAACGACACTTTCTTCCATATAACGCCTAAAATGGAGCCATGTCAATACTTGCTTGATAACTGTTGTTGTAGGAAAACTCCACCAATGATAAGAATTTGTCCCAACTTCCCTTGAAGTCAAGGACACAGAATCTTAATAGATCTTCAAGAGTTTGAATGGTCCTCTCCGACTGCCCGTCCTTCTGAGGATGATATGCCGAGCTAAATTATAAATCCGTGCCCATAGCTTTTTGCAAACTAACCCAAAATCTTGAAGTGAATCTTGGGTCTCGATCAGAAACTATGGATACTGGTATACCATGCAATCTTACAATCTCTTTTATATACATACCAGCAAGAAGTTCAAGTGTATAAGTGTCTCGTATAGGTAGGAAATGAGTAGACTTGGTCAATCTATCAACAATGACCCAAATTGCTTCTATGCCTTGAGAAACCTTCGGAAGACCAGTAATGAAATCCATAGTAATGTGTTCCCACTTCCATTCTGAAATTTCAAGTGGTTGCAATGGACCTTTTGGTACTTGATGCTCCGCCTTGAATCGTTGACAAGTTAAACACCTTGAGATAAACTCTGCTATCTCTCTCTTCATATTGCTCCACCAAAATGTGTGTCGAAGATCACGATACATTTTGGTACTCCCTGGATGGATTGCAAACGGTGTGTTGTGTGCCTCCATCATGATTTTATACTTTAAATCAGGGTTGTTAGGAACACAAAGTCTGGAGTTGACTCGAAGTATTCCTTCCTCATCGATTCTTGCTTCTGGTATAACACCTTCTTGCACTTTCTTCTTCATACACATTAGCTCCAGGTCTGTAGCTTGAGCAACTTTAACTTTATCGATTAAAGTCGGTTCTACTCGTATGTTTTCCATCATCATGTGGGTCCCTGGAGTCTTTATCTCTAACTCCATCCTTTGCAAGTCATACAAAATGGGCCTTTGTGTTGACAATATTGCACTCGTATCCGCATATGATTTTCTACTCAGTGCGTCAGCTACCACGTTTGCTTTTCCAGGATGGTATTGGATGGTATGATCATAATCTTTCAATAGTTCAAGCCAACGTCATTGTCGCATGTTGAGTTCCTTTTGCGTGAAGAAATATTTGAGGCTTTTATGATCCGTGTAGATCTCCACCTTCTCTCCATACAGGTAATGCCTCCAAATCTTAAGCGTAAAAACGACAGCTGCCAACTCTAGATCATGAGTAGGGTAATTCCTCTCATATTCTTTGAGTTATCGTGAGGCATAGGCTATGACTTTCCCATGTTGCATGAGAACACATCCTAACCCTTTGCCTAAAGCATCACTGTAGATGACAAATCCCTCCGAGCCAGATGGTATTGTCAGAACAGGTGCTGAAATGAGTCTCCTCTTGAGTTCTTCAAAACTCTTCTCACATTCCTCGTTCCAACCGAACTTTGTATCTTTTCGAGTTTGATGAGTTAATGGAGTAGCGATTCGAGAAAATCCTTCCACGAATCTCCGATAATAACCAGCTAATCCGAGAAATTTACGTACTTCGGTCACTGATTTAGGTTGCTCCTAGCTTTGAATAGCTTCAATCTTTGCTGGGTCAACAGATATTCCATGACTTGATATCACGTGCCCAAGGAATGTAAATTCCTCAAGCCAGAACTCGCATTTCTTCAACTTGGCATATAGCTTATTTTCACGAAGCTTTTGGAGTATCAGCCTCAAGTGTTGCTCATGATCTTCACAGCTTTTGGAATATATGAGGATGTTATCAATAAAGACGACCACAAAATGATCCAAATATTCCTTGAATACTTGGTTCATCATATCCATGAAGGCAGCAGGAGCATTAGTCAATCCAAAAGACATGACTAAGAATTCATAATGCCCGTACCGAGTTTTGAAGGCAGTCTTTGGAATATCCTCAGTTTTAACCTTCAGCGGATGATATCCAGAACGAAGATCGATCTTTGAAAAAAATTGTGCTCCTTGTAACTGATCAAACATGTCATCAATACGTGGCAATTGGTACCTATTTTTGATGGTGACATGATTCAACTCCCGATAATCAATACAAAGTCGCATACTCCCATCTTTCTTCTTCACGAATAGAACAGGAGCACCCCAAGGAGACGTACTAGGACGAATGAAGCCAATGTCTAACAATTCCTGCAATTGGGTCTTTAACTCCTGAAGTTCAATAGGAGCCATTCGATATGGGGATTTGGAAATGGGTTTTGTACCGGGTTTAAGGTCGATACAAAATTCAACTTCACGCTCTGGGGGTAGGATAGGAAGTTCTTCAGGGAATACGTCAGGAAATTTATTAACAATAGAAATATCCTTTAAATCTGACGTATTTTTGTTTAAATCTGTGACATGAGCTAAGAAAGCTTGACATCCGTTTTTCAATAAATGAATAGCTTATGGCTTGAGATGACCGTGATTGATTTTAATGGTTTGGTCGCTTGAATTCGCATAATAGGTTTATTAGGAATATGAAAGCTAACAACCTTATGAAAACAATCAATTTTAACATGATGAGTAGTTAACCAATCAATCCTTAGAATCACGTCAAATGCAAGTATTTTTAAGGAGATAAGATCGACAGGTAACGTGCGGTTACAGATTTGAATCAAACAAGACTTATAAATAGTGAGTGTAATAAAGGTTTCTCCTAATGGAGTTTCAACAAATAAGTCAAAATCTAATTTCTCTGGAGTCAAATTTAAATGTTGAGCGCAAGTAAGAGAAATAAAAGAATGGGTAGAACCGGTATCAAATAAGGTATAGACTTCGCAAGAGTTTATGATAAGCTTACCCGTGATAACCTCGTTCGGGTTCCTTGCTTTCTAGGAGGTCACAACAAACGCTCTCCTTTGCACTACCGACTTTGACTTTTCTGGGACGGCCTTTGGTGCCTCCATCCTAGCTGAACTTGTCTTTGGTGAACGACAAAATTGAGCTAAGTGACCCTCCCTTCCATAATTATAACATGCTTTGGACGACATCGCGCAGTTTGGACTGATGTGTCCCTCCCCTCCGCATTTGAAGCATATGATAGGTGGTCGTTCTCCTTCCTTAACAACGGGTGATGGTGCTGACGTCTTTCTATCATTGTTGAATCTCCTTTTCTTGAAATGTCCATTTTTATTGTCTTGGCTATGATTACCACCGAAGTGGTTACCATTTCTGGCATGTTGATTCCCTCCACGCTTGTTGTCACCGTTTCGATGACTGTTACCACTTGTATTTTCATTCTGCCGGCTGCTTTCTCTTGGTTGCGTTGACTCATTATCGCGCTCTAATAACTGAGCCCTATTTACAACATCTGAATACAAACACAGTTTATAAGAAATAAGATATTGACGTATCTCTGGTTTCAAACCTCTTAAAAATATTCGCGTCATTCGTTCCTCATTATCGACCAAATGGGATGCAAACCGGGATAACTCCGCAAATTTAGCCTCGTATTGCGACACGGTCATATTGTTTTGGTCCAACTTGATAAACTCCACCTCTTTCATGTGACAAATAATTTCGGGAAAGTACTTGTTGTTGAATAGCTCTTGGAACTTCTCCCAAGACATCTTGAGTGCGTCAGGCTGGGTACGTTTTACAGATTCCCACCAGTAATCTACCTCTTCACGCAACATGAAGGTGGCGAAGAGAACCTTTTGCTCCTCGGAGCATCCCAAGACATCAAATATCTTGGTGATCTGCTTTATCCATGCTTCAGCCTTAAGTGGTTTTGGCTCTCCAATAAATTCCAGTGGTCCCAGCTCCTTGAACTGTTTAGCGGTAACCGTTCGAGAGAGTCCAGTGTTTCCACCTATATTTTAGACAGGAGTCGCTCTCGTCTGATGTTACATGAATTATATAAAGCTTCTAAACATTCCATCTTTCATCATTTGGCCAGTGTTGTTGTTTGCATGAGGATTGTCGCCTTCCTGATGCACATTATTCTGATTGTTGATCTGTGGAGACTCAACGGTCTCTTGTGCTCCATTGCTATTCTCAATATTCTCGGATGCCATTTTTAAATACTTCCACAAAACAAGGGTTAATTGATATGTAACATATTATCCATATACTCTGACCAACCAATTAAATACCAAATAAACTTAGGCAGGTCATACTAGCGAAGGAATTTCTTAACTCTCCCCTCCTAGTTCTAGTCTCACATCTTAGCCAGGGATCATATCCCTAAGCATTGATACCAACTGTGACGCCCCCAAAATAGGTATACATCACCTATTATGAGTCGTCAAATACATGGTACAGAATAAAAATACAACTTAATTATACAACTGTCGTGTAAAGTACGACAAAACATAAGCTGTGAGTTTTAATACAAATATTGTCGTCTAGACAATATAAAAACTCAAATTCAATATTATTACATTTATTTTCCACTATTTCACTGAATAGTGAGGACTGCTAATGCTATCATCTGGTTCGTCACTCCTTTCCCCGACTAGTCCCTGCTACGTTCTCATTTCCTGAAGAGAACAATAAAAGTAAAAGGGTGAGCTCAACTAGCCCAGTAGGAAATATTATGACTAAGGTAATGCAGAATATATTATCGTTAGCCTTCAACAGTGTTAAACTGATACAATATAACAACCATCAAGTTTAACTGCAGCGGAACAATCAATCCATTAAAAGAGTCAAGTAGAGAATAAAATCTACTATATTTTATGATTTAGAAGGTTTTTCGTCACTTTTATCGCTGGGAATCAGCTTAATAAATAATCCACATCATCGAATCACCCCTGCACTACGGCCAAGGATATTCTTTATTATCATGACCACAATTATCCATGCAATACGGGCCAAGAATATTTGTGTATTCAACAATCGTCATGATCATGCCAACAACTGTCCATTAATGCACTACGGGCCAATGAGGACTTTTTCCACATCATTTGTAACATTACGGCCATGATTACACCGAATAATCCCTTGTCATAATCATACCAAGTCCATCTATGCACTATAGGCCACAGATGACTTTCAACAAAATATAAACATGAGGATGATGAAAATGATATAAGAATTCAATAAAACAAGTTCAAGAATTAATTTATCCAGGAACTAATAACGTCCAAATTGTCAACATGATACTGCTTTGTAGAGTAAAATTCAAGAATGCTTAGAATAATATTTCCATGAAAAGATATTGGATGAAGCGCAAATATCAAGGATATTCCTCTAATTTCATGGAGTATAGAAGTCAAAACTTTAACCAACTGAGTATAATAAGGAATGGAATAACAAAAGAAATCACCAGGCATACGATAGACCGCACATGCAGGTTATTCCAACAGAATAATGAATAACGGAATCAGGTCCGGCGTAAAACGCATAGACAGGATATTCCAACAAAATAATAAAGACGGAATCAGGTCCGGCGTAAAACGCACAAACAGGATATTCCAACAGAATAATAAAGACGAAATCAGGTCAGCGCAAAACGCACAGACAAGATATTCCAATAGAATAATAAAGACGGAACCAGGTCCGACGTAGAACGCACAGACAGGATGTTCCAACAGAATGATAAAGAATGGAACAACAGAAAAATTTCACCAAGTATAGGGTAGCCCGCGTATACAGGTTATTCCAACAGAATAATAAAGAATAGAATAACAGAAGTTCTCTTCATGGATAAGAAAGAAATAATACTCCTTACCTTAGAAAAACTGGATACCGGAATAGTGAGGTACAGACTTCTCTTCTTTTTTCTATAATTTCTTTCTATAATAATCGCTCTAAAGCTTTTGTGAATTGGTGAGAAATGAAGGAAGAATGAGCTTCTATTTATAGAAAAATATAGTTTCGATAATTGCACGTTTTGGGGCTCGAAAAATTATAGTACAATACCTCCAACTTTTCCTTTATTTTTAATTTAGTCATGGAAGTATTATCAAACTTGCACCACCTCCCCTAATAGTAAATAATGTGATTCAATAGTAAATTATGTGAATCAATAGTTCTAGACATATAAAAATACGAATTACAGTATAGTACCTCCATCTATACCTCCATTTTTAACTTAGTCATGCAAGTATTATTAATCTTGCACCAACTCCCCTAATAGTAACAAGAATGTGAAACAATAGTATAAACATGTGAACAAATAGTTATTATCATGTGAAATAATAGCAATCAATTGCTCACTTATCCGGTTAAATACCCGATTGGTCAATATAACCTCGAAACATCAATTATTATCGAAATAATTGTCGATTTTCACTAACACAAATATTTCCAACACAATGAAACCATTTTTATCAAAAATATAAATTTTGAAATTTTGAAGTTTGACTTTTCCCAAAAAAGTCAACTATTGACTTTTTGACCAAATAGTGAATTCCAGAAAATTTTATGTTTATAGACTATTTTTACTAATTTCATCATTCCGGACTCAAATATCACGTCCGCGTATCCAAATTCAACTCCGAACACAACTTCAATTTTAATAACATTCATCATTAATATTATATCTCACAATATTTATCAACCAGGTCGTTCCTAGGAAAGAGGGGGCTTTCCAATAAGGATTTCTCCCTATTGGCGCGCAATTAGGTGACCAAACCTCTCCTTGACAGAACTTCTTGACATTGTAAATATTGCAATTTAATAATATGAATAAATTAGTCGTTTCAATTATTGATTTAATAAAATAACATATTATGCAGATACAATAATCGAATCAATAATATGAGAGATATGATGCAGTAATTACTGTAGCAATAATTGAGTATAACTGAGTGACTTCTCACGTAAGCATCAATAATCAATATCGTGTGTTACTATTTAACCACGCATATTACTGTACTTTTACTATCGGGTAGTTCAGCAGTTAACGGTAAAACTTCCGTCGTTATTTTCATAAAGTATTTTTGTCGTTTTCTCAATCCGACAATAATTCCGTTGTGGGGGTCCACCAATGATTGTACGTTGTACGAATATTCCCTGACCAATCAAATATTATATAACAACTTGCGTACATTGCAAAATTTGTAAATATTACCCACAACTATAACATTATATCAAATCCACACCATAATATTCAAAAATATATTTCAAGAAAATTTAATCTTTATTTAAAAAAGTTGGGGTCTTACACTAGGCTTGTAAAGGGCCTGCCCCGGCGGGGGTTACTGCATTTTTCCAGCTAGTATGCCCCCCTCGGCGGGGGTTTTATGAAGGAAAAGCCCACCCCGGCGGGGGTACCTTTTCTGCTCTGACGTCATTAAGGAAAACATCCATAACGTTTGATCTAGGAAGAGTTACGAGGCCTGAAACCTATTAAATCAAAGATATTGACGAGCTCTAAAACTTTTTTTCTTTGAGATTTTAGAAATAACGAATGGATGAAGGTTGAAATTGGGTCGGAAGTGACTGCTATGCAAATGGCCACCCAAAACAGTGACGTTCGACGTTCGTTGGTACAAATGTCATAACTCTTGCATCCGAACTCCAATTGGAATGATTCAAGTTGTTCCGAAAAGCTAAGAAGAAGCTATACAATGTAATCCAAGTTCCAAGCCAAGAACATGAAATGAACATAAAATCCCAAACGATGTCCGGATTGCTTTACTTTGCGATTTCAACTCCCAAGCATATAATCTACAAAACGAACACAAAATGCATGAAAAGTAACTAAGAAACATAAGATTAAGAAACTAATTAAAGTAACAGATACCGGATAAGTAATTATAAAACCTACTTATCACTCTCCACCTAAATCATCTCCTTGCTTCAGATTTTTCGATTCTCCACCGACCGACTGTCACAAAATGCATTCAGAAATAATTTTGTTGCAGAGGGTTGAAGAGGAAGGTGGAGAGGAGAGAGCTCCACTTCTCAAACCCTAGCCCTGTTCTACTTCTACGTGGCGTGCAAACTCGATTTCTGGACATCCAATTGTTTTCCGCTTCGATGGACCTCAGATGCTCTCAAGGCAGTTCAGTGTATTCGGTCGGAGGAGGAGATATCGTTGCAACCCTTATACTTACTGGTACTATATCATGGAATCTTTTGCCCATCATTTTCTCTCTTCTTCTTCTTCATCGGTTACTCTTTGATTTTGCAGCAACCCTTATACTGCTGCTTAAGATCTTTTGTAAGGGAATTTTAAATTAATTGCTAATCTTTTGTATATTTTTTGTAAAGATTCCAGTTGCTGATCATCAGATTTCAGGTATTAAATTTGACTGAAATCGATCTTAATCGGGTGGATATTAGAGTAGGGTTATCTGGTCCGTTGGTTTTCATGGATGGATCTCCTCAAGCTGTTCGGCAGTTGCGTAATCTCAATTCATAGGTCATTCTAAAAATCACTTATGTATGTATGAAGTGCAGCTGGATATGCATTCATAGATCTTAATTTAAAATGTTCCTTATCTTATTATCGCTGAAGGTGAATCTCTACTCAAAGCATATGGGAAAATCACCATAGCAGATTGAAGAGGACATTAGGTGTCCAAAATATTTCAGTCCTAGCGAAGTAGTTGAATATGGGATTATTTATAAGGTACCCATTGTCAGAAAAAGTAAACTTAAATTCTAAATGGGCTTTTGGGTGTCATGTAGGTTATGTTTGTCTTGGTTACCTGCAGGTTATTTACAATGAGAGAAGAAGTAAATATAGAGGAGTTCTTTCTAGCCTAAAAAAGGCGCAACTTATCTGATTGTGTGAAAGGTTCAGGTATAACAATGATTACTCTTAAGTCATCAACATCTTATAATATATTTGAAGTTGAACTGCTTTCATATATGATAGAAACATTCATTTTATTGGTACAGGGTTACAATCAGCAACCGCTTTTACAAGCAATTCGCCCAAAAGTCCATTCATGCCTTTTGGTCAACTCCTTAGACGCAATTATTGTAATAACCCGAGATTTTCTATATAAAATAAATAAGAAATTTTGCGTATAAATTTTTTTTTATTTAATGACGAGACTAAGTGTCAAGTAAAGTGAACGATAAATGCGAATATATTTATTACTTGAAAAATTAGAAATAATTTTGGAATTATTAATTTCCACAAATTATATGGTAATAAATTTCTGTAAGCCGAAATGTTTTATTAATTATTTTCCATGAAAACATGATTGGAAATAATTTATGAAGTGATAATTAGATTTATATAATAAATATTTTATTATATGAATTGTTCAAAATAGTTAAGTTAATTATTTTAACTTGATTATTGATGTTGTGTACGAAGAATAAGTCAGATATGAGATCCAAACCCTGGATTGGGATTGTGATCAAGAGATGAGAATAATAATATTATATTATTTATATAATGATTTTACAGTACCATAATTATGTACTGTGTATGTGCAGACAGATAATATTGAGCAATGATGGTCAATTAGGTCATAGTATATTATCGTGCTGTGAAACCCTAATTATTAAACTCAGTTATGAGATATGACTGAGTAGTGACAGTGTATATGAAGTTACTGTGTATAAGAATATCGGTAATTGGAAGAAACCCTAATTACTGTTGTACGTCACTAATTAGGACAAACCATAATTATTATAACCTTAACCGGTTCAAGTTAGAAACCATAAGAACTATTTTAGTAACATACACAGATAATTAAAGAACCCTAATGGTTAATTAAAAACCCTAATTGATGACGTTAAGAAACCCTAATTATAGAACCCTAATTTTAATTACCGGGTTTAATTTCGATGTTATTGTATAAGTGTTTTAATTTACCAAAGGATAGAAGTTAATTGGTAAATTTTAAGAATTAAATCTAGTGATTAAATATTACATTTAATTGCCTTGTACAAGATTGCCCTTGAAATTATATGTGAAATGATCAAAATACCCTTTTTAGCAAAAAAAAGGTATAAGAACACTAAACCTAGAAATCCTTTGATTCGATATTATTTGATGCAATTGATTATTTAAAGTTGTGTAATAGGATGTTAATTGATGATATGGGTTGATAAATCAAAGACCCATAACATCAAAGTATACGAATTTGAAGATTTAAGAAATTTGGAAAATTTCATTTCTGTGATTTTTCGTCAAATGTCAGAGCTTATAGATCTTTGATCGATCATAATTTTTGTTGTTTTTAAGTTGTTATGTGTAGCTTGTTATATGGTTTTTAATCTGCAAAAAGAATCAATTCCATATCATGTATAGATTAGAAGTTATAGATGGTCAAACATGGTTGACCGATCATGATAAACTATTTTTGGGCACTCTGTAATGGGGGAATTCTCGTCCACTTTTTATGCATTAAAAGGTCTGGGCTTTTGATATGTTGTAGTGCACTGAGTTAGGAAGCCATAGGCTTTGGAATGACCTCATTCCGACCTCGGATGAGGGAATTACGGTGATTGGAATGAAATGTGTCAAATTTCTCAAAACTGAAAGTCAGCAGCGGGATGTGCTATTCGGGACACTATTTCGATCAGTTAATATTACCAAAACCTTCTGGGCTTTGGTATGTTATAGTACACTGAATTACCTTTCCATAGACTCCGGAACGGACTAATTCTGACTTCGGAGCAAAGAGTATGACCATTCAAAGTAGTCGCGTCAAAACTGTCTAACCAACTCGGGTCAGTCACCTTGAACGAATTTTCCGGAATTCTGTGTTTTGAATTTGGAAATGGTCAAAGAATAAAAGTTGTAGCCCAAGAAGTTAGCTTCACGTGGGCTCAAGAATCGCTCAAAAATGTTTTGAAACGAAAAGGTTATGATTTTTTTTAGCGAGAGAGGGTAAAGCTGAAAAAAAATTGAAAACTGTTATGAACGTCAACTTCTGACGCACTGTTTGGGCTACCTAATGAACCCGAATTGGGTAATTCATATTTTTTTAAAATAGTCTTACATACCATTTATAACATATCCAAAAATCAGATTAATCAGAGTTATGAGCAATGCGTTAGAAAATCGCAAAATGAGCTATTGAAAAATTAGTATAAACCAAGTCCCACATCGACTAAATTGAGAACTTCACCATTTTCTAAACCTATAAATAGAAGGGGGCTTGGAATTTGTTTCATTCACCAACAATAAGGCCTCCAATTTTTGAGAAAGGCTTTGTTGTGGGAGGACTTTTTATAAATACCTCCTTAGTTAAATTTTGGCGTGGAAGTGCGTATTCAGTTTGTGGAATTCGTATTTCTGGGTATGTTTTTTTTATTTAATTTTTGTAATGTTATCATTTTAAATATTGTATTTAATTGTTAGTTAAAGTTTGAATTTTTGAAGTTTAGTTAGTTTGTTAATAAACTAGTTAATTTACTATGTTTATTTTGGCTTGGAATTAATTATGTAAATGAGTTATTTGTGATGAATTTTAATATTTTGTGATGAATTTAATTAATTAATTATTATTAATGATATTAAACTTATTTAATGATTATATTAAATAATTTAGTTTAAAAATGATTTTAATATTATAAAAATCATTTTAAATGAAAATAAGGTATTTAAAAATATTTTAAGTTATAAAATTTAACTTTTAATATTTAAATGATAATTTCATTAATAATTAAGTATTAATGATATTAAGATAATGTTAATGATATTTAGTTTATTTAATAATTATTATTAAATAAATAGTTTAAAAATAGTTTTATTTATTTAAAAACCATTTAAAGACTTAAGGATTTAAAAATATTTTAAGTTATAATTAATGACTTTTAATATTTGGATAAATAGTACATTAATATTTAAATATTAATGGTAATTATTTAAAAATGATTTTTATTGTTTTAAAAATCATTTAAGGGTAATATAAATGTTTTAAAAATAGTTTGAGTTATTATAAATAACTTTTATATTTTGGCAATGATTTCATTAATAGTTTAGTATTAATTAAACTATTAATGATAATGGAATTGTTTAATGTTTAAATCATTTAATTATGATTCCGATATTTGAAAGTTATAGCCGGCCAAACTAGCTGACTTGAGAACCGATTATGAAGTTATGAAGTTATGAAGTTTTGAAGAACACCTATAGTAACAGTCATACCACTATAGGCCCTTTAATGACAGATTTAAATTATTTGAAAATTTTCAATTTCTAGAAATTTCGAAAATAATTTAAAATAAAATGTCTGATATTTACAGATGTTGAAGTACAGAATAAGAGTCTTAGACTCAGTATTTACCCGATAAAGCTGTCGGTACGCCGACAAATGTCAGACCTTATAAAAGAAAGAAAAGGCTACTGTAAGAGCATGGATGAGATATTTGAAAAATGTATAAAAATATTTCAAGTATAGAATAGGAACTAAAAGTATGATCATTGTGATTATGTGATTAGACTATGTGCTGACTGTAATAGACATTACTATGTGTTAAGATATATTGTTCTAATCGAACGAATGATCTGATTAATGATACGTTGTGATATAAAGAGATTGAACCTAAGTTGAGATTTGTAATCAGCGAATCAGGCAAGTATCCTACCTTTGCATTTCTTTTATGCAATGGACATGAGTAAGAATATTTCAGAATTATTCTATTCCTGTACAGATTATGTACGCTTTGATTATCAACATGTTAATTCAGATATATATATTCTGTTCATTGATTTCTAAATGGTTATACAAGTGTCCCCACTTGGATAATCATGACATTTATTCATATGTTGATACACCTTTGTCAATTACCCGTATATACATATATGTTGAACTACATATTATTGTTGAGCAAGATTAAGAACCTTCGGGTTTGGAACCAGACATGTATGAACATTTCTATATGAGAAATTTTTGCGCCCAAGGCGGATAGAGTGAGCGATGAATTTCGTTCAAGTTATGTAGTATTGATTAATACAAGGTACAACGGGGCTGATCACCCTCCGTGCCCGTAGGTTATGACGGTTTGAGGATGGATTTCTGCTAAACTTTTTCGAAAATGAAAAAGAATGTTCATAGTATGTTTCTTAAACCCTATTCAAGGGTAGAGCTAGAGCCAAATTTAAAGAATTTGAAAGAGAGTTGTTATGTGAATTTTTTATCAGTACAGATTACTTCACAACTTTCAATTCGTTGTAGAAGTGTTATGTAAAAAGAATACTTATATTTTTTCAGCTTATATATATAATTGTTATTACTTGCTGGGCACTCAAATGCTCATCCTTGCTTAAATTAAATGTTTTCAGTTATGTATGAGCAACCTGAAGGCTCAGGCAAGAACAAGGAGAAAGGAAAGCTGTTCGAATGAGTTATATTATGAGTTAATGGTTATAGTCAGTATTGGTATCTATTCAGGTATCGTATGGAATGTATTTGAAGGTCTCGTACCTGGGGAGTAGACTTTGATGTATGTAAATTAAGTTTGAATGTAATATTATTATTGCATTATTCAGCTTATTGAAATGGTATCGTGAAGCACCAAGTTCGGGTTTCAAGTACCTGGATTTGGGGTCGTCACAAGTTGGTATCAAAGCTGTTGGTTATGAAGCTTAGGTAGGAATACCTGAGACTAATAACCGCAATGATTGGGATAAGTACTAACTCATATAGAGTTAGTTGTTCGATAAGATTCAAAGATGAATCTTGGCGAGTGTAAAGACACAGAGTTCCCTAACTCTGATAATAAAGTTAAACAGTAGTGGGGAATAGATTGAGTTTAAAATACTGAAAGTGCAGTTATGAGAGATCGTAAAATAAAATGATCAAGATATAGAAGTAAATCGTAATATATACAATGAGATCATTCCGTGATCTGATAAGGCTATGACAGCCGGAAAGAATCAATCTGTTGATTGGAAAGTTTACAGCAAGATTGCTGTGTATGAATTGTACTATAAATTGGTACAGATCCAGAAGAGAATTATAAATACGAATTAAATTCGTATGGTGAAGGGGTTAGTGTTAGGTGGGGAATCAATTGAGGACTCATGTCGGCAGCTGAGTTGTATGATTCTTCGTATGGGAGCTGAATTGTACTTGGTGTAAAAACCACTTAGTTTTTGGCACTGATAATCATTGAAATGTTTATGTCGCGCTATTTGTTATATGCACATTAAGAGGATGACTCAATTCTCAGGTGTATAACAGGTAGATAGGTTATAGATAGAGAATATAAGATTAAGTACGAGTTCTTAAAACTCATACTTATGAGACATTCTTGACTCATAATTATATGAAATGTTTATGAACCCCTCAGCGAATGGACGCCAAAGGTCTGACTAGGATAAGTTCTTAAACTCATATGATTATGGCAACTTATGAACTCATAAGTGTGGTTTGACGAACTGGCTATAGTTATGTGTGAATGAAGAATTGAGGATTATAAGAACAGATAGACTGTTAAGCAAATGATTATTAGTAAACGTGTTAGGTTTTCCTAAACTCCTAGCTATGCTAAACTTCAAAATTTTTGACATCAAGCTAAATACGCACTATGTGCTTTTGAAAACAAAAATGTAGACTCGTAATCATTTTTGAAACGGTTTAAAGTACGGTCTATGCTACTTATTTTGGCTAGACGCAAATGATTTGAAATGTCAAAAGTTATTTTTATTTATCACCTATGTACCATGTAACCTGGTACAGAGATGATAAAAAAATGATGGAGTCATCAATGAAGTATTACTTAGTGGGATGTGATCTCAGGATCGTCAGCCCACTACGGTATGATGTAGTATGATAAAATCACCAAATGACGGAATCCTCAACGGATTGTAAATACAGTGCGGCATCATGACGTCATTCTCGAAAAATATTTTCAAAAAGTTTAATTTTCCAACGGGGTTTGGCTATACTTAAATAATTCGATTGAATTGAATTATTGATATGAGTCTATGCTATTTGAATCAGCTAGACTAATGTTTATGAAAACTCTAAGTGTTCATTGAAAGAAATTTCCCGAACCAAATTGTTTGGTGCGGAATCCTATGATAAGACTGAGGTGAACAATGTTGTTTGGATAAATGATCCAATCTAATAGCGTAAATATTCGCTAGGTATGATTAATACGTTATGCATGACGTAGGGGTACAATAGGCCAATCACCTAAAGTACAATTAATGGTAGTTTACCTTCTTTGTGATTGTAAACATACCAGGTAATGTTTTGTTTTGCGGTATGAATACCGTTAAAACTATGTGTTCATGGTCTATATGACCCCTCAGCACAATTTGAAAACTTTTACTCTTGTGAGAGGTGTATTGGGTAGAATGTGATGATGGATATGAAATAGTGTAAACTCGTTGCGTACGAGTAGAATCTGAGATGATTAAATAAAGGTTATTGTGACAACCTAGTTTTTGTGAATGTTTAGAATATGTAAACTCCTAGTGAGTAGTTATTGTAAGATGTGAAGATAAAAAAGTTGATGCGTCGGATGTTAATGGAAACAATGGAAGAGCAGGATAAGCTCAAAATCCAAATTGACCAGATGGAGCCTCAAGCAACACATCGTGTGCAGCTCCGAGAGGTAAAAAAAGAGAAAGATAGAAGATCCTGACTTAGGAAAACCTGATAAGAAGAAAGGGAAGAAGATATGTTATAATTACGGCCGTGAAGGACATACCTCTCCTCGTTGCCCCGACTATAAGAAGGGTGGATGTTTTAATTGTGGGATGGAAGGACATCAAGTGAATGAATGTCCGAGAAAAAGTCTTGGTAAATAAGTAGTACGGGTTATGTTATGTAATATGTGTGATAATTAATGAACTATTTTCAACTTTTAGGTTGGTCAAGATTTTAAATCCTAACTTTCGTAGTCACAAAGGGATAGCTGTTGATTAAAACAGGATGTGCTATGTAAATATTTGATAAATGAATATGAATCTAAGTTTGAGAAATGAAACGAGTTTAATACATTAATCTTATGCAATAAGGTTTAAAATGTAAGGGTATAATTTATGGTTTTATTTAACCAGATAATGCCGCCAAGAAGTCAAACTCGAAACCAAAGGATAGAAGAATCTACTAATTCTGGGGAACGACGGCCAGAACTGATGCAAAACTTTGCAAACATGGTAGCTCAGGCTATGCAGCAGGGAACACCAGTTGCGGGAAACCAGCCAGACAATCGCTTGGCAAAATTCAAAGACTTTAAAGCCGTAGGACCACCAGAATTCAGAGGATCAGCTAACCCTATAGAATCCCAGACTTAGGTGAACGAGATAGAGAAGGCGTTCGTAATCGCTAGAGTAGATGCGGGGCAAAAGACCGCTTTTGCCACTTTTATGATGAAAGGGGAAGCTAACTTTTGGTGGGAGGCAAATAAAACTCGGGCAGGAGAAGAAGAAATTACTTGGGATAGGTTTAAGGATTTATTTTTTGAAAACTATCTCTCTGTTAGTATGCAGTCTAGAATGGAGGTGAAATTCCTGGAGTTAAAGCAGGATATCATGACTGTTGCGGAGTATGCCGCAAAATTTAATGAGTTGGCTAGGTTCGCTCCACATCAAGTGGATACAGAGGCTAGGAAGGCAAGGAGATTTGAGCTGGGCTTAAAACACTGGCTCTACAATAAGGTGTCAGTACTGCAAATCAATACTTTTCCAGCACTCATGGAGAAGGCTATCATAGCTGAACAGGGAAGTAAGGCCGTGAGCCTTTACCATAAGGAGAAGAAGAACAAAAGCAAGTCAGGAGGAGCAGTAAAGATAGAAAGTAGTAGTGGGAATAGGGGTGAGAAAAGAATGAGGAATTTTTCTGAGAACGTGCAAGTGAAGTAGGAAGGTACAAAGAAGCAGGTAGTGCAGTGCAAGAACTGCGGGAAGAATCACTCTGGCGAGTGTCTGAAGGGCAAGTTTGTATGCTACAAGTGCGGGCAAGAGGGTCATATCTCTCCCAACTGCCCCAACTCAAGGATGATCAGTGGATGCTTCATATGTGGATCGACTGAGCATAAGGTGAGGAACTGTCCACAGAGGGGAATGGAGGCAGGAAACGTAATAACGGGGAGAAGCAGTGGGACGTTAGCAATTTCAGGACCAAACTCAACCAGTAACCCAACGAAAGTAACTCCGAGGGTTTACAACATGACGGTCCAGGATACGGTGGCAGCTGGAAATAGAACTCCAGGTGCTATTTGAAAAACTTATATATCTTATATTTCTGCTTAATCGGATAGACAAGTATTATGAAGAATAATTAAATATCAGTTCGACCAAGTATGATCGAGATCTACGTACAATGATTATATGCTATGTACCATTCTGCATATGAGTTTTTAAAGCGGTGATTCCGGGGACAGAATCCTTATAAGGGAGGGTGAATGTAATAACCCGAGATTTTCTATATAAAATAAATAAGAAATTTTGCGTATAAATTTTTTTTTATTTAATGACGAGACTAAGTGTCAAGTAAAGTGAACGATAAATGCGAATATATTTATTACTTGAAAAATTAGAAATAATTTTGGAATTATTAATTTCCACAAATTATATGGTAATAAATTTCTGTAAGCCGAAATGTTTTATTAATTATTTTCCATGAAAACATGATTGGAAATAATTTATGAAGTGATAATTAGATTTATATAATAAATATTTTATTATATGAATTGTTCAGAATAGTTAAGTTAATTATTTTAACTTGATTATTGATGTTGTGTACGAAGAATAAGTCAGATATGAGATCCAAACCCTGGATTGGAATTGTAATCAAGAGATGAGAATAATAATATTATATTATTTATATAATGATTTTACAGTACCATAATTATGTACTGTGTATGTGCAGACAGATAATATTGAGCAATGATGGTCAATTAGGTCATAGCATATTACCGTGCTGTGAAACCCTAATTATTAAACTCAGTTATGAGATATAACTGAGTAGTGACTGTGTATATGAAGTTACTGTGTATAAGAATATCGGTAATTGGAAGAAACCCTAATTACTGTTGTACGTCACTAATTAGGACAAACCCTAATTATTATAACCTTAACCGGTTGAAGTTAGAAACCGTAACGACTATGTTAGTAACATACACAGATAATTAAAGAACCCTAATGGTCAAATAGAAACCCTAATTGATGACGTTAAGAAACCCTAATTATAGAACCCTAATTTTAATTACCAGGTTTAATTTCGATGTTATTGTATAAGTGTTTTAATTTACCAAAGGATAGAAGTTAATTGGTAAATTGTAAGAATTAAATCTAGTGATTAAATATTACATTTAATTTCCTTGTACAAGATTGCCCTTGAAATTATATGTGAAATGACCAAAATACCCTTTTTGGCAAAAAAAAGGTATAAGAACACTAAACCTAGAAATCCTTTGATTCGATGTTATTTGATGTAATTGATTGTTTAAAGTTTTGTAATATAATGTTAATTGATGACATGGGTTGATAAATCAAAGACCCATAACATCAAAGTATACGAATTTGAAGATTTAAGAAATTTGGAAAATTTCATTTCTGTGATTTTTCGTCAAATGTAAGAGCTTATAGATCTTTGATCGATCATGATTTTTGTTGTTTTTAAGTTGTTATGTGTAGCTTGTTATATGGTCTTTAATCTGCAAAAAGAATCAAGTCCATATCATGTATAGATTAGAAGTTATAGATGGTCAAACATGGTTGACCGATCATGATAAACTGTTTTTGGGCAGTCTGTAATGGGGGCATTCTCGTCCACTTTTTTTGCTTTAAAAGGTATGGGCTTTTGATATGTTGTAGTGCACTGAGTTAGAAAGCCATAGGCTTTGGAATGACCTCATTCCGACCTCGGATGAGGGAATTACGGTGATTGGAAGGAAATGTGTCAAATTTCTCAAAACTGAAAGTCAGCAGCAGGATGTGCTATTTGGGACACTGTTTCGATCAGTTAATATTTCCAAAACCTTCTGGGCTTTTGGTATGTTATAGTTCACTGAATTACCTTTCCATAGACTCCAGAACGGACTAATTCTGACTTCGGAGCAAAGAGTTATGACCATTCAAAGTAGTCGCGTCAAAACTGTCTAACCAACTCAGGTCAGTCACCTTGAACGAATTTTTCGGAATTCTGTGTTTTGAATTTGGAAATGGTCAAAGAATAAAAGTTGTAGCCCCAGAAGTTAGCTTCGTGTGGGCTCAAGAATCGCTCAAAAATGTTTTGAAACGAAAAAGTTATGATTTTTTTTAGCGAGAGAGGGTAAAGCTGAAACGAAATTGAAAACTGTTATGAACGTCCACTTTTGACGCACTGTTTGGGCTACCTAATGAACCCGAATTGAGTAATTCATATTTTTAAAAAATAGTCTTACATACCATGTATAACATATCCAAAAATCAGATTAATCAGAGTTATGAGCAATGCGTTAGAAAATTGCAAAGTGAGCTATTGAAAAATTAGTATAAACGAAGTCCCACATCGACTAAATTGAGAAATTCACCATTTTCTAAACCTATAAATAGAAGGGCTTGGCCTTTGTTTCATTCACCAACAATAAGTCCTCCAATTTTTGAGAAAGGCTTTGTTGTGGGAGGACTTTTTATAAAGATCTCCTTAGTTAAATTTTGGCGTGAAAGTGCGTATTCAGTTTGTGGAATTCGTATTTCCGGGTATGTTTTTTTTATTTAATTTTTGTAATGTTATCATTTTAAATATTGTATTTAATTTTTAGTTAAAGTTTAAATTTTTGAAGTTTAGTTAGTTTGTTAATAAACTAGTTAGTTTACTATGTTTATTTTGGCTTGGAATTAATTATGTAAATGAGTTATTTGTGATGACTTTTAATATTTTGTGATGAATTTCATTAATTAATTATTATTAATGATATTAAAGTAATTTAATGATTATATTAAATAATTTAGTTTAAAAATGATTTTAATATTATAAAAATCATTTTAAATGAAAATAAAGTATTTAAAAATATTTTAAATTATAAAATATAACTTTTAATATTTAAATGATAATTTCATTAATAATTAAATATTAATGATATTAAGATAATGTTAATGATATTTAGTTTATTTAATAATTATTATTAAATAAATAGTTTAAAAATGGTTTTATTTATTTAAAAACCATTTAAAGACTTAAGAATTTAAAAATATTTTAAGTTATAATTAATGACTTTTAATATTTGGATAAATAGTACATTAATATTTAAATATTAATGGTAATTATTTAAAAATGATTTTTATTGTTTTAAAAATCATTTAAGGGTAATATAAATGTTTTAAAAATAGTTTGAGTTATTATAAATAACTTTTATATTTTGGCAATGGTTTCATTAATAGTTTAGTATTAATTAAACTATTAATGATAATGGAATTGTTTAATGTTTAAATCATTTAATTATGATTCCGATATTTGAAAGTAATAGCCGGCCAAACTAGCTGACTTGAGAACCGATTATGAAGTTATGAAGTTATGAAGTTTTGAAGAACACCTATAGTAACAGTCATGCCACTATAGGCCCTTTAGTGACAGATTTAAATTATTTGAAAATTTTCAATTTCTAGAAATTTCGAAAATAATTAAAAATAAAATGTCTGATATTTATAGATGTTGAAGTACAGAATAAGAGTCTTAGACTCAGTATTTACCCGATAAAGTTGTCGGTACGCCGACAAATGTCAGACCTTATAAAAGAAAGAAAAGGCTACTGTAAGAGCATGGATGAGATATTTGAAAAATGTATAAAAATATTTCAAGTATAGAATAGGAACTAAAAGTATGATCATTGTGATTATGTGATTAGACTATGTGCTGACTGTAATAGACAGTACTATGTGTTAAGATATATTGTTCTAATCGAACTGAATGATCTGATTAATGATACGTTGTGATATAAAGAGATTGAACCTAAGTTGAGATTTGTAATCAGCGAATCAGGCAAGTATCCTACCTTTGCATTTCCTTTATGCAATGGACATGAGTAAGAATGTTTCAGAATTATTCTATTCCTGTACAGATTATGTACGCTTTGATTATCAACATGTTAATTCAGATATATATATTTTATTCATTGATTTCTAAATGGTTATACAAGTGTCCCCATTTGGATAATCATGGCATCTATAATATAAAACAGAGCGGAGAGAGAAAATAGACAAATGTCACATCAAGTTTACGTCAGCTGCTCTCTCTCTCATTTCAGTTTATTCAAATTTCAAACCCTCTATCTATTCTACCACACACACAGAGCTCTCTCTCTCATTCCCCCTACATACAAATATGTGTTCTCATTATGTTTCAGATTTACAATTGTTTAATTTTGACTCACATATTTCGATAATTTTTAAATTTTAAATATTTTTAGGTATATATTGAAGGATACATGGTGTAAGCTGTAAAGTAAAGAATCTTATACTCAACATGTTGTTTCTCTATTTTCTGCATGTATGTATTCTTTGTGTTTCGTCTTTTGTAAAGTTAGCTAATTATACATGGTTATGATGATTTTGAGTATGGAATGATGGTTTTTATGGTGGTTTGGATATGTATGGATGATTGTAGTTTAGTAAACATGTTTAGATTTTTTTGGATATCTATTTTTAAAGGAAACTCTGCCGAAATTTCTTGAAATTAGTAGCGACTAGCTTGATGTTTTGGTGGTTGGATGTGTTGATGATTGAATATGTATTAATTTCTTCATATATGTATTTTTTTTGTGTTCCGTATTTTGTAAATTTAACTAATTATACATGGTTATGATTATTTTGGGTATGGAATGATGATTTTTTGGTGGTTTGGATATGTGTGGATGATTGTAAGTTTTATAGACATGTTTATATTTGTCTGGATATCAATTTTTAAAGGAAATTCTGTCGAATTTTTTGAAATTAGTAGCGACTAGCTTGATGTTTTGGTGGTTAGATATGTGTTGATGATTGTGTGTTCCGTATTTTGTAAAGTTAACTAATTATACATGGTTATGATGATTTTGGGTATGAAATGATAATTTTTTTGTGGTTTGGATATGTAATGATGATTGTAAGTTTTGTAGACAGATTTAGAATTTTCTGGATATTTATTTTTAAAAGAAATTTTGGCGAAATTTCTTGAAATTAGTATCGACTAGCTCGATGTTTTGGTGGTTGGATATGTATTGATGATTGAGTATGTATTAATTGTTGTGGTGATATGTGTCTTTAGATAATGTAATATTTTTCAAATTTTAATTTAATTTTTCGTTACACCGTGCCTTCAGGCACGGGTTATAGCTAGTTTATTCACATGTTGATACACCTTTGTCAATTACCCGTATATACGTATATGTTGAACTGCATATTATTGTTGAGCAAGATTAAGAACCTTCGGGTTTGGAACCAGACATGTATGAACATTTCTATATGGGAAATTTTTGCACCCAAGGCGGATAGAGTGAGCGATGAATTTCGTTCAAGTTATGTAGTATTGATTAATACAAGGTACAATGGGGCTGATCACCCTCTGTGCCCGTAGGTTATGACGGTTTGAGGATGGATTTCTGCTAAACTTTTTCGAAAATGAAAAAGAATGTTCATAGTATGTTTCTTAAACCCTATTCAAGGGTAGAGCCAGAGCCAAATTTAAAGAATTTGAAAGAGAGTTGTTATGTGAATTTTTTTATCAGTAAAGATTACTTCACAACTTTCAATTCGTTGTAGAAGTGTTATGTAAAAAGAATACTTATATTCTTTTAGCTTATATATAATTGCTATTACTTGTTGGGCACTCAAATGCTCATCCTTGATTAAATTAAATATTTTCAGTTATGTATGAGCAACCTGAAGGCTCAGGCACGAACAAGGAGAAAAGAAAGTTGTTCGAATGAGTTATATTATGAGTTAATGGTTATAGTCAGTATTGATATCTATTCAGGTATCGTATGGAATGTATTTGAAGGTCTCGTACCTAGGGAGTAAACTTTGATGTATATAAATTAAGTTTGAATGTAATAATATTATTGCATTATTCAGCTTATTGAAATGGTATCGTGAAGCACCAAGTTCGGGTTTCAAGTACCTGGATTTGGGGTCGTCACGGCTATTGCCAATCTTCATGTGTTGTTAATGTTATTGAGTAATTGGTGGCAGTTGTACTTATTTTGTGTATTGGTGCTTGCACCACCAAATCTTTAGTTCCCTTTTGGTCAATAGAAAAAAGTACCAAGTTTATTGAAAATATAAAGGTTTTAGACATAGCTGAATTTCACCTATAGTTTGAGCTACCTCTTTGTTTGTACTGATATATTTTTTTGTTGTTGAGAAGGGGATTTTTGTAAACTCTAGTAGTAAAATGCTCATCTCTTCTTTGGTTGAATGATGATACTACGACGGAAGAGGCTCTTAGGTGGAAACTGAACCTTTCACACATCTTCAATGCTATATCAATATTTTGTTTTCTCTATTCACAGTAGACTAGTTCATTCCATTTTTAGATTGATGATCACTTCCCATGTTTTACTTTAAACTGATTGTTGGGTAAAATCTATATACGCAAAACACGCAAGTATACGTGGTCAACAAGTAGTATAGTACTGATTAGAGTATCGTTCCCACGAAGACAAATTAGCAAGAAATTCAATTTCACAATTACCAATTTTCTATTAATCCTAATTCTATTAAACTATTCAATTCAATGGTTTAAAATTATAGAAACTAAATTAATAAATAAATTAACTATCACAAAACAATCACAAGTATCAAAATCCATAATTTCAAACAATTGATGGAGATTTAGACTTATGATTTCACCCTAAGCTTCACTCTTATTTTCAAACATTTATTCCAATTCAACTCAATATGTGACGCCCCCAAAATTAGGTATACATCACCCATCTTGGGTCGTCAGATACATGGTACAGAATTTAAATACAACTTACTAATACAATTGTCGTGTACAATACGACAAACATAAACTGTGAGTTTGAATACCAATATTATCTACTAGAGATTATACAAACTCAAAAGGAGTCCTCATTACAATTATTATCACACTATTTCACAGAATAGTGAGGACTACTAATGCTATCCTCTGGACCATCATTCCGTTCCCCGAGTCGTCCCAGCTATATTCTCATTTCCTGAAGAGAATAGTAAAAGAAAGGGTGAGCTCAACTAGCCCAGTAAGAAAAATTATGACTAAGATAATGCAGAATAAATTATCATTAGTCTCCAACAATGTTAAACTGATAAAATATAATAGACATCAAGTTTAACTGCAGCGGAACAAGCAATCCATTAAAAGAGTCAAGTAGAAAATAAAATCTACTATCTTTTATGATTTAAAAGGTTTTTCATCACTGTTATCGCTGAGACTCAGCTTAATAAATATTCCACATCATCGAATCACCCCTGCACTACAGCCAAGGATATTCTTTAGTACCACGACCATAATTATCCATGCACTACGGGCCAAGAATATTTGTGTATTCATTAATGGTCATGATCATGCCAACAACTGTCCATCAATGCACTACGGGCCAATGAGAACTTTTACCACATCATTTGTAACATTACGGTCATGATTACTCCGAATAATCCCTGGTCATAATCATACCAAGTCCATCTATGCACTACAAGCCACATATGACTTTCTAAAAAATATAAACATGAGGATGATGACAGTGATATAAGAATTCAATAAAACAAGTTCAAGAATTATTTTATCCAGGAATTATTAATGTCCAAATTGTCAACATGATACTATTTTGTAGAGTAAAATTCAAGAATGATCAGAAAAATATTTCCATGAAAAGATACTGGATGAAACGCAAATATCAAGGATATTCTACTAATTTCATGGAGTATAGAAGTCAAAACTTTAACCAACTGAGTATAATAAAGAATGGAATAACAAACGAAATCACCATGCATGCGGTACTTCGCATAGACAGGTTATTCTAACAGAATAATAATAACGGAACCAGGTTAGGCAAAATTTGCACCGACAGGATGTTCCAACAGAATAATAAAGACGGAACCAGGTCCGGTATAAAACACACGGACAGGATGTTCCAACAGAATAATAATAAGACGGAACCAGGTTCGGTGTAAAACACACAGACATTATGTTCCAACGGAATAATAATAAAGACTGAACCAGGTCTGGTGTAAAACACACAGACAGGATGTTCCAACAGAATAATAGAAGAATATCACCAAATATAGGGTAGACCGCGTATATAGTTTATTCCAACAGAATAATAAGAAATGGAATAACAACAGTTCTCTTCATGAATAAGAAAGAATAACACCCCTTACGCATACAACAAATAATATTCCCTACCTTAAGAAAAAGAGTACTGGATATATAAGTAGTGAAGTAGCAGAATACTTTCTTCTTTCTCTCTAGAGTTTCAGTGAATTCGTAAGAAAATAATGAATGAATGAGCTTCTATTTATAGAAAAATGGAATGCATAGTAACTAACTTATGAACGGTCGAGATTGATTTACTTTAATCTGACGGTCCATATTTAAAGCTAAATAAAATATAATATATTCTATTTATAATCTAATAAAACGAATAACTTTATAAAAGATTTTACTATGCAGGCACTATGCAAACACTATGCATAATAAAATATAATATATTCTAATTATTGTCTAATAAAACAGATAACTTTATAAAAGTATTCTATTTTATATAAAAAGATTTTACTATGCAAAATACTATGCAGACACTATGCAACACTATGCATAATAGAATATAATATATTCTATTTATAGAATAACTTTATAAAAGTATTCTGTTTTATATAAAAATATTTTCTGTATTATTACATTAATAATACCAACAAAACTGAGTGACTTATCACCTAAGCATCAATAATTAATACCGTGTGCTACTATGCAACCACGCGTATTACTGTATTTTTAATACCGGGTGTTTCAACAGTTAACGGTAAAACTTCCACCGTTATTTTCATAAAATATTTTTATCTTTTTCTCAATCCGACAATAATTCCATTGCGGGGTCCACCAATGATTGTGTCGTTGTACTAATATTCCCTGTTAAAACGAATATTCCTCGACCAATCGAATATTATATAACAACTTGCGTACTTTGCAAAATTTATAAATATTACCCACAACTATTATATCAATTTCACTCCATAATATTCAAAAATAATATTTATAGAAAATTCATCTTTATTCAAAAAGTTGGGGTTTTACAATCTCCCATTCTTATGAAATTTCGCCCTCGAAATTAGGGTACATACCTGGTATGTCGAAGAGGTAAGGATACTTTGATTTCATTTCAGATTCTAACTCCCAAGTCATTTCCTCAACATCGTGGTTTCTCCACAAAACTTTGACTTGAGGTATAACCTTGGTGCGTAGAATATGTTCCTTCTTATCCAAGATTTGAATAGGAACCACTTCATACGTCAAATCTTCCGCTATTTCGTCCGGTTCCAACTCAATAATGTGGTTCGGGTCTTCCACATATTTATGTAACATGGATATGAGAAAAAACGTTATGAACACGAGACATACTTGTCGGTAAAGCGAGTCTATAGGCCACAGTTCCTACTAGATCAAGGATTAAAAATGGGCCGATAAATCGAGGATTGAGCTTTCCTCTCTTTCCAAATCTCGTAACTCCTTTCCATGGAGCAACACATAACAACACATAATCTCCTATATCAAATTACACATCCTTTCGATGAAGATCAGCATAACTCTTTTGTCGATCTTGTGAGATTATTATACGTTGCCGGATCATTTGAATATTTTTCGTAGTCATACGTACCAACTCTGGTCCCAACAACATTGTTTCACCCACCTCATCCCAGCATACTGGAGAACAACATTTTCTTCCATACAACGTTTCAAATGGAGCCATGCCAATACTTGCTTGATAACTATTGTTGTAGGAAAACTCCACCAATGGTAATAACTTGTCCCAACTTCCCTTGAAATCAAGGACACAGAGTCTTAATAGATCTTCAAGAGTTTAAATAGTCCTCTCCGATTGTCCGTCCGTCTGAGGATGATATGCCGAGTTAAATCATAAATCTGTGCTCATATCGTTCTGCAAGCTAACCCAAAATTGTGAAGTGAATCTTGGATCTCGATCAGAAACTATGGATACTGGCATACCATACAGTCTTATAATCTCGTTTATGTACATATGATCAAGACGTTCAAGTGTATAAGTCTCTCGTATCGGTAAGAAATGAGCATGCTTGGTCAATCTATCAACAATAACCCAAATCGTATCTTTGCCTTGAGAAACCTTGGAAAGGACCAGTAACGAAATCCATGGTAATGTGCTCCCACTTCCATTTTGGAATTTCAAGTGGTTGCAATGGACCTTTTGGTACTTGATGCTCCGTCTTGACTCGTTGACACGTTAGACACCTTGAGATAAACAGCGCTATCTCTCTCTTCATATTGCCCCACCAAAACGTATGTCGAAGATCATGATACATTTTGGTACTCCTAAGATGGATTGCAAATGGTGTGTTGTGTTCCTCCATCATGATTTTATACTTTAAATCAGGGTCGTTAAGAACACAAAGTCTGGAGTTGACTCGAAATATTCCTTCTTCATCGATTCTTGCTTCTGGCATCGTACCTTCTTGCACTTTCTTTGTAAGACCCCAAATTATTAATAAATGAAATTTAATTTCCTCTATTTATCATTTTTAAATAGTAAGGGTTGATTTGATTAATGTGGTTAGTTATGGGTAAAATGCGCAAATATTTTAAATAAGCAAGGGGTTATAAAATATTCATTTTTGTCGGAGAATATTCGTTTGGTCGTGGAATATTCTTGATGTCGGGGAATATTCGTACGACGGAGCAGCCTTGTGTGGGCCCATAACGGAAAGTGATTGGATGAAGAAAAGGAAAAGTATAAGTTGTTTATAAATAACGGCGTAAATTGTTACCGTTAACACTGTTGGGTTACCTGGTGGTTAAAATACAGTAATATGCGTGATTACACAGTAGCACACGGTATTGCACAGTATTGCTAAATTATTGATTCGTACGTAAGAAGGCACTATTCAATAATTGTTACAGTAATTACTGTTCATTATTTTATTTTATTGATTCAATAATTGTTGCGTTAATATTTATATTATTATTGTTTTAATAAATTTCACTGCACAGTATTTTCCATTATCAGATCAATAATTCATATTATTTGAATAATTTTATCAGATAACATTATTGGCAATGTCTAGAACGTTCTGTCTAAGGAGAGGTTTGGTCACCTAATTGCGCGCCAATAAGGAGAAATCCTTATTGGAAAGCCCCCTATATCTTGGGAACGGCCTGGTTGTCAGTACTGTAATTCTGTAATATTATTTTTAAATAATTAATTATTGATTATTATGATAAAGAAAATATTCATTTTATGTGGTATAAGATGGAGAAAATTTTTAATGTGACAATTGTTGAAAATTAATATTTTATCATTTTCTGATAAAATAATTCATTTAAATATATTATTTTAATAATATATTAACGGTGATATTTTTACAATGAATATGGGATATATGAGTATATGAGGAGTAAGAGTATTTTTGTGGCATTAAATATTTAACACATGTTTTATGTGTCGGTGGACACAATTCTTGACCGAAATTTGATTATAGACTGTAAAATCGTCAGTTTGTGGATTTCGGTCAATTTTTGTTTGTAATTTGGAAAGACTTCCTTCTGTAAAGTTGTAGATAATAGAATTTCCTATGAAAAGTCGCGAGTTTTGAATTTTTCTTACAAAGGGGCTATTTATTATGAATTATTGAAGTTCCGGAGTTCCAAAATAATTGATTTTTGAAAGTTTTAATTATTATTTTGAAGAAAAATGTTTTCTTGCTTGGTGGGTTGCATTAAACATGTGCAAGGTGGCTGATTTCAGGTCTTCAAAGGTGGGCTAAGGAATTTATAATATATATATATATATTAATATTTTATTATTTAATCTCCTTTTGTGTTCTAAACATTTTCCTATAAATAGGGTGCTTAGGTTAGAATTCAAAATCACACCCGAAACAAAGTTTTCTCCCTTTCTCTCTCTATATTATCGAGCATATTCTTGTGAGTATACTTTGAGTGTTGCTATACGGTGCGAGTTTCTGTCAGCACTATACCAAAATTCAGTCAGAAGTACGGTTAGTTTGAGGTAAGGGATGTTATTTTCTTCTTAAATGATATTATCTTCTTCATTATCATTATGCCGAAATATTGTTCTGAACTTTTTATCAATTTGAAACTTTTTCATGTCAGAGTTACTATTCATGAGTTACTATTCATGAGTTACTATTTACGAGTTACTATTCACGAGTACTATTTACGAAGCGTGATGATGTTTTTGTGAAATTTCTATCTTTTGGTGTCGGAAGTTACTATTCACGTATACGGCACTATTCACGTATACGGCACTATTCACGAATACGGCACTATTCATCGAAAAATGAAATTTCTTATTTTTTGTCCAAAATATCTATTTTGGCTACTATCTTTGATTGTATCCATGTTTTGATCGTTATTTTTGAGCTCTACTTCAAAATCAGTTGTTATGAAGTATTATTGATCTAGGACAAACTGTTGTACGAATCCCTAATATTTGTCCTTCTATCTCACTGGATTCGTTCTTAAAAAAATTTTCATCATCCTCAGTCCTTAATGGTGATACTTGATGAATATCTTTGGCCTGTAGTGCAAAGATGAATGATTAAACTGATGAATCACTTTGGCCCGTAGTGCAAAGATTAACAGGTGTTGAGATGAACATGACCAACTGGTGATACAAATGAATATCTTTCGCCTGCAGTGCAAAGATTATTAAAGATGTATATTGATTGTTGTTACAGGGATGAAATATTGATGATGGACTTTTAAATCTTAGAAGACAGTAGAATTCATTCTCTACGTGACTCTTCTAATGGATTATTGTTTTCGCTGCATTTGTTGATCTAAAACTTGTTGTCTATTATATTTTATCAGATTTTTCCCTGTTGAAGACTAACGATAATTTGTTGTATATTATCTTAGTCATAATATTCTTTACTGGGCTAGTTGAGCTCACCCTTTCCTTTTTGTTCCATTTTTCTTCTCAGGAGGTGAGAACATAGCAGGATCGAATCGGGGTATGGAGTGATGGTTCTAGGAAGATGTTTTAGCAGTCCTCACTATTTCTATAAAATAGTGTTTGAATAATTGTAATGAGGACTAATTTGCAGTGTGGATATTGTCTCTAAGACAATATTTATATTTAAACTCATAGTAGGTATTGTCGTATTTCACACGACATTTGTATTATTGAAGTTGTAGTTTGGTTTATGTACCATGTATTTGGCGACTAAGAATGGATGTTGTATACCTATTTTGGGGGCGTCACAGTTGGTATCAGAGCTTAGGGATATGGTCTTTGGTGGATATCGGGGAATAAAACTAGGAGGGGAGAGATGAGTAAATCCTTCGCTAGTGTGTCCTACCTAAGCTTATTTGTTGGTCGGTCATAATATAGGGATATTATGTGATATGTTAATTTGTTTAATTAACCCCTGTTTTATTGTAGTATTTAAGAATGGCTGATGAGAACGTTAGCAATGGAGTTTATGAGACGATGGAACAACCTTTAGTCACAAACCAGAAGAACGTGCAACAGGAAGGCAATACTCCTCCTGTAAACAACGTTATCGAGCAAATAATGAATGATGGAATGTTTAAGAGCTTTTTGCAGTTCATGCAAAATCAGACGAGGGAGACTCGTGTGCAAAATACGGGTGGAAATGATGGCAACGCGCGGTCTGTCACAGCTAAGCAGTTCAAGGAGTTGGGACCACCAGATTTCCATGGAAAGCCGGATCCGATCATGGCAGAAATGTGGGTCAAACAAATTACCAAGATATTCGATGTCTTGGGGTGCACGGAGGAACAGAAGGTTCCATTCGCCACCTTTATGTTTCGTGGTGAAGTAGATTACTGGTGGGAATCTGTGAAGCGTACCCAACTAGATGCACTCAACATGTCTTGGGAAAGATTTCAGAAACTTTTCAATGACAAGTACTTTCCTGAAAGTATTCGTCATATGAAAGAGGTAGAGTTTATTAGACTCGAACAGAACAACATGACGGTGTCTCAGTACGAGGCGAAGTTCGCAGAGTTATCCAGGTTACCACCTCATTTGGTGGAGAATGAGGAACGTATGACGCAGGATGTTTTTGAGAGATCTAAAACCCAAGATTCGTCATTACCTTATATCTCATAAATTTTCTCTGTATTCAGATGTTGTAAACAGGGCTCAGTTATTAGAGCGAGATAGTGAGTATACTCAACCGAAGGACCACAACCAGGGTCATATCGGTGACAGCAGTCATCAGAACGATGATAACCAGTGAGGAAGGAATAATACAGACAAAGGCGGTAACCACTCAGGTGGTAATCGTGGCCATGATAATAGAAGAGGTGACTCAAGTGGAAATTTCAGAAAGAGAAGATTCAACAACGACGGGAAGACATCAGCAGCAGCACCAGTACCAACAACAAATTCTAGGGGAGGAGAACTGACTTGCCAGTTAGATGTTACAAATGCGGGAATGAGGGACATATCAGCCCAAACTGTCCACAACAATCCAAGGTATGTTACAACTGTGGAAAGGAAGGCCACATCGTTCGAGATTGTACTATAGCGAAACCAAGTTCAGCATGAGTGGTGATTCCAAGGGCTGTCCCGGATAAGTCGAAATCAGCGGTTCCTGGAAGAGCGTTTGTCGTGACTGGCCAAAATGTGAGGAACCCAAACGAAGTGATCACGGGTAAGCTAATCTTGAATTCTTGCAAAGTTTATACCTTACTAGATACTGGTTCTACCCATTCTTTTATCTCTCCTGCTTGTGCTCAACATTTAAACTTGACGTCGGAGAAAGTAGACTTTGACCTATTTGTTGAAACTCCGTTATAAGAAACTTTCATCACATCCGCTATTTATAAATCTCGCTTGATTCAAGTTGGCACCATCGCATTACCTGTTGACCTTATTTTGGGGATTGATTGATTAACTACTCATCATGCCAAAATTGATTGCTTTCGTAAGGTTGTTAGTTTTCATATTCGTAAGCAGCCTGTAATTCGAATTCAAATAACCAAACCATTGAAGTCAAACACTTTCATATCAAGCCATAAAGTCATTCGTTTATTGACAAACGGATGTCAAGTTTTCTTAGCCCATGTTATGGACTTAAACAAAAATACGTCAGATTTGAATGATATTTCTATTGTTAGTAAATTTCCTGATGTATTTCCTGAAGAATTTCTTGGCCTACTCCCAGAGCGTGATATTGAATTTGTATCGACTTTGAATCCGGTACAAAACCCATTTCTAAAATCTCATATCGAATGGCTCCTATTGAACTTCAGGAGTTAAAAACCCAACTATAGAAGTTGATACCCTGAACCTCTATCTTATGACTTCCTTTGTGGAATGCACCGAAGCCAAACACTTCGTAGGGGACGCCATATTCGTGCGGTAGTAAACTGATAGGTGCTATTGTGACGTGCTATCCAAGATGGGATATGACTCACAGTTGAGAGCAACCTAAGTCAGTAATCAAAATATGTAGCTTTCTAGGCTTAGTTGGTTATCATCAGAGATTCAGTGGAAAGATTTTCTCAAATCATTAGTCCATTAACTCAGCTGACTCATAGAGATACAAAATTTAAATGGAGCAAAGAATGTGGGAAGAGCTTCGAAGAACTCAAGAGGAGACTCATTTCGGCACATGTTCTGACCATACCATCCTGGAAAAATGAACGTAGTGGCTGAAGTGTTGAGTAGAAGATCGTATACGAGTACGAGTACGATATTTTCAAAGACTCATTTCGTATAACTTACAAATAATAGAGATGGAGATGAAAACTCTAGTTACCCACGTGATGATATACGAGTATAATCGACTTTAATCGATAAAGTTAAAGCTGTTCAAGCTACACACCAGAGCTGATGAATTTGAAGAAGGAGGTGCAAAAAGTTGTTATTTTAAAAGCGAGATTCAGTGATGTAAGGAAAGCTAAAACCTTCGATTAATTAATCCATTTGAAATTCTCGATCGAATAGGAACTGTGGCCTATAGACTCGCTTTACTACCAAGTATGTCGCGTGTTTATAACGTTTTTTACGTACCGATGTTACGTAAATATGTGGACGACCCGAACCATATTATTGAGTTAGAACCAGACGAGATAGCCGAAGATTTAACATACGAGGAGATACCTGTTGAGATTTTGCATATGAAAGAGCATGTCTTACACATGAAGGTCATACCACAAGTTAAAGTTTTATGAGAAAATGACCTGGGAGTTGGAAACGGAAATGAAAGTGAGGTATCCTCATCTCTTTGAAACACCAGGTACGTACGTCAATTTCGAGGATGAAATTTCATAAGGAGGGGAGGTTGTAAGACCCCAAATTATTAATAAATGAAATTTAATTTCCTCTATTTATCATTTTTAAATAGTAAGGGTTGATTTGATTAATGTGGTTAGTTATGGTTAAATGCGCAAATATTTTAAATAAGCAAGTGGTTATAAAATATTCATTTTTGTTGGAGAATATTCGTTTGGTCGTGGAATATTCTTGTTGTCGGGGAATATTCGTACGACAGAGCAGTCTTGTGTGGGCCCATAACAGAAAGCGATTGGATGAAGAAAATGACAAGTATAAGTTGTTTATAAATAACGGCGTAAATTGTTACCGCTAACACTGTTGGGTTACTTGGTGGTTAAAATACAGTAATATATGTGGTTGCACAGTAGCACACGGTATTGCACAGTATTGTTAAATTATTGATTCTTACGTAAGAAGGCACTACTCAATAATTGTTACAGTAATTACTTTTCATTATTTTATTTTATTGATTCAATAATTGCTGCGTTGATATTTATATTATTATTGTTTCAATATTTGTCACTGCACAGTATTTTCCATTATCAGATCAATAATTCATATTATTTGAATAATTTTATCAGATAACATTATTGGCAATGTCTAGAAAGTTCTGTCTAAGGAGAGGTTTGGTCACCTAATTGCGCGCCAATAAGGAGAAATCCTTTTTGGAAAGCCCCCTCTATCCTGGGAACGGCCTGGTTGTCAGTACTGTAATTCTGTAATATTATTTTTAAATAATTAATTATTGATTATTATGATAAAGAAAATATTTATTTTATGTGGATATAGATGGAGAAAATTTTTAATGTGACAATTGTTGAAAATTAATATTTTATCTTTTTCTGATAAAATAATTCATTTAAATATATTATTTTAATAATATATTAACGGTGATATTTTTACAATGAATGTGGGATTTATGAGTATATGAGGAGGAAGAGTATTTTTGTGGCATTAAATGTTTAACACATGTTTTATGTGTCGGTGGACACAATTCTTGACCGAAAATTGATTATAGACTGTAAAATCGCCCGTTTGTGGATTTCGGTCAATTTCTGTTTGTAATTTAGAAAAACTTCCTTCTGTAAAGTTGTAGATAATGGAATCTCCTATGAAAAGTCATGAGTTTTGAATTTTTCTGACAAAGGGGCTATTTATTATGAATTATTGAAGTTCCGGAGTTCCGAAATAATTGATTTTTGGAAGTTTTAATTATTATTTTGAAGAAAAATGTTTTCTTGCTTGGTGGGTTGCATTAAACATGTGCAAGGTGGCTGATTTCAGGTCTTCAAAGGTGGGCTAAGGAATTTATAATATATATTAATATTTTATTATTTAGTCTCCTTTGGTGTTCTAAGCATTTTCCTATAAATAGGGTGCTTAGGTTAGAATTCAAAATCACACTAGAAATAAAGTTTTCTCTCTTTCTCTCTCTATATTATCGAGCATATTCTTGTGAGTATACTTTGAGTGTTGCTATACGATGCGAGTTTATGTCAGCACTATACCGAAATTCAGTCAGAAGTACGGTTATTTTGAGGTAAGGGATGTTATTTTCTTCTTAAATGATATTATCTTCTTCAATATCATTATGCCGAAATATTGTTCTGAACTTTTTATCAATTTGGAACTTTTTCATGTCGGAGTTACTATTCATGAGTATTCACGAGTTACTATTCATGAGTTACTATTCACGGGTTACTATTCACGAGTACTATTCATGAAGCGTGATGATGTTTTTGTGAAATTTCTATCTTTTGGTGTCAGAGTTACTATTCACGTGTACGACACTATTTACGTATACGAAACTATTCACGAATACGGCACTATTCCTCGAAAAATAAAATTTCTTCTTTTTGTCCAAAATATCTATTTTGGCTACTATCTTTGATTGTATCCATGTTTTGATCGTTATTTTTGAGTTCTACTTCAAAATCAGTTGTTATGAAGTATTATTGATCTTGGACAAACTATTGTACGAATCCCTAATATTTGTCCTTCTACCTCACTGGATTCGTTCTTAAAAATGTTTTTCATCATCCTCAGTCCTTAATGGTGATACTTGATGAATATACTTGGCCTGTAGTGCAAAGATGAATGATTAAACTGATGAATCTCTTTGGCCCGTAGTGCAAAGATGGACAGGTGTTGAGATGAACATGACCAACTGGTGATACAAATGAATATCTTTGGCCTGTAGTGCAAAGATGATTAAAGATGTATATTGATTGTTGTTACAGGGATGAAATATTGATGATGGACTTTTAAATCTTAGAAGACAGTAGAATTCATTCTCTACGTGACTCTTCTAATGGATTGTTGTTTTCGCAACATTTGTTGATCTAAAACTTGTTGTCTATTATATTTTATCAGATTTTTCCCTGTTGAAGACTAACGATAATTTGTTGTATATTATCTTAGTCATAATATTCTTTACTAGGCTAGTTGAGCTCACTCTTTCCTTTTTGTTCCATTTTTCTTATCAGGAGGTGAGAACATAGCAGGATCGAGTCCGGGTATGGAGTGATGGTTATAGGAAGATGTTTTAGCAGTCCTCACTATTTTTATAAAATAGTGTTTGAATAATTGTAATGAGGACTTATTTGCGTGTGGATATTGTCTAGAAGACAATATTTATATTTAAACTCACAGTAGGTATTGTCGTATTTCACACGACATTTGTATTATTGAAATTGTAGTTTGATTTATGTAACATGTATTTGACTGACTCATAATTTGTGTTGTATACCTATTTTGGGGGCGTCACATTCTTCCTCATACGCATCAGCTCCAGATCTTTAATTTAAGCAGCTTTAATTTTATCAATTAAAGTCGGTTCTACTCGTATATTTGTCATCATCACGTGGGTCCTTGGAGTCTTTATCTCTATCTCCATCCTTTGCAAGTCATACAAAATGGGCCTTTGCGTTGACAATATTGCACTCGTACCTGCATATGATCTTCTACTCAATGCGTCAGCTACCACGTTCGCTTTTCCAGGATGGTATTGGATGGAATGATCATAATCTTTCAACAGTTCAAGCCAACGTCATTGTTGCACGTTGAGTTCCTTTTGAGTGAAGAAATATTTGAGGCTTTTATGATCCGTAAAGATCTCCACTTTCTCCCCATACAAGTAATGCCTCCAAATTTTAAGTACGAAGACAACAGCTGCTAACTCTAGGTCATGAGTAGGATAATTCCTCTCATATTCTTTGAGTTACCGTGAGGCATAGGCTATGACTTTCCCATGTTACATGAGAACACATTCTAACCCTTTGCCCGAAGCATCATTGTAGATGACAAATCCCTCCGAACCAGATGGTATTGTCAGAACAGGTGCTGAAATGAGTCTCCTCTTGAGTTCTTGAAAACTCTTCTCACATTCCTCGCTCCAACTGAACTTTGTATCTTTCTGAGTCAGCTGAGTTAGTGGAGTAGCGATTCGAGAAAACCCTTCTACGAATCACCGATAATAACCAGCTAAGCCGAGAAAGCTACGTACTTCGGTCACTGATTTAGGTTGCTCCAAGCTTTGAATAGCTTCAATCTTTGCTGGATCAACAGATATTCCATGACTTAATACCACGTGCCCAAGGAATGCTACTTTCTCAAGCCAGAACTCGAATTTCTTCAACTTGGCATAAAGCTTGTATTCACGAAGCTTTTGGAGTATCAGCCTAAAGTGTTCCTCATGATCTTCAAGGCTTTTGGAATATATGAGGATGTCATCAATAAAGACGACCACAAAATGATCCAAATATTCTTTGAATATTCGGTTCATCATATCCATGAAGGCAGTAGGAGCATTAGTCAATCCAAAGGACATGACTAGGAATTCATAATCCCCGTACCGAGTTCTGAAAGTCGTCTTTGGAATATCATCAGTTCTAATCTTCAATTGGTGATATCCGAAATGAAGATCAATCTTTGAAAAGAATTTGGCTCCTTGCAACTGGTCAAACAGTTCATCAATACGTGGCAATGGGTACCTATTTTTGATGGTGACATGATTCAACTCCCGATAATCAATAAAAAGTCGCATACTCCCATCTTTCTTCTTCACGAATAGAACAGGAGCACCCCAAGGAGAAGTACTAGGATGAATAAAGCCAATGTCTAACAATTCCTGCAGTTGAGTCTTTAACTCCTGAAGTTCAATAGGAGCCATTCGATATGGGGCTTTAGAAATGGATTTTGTACCGGGTTCAAGGTCGATACAAAATTTAATTTCACGCTCTGGAGGTAGGCCAGGAAGTTCTTCAGGGAATACGTCAGGAAATTCATTAACAATAGAAATATTATTCAAAACTGACATATTTTTGTTTAGATCTGTGACATGAGCTAAGAAAGCTTGACATCCGTTTTTCAATAAACGAATAGCTTTATGGATTGAGATGACAGTGCTTGATTTTAATGGTTTGGTTACTTGAATTTGTATAATAGGTCGATTAGGAATATGAAAGCTAACAACCTTACGAAAATAATCAATTTTTGCATGATGAGTAGTTAACCATTCAATCCCTAGAATCACATCAAATGCAAGTATTTTTAATGCAATAAGATCGACATGTAATGTATGGGTACCAACTTGAACCAAACAAGACTTATAAACCATGGATGTAATGAAGGTTTCTCCCAACGGAGTTTCCACAGATAAGTCAAAGTCTAATTTCTCCGAAGTCAAATTTAATCATTGAGCGTAAGTAGGAGAAATAAAATAATGGGTAGAACCGGTATTAAATAAAGTGTAGACTTCGCTAGAGTTTATGATAAGCTTATCCGTGATGACCTCATTCAGGTTCCTTGCTCTATGGGAGGTCACAATAAATGCCCTCCCTTGCACTACCGGCTTTGATTTTTCTGGGACAGCCTTTGGTGCCTCTATCCTAGCTGAATTTGTCTTCAGTGAACGACAAAATCAAGATAAGTGACCTTCTCTTCCACAATTATAACATGCTTTGGATGGCATCGTGCAATTTGGACTGATGTGTCCCTCCCCTCCGCATTTGAAGCATATGATAGGTGGTCTTTCTCCTTCCTTAACAACGGATGCTAGTACTGACGTCTTTCCATCATTGTTGAATCTCCTCTTCTTGAAATGTCCATTCTTATTGTTTTGGCCCTGATTACCACCGAAGTGGTTACCATTTCTGGCCTGTTGATTCCCTCCACGCTTGTTGTCACCGCTTCGATGACTGCTCTCACTGGTATTATCATTTTGTCGGCTGCTCTCTTTTGGTTGCGTTGACTCGTTTTCGCGCTCCACTAACTGAGCCCTATTTACAACATCTGAATACAAACACAGTTTATGAGAAATAAGATGTTGACGTATTTCTGGCTTTAAACCTCTTAAAAACATTTGTGCCATTCTCTCTTCATTATCCACCAAGTGGGACGCAAACCGGGATAACTCCGCAAATTTTGCCTCGTATTGCGACACAGTCATATTATTTTGCTTCAATTTGATAAACTACACCTCCTTCATGTGACGAATACTTTCGGGAAAGTATTTGTCTTTGAACAGCTCTTGAAACTTCTCCCAAGACATCTTTAGCACGGCAGGTTGAGTACGTTTTACCGATTTCCACCAGTAATCTGCCTCTCCGAGCAACATAAAGGTGGCAAAGGGAACCTTTTGCTCCACGGAGCATCCCAAGACATCAAATATCTTGGTGATCTGCTTTATCCATGCTTCTGCCATAAGTGGTTTTGGCTCTCCCTTAAACTCCTGTGGTCCAAGCTCCTTGAACTGTTTAGCGGTGACCGCCCGAGAGTTTCTAGTGTTTCCACCTACATTTTGGACAGGAGCCGCTCTCGCCTGCTGTTGCATGAATTGCATAAAGCCTCTGAAAAATCCATCACTCAGCATTTGGTCAGTGTTGTTGTTTGTATGAGGATTGTCGCCTTCCTGATGCATATTCTCCTGATTATTGATATGTGGAGACTCAACAGTCTCTTGTGCTCCATTGCTATTCTCAACATTTTCGGATGTCATTTTCAGATACTGCCACAAAACAAAGGTTAATTGACATGTAACATAATATCTCTAAACTCTGACCAACCAATTTAAATACAAAATAAAATTAAGAAGGTCATACTAGCGAAGGAATTCCCCATCTCTCCCCTTCTAGTTTTAGTCTCACATCTTAGCCAGGGATCATATCCCTAAGCTTTGATACCAACTGTGACGCCCCCAAAATTAGGTATACATCACTCATCTTGGGTCGTCAGATACATGGTACAGAATTCAAATACAACTTACTAATACAACTGTCGTGTACAATACGACAAACATAAACTGTGAGTTTGAATACCAATAGTATCTACTAGAGATTATACAACCTCAAAAGGAGTCCTCATTACAATTATTATCACACAATTTCACAGAATAGTGAAGACTACTAATGCTATCCTTTGGACCATCACTCCGTTCCCCGACTCGTCCCAGCTATATTCTCATTTCCTGAAGAGAACAGTGAAAGAAAGGGTGAGCTCAACTAGCCTAGTAAGAAATATTATGACTAAGATAATGCAAAATAAATTATCATTAGTCTCCAACAATGTTAAACTAATAAAATATAATAGACATCAAGTTTAACTGCAGCGGAACAAGCAATCCATTAAAAGAGTCAAGTAGAAAATAAAATCTACTATCTTTTATGATTTAAAAGGTTTTTCATCACTGTTATCGCTGAGACTTAGCCTAATAAATATTCCACATCATCAAATCACCCCTGCACTACGGCCAAGGATATTCTTTAGTATCACGACCACAATTATCTATGCACTACGGGCCAAGAATATTTGTGTATTCATTAATGGTCAAGATCATGCCAACAACTGTCCATTAATGCACTACGGGCCAATGAGAACTTTTACCACATCATTTGTAACATTACGGTCATGATTACACTGAATAATCCCTGGTCATAATCATACCAAGGTCCATCTATGCACTACAGGCCACAAATGACTTTCAACAAAATATAAACATGAGGATGATGACAATGATATAAGAATTCAATAAAACATGTTCAAGAATTATTTTATCCAGGAATTATTAACGTCCAAATTGTAAACATGATACTGTTTTGTAGAGTAAAAATCAAGAATGATCATAAGAATATTTCCATGAATAGATAATGGATGAAACGCAAATATCAAGGATATTCTACTAATTTCATGGAGTATAGAAGTCAAAACTTTAACCAACTGAGTATAATAAAGAATGGAATAACAAAAGAAATCACCATGCATGTGGTACTTCTCATAGACAGGTTATTCCAATAGAATAATAATAACAGAACCAGGTCAGGAAAAATTTATACCGACATGATGTTCCAACAGAATAATAAAGACAGAACCAGGTCCGGTGTAAAACACACAGACAGGATGTTCCAATAGAATAATAATAAGACGGAACCAGGTCCGGTGTAAAACATACAGACAGGATGTTCCAACCGAATACTAATAAAAACAAAACCAGGTCCGGTGTAAAACACACAGACAGGATGTTCCAACAGAATAATAGAAGAATGTCACCAAGTATAGGGTAGATCACGTATACAGGTTATTCCAACAGAATAATAAGAAATGGAATAACAACAGTTCTCTTCATGAATAAGAAAGAATAACACCCCTTACGAATACAACAAATAATATTCCCTACCTTAAGAAAAAGAGTACTGGATATATAAGTAGTGAAGTAGCAGAATACTTTCTTGTTTCTCTCTATAGTTTATCTCTCTAGAGTTTCAGTGAATTCGTAAGAAAATAATGAATAAATGAGCTTCTATTTATAGAAAAATGGAATGCATAGTAACTAACTCATGAACGGTCGAGATTGATTTACTTTAATCTGACGGCCCATATTTAAAGCAAAATAAAATAAAATATATTCTATTTATAATCTAATAAAATGAATAACTTTATAAAAGATTTTACTATGCAAACACTATGCAGGCACTATGCATAATAAAATATAATATATTCTAATTATTGTCTAATAAAACAGATAATTTTATAAAAGTATTCTGTTTTATATAAAAAGATTTTACTATGCAAAACACTATGCAGACACTATGCAACACTATGCATAATAGAATATAATATATTCTATTTATAGAATAACTATATAAAAGTATTCTGTTTTATATAAAAAGATTTTCTGTATTATTACATTAATAATACCAACAAAACTGAGTGACTTATCACTTAAGTATCAATAATTAATACCGTGTGCTACTATGCAACCACGCGTATTACTGTACTTTTAACATCGGGTGTTTCAACAGTTAACAGTAAAACTTCCGCCGTTATTTTCATAAAGTATTTTTGTTGTTTTTCTTAATCCGACAATAATTCCGTTGTGGGGTCCACTAATGATTGTTTCGTTGTACTAATATTCCCTGTTAAAATGAATATTCCCCTACCAATCGAATATTATATAACAACTTGCGTACTTTGCAAAATTTATAAATATTACCCACAACTATTATATCAATTTCACTCCATAATATTCAAAAATAATATTTATAGAAAATTCATCTTTATTCAAAAAGTTGGGGTTTTACACAATATCTCAGTTTAATAATCAAGAACACAAACGTAGTACTAGCCACCTCTCAATGCACTAATACCGTATTAACTTAAATCCACAATTTAGATAGAAATAAGTTAAACACCTAAATCAACCAACTCACTATATCTCTATGTGAACTGAAATTAAAAAAGGTTTAAGAATAAGTTATTTATCCGATTACGTGCGATGTCAAGCATATCTCTACATTAACAATAATTAAGAATCTGTTATTCACAAAATTCATGACACATGCTATATTAACTAAGTCTAGATTTGAATATCCTCTCTCGATTCCATACAAATCCACAAATAATTATTGATTAAGCAATTCATAAATTCACGCTCAAATTAAAATAGATAAACTGAAAATATTTTATTGAACTGGAAATCAAAATAATAAAATCATTGTTTCACCCAAGGATCCATCATAAGCTTAATAAGTGAATTAGTTCATATCGAATGAAATAAAAACTGAATAATCTAAAGAAAACATCCTTGTAATTACAAATGAAAGACTAAGGAGAAGAATAGTGATGAACACCATTCACATAGACTAGAATTGCAATCGTCACGAATATCTCTTCAAAATACTCCTCCCAAGATTGTTGTCAAAATTTGGAAAAACCTTCGTAATAAGCTCTTCTCTATTGACGAATCTGTTGTTAGTCGAGTAATGGACGTCCACTTTAGTGTCCGAGTCGAATCCCTTATATTCTAGAGTCCACATGCGAGTACATCTCTAAAAACCATGTAGCAGCATAGTCTTAAAGCATACAGGAGAGTGAGCAGTTCAAGACCCCCCGCCCCGACGGGGGTGCACAGGCAAAATAGGCCCGCCCCGGTGGGGCTGCCTTCTGCTAATTTCTCCAAAACGTTACTGAGTGAATTTCTCCTGTCCTTCACGAATTCGTCCCGAAATGATCCCAATTGACTCCAAATCTTTTTAAATGCTACAAAAACCACCCTACACATAAAAAAACACAAAACGAGTGAAAACGAACTCGAAACAAGAAAATAACAACGAAATTAAGCTTGAAATGAACATTAATTCGTGGATATGAAATCCACTTATCAAAATCCCCCAAACTTAAATCGTGATAATCCTCGAGCACAAACAAACTACATGTTATGCAATGCAATGCAATGAGATGAAATAAATATAATCTAAATGCTTACGAATCCAACAATATCACAGAATCAAAATTATCTCATCGGCCTCAAAGAAAACAAGCAACTTTACAATATGAATCACCATAACTAATCCATAGTTTCGTATTAATTCTCAAATCTTGAACAATTATCACTGGTAAAGTGTGCGTGTGTGTACAACATCTATGATAACTGATACGGACTCAAATTCAATACATAAGCAATTTCTTAGAAGGAATTATATAATGCAAACTTTAAAATTTCAAAAATAGGCACATTCCAACTTAAACTAAGCAATACCAAATTCAAGGATACATGCAGGATACTTATACTTCTTTTTTCTCATCTTTTTTTTTTCTCTCACGGGGGCTTTTTGCTCTTTTCCCGTTATTATTCTCTCTCTTTTTTATAGATGGTTGGTGAGTGCGTTTTACGCTCCATCTTACGCTTGTGTTTATGGGGGAGTATTTTTCCTCAACCCACCACAAGACTCAACATGTTTCATTTATTTTTTTTTCAAAGCTTATATACCCCACATATACTCCCCCAACTTAGGTTCTTGCCTAATTTTAGCCTTTACCTGCCTATCCTTGTCGTTTTCTTATTTACCCTAGCATTATCCTTTAGAAACTATTTATGTATCAATTTGAATTGACCGGTCAAAAAAGATGTTATTAACGTGCTAACCTTTTTATAACCATTTCAAACACGTGCAAGATTCGATTCATAACAGAAATTATATCACAGTTCTAATAATCAATACTGTATTGGTTAACTTATTCTCAATCTCATCATTGGCCCACAAATAACATGAACTGCAACACTGTTGGACATATGCAAACACAATATTTAACTAAATATTTTTATTTATTTTTTAACAAAATGCACTATATACAAAACTAAACATAATGCAATGACAACAATAACCTAAGCTACTATGTATGCACCTAAGCTATCATGCAATTATTCCTAAATAACTATGCAACACTGGAATTTAAAATGATAAAATTTTAACCTAAATACTACATATGCATGCAAACATGAATTTAACTCCCCCAAACTTAAGTAATACGATGTCCCCATTGGATGAATAATAAAAAATAATTACGTGAGGACTTCCTTGCTATCGCTTAAGTCTGAGGACGTGGTTGTTGCTCTTCTTCATCAGAATCACTTGGTGGAAATCTCGGCATTGGTCCGGGTTGCTTATATGGAAATTGAGCCGTCAGGTTGAAACTTTGAAGGGTTGTGTTGAGTGAGGCAAAAGATGCGTTCATAGCATCAAACATGTGATATTGCCGCATTTCCAATTGCCGCATTTCCCGACGTGTTGCTTTGTTGTGCGCAATCATCTGATTTTGGAACTCAAGGAACTGAGGACTGGATATTACCTCGATCTGTGGAACCTGCTCATCCCCTTGATCGCTTATAGCTGCGTCATCATCGTCTGATGCCTCTGTAGCATCAACTTCGTCTTCTGAAGCCAACAGAATAAAGCCCAGACCTCGTGGATGTGACTCGCCTCCTGCCCATACAGAATATCGTGCTATCATTCTAGAATCAAGCAATGCGAGCGTCATTTGTGTGGGCTCATGGTCAGACCATCTCACCCTTGCATTGCGACACAAACCACATATGAGTGATGGGTGTGGCAAGTAGCCCAAAAATTTTCCATGTAAACACCGGTAGATGGAGAAATAGATAATAGCCCCAACGTCCATAATGAAATCTTGCACAATTGTGTACAACAAAAACGCCTTCTCTTTGGTGACGTCCGAGGTGTGTTGGGACGAAAGCAATTTAGCGCATAAGAATGCGTACCATATTTTTCCATACAGGCTAAGGTCCTTGCTATGGAACACTGTGCCTCCTATCTGACCTTTCATCCAAGATGTTCCCGACTTTGTCATCCCTATGATTATTTCATCGAAGTCCGGATCAAAATCATGTAGCTGAGCATATTGGCATTGGCGAAGTACCCGCAGTTGATAATAAGTGTTTATTGCATCGGCACTAAACGGAACCTAAGCGACCCCGTACATACGCGTTGAATGGGGCTTTGTCCTGAGCGTTGGCATAAAATTTCTTGACAATGTTAACCGCAACGGGTTCCGGATCTTCGGTGAATTTGGTCCACCGCTTTTGATAGATTTGAGGAATCATCTCCCCATCATTGGGATCCCGTGCCAATCCCCGCTCCGGTGTAAGGGCTTTGTTTAGCATGTATTCATACCGGTCTGTGACGGCGGCACTCACAAATTTCTCGGCGATCAAAAGTTCATGTTGGTTGTGCGGATCTTGAACTCTCTCCCCTTTGGCATTTAGATGTTGGTTGTGACGCCATGGTTTCTCTCTAATGCTTAACTTGACTTAGCTCTCCCCCAAACTTGGTTGAAACACAGTGACGAACACTTGGTGTGCACAAATGGTTATCTCCCACACTTATGAAATTGGCCCTCCAATATGGTGAATTAAGCTTGAAGAATTTGAAAATAAGGGACTCACTAACTTCTACAAGATGAATTCCCACAATATTACCCCAATTTCGTGGCTTCCTAATCTTAGATTGCAAGAATGTGATGAACCTTGTTGGGTTGAGGGTGTGTTTATATAGAGGTGATATGATATAGAGCCTTAATAGAGGGGAGATGGAGTGAAGTAGTGTATTCGTGGGTACTAGTTGTGGGGATGAGGCTGTGATGGAGGCCAAATCGTGGCTGAGAAATAGGGTATTGGGATCAGTTGGCGTTATAGTGTAGGATGGGGAAAGCGGTCCAAGTGTGAGGTAACTGCCGAATAAGTAAGCGTCCAGGATCCAGAACCCCCGCCCCGGCGGGGGGTGCAAGGCCAATTGAGGCCGCCTCGGTGGGCATGCCCACTATAAATTGGCCAGTATTGTCTTGGTTGTATTAAAGCGATGCCACCGAAATTGCATTCCCATCCTACAAGCAATGAAACATGAAGGTTATTAGATTGTTGATCAATTTAAGTATGATTGAGAGAATTCCAAGAATCATAGAACGAATTAATAAAATAAAATAAATAAAAAATTGATAAATTAAAATCCTAAGCTATAATATAACTAATACGGAAAAATTTAAAATCAAAATAAAAATTAAATAACTAAAAAGAAATGATTGGGTTGCCTCCCAATTAGTGCTTTATTTTAAGTCGTTCAGCCTGGCTACTCCCTGTTTCATCCAGGATCGGTTGGGCTATCCGCAGCCTGATTTCTATTTGTCGCATAACACCAACACTATTTTAATGCTTGTCCGTTCACTTGAATGTTATGTGATGAATTTGGAATTCCATCCTCAATTAATAACCTAAGACCATTATCCTCCTTGCAGTCCTTGAACTTAACGCGTCCAGAATTTTCGAGCAACTCACACTCTTCCTTGTCAGTCGGGATTGGGATTTCTTTAAACACCTTCACCGTTACTACTTGATCGAACACTTTCATTATCATTTCTACATTAGTTACATCAATCAGTGTTCGCCCTGTCGCCAGAAATGGTCGTTCCAAAATAATGGGGATGTTCTTGTCTTCCTCAAAGTCTAGTACCACGAAATCGGCTGAAAAAATTAACGAATCAACCTTAACCAATACGTCTTCAATTATTCCTAGTGGATATGTTAGTGATCTATCTGTGAGCTATAGACTAATGTTAGTCAGTTTTGCTTCCTTTAATCCAAGCTTTTGATAAATAGATAGTGGCATCAAATTGATTCTCGCTCCTAGATCGCATAGCGCTCTTCCTAAGTCTTGATTTCCAATTGCACACGGGATTGTAAAACTCCCCAAATCTTTTAATTTAGGAGGGAGCTTTTGCTGCAGTATTGCACTGCATTCTTCAGTCAATGCCACTGTTTTGAAATCCTAGAGCTTGTGTTTCTTCGACAAAATGTCTTTCATGAACTTAATGTAACTCGATCTGCTCCAGTGCTTCGGAAAATGGAATATTGATATGTAATTCTTTGAATATATCCATGAAACTTGAAAACTGATTCTTCAACTTTTCACTTTCTGGCCTGCGACAAAAAGGTGCCGGTGGTGTAACTGAAATTAGTTTGTCTTTCTGTCCTTTTTCCATCGCTTTCTCTGTAGACTTCATATTTAAGTTATCCCTTGCATCCTCATCTTCATCTCTTGTACTGGTTTTCTCACCATAATTAGAACCCAATTCATTACCCCTCCTGAGTGTGATTGCGTTACACTGTTCATAGTTTCCCTTTGAATTTCTTTCTGTGTCACTTGGTAACGTTCCCAGTGGTCTATTATTCAATGCTAACGCCATCTGTCCTATCTAATTTTAAAAATTCTTGATAGCCATCTCTTGTGATTTCATTGTCATTGCTTGATTTTTCATTGCTGTCTCATTGCTAATTATGTACTTCGACACCATTTCCTCGAAATCTGATTTCCTTTCCTGATGTTGAACCGATTGTTGGTGATTCTAAAAACCTGAGGGATACGACGATTGTGGAACTTGATTTTGTTGGTTATTGCTCCACGAGAAATTTGGGTGGTTCCTATTCCCCTGGTTGTAAGTGTTTTGGTATGTATTTTGCAGAATTCTGTTATAGCTACTTATGAACTAGACGGATGCTGGATTAATTGCGCACTGATCTGTAGGATGGTCACCCGCACACAATTCGCATAATACCGCAACCTGCTGTACTTGAGCCCCGTCATAGCATCCAACTTCTTGGATAGTGCAGAAATCTGTGCTTGTATAGCTGTCACCCCATCACTTCCAAAACCCCAGCCGCCTTTACCTATGTCATTCTTGCTGTGGGCCATTGGTAGTTATTGGCCGCCATGGTTTCAATCAAATTATAGGCTTCCTCGTAACTCTTAGCCATGAATGTTCCACCCAATGCTGCGTCAATACTCGTTCTAATATTCCCATGTAATCCGTTATAAAAGGTGTTCATTTGCAGCCACTTGGGCAATCCATGATGTGGGCACTTACTAAATAACTCCTTGTACCTCTCCTATGCCTCATATAGCGACTCCCCAGTTTGCTGCTCAAACATTGTTATGTCATTCCTCATTTTGGCAGTTTTCGCCGGTGGGAAAAATTTGGCAAGGAATTTCTTAGCCAAGTCTTCCCACGTAGTTATCGATCCCGACGGCAGAGAATATAACCAACTCTTCACCTTGTCCCATAGAGTGAATGGGAACAAGCGAAGTCTCACTGCCTCATCTGACACCCCATTGAACTTGAAAGTGTCGCACATTTCTAGAAAACTGATTAAATGATCGTTCGGATCGTCATTTGTCATTCCCCCAAACTGAACTGAATTATGCATCATCTGAATGGTCCCATGCTTGATTTCAAAAGTATTCGCAGCTATTGCAGGCCTAGTGATACTCAACTGCAGATTAGTCACCTTAGGTGTTGCAAAATCCCTCAATGCTTTCTGGTCTTCGGCAACCATTGCTTCTTCCTTATCAAAGTTTTCGAATTCGTTCCCTGTTTCCTTGATCCACTTACTTAACCTCTGAAATCTTCTTTCAATGTCGTCCTCAAAAGGAAGCAAGTATGGATTTTTGGATCGTGTTTGTATAAACCAATGTCAAAAACCTGAAATAGGAAAAATAAAAACAAAAAAAATGTTTAAGTAAAACTGGACTAATTAAACTGATATTGTAAAAATATTAAAATCTAGGCTAAATTGTCCTCGGCAACGGCGCCAAAAACTTGTTAGGTAAAATCTATATACGCAAAACACGCAAGTATACGTGGTCAACAAGTAATATACTAATGAGTAGAGTATCGTTCCCACGAAGACAAATTAGCAAGAAATTCAATTTCACAATTACCAATTTTTTATTAATCCTAATTCTATTAAACTATTCAATTAATTGGTTTAAAATTATAGAAACTAAATTAATAAATAAATTAACTATCACAAAACAATCACAAATATCAAAATCCAGAATTTCAAACAATTGATGGAGAATTAGACTTATGATTCACCCGAAGCTTCACTCTAATTTTCAAACCTTTATTCCAATTCAACTCAATATCTCAATTTATTAATCAAGAATACTAACGTAGTACTAGCCACCTCTCGATGCACTGATACCATATTAACTTAAATCCATAATTTAGATATAAACAAGTTAAACACATAAATCAACCAACTCATTATATCTCTATGTGAACTGAAATTAAAGAAGGTTTAAGAATAAGTTCTCTATCCGATTACATGCGATGTCAAGCATATCTCTACCTTAACAATAATCAAGAATCTGCTATTCACAAAATTCATGACACATGTTATATTAACTAAGTCTAGATTTGAATATCCTCTCTCGATTCCATACAAATCCACAAATAATTATTGATTAAGCAATTCATAAATTCACGCTCAAATTAACATAGATAAACTGAAAATATTTTATTGAACTGGAAATCAAAATAATAAAATCATTGTTTCACCCAAGGATCCATCATAAGCTTAATAAGTGAATTAGTTCATATCGAATGAAATAAAAACTGAATAATCTAAAGAAAACATCCTTGTAATTACAAATGAAAGACTAAGGAGAAGAATAGTGATGAACACCCTTCACGTAGCCTAGAATTGCAATCGTCACGAATATCTCTTCAAAATACTCCTCCCAAGATTGTTGTCAAAATTTGGAAAAACCTTCGTAATAAGCTCCTCTCTATTGACGAATCTGTTGTTAGTCGAGTAATGGACGTCCACTTTAGTGTCCCAGTCGAATCCCTTATATTCTAGAGTCCACATGCGAGTACATCTCTAAAAACCATGTAACAGCATAGTCCTAAAGCATATAGGAGAGTCAGCAGGTCGAGACCCCCCGCCCCGGCGGGGGTGCTCAGGCAAAAAGGGCCCGCCCCGGCGGGGGTGCCTTCTGCTAATTTCTCCAAAATGTTGTCGAGTGAATTTTTCCTGTCCTTCACAATTTTTTCCAAAAATGATCCCAATTGACTCCAAATCTTGTTAAATGCTACAACAACCACCCTACACATAAAAAAACACAAAACGAGTGAAAACGAACTCGAAACAAGAAAATAACAACGAAATTAAGCTTGAAATGAACATCTTTTCGTGGATATGAAATCCACTTATCACTGATCCATCACTGTAGTATGAGGATACGTGGACTCTAATGTTGTATTTTTAGATTGATGATCACTTGTCATTGTTGGGGCGTATAGCATTGGGAAAGAATGTGTTTATCTTGCAATTTCTAAGGCATTAGGGGTATGTAGCTCACCTTTTACTTCCTTGATGCTGGTGAATATCATTTGTGTGTGCATGCTTTGGTAACAGAAAGTAATCCTTACTTAACCTGCTGGATCATTTCTGGTGATGTTTGTAGTTATACATGTTATACATATATTGATCCTAGATATTGATCCAATGCTACAAGTGTTTATGTTTCCCTATCACATATTATATGGCTGACATACTAATGTGATAAATCTTGCAGCGATTTATACACCAGCTGATTACAATACACGCCCTCTTGATACGATCTACAACAACTTCATTGATGCCCTCCCCGTGGTATGCCTTTTAATGTCAGTTATTGTTGGTCTTGTGTGTATTATTGATGTTTGTACGTATTATAGTAGACTCCAGAGTTTCTAATGGTATTTGTCATTGGCTGCTGAATGGTCCATATTTTGTTTTGGAGAAGAAATTTGTGAAGTTAAATTGTGTTTTCCAACGTAGTTTAGTTGTTTGGATATACAAATGGATAAAGCCTCCTTACTTGCTCAAGTTATCAACCACTTGAAAGAAATGAGAAGAAGTGCAGCAGAAGCTACTGAAAGTATTCTCATACCGATAGACATTGACGAAGTCAGAGTCGAGCAACAAGAGGATGGTTCAGATGGAGATTCTTATTCTATCGAGTAAAGAGCAACAATTTTATGCATACTTAGGTAGTAGCTTAATTTTTTTATTGATAGTTTGATTTATTTTGTGGATGTAATCAAATTCACAATTCAATATAGTAGTACTAATTTATATTGAAAAGTGAATTTGAGATGCATATATGGATAATTTGGTATATATTTTGTGGATGCAGTAATTTGAAACTGTAAACGAATCGTATTATTGGGATGTATTTTGAATGATTGTTACATTTTGGCTTTAAATTTAAATGAGAATTTAGACCTTTTATCTATATATCATGACATTAGCATATTACATGTGCATTGGTAATGTAGGTGAACAACAACCTTTTTTTCATTTTTTTTATCTACAACATTTTAAAAATGTTGTATATTTGTACAACATAATGTGTAGTAGTCAATGTTTCATTGTGTTCTACAACGTTTTTAGCCAGAAAACGTTGTGGAATCATACATTCTACAACGTTTTCAAGCATCTGCTACTTTATAGAAAACAAATCTACAACGTTTTTTTCTTAAAAACGTTGTATAATGTGTCTAACTACAACATTTTAAAAACGTTGTGTAAGGGTGTCAAATAGATGACACCCTTAACCACGACGTTTTTCTGATTGAAATCACAACATTTTTTCCACGTCATCTATTTACTGTTTTGTAGTAGTGGTAATAGTTGGTATGTATTTATAGGGGAAAATTAGGTTAAAAAACAAAGATTAATAATAATAGCTCAATTTCGGCTGAATGTCCTTTATGTTCCTTTAAGTTGCCACCAACTTTCAAAGTTGTCCATAAAGTTCAATTTTCGTTAATTAGGTCCTTAAAGTGACATTTTGTTGGCGTTTTCGTTCCTTCAGTCCAATTTGACCTCAACCCGACTCATTTTGACCAATTTTGACCCAATTTTAACATTTAAAAAAATATTAATTTAATATTTTAAAATAAAATATTTTTTGAAAATAATAATTATAATATTTAATATTTTAAAAAATATTTAATTTTTATATTTAAAATAAAATATTATTTTAAAAAAGTTAAAAAGATAATTATTATTATTATTATAAGGAAAAAATATTAGAAACTTTTATTTTTTTAAAAATGAGTAAAGTTTCATAAAAAAATAGATTCAAAAAAATTATTTAAGAAAATTAAATATAATTATTATTTTAAACTTATTTAAAAATAATTTTATATTTTAAAATATTAAAATTTTGGTTTGGGTTAAACTGGGTCGGGTTGAGTAAAAATTGGCCAAAATGGGTCGGGTTGAGATTAAATTGGGCTGAAAGAACAGAAACGCCAACAAAATACCACTTTAAGGACCTAACTGACTATAATTGAACTTTATGAACGACTTTGAAAATGGGTGGCAACTTGGAAGAACAAAAGTGTCATTCAGTCGTACTGATAATATCATAAAGTAGTGATTTTAGGAGATAATAATTAAATTTAAAAGGATAATATTAGAACATTTGACATTACCAAAATACTTTAGATTTGCAGTGATTTAGGATATTATAAATTGAAAATATTAATTTGGGATTAAAAAAAGTAGTGATTTTAGGAGATAATAATTAAATTAGTACTGATAATATTAGAATAGTTAACATTATCAGAACAATTTAGATTTGTAGTGATTTATGAGATTATAAAATTAAAATATTAATATGGGATTAAAAAGTAGTGATATTAGGAGATAATAATTAAGTACAGATAATAAATAAATCGTTTAGATTGAAAAAATAGTGATTTAGGGTATTACAAAATCAACATAGTAAGTTATGATTGATATTATTTGTTATTTTAATTTTGTTTTAAATATTTTAAACTGTATAATATTATGTTGTAATATAATTATAAATGGCATAATATTATGTTGTAATATAATTTAATTAGTAATGATAATATCCGCACAGTTTAGATAGGTGGTGATTTTGTTATTTTGTTGTATACATGTATTATAATATTATATCATACATGTATGGTATAGTATTAGAAAAATAGTGATTTTAGGATATAATAATTATGTTTAGAAAAATAGTGGATTTTGGGGGATTATAAAATCGACATAGTAAGTTATGATTGATATTATTTGTTATTTTAATTTTATTTTAAATTTTTTAAAACTGTATAATATTATGTTGTAATATAATTATAAACGGTATAATATATTATGTTGTATTTATAGAGAGAAAATTATGTTAAATAACGGAGAGTAATGATAATAACTCAGTAATAATAATATCGCAAAGTAGTGATTTTAGGAGATAATAATTAAATTAGAAATGATTATATCAGAATAGTTGACATTACCAAAATAGTTTAGATTTGTAGTGATTTAGGGGATTATAAATTCAAAATATTAATTTAGGATTAAAAAAGTAGTAATTTTAAGAGATAATAATCAATTTATTAATGATAATATTATAACAGTTAACATTATCAGAATAATTTAGATTTGTAGTGATTTATGGGATTATAAAACCAAAATATTAATGTAGGATTAAAAAGTACTGATTTTAGGATATAATAATTAAGTAACGATAATATAAAATCCGTTTAGATTGAAAAAGTAGAGATTTAGGGGATTATAAAATCAACATAGTAAATTATGAATGATATTATTTTTTTTTATTTTTTTTTAAATATTTTAAACTATATAATATTATGTTGTAATATAATTATAAATGGTATAGTATTATGTTGTAATATAATTTACTTAGTAATGATAATAACCGCTTAGTTTAGATAGGTAGTGATTATGTTATTTTATTATATATGTGTATTATAATATTATACCATACATGTATGATATAATGTATGGTATAATATGAATGATAAAATATTAGAAAAATAGTAATTTTAGGATATAATAATTATGTTTAGAAAAGTAGTGAATTTTGGGGATTATAAAATCAACATAGTAAGTTATGATTGATATTATTTGTTATTTTAATTTTGTTTTAAATATTTTAAACTGTATAATATTTTGTTGTAATATAATTATAAATGGTATAATATTATGTTATATTTATAGGGAGAAAATTAGGTTAAATAACGGAGAGTAATGATAATAGCTCAGTAATGATAATATCATAAAGTAGCGATTTAGGAGATAATAATTAAATTAGAAAGGATAATATTAGAACAATTAACATTACCAAAACAATTTAAATTTATAGTGATTTAGGAGATTATAATTTCAAAATATTAATTTGTGATTAAAAAAGTAGTGATTTTAGGAGATAATAATTAAATTAGTAATGATAATTAATATTAAAATAATTAACATTATCAAAAAAGTTTAGATTTGTAGTGATTTATGGGATTATAAAATCAAAATATTAATGTGGGATTAAAAAGTAGTGATTTTAGGGGATTGTAAAATTAACATAGTAAGTTATGATTGATATTATTTGTTATTTTAATTTTGTTTTAAATATTTTAAACTGTATAATATTATGTTGTAATATAATTATAAATGGTATAATATTATGTTGTAATATAATTTAATTAGTAATGATAATATTTGCACAGTTTAGATAGCTAGTGGTGATTTTGTTATTTTGTTATATACATGTATTATAATATTATACCATACATGTATAGTATAATATTAGAAAAATAGTGATTTTAAGATATAGTAATTATGTTTAGAAAAGTAGTAGATTTTGGGGGATTATAAAATCAATATAGTAAGTTATGATTGATATTATTTGTTATTTTAATTTTATTTTAAATGTTTTAAAATTTTATAATATGTTGTAATATAATTATAAACAGTATAATATTATGTTGTATTTATAGAGAGAAAATTATATTAAATAACGGAGAGTAATTTTAATAGCTCAGTAATGATAATATCTCAAAATAGTGATATTAGGAGATAATAATTAAATTAGAAAGGATAATATCAGAACAGTTGACATTACCAAAATAGTTTAAATTTGTAGTTATTTAGGGGGTTATAAATTCAAAATATTAATTTGGGATTAAAAAAAGTAGTGATTTTAAGAGATAATAATCAAATTATTAATGATAATATTATAACAATTAAAATTATCAGAGCAATTTAGATTTGTAGTGATTTATGGGATTATAAAATTAAAATATTAATGTGAGATTAAAAAGTAGCGATTTTAGGAAATAATAATTAAGTAACGATAATATAAAAACCGTTTAGATTGAAAAAATAGTGATTTAGGGGATTATAAAATAAACATAGTAAGTTATGAATGATATTATTTGTTATTTTAATTTTGTTTTAAATGTTTTAAACTATATAATATTATGTTGTAATATAATTATAAATGGTATAATATTATATTGTAATATAATTTACTTAGTAATGATAATCAGAAAGGATCAAGAGTAGAACTCTTAAATAGTAGAACTCCCTTAAATAATAGAATTGTATCAAAACGACGTAGTTTTGATAAGACGTGGTGGTATTTTTGTAAATATGCGGTGGCTTGGTATTTACAAAAATGCCACCGCGTCTTATCAAAACTACGTCGTTTTGATACAATTCTATTATTTAAGGGAGTTCTACTACTTAAGAGTTCTACTCTTGATCCTCTCCCTTATCATATCCGCATAGTTTAGATAGGTAGTGATTTTGTTATTTTATTATATACGTGTATTATAATATTATATCATACTTGTATGACATAATGTATGGTATAATTATGAATGATATAATATTAGAAAAATATTTATTTTAGGATATAATAATTATGTTTAGAAAAGTAGTGAATTTTTGGGATTATAAAATCAACATAGTAATTTATGATTGATATTATTTGTTATTTTAATTTTATTTTAAATATTTTAAAGTGTATAATATTTTGTTGTAATATAATTATAAATGATATAATATTATGTTGTATATATAGGGAGAAAATTAGGTTAAATAATGGAGAGTAATGATAATAGCTCAGTAATGATAATATCATAAAGTAGCGATTTTAGGAGATAATAATTAAATTAGAAATGATAATATTAGAACAGTTAACATTACCAAAACAATATTAGCGATTTTATGGGATTATAAATTCAAAATATTAATTTGTGATTAAAAAAATAGTGATTTTGGGAGATAATAATTAAATTAGTAATGATAATTAATATTAGAATAATTAACATTATCATAAAAGTTTAGATTTATAGTGATTTATGAGATTGTAAAATCAAAATATTAATGTGGGATTAAAAAATAGTGATTTTAGGAGATAGTAATTAAGTAGCGATAATATAAAAAATAGAGTAATAAATGAGCACATTAATTAGGTAGGACGTGTGTTGTAATTTGGGAATGGCAATTAGTTTAGTGAATTGTTATTAATTTACACTTGAGAAAATTGATATCTTCTAATTAAAGCTTACTATTATTGTAGTCCGATAAATCAAATTATATACACTTTCATATACATTTTCTTTTTCTAAAATTTTTATACACTTTTTATATATCACTCAAATTAAAAAAAAATTAATTTTTCTTTCTCTAAACTAATATCCGTCACTTTCTATCTCTTAATTTTTTTTAATTCACTAAGTTTTTTCTCTTCTTTCTCTTTCCTTTGTTTTAATATTTATTAAGTTTTCCACACATGTCATCTTATCACTATTTTAAATAGTCTCAAATTAAATATTATTTGACTTAAATAAAACAATATTCAATAGTACCTTTAATATTAATTGTCATATTTTTATTCTCTAAGCATATTTGTAGAGTATCATTATCGCATATACAAAAAACTATATATGCAATAAAATAAGAATTTTAATATGGATAAATTTGTCATTTCTTCCTACTAATTTCCATGCATAGTCTTTTAAAACTAACCGTTTCACAAATAGTGGAATGCAACATAACGTAACTTAATTAAATGGAATGCATGCATAACTAATACAGAATCATATCAGGCATTAAGTAATACTCCATAATCAGGCATATACCGTTTCCTCTATAAATAAATAGAGGATAAATTTGGCTAAACAAGTCTCCTTGTAAAATTGGATTATAGATTAAAAGAAGAAGTGATAATTAAAATGGCCCTTCGTATTCAACACCCTTTCTCTCTTCCCATTCTTATAATCCTTTCTTCAGTTTTAATGAATTTTTCCCCTTGCTTAGCTCAGGGCTTCTCATCCGCTTTAGCGACATGGTATGGACCCCCTAATGGTCCCGGAAGCGGTTGGTAACGAATATATATATATATATATATATATATATATATATATATATATAGGGAGCCCTTCCATAGCAACCGGTTGCTGTGAGTACTGTGCAACACCCTCTTTTTGTACCGTTGATAAACTTATTGAAAGGCTGAGATGAAACATAAATATACCAAGCCGGCACAACTTGTACCGGCTTTTATTTTAATATGAGGACCCCACCATAGTCAACATGTTGTCAGTTTATTGAAATAAAATGAATTTTTAATATTAAATAATGTCCGACCGGCACAGCTTGTACCGGCTTACCCTTTTTTTTACGTATTTCTCCATTATATATCATGACTCAATAAATTAAAATAGAATAAAAAAATAAAATTAATATTAAAATATTTCGGCCGGTACAACTTGTACCGGCTTACTCTTTTTTAAAAAATAAAATTAATATTTTTGATATAATTTTTTTTCATTCTATAGGAACAATTAAGTCATTTCATTCTACCTTTCATCCTTTCAATCCAAATTACATATATAGTTACTAGCACAAATATAGGTTGTAACAACACAGAAATCCTCATTTAAAAAAAATAGAAAACTGAATGATTTAAGAGAATTTCATTTTAAAAGGTACATGAGTTGAGTAGAGTGTATTGGAGTTTATATTCGTACATTTTTCACTAATAATATATTTAACTTGAACCAAGCTAGGTAAGTACTATATTACATTGCAGTATACCACCAAGTATGATTGGACTTTTAGAACTCGAGGGAAATAAAGAAAGAGGGAAATAAAGAAAGAGTAAGCCGGTACAAGTTGTACCGGCCGAAATATTTTAATATTAATTTTATTTTTTTATTCTATTTTAATTTGTTGAGTCATGATATATGCGTAAAAAAAGGGTAAGCCGGTACAAGTTGTACCGGTCGGTAATATTTTAATATTAAATATTTATTTTGTTTAACTATACTGATAATATGTTGAAATGTGGACCCCGCTTATTTAAATAGAAGCCGGTAGAGCTTGTCACGGCTTGGTATAATATAATTATATTTATTTTTATATTAATAATATTTACATCTTTATTACATCTTTATTTTTATATTAATAATATTTACATTTTCATTTGATATATTTTTGATATATCAAATACGTATCAAAAATGTATCAAAAATGTATCAAATATATCAAAAATATATCAATTATCAAAAATATATCAAAAATATATCAAATGTATCAAATATATCAAAAATATATCAAATGTATCAAATATATCAAAAATATATCAAAAATGTATCAAATGTATCAAAAATATATCAAAAATATATCAAATGTATCAAAAATATATAAAAAAATGTATCAAATATATTAAAAATATATCAATTATCAAAAATGTATCAAAAATATATCAAAAATGTATCAAATGTATCAAAAATATATCAAAAATATATTAAATATATCAAAATCGTATCAAATGTATCAAAAATATATCAAATATATCAAAAATGTATCAAATGTATCAAAAATATAACAAATGTATCAAATATATAAAAAATGTATCAAATATATAAAAAATGTATCAAATATATCAAAATTGTATCAAATATATCAAAAATATATCAAATATATCAAAAATGTATCAAATATATCAAAAATATATCAAATATATCAAAAATGTATCAAATGTATCAAAAATATATCAAATGTATCAAATATATCAAAAATATATCAATTATCAAAAATATATCAAAAATATATAAAAAATGTATCAAATGTATCAAAAATATATCAATTACAAAAATATATCAAATGTATCAAATATATCAAAAATGTATCAAAATTGTATCAAATGTATCAAAAATATATCAAATGTATCAAATATATCAAAAATATATCAAAAATGTATCAAATGTATCAAATATATCAAAAAAATATCAAATATATCAAAAATATATTAAATGTATCAAAAATATATCAAAAATGTATCAAATATATCAAAATTGTATCAAATATATCAAATATATCAAGAATGTATCAAATATATAAAAAAATGTATCAAATATATCAAAATTATATCAAATGTATCAAATATATCAAAAATATATTAAATGTAACAAAAATATATCAAATGTATCAAAAATATATAAAAAATGTATCAAATATATCAAAATTGTATCAAATATATCAAATATATCAAAAATATATTAAATGTATCAAAAATATATCAAATATATCAAATATATCAAAATTGTATCAAATGTATCAAAAATATATCAATTACAAAAATATATCAAATGTATCAAATATATCAAAAATGTATCAAAATTGTATCAAATGTATCAAAAATATATCAAATGTATCAAATATATCAAAAATATATCAAAAATGTATCAAATGTATCAAATATATCAAAAATATATCAAATATATCAAAAATATATTAAATGTATCAAAAATATATCAAAAATGTATCAAATATATCAAAATTGTATCAAATGTATCAAATATATCAAGAATGTATCAAATATATAAAAAAATGTATCAAATATATCAAAATTATATCAAATGTATCAAATATATCAAAAATATATTAAATGTAACAAAAATATATCAAATGTATCAAAAATATATAAAAAATGTATCAAATATATCAAAATTATATCAAATATATCAAATATATCAAAAATATATTAAATGTATCAAAAATATATCAAATATATCAAATATATCAAATATATCAAAATTGTATCAAATATTTCAAATATATCAAAAATGTATCAAATATATAAAAAATGTATCAAATATATCAAAATTGTATCAAATGTATCAAATATATATAAAAAATATATCAAATATATCAAAAATATATTAAATATATCAAAAATATATCAAAAATATATAAAAAAATGTATCAAATATATCAAAATTGTATCAAATGTATCAAATATATCAAAAATATATTAAATATATCAAAAATATATCAAAAATGTATCAAATATATCAAATATATCAAAATTGTATCAAATGTATCAAATTTATCAAAAATATATTAAATGTATCAAAAATATATTAAATGTATCAAAAATATATAAAAAATGTATCAAATATATCAAAATTGTATCAAATGTATCAAATATATCAAAAATGTATTAAATGTATCAAAAATATATCAAAAAAGTATCAAATATATCAAATATATCAAAATTATATCAAATGTATCAAATATATCAAAATTATATCAAATATATCAAATATATCAAATATATCAAAAATATATTAAATGTATCAAAAATGTATCAAAAATATATAAAAAATGTATCAAATATATCAAAATTATATCAATTATATCAAAAATGTATCAAATATATCAAAAATATATTAAATATATCAAAAATGTATCAAAAATATATCAAATATATCAAAATTGTATCAAATATATCAAATATATCAAAAATATATCAAATATATTAAAATTGTATCAAATATATCAAATATATCAAAAATGTATCAAATATATAAAAAATATATTAAATATATCAAAATTGTATCAAATGTATCAAATATATCAAAAATGTATCAAATATATCAAAAATATATTAAATATATCAAAAATGTATAAAAATATAAAAAAAATGTATCAAATATATCAAAATTGTATCAAATATATCAAAAATATATCAAATATATCAAAAATATATTAAATGTATCAAAAATATATCAAAAATGTATCAAATATATCAAAATTGTATCAAATGTATCAAATATATCAAAAATATATCAAATATATAAAAAATGTATCAAATATATCAAAAATATATTAAATGTATCAAAAATGTATCAAATGTATCAAAAATATATAAAAAATTTATCAAATATATCAAAATTGTATCAAATGTATCAAATATATCAAAATGTATTAAATGTATCAAAAATATATCAAAAATGTATCAAATATATCAAAAATATATCAAATATATAAAAAATATATCAAATATATCAAAAATGTATCAAATATATAAAAAATATATCAAATATATTAAAATTGTATCAAATGTATCAAATATATCAAAAATGTATTAAATGTATCAAAAATATATCAAATGTATCAAAAATATATAAAAAATGTATCAAATATATCAAAAATATATCAAATGTATCAAATATATCAAAAATATATTAAATGTATCAAAAATATATCAAAAATGTATTAAATGATACATTTGATATAATTTTGATACATTTGATATATTTTTGATATATTTGATATATTTGATACATTTGATACATTTTTGATATATTTGATACATTTTTGATACATTTGATACAATTTTGATACATTTTTGATATATTTGATACATTTGATATATTTTTGATACATTTGATATATTTTTTATATATTTTTGATACATTTTTGATAATTGATATATTTTTGATATATTTGATACATTTGATATATTTAATATATTTTTGATATATTTTTGATACATTTGATACATTTTTTGATATATTTTTGATACATTTTTGATAATTGATATATTTTTAATATATTTGATACATTTTTTTATATATTTTTGATACATTTGATATATTTTTGATATATTTTTGATACATTTGATACATTTTTGATATATTTTTGATATATTTGATACATTTGATATATTTTTGATATATTTGATACATTTGATATATTTTTGATATATTTTTGATAATTGATATATTTTTGATATATTTGATACATTTTTGATACATTTTTGATACGTATTTGATATATCAAAAATATATCAAATGAAAATGTAAATATTATTAATATAAAAATAAAGATGTAATAAAGATGTAAATATTATTAATATAAAAATAAATATAATTATATTATACCAAGCCGTGACAAGCTCTACCGGCTTCTATTTAAATAAGCGGGGTCCACATTTCAACATATTGTCAGTATAGTTAAACAAAATGAATATTTAATATTAAAATATTACCGACCGGTACAACTTGTACCGGCTTACCCTTTTTTTACGCATATATCATGACTCAACAAATTAAAATAGAATAAAAAAATAAAATTAATATTAAAATATTTCGGCCGGTACAACTTGTACCGGCTTACTCTTTCTTTATTTCCCTCGAGTTCTAAAAGTCCAATCATACTTGGTGGTATACTGCAATGTAATATAGTACTTACCTAGCTTGGTTCAAGTTAAATATATTATTAGTGAAAAATGTACGAATATAAACTCCAATACACTCTACTCAACTCATGTACCTTTTAAAATGAAATTCTCTTAAATCATTCAGTTTTCTATTTTTTTTTAAATGAGGATTTCTGTGTTGTTACAACCTATATTTGTGCTAGTAACTATATATGTAATTTGGATTAAAAGGATGAAAGGTAGAATGAAATGACTTAATTGTTCCTATAGAATGAAAAAAAATTATATCAAAAATATTAATTTTATTTTTTAAAAAAGAGTAAGCCGGTACAAGTTGTACCGGCCGAAATATTTTAATATTAATTTTATTTTTTTATTCTATTTTAATTTATTGAGTCATGATATATAATGGAGAAATACGTAAAAAAAAAGGGTAAGCCGGTACAAGCTGTGCCGGTCGGACATTATTTAATATTAAAAATTCATTTTATTTCAATAAACTGACAACATGTTGACTATGGTGGGGTCCTCATATTAAAATAAAAGCCGGTACAAGTTGTGCCGGCTTGGTATATTTATGTTTCATCTCAGCCTTTCAATAAGTTTATCAACGGTACAAAAAGAGGGTGTTGCACAGTACTCACAGCAACCGGTTGCTATGGAAGGGCTCCCATATATATATATATATATATATATATATATAGGGGAGCGATCCATAGCATCTATATGCTATGGTATAAAATGTGGCATATATGCTCTAATCCGTCCGTTTTATTGATGAAAGGCTGCGATTTTAAGTTCTAACTCTCCGTCCGCTAGTATTACTAGCGGATGCAATTAATAAAATTTTCGGACCCTTATATCCCTCGTGAGTAAAATTAGCCAGCCAAAATCACATGGTCCGCTAGTAATACTAGCGGACCAAAGTCAGTAGAATAACTGTTTGTTGTTGTTGCAGGGTGACTGAATATAATATATAGACATAGAATTTGTGAGAAATATTAGCTGTTAGCTAGTTTGATGAAGGAAGGAAGATTCTGTCCAAAAATAAGTGCAAAGTTTTCAGTTCTACTACTACTACTACTAATTAATACTACACCTTAGAGAGGGAGCTAGGGAGAAAGAGAGAGAGAGAGAGATTGCACAGACTTCAAAGTCTATATATATATGCAGTACTATATATAGACACTACTGAAAAGCACAAGTAGGAAGGAAGGAACATTGCAGTGTGTGTTGTTCAATCACCATTAATGAACTCATCTCTTAGTATCAGTGGGATCTATTATCCATCTATCACCATAACAATAATTAATTGATATCTATCACCATGCAAAGCATCATCAATAGAACTGGAAACATATATCATTATATATATATATATATATATCCCATCCTTTAGCAAAAAAAAAGTAAAGAAAAATATATCCCATATTCTCATCAAATCTAAACAAACCAAAACACCATTTCATCAATTCTTCTTCTAAAAAATCAAACCTAGACAGATTGATCAGCGAGAGGTTAAAGTAAGTTTTGGTGAAGAGATATAGCCAGAAATTAAGACATATATAAACATACTTACATACATACCTGCATGTTGTTATATCTATTGAAGGTCTTGTAACAAACAGGACAGGAGAACAGGACAGGACAGGACAGTTATTCTACTGACTTTGGTCCGCTAGTATTACTAGCGGACCATGTGATTTTGGCTGGCTAATTTTACTCACGAGGGATATAAGGGTCCGAAAATTTTATTAATTGCATCCGCTAGTAATACTAGCGGACGGGGAGTTAGAACTTAAAATCGCAGCCTTTCATCAATAAAACGGACGGATTAGAGCATATATGCCACATTTTATACCATAGCATATAGATGCTATGGATCGCTTCCCATATATATATATATATATATATACTTGCACCAATATATATTACTATTAATTTAATTAATTATAACTAATATATATATATACATACATACTTGCACCAATATATATTACTATTAATTTAATTAATTATAACTGTTAACGCCAGGATTTTCTGCCACGTCCCAATCACGTAAGACGTCCTGATCCTGCACAGTAAACACGATAAACACCACAAGCTTGACGGCTGTTCCGTCGGGGGATAGCTCAGGCGTGAGAGTCAGTATACGTGTTCACAATATTAACAATGGAGGAATGTAATGTCTAGTGTCTTGAGAGCGAGAGCGATATTCTCAGTTGTGTGTGTATATATATGAATGTAAAACGTACCTGTTTTACGAAGACTTCCTTGCTATAATACAAGACTCGGTTCCTTGTGCCACTGACCCTCCTGACCCTACCCACTGCAGGTAGCTTTCCTGTTAATCTCACCCCCTCTGTTCTCCGCTGACCAACTGTCTAATCCTCATTAATGTCATGTAAGATACCAGTCAGTCATATCTTTGTCATCATCACTGGTCAAAGATGTAGATATTTAAATATCTGATGGGTCGACCCACTGATTTGGTCTGATATTAGAAGGACTTAACAAAGATAATAAAGTGACTAGGCCCAATAATGTCAACACCCAACAGTGAAGACCCAATGGACTAACTGAATAAGTAGGCCCAATCCATTCGGCCCAATAGGAGAAATATCATGACTCAACATCGCCCCCTAGTTTTTTATTAAACAGGAGGTTTAATAGGAAACTATAAATGGCACCGGCTCAGAACAAAAGGATTTATAATAAGATCAATAAAGGCTCAAAATACGGTTTACCGAAGCCCATCTGGTGAACATCAAATAACAGCATAAATTAAGATCGAAAGTCCAATTGAGGAGCCTGCTCCAGCTGAACATATAACAACAAATATTTCATCGCCTCCCGATCAATTCAGACCTTTGCCATAAAAACCATTTTCTTATGAATCTAGGCCCGAAGCTGTGGTGACACCGATGATCATCGGTGCGGCAATAATTCCATCATGGAACCGATGGGTGAAGGAGTGAAATACCAGACTAAAGGAACTTGAGATTTGACCATCAATCTGAACTAATCAATTAATATTGGTCATCTGCAAGTAAACACTATCTTCGGGTACCTCCGTCTCAAATACAAAGAAGCCGAAAAGGATACCGAAGAGAATGCCGAAGAGAATCCGAAGGGAGAAAGCCATTCTGAAGTCTTTGTTGACAAAAGAAAGAAGCAACCTTGACATTGTCTTTCTCAATCCGAGCTTTAGCAAAAAAGAGGCTCCGCGTTCAAATCCCAAATCGAGAGGCGACCACTAATGGACACTCTTTTCGAGCAACCAAGAATGGCATAAGGAGTGGTTTTTTGTCAAAGGACCCGAAGTCTCCTCCATACCTAACTGGACCACTTCCGATCGAATCTCTGTAAACTTCGGAAATATTTCAACAGAACGAGTGAGAAAAATGACGAGCCTTCTAGAGAAGATTCACATTAAGGAATGGAGCTTCGAACTTCCGAGTAAACAAGCATGGTTGTAAGACCATAACTGTAAGTCTCGAACCTACTTTATTGTTTAACTCCCATTTTCTATCAGTAGTTATCGTGAACAATTGTTCCTCATCTTCGCCAACCTCTGCCGATAAACCAACTGAAGAGCTTCAAGCCACCGAAACAACTCCTACCGAAGGGAGAAACCAACCTCGCCGAAGAAACCAAGCTGGCCGAAATCCCAAACACATCCCGACGCAAAATCACACCGAGTGCCTCCTCGATATGCCCTCTGACGAACGGACCCGAATCCTTCGCGCCAAAAAGAGGAAAACCCAAGCAAATTCCCCGACTTCCGAAGAACCACAAGTACCTCTAACAGAAATCGATCCTACGCCAACCCCCCTGGTTGAAACCGTTGATTCTGACGAGGAGCTCGAAGAACAAATGAAGTGATCATCCAAAATTGCTCAGAAAAGATAACCAACCTTCTCGGACTTCAGGTCTGAAAACCCGGAATCCCCCACTCACCAGCCAGAATCAGAAGAGAATTTCTCACTTGAGCTCTACACCTCCTTCGTCCGTAATACCGACAACCACCGGCTCGGCAACAGCTCTATCATGGACACTGATCATCTGGAGGCAAACACTGTCTTCGAACGCCTCCGTGCCAAATACCAAGAGGCCGAAACTGAAGAGAAGGCTACTCGAAGAGAGAATACCCTACTTAAATCTGCTTTGATGAAAGATAGAAGTAGTCTCAAAGTTGCTCTTCACGACAATGAGTACTTCAGAAAGACCTTGCCCAAACCAGAGAAGATTTAAAAATGCCCCGGGCCACTCATCAAGTCACCGCTGATATAAATATCAATCTGTCAAGCTAAAGGATCAAAGCATCTGGTACATCGTCAGAAGCTCGAAGAAGAGCTCAAAGAGCTTCGGGCCCTTAAGAATTTGAGTCCGCCACTGACTGAAGACTTTCGTAAGGATATCCAGGCAGAATACAGAAAATCCGCCGAGCTGAACAATAAGATCGTCCATATGTATGCGAAAGGATATGAAATCTGCCGAAGTAAAGGCAAGAAAAAGCTCGGGCCAAGGTAGATCCATCTCTTCTAAACTCTTTAGATGGTGACGATGACAAGGAAGAAGCCTAAAGATGACCTCTCCTTATCTTTAGCTGTAGAACTTTCTGTGAAAATTCTAACTTTTTGTGAACAGTTAATATTTAATAAAATATCAACTTCATGCCTTATTACTTATGAGTGAACATTTCTTGTCAATAATTCAGTATCAATCAATCTGTATGAACTTAACTTAGGGCATGAATTAGATAAGGCATATAACAGTTAATTTATGAAATGAAGTGAACTGAATTTAATGGATAGAATTTACTAAACAGTATTGAATGAGCTGAACTCAACACTTGAATAAAGTAATGTATACTTATCGTTTCCGAAATGTGAGATCGGTTATGTGTGAAGTGAATTCGGCTGATTCTCCTTGCAACATCAAAATCTTGTTTACCACTCGGGGTAGAACAAGTATATAAGGACATTTGTTTACCACTCGGGGTGAAACAATTATATAAGGGCTAAGATATAAGGATCAAAATATAAGGATCAAGATATAAGGACCAATTGTGACCATTGATTTACCACCCTGGTAGAATCAATATAGGATCCTTTGTCTACCACTCGGGGTAGAACAACAAATGGGCTGCCATCGAATGGCCAGCGAGTCCTACCATACCTCCTTACACCATAGTGACCATAGGACAAATAGGACCAGGATTAATAGTGACCATTGATTTACCACCCTGGTAGAATCAATATAGGATCCTTTGTCTAGCACTCGGGGTAGAACAACAAATGGGCTGCCATCGAATGGCCAGCGAGTCCTACCATACCTCCTTACACCATAGTGACCATAGGACAAATAGGACCAGGATCAATAGTGACTATTGATTTACCACACTGGTAAAATCAATATAGGATCATTTGTCTACCACTCGGGGTAGAACAACAAATGGGCTGCCATCGAATGGCCAGCGAGTCCTACCATACCTCCTTACACCATAGTGACCATAGGACAAATAGGACCAGGATCAATTGTGAAAAAGTGAATGTGGATGAGCCACCGAAGCCTTTCTGTGCTAAATCCCCAGTTATTTCAAGAATATCGCTGCCAAAGTGCTTTGTAGGTCAACAACTTCGGGCCAAATAATCGCCACAAATGTCTTTGTGAACTTTTCGAAGAACATACTTTGCTTCGGATGGAGCCAAATGTCTGAGCAATGATGACGAAAAAGGTCTTTCGATAAAGATTCTCATCAATGAGAGCAAAATTGACACTCTTGTATTTGAACTACTTTGCCAGCATCTGATCCGAGGGAAAGACGTCGTCTGCCATCAAAGTTATAAGCATTTGTAGTGGTCAACTTCGATAATGCATCAACAATGGAATTGTTATTGTGATCGACCCCTTGATAGTCTGCTATACTGATGTCCGAAACAGAATATCCATCTGCATGCAATGTCTACGAGCTCTGCTTCTGCTGAAGTACTGCAACGGCTTTGTCGGACTCCTCAGCTGCTTTCCATCGGGAGGTACAACTTTAGATGTATTTCCCCGAAGACAAGTGACCATAGGGCGGTGTGCCCTTAATGGACTCTCGGGAGTGTGATTTCTGGATCTACTTCAGTGAAACTTTCTGTCACTGTGGTGAGGATACTCAAGGCAGAATGCCTTATTTGTATTATGAGGTGCATGCTCCCTGGATCAGTTTCTTCGTCTGCTGCGACCATAATCCCAAATACCAATAGGGCGAAGTACCCTCTTCGGTCAATCAAGAAAATGGCTGTTGGGTCTAGCCCAATAAATTAATTGATGGACTTTTGAGTTAGCCCAAATAAACTTGGGTTATTTAAAATCCAATTCGGAACCCAACATAATAGTTAACTGATGGTACAAGGTGTTGGTTAAATAAAATGTGGCATGGGGCAATGGGCCCAACCGACTAGCCCTTGTCTATGTCCGAGATCTATTCTCTTATCCCCGAATTAAGGGTCACCAAGTACAAGGAACAGTAGCCTAAACTCTCTTTACACAAACTTTCAAGCTGCTAATCCTAGGCATGCATGGCTAGCTAAGTGGCTTGTATGGAGTGGTTAAACAACTCCTTAAGTAACCATTGTTCATTTCTATTGTACCATGAATCGCAACATTGTGTAAAGAAAGTGTCTAGTCCATGTTTTTCTCTTTAAATACAAGCAACCATTGCAGTCTGTTATAGTGATAAGAGTGTTGGAGAAATTTGAGTAAAGAATTCTTAGTTGCTAAGTATTTCCAAATCAATGTGTGAGATATCAAGGCTAAAGCTTGAGAAGGTATAATTTCTACTTCGTTCTTAACTTGAGTCTTGTTTGATTCTCGGTTTTCCTAAATTAATAGGTCAAGTATGATGAATTAGCATGATATAGGGTGTTTGGAAAGTTTACTTTCGTGCATGAATACGTTAATGATTGCCTGGAATCAAGTTGTGGCTACTCTGCAAAACAGAGCATGTTCACTGCTTCTAAACTCCATGGGGTGCAGCTGCACCGTACTTAGGAACCAGCTGATGGGTTCGGTCGTGTTAGACCATGTATTAAGAAATTCCCTGAGGTTGTATGCATATAGTAAAGTCTTAATGAAATTAACCCGACGAACTTAGACCTTGTCGAAATAGTGTAGACCGAAGTCTCTGAAAGAGCCGACTTCGGAGATGTCTTCGGACAAAGCGTGTTGTCTTCGGCTTCGGACATGGCCAGATGTCTTCGGCTTTGGACATGGCCAGATGTCTTCGGCTTCGAACATGGCTAGACGTCTTAGGCTTCAGACATGGCGAGATGTCCTGGGACTCGGAGATAGCATCATAACTTGATATAAGGATGGATTAATAAATATTCCTATACTGCTATAAACTATTATTACACGAATGAGTTTTAAGTAGAGAATTTTACTAACTTCGGGAAAATAAATCTAATGCCTGCAAACATGCGTAGAAAAGGGTCGGTGGTATTAATAGATGTAATGGTCTACTTAAAGCAATGAACCTCTTGGAACTACGAAGAAGAAAGATTTTGAATAAACTAGCAGTGGTTAAAAGTATGAGCATGTTAGTGTACAGCTATGAGTTTTGATGGGTGCAGTAGTATACATAGATAGAAAAAAAATGTGTTATGTGTACATGTTGTTTATATATTTATATCAAGTGTGTTTGGCTAATGAATACCTATACTTACATAAATAGGACAAACATAGTCCATTGAGGTGATTTTCGCTATAAGTAGTAATCAACGCTAAAGGCAAGTTCTCTAACCTCACTCAAATTTACATTGAGCAAGTATCCGAACACTATTATTATTGTGTTGCAAGTTCCTTAATTCTCACATTGTATTCATTTGAATTGTTGTCATATCAATCATATTTTTATCAAGCAAATATCTGTTTCTATTCCAAAATCATTTGTATACCTTGACGTTGTTACGAGCATTGGACTTATCGTTCTTAAATGCATTATAAAAATTGTCTAAGCCTTTGATTCGACTAGACTATTATTATGTGTTAAAAAGTTATCCAAACCGATTGACTTGGTGTGGACTATCGTAAATCTACTGAGATGAACAACCCTCATTGAAGGGGAAATTATATATTGTCGGGTAACCGACATGCACACATGAGTATGATTAAATGTTATGTATAACATAGGGTACTTTAGGATGATCACCTATTGTACTCGTTTATATTGGATTACAGTGTAATACTGTTAATTCTAGTAAGAGTTCTTAGTCCTTGGTGACTGCTCAGTGCTCATTCATGTTGAACCTCGAAATGAATAAATCCTGAAATTTTGTTGATATCCTTCAATCTATAGCGACACCTATTGAATACTCTTGATGATTTTGATATCCTTAAACTGCCAATTATTATTATACCCTTGAAGATTTAAATGCTATAACTGCTTGTTCTTCTGGCTATATTACTTGCTGGGCAAACTTGTTGCTCATTCTTGCTTCCTAAAACATTACAGTTAAGGAAGAGCAAGGTGGTACTTCAGGAAAGGACAAGGGAAAGAGCAAGGCGACAGAATAACATTGTCCTTAAGACTAGAAGTATTATTATTATTGTTATGCTTGTTATGATATATTCAAGAATGATTAAGTTATGTTTAAGTTAATCACTGAATTGTCGTAGTAATGGTTACGGTTCCTTGGGACGCGAATATTTATATTATATAAATGTAAATTATTCTATTAATTATGTTGTTAATGATTTAGTAGGATATTCGTAGTTGCACGTGATGCACCGAATTCGAGATATGGGTGATCGAATTTTGGGGGCATCACAGGTTAGTATCAAAGTCATAGTTATAAACCTTAGGAGCGAGAGCCCTTAGATTATAACTTAGGAGAACTTAGAAGATAGAAAGGGATGAAAATCAAATTGAGTTTTCATAGAGATGGACTTAGCATGTTATAGAATATAACTTCATTCTATACAATGAACTTATGTTATTTAACATTCTAATGGAGTTGTTTTTTTTGTCTTGTGTTGGTGATTGTAGGATGACTGACACGGGAGGACCTAGCCGAGTGGTAGAAGAGGAGCCGCGTGACATACACGTGGTATATGAGGTACCATTGATAGCGGAGCCTATATCAACTGTAGTCCCTATCGATGACGATGATGAGGAAGAGGAGATGGAGCCAATACCCGAGGAGTATGATCCAGAGGAGGAGCCTACGGAGGAGCGTATGGTGGACGAGCCCATGGGGGACTCCGACGAGGCTACTTTTGAGGATAGGATGTTGGGGGAGTATAAGGAGCAGATTTTAGAGTTAGGATGCAGAGTTGAGGAGTTAGAGGCTGAGGCTAGGGACAGGGAGTCCGAATTCCAAAAGCTGAGGGACGAAGACCACCAGAGAAAGTAGGTGATGTGAGAGATGGAGGTAGAGATTGCTCAACGTAAGGAGGCAGGAATCCAGATGGGAACTTTGTTTCACAGGGCGGTGGCTAGGAATGTAGAACTGGCAGGGAAGTTGGAAGAGATGGAGCAGAGGGAGTTGAGCGAGAGGACAGAAAAGGAAGCTATCCGTACTCAGATAGAAATGGAGGTAATGGATAGGATCCATTTCGAAGAGAAGTGGGAAGGGGGCAATGATAGGGCTAACGATCTAGAAGATGAAGTAAGGTGCAAAAGGAGGAGGATGAACAGGATGGGCTATGCAATGCGCACGGCCATGAAGAGACTGATTGATGGGGTAAATCACTACCCAGCAGAGCAGGGACAGACCCGGCACACCATAAGCTGAGATTTGGTGGTGCACATTACTCAGAGGGAGTACCAGAGCGCCGTGGAGCGCGGAATGATAGATTAAGTCTAGACATTAAAAGTTATTAATTGTAGTTCGTTATGTAGTGTATTATCTGTTGTTGTAATTTCATTCTTTTATGTAGAATGTGAGATAGTTGTAAGCCCCAAACTTTTGAGTTATATTAGAGGGGTAGTATGGTGGTCCCCATCTTTTGTGATATTAGGGGATAAGTTGTGTCATTTATAGAAGTATGCTGGAGATAATCATGTAATGTAACAATTTGGCATATGAATATAAATGATCTTGTTCTGAAATGTATTCTGAAATCTTATTCCTTTTATGGAAAATTGTTTAAGTAATATAATTAGATAATAAAAATGGAAGTTTTATGATGCAGAAAAATGCCGCCCAGACGTAGATTAACTGCACTGGAAGAGTCGGTTAATGATGAGAGAGAACAAGTAGATCCCATTCAGAGACCTGAGATTTGTTAGGGGAGGCTTTTAGGGGAAGAAATGAACAAGTAACACCCAATCCCCAAGTAGCTCCAGTCGCAAACTTCAAGGATTTTAAGAGTGTAGGACCTCCAGAATTCTTAGGTACTACCGATCCTATTGTAGCGCAAACGTGGATCAAGGAAATGGAGAAAGCCTTCGCCATTGCTCGTGTGGGTGAAGACCAGAAAACCGTGTTCACTACATATATGATGAGGGGTGAAGCAAACTACTGATGGTAAGAAAATCAACAGAGGACGGGAGAAGGGACTATAACCTGGGAGAGGTTTAAGACCTTGTTCATCGAGAATTACTTCCCGAAGAGCATGAAGAATAGGATGGAGGTAAAGTTTCTAGAACTAAAACAAGGGGAGATGACAGTGGCATAGTATGCAGCCAAGTTCAATGAACTCGCACGATTCACAACACATCAAGTAGACACTAAAGAAAGGAAATCTCGACGCTTCAAACTTGGACTAAAACCTTGGTTGTTCAACAAGGTGTCGGTCCTTCAAATCGACTCGTTCGCCACATTATTGGAGAAGGCGATAATTACTGAGGGAGGTAGCGAGGCATTGAGCCAATACAACAGGGAGAAGAAGAACAAGAATATTTAGGGAGAAACTCGTGGAGGGAGTAGCAGTGGTGAAAGTTATCTGGGAAAGAGGAAATGGGATAACCGTAACAACGAAAACCGCAACAACAACAACACCAACCACCGAAACATCAACCAGTCAGAAAGTTATCAAGGAGGGTTTAAGAAAAGAAGTGAAGCTTGCTCGAAATTTGGGAAAAACCATCAAGGGAAATGCTGGAAGGGGCGCAACGTCTGCTACAACTGCGGCCAAGAAGGGCACATTTCACCCAACTGCCCAAAACCGAAAAAGATCAAGGGATGTTTTGCGTGTGGCTCAACTGAGCATGAAATCAAGGATTGCCCAAAGAAGGGGAGCAACAGAGGAAGCGACCAACATGGAGGGGGAAGCAAGCTGATGATCGGCGGAACAACGCAATCCAATCGACCAACTGCCCAAACCTTTAACATGACCGTTCAAGACGCAGTGACTGCAAGGGACGTGGTGTCAGGTATTCTCCCAATCAATAATATAAATGCCTATGTATTATTTGATTCGGGTGCTACCTATTCCTTTGTGTCTGAAGAATTTGCTAATCAACTAAACATACCTTCTGAACATTTAGAAAACTCATTGAACGTAGAGATTGCGAATAAGGAAGTAATTCCCATAGAGTTTGTTTACCGAAACTTTTGTGCAAACATTAGAGGTCACGAACTAAACGTAGACTTAATTCCGATTAAACTGGGAGAGTTTGATGAGATATTAGGAATGGATTGGTTATCCGGCCATGTTGCGATAATCGATTGTCAGAAGAAGAGTGTGAACCTTCAGACCTCAAATAGGTCTAAGGTAGTGTTTTACGGTAGCTCATCGCTCAAGCAATCGAGTTACCTTACGATGATGCAGGCTAAGAAATTGTTAAAAAAAGGATGTGTGGGTTATTTAGCCTATATAGTGGACACTCAGCAAAAGGGAATAGAAATGAAAGATATATCGGTGGTAAGAGATTTCCAAGACGTGTTTCCAGACGATCTGCCTGGTCTTCCGCCAGACAGAAAAATTTAATTCATAATAGACTTAGCACCGGTAACCGCACCAATTTCGAAAGCCCCATATCGTATGGCGCCAGTAGAAATGAAGGAATTGATGATTCAACTGCAAGAGTCACTAGATAAGGGTTACATTCGGCCAAGTGTGTCTCCTTGGGGAGCACCAGTGTTGTTTGTAAAGAAAAAGGATGGATCGATGAGGCTCTTTATCGATTATCGGGAGTTAAACCGAGTGACAATTAAGAATAGATATCCATTGCCAAGGATAAACGAACTTTTCAATCAACTGAATGGAGCGAAGTGTTTTTCAAGATAGATTTACGAGCGGGTTATCATCAGTTGAAAGTGTGAGAGGAAGACATACAAAAGACGGCGTTTCGAACTCGCTACGGACATTTCGAATTTCTAGTGATGTCATTTGGGTTAACCAATGCTCCGGCAGCATTCATGGACTTGATGAACCGGGTTTTCAAGCCATACTTAGATAAGTTCGTAGTAGTATTTATCGATGACATTTTGATTTATTCAAAGACAAAGGAAGAGCACGCCAAACACTTGAAGATTGTATTGGAAGCATTGAGAAGGGAAAAGATGTAAGCTAAATTTTCAAAATGTGAATTTTGGATGGAAAGGGTTCAATTTCTAGGACACGTGATAGATCAAAATGGAATTTTCATGGATCCTGCAAAAGTGGAAGCGGTAAATAACTGGGAACAACCAAAGACACCAACAAAAGTTAGGAGTTTCTTAGGTTTAGCTGGGTACTATCGAAGATTTATCCAAGATTTTTCTAAGATAGCAACCTCGCTGACCAATCTAACAAGGAAGATAGAGAAGTTAGTGTGGAGGGACAAATGCTAGTAGAGCTTCCAAGAATTGAAGAGGAGGTTGAGCGAGGCGCCTGTATTATCATTACCAGATGATACGGGAGGATTTGTGGTGTATAGTGATGCATCGTATAGAGGACTTGGTTGTGTGCTAATGCAAAATGGCAAGGTCATTACATATGCCTCACGACAGTTGAAAGATTTCAAAAAATGATACCCTACCCATGACTTGGAGTTAGCGACGGTAGTATTTGCATTGAAGATTTGGAGGCACTATTTGTATGGAGAAAAATGTGAGATATATACAGATCACAAGAGTCTGAAATATATCTTCACACAAAAGGAGTTGAACATGAGACAAAGAATGTGGTTGGAACTAATCAAGGATTATGACTGTGAAATTCTTTATCACCCGGGAAAAGCAAACGTTGTAGCCGATGCTTTGAGTAGAAAAGGAAGGGAGAAGTTATTCAAATTGACAACTCAAGAGGAATTAATAAGAGAAATGGAAAAGTTGGAAATAGAGGTGGATGAACCAAAAGGAGCGGAAGGAAAATTACTCATGATGAGAGCTCACCCGACGTTATTGGATAGAATAAAGGATGCACAAGAAAAAGATGAAGAATGTGAGAAGATAAAGAAGAGAATAGTAGAAGATAAGGAAGAAAGGTTCAAAGTAGATAAGGACGGTAAATTGAGGTTTGAAGGTCGAGTATGGGTGCCAGCTATAATCAAACTGAGAGAGGAAATCCTACACGAAGCACATAATACGACGTATTCTGTACATGCATGAGGCACAAAAATGTACCGGGATCTTCGACATCATTTTTGGTGGCCTAATTTGAAAAGAGAAGTTGCAGAGTGTGTTAGCAGATGTCTTACTTGTCAAAGAGTCAAAGAATAACACCAGAGGCCAAGTGGACTACTTCAACCGCTGGAAATACCAGAATGGAAATGGGAGCATATTACGATGGACTTCGTGGTTGGACTTCCGGTTACACAAAAGGGTTATGATGCCATTTGGGTTATTGTGGACCGACTAACAAAGACAACTCATTTTCTACCCATCAAGATTCGATTCAATTTGAACCAGTTAGCAAATTTGTATGTAAAGGAAATCGTATCGCGATATGGAGTGCCGGTGTCGATTGTCTTCGATCGAGATCCGCGTTTCACGTCAAAATTTTGGAAAAGTTTTCAGGAACGAATGGGAACTCAATTGAGATTAAGTACTACTTATCACCCTCAAACTGACGGGCAGAGTGAACGAACCATACAAACGTTGGAGGACATGCTGAGAGCTTGCGTGATGGACTTCAAGGGAAATTGGGACGATCATTTACCATTGGTAGAATTTGCTTACAATAATAGCTATCATGCGAGTATCGGTATGCCGCCATATGAAGATCTTTACGGGAGAAAGTGCAGGACACCATTATGTTGGGATGAAGTCGGAGAATGACGACTTTTGGGACCAGAATTAGTCTAGCAAATGGCCGACGTGGTAACAACAATAAGGGGCAGATTGGTAGCAGCTCAAGATCGCCAAAAGAAGTATGCCGACTTGCATCGTCAGAACCAAGACTTTAAAGTCGGTATTTTTGTGTTTTTGAAGGTATCTCCTTGGAAGGGAAAGATCATATTCGGAACGAAAGGAAAATTGAGTCCGAGGTTCATAGGGCCATTCGAGATATTGGAGCGAGTGGGCGAAGTGGCATACAAAATTGCCTTGCCACCCGAACTGGAACACATCCACAACGTGTTTCACATTTTCGTACTACGTCCGTACAAGTCTGACTATAGACACGTGATTTCCTATGAGCCCATTCAAGTAGAGAAGAATCTGACATATGAAGAAATTCCTGTTCAGATAATAGATAAGAAAGAACCAACGCTAAGAAACAAAGTTTTATCTTCTGTAAAGGTTGTTTGGTGAAACCACGATGTCGAGGAGGCCACATGGGAATTAGAAGATAGGATAAGGAGAGACTATCCCCATCTTTTGTGTAACCTTGTATCAATTCTGAGGACGAAATTCTTATAAGGGGAAGAGGATGTAATAACCGTAAATTTTACTATTTAATATTAATAATTATAAATAGAGCCTGTGATTATTTATTTTATAAATACTTACATGGCATGAGGTGAGTAACTCAATTGAATTAAAATTTAACTTTTAATAATTGATAAGATGTGGAGAATTATGGAAGGTTTATGAGATGTCTTGTGTGACACAATGATGGAATTAGTTAGGAATTATTAAGAAGGAATGCATTACTACGTAAAAGATGGCAATAAGAGAGGTGGTATATAATTAATTTATTTAATTATACCAGAGTAATAATAAATCATTGAATTGGTTTGAAAGCTTGTCTGGATGGACTAAATCTTTTTATTATTATTAAGTGAGTAACTTAAATTATGTGAAATAACCAAACTTATTAATAATTATTAAGGTGGTGTATAATTTAGTGTTATTGGATAAATTAAATTAATTAATTTGCCGCCATAATAATTAAGTATTACATGTTTATAATACAAATCATAAATTGGGAGTCTAGCCCAATAAATTAATTGATGGACTTTTGAGTTAACCCAAATAAACTTGGGTTATTTAAAATCCAATTCGGAACCCAACATAATAGTTAACTGATGGTACAAGGTGTTGGTTAAATAAAATGTGGCGTGGGGCAATGGGCCCGACTGACTAGCCCCTTGTCTATGTCTGAGATCTATTCTCTTATCCCCGAATTAAGGGTCACCAAGTACAAGGAACAGTAGCCTAAACTCTCTTTACGCAAACTTTCAAGCTGCTAATCCTAGGCATGCATGGCTAGCTAAGTGGCTGGTATGGAGTGGTTAAACAACTCCTTAAGTAACCATTGTTAATTTCTATTGCACCATGAATACCAACATTGTGTAAAGCAAGTGTCTAGTCCATGCTTTTCTCTTTAAATACAAGCCACCATAGCAGTCTGTTATAGTGATAAGAGTGTTAGAGAAATTTGAGTAAAAAATTCTTAGTTACTAAGCATTTCCAAATCAGTGTGTGAGATATCAAGGTTAAAGCTCGAAAAGGTATAATTTCTACTTAGTTCATAACTTGAGTCTTGTTTGATTCTCGGTTTTCCTAAATTAATAGGTCAAGTACGATGAATTAGCATGATATAAGGTGTTTGGAAAGTTTACTTTCGTGCATGAATACGTTAATGATTGCCTAGAATCAAGTTGTGGCTACTCTGCAAAACAGAGCATGTTCACTGCTTCTGAACTCCATGGGGTGCAGCTGCACCGTACTTAGGAACCAGCTGATTGGTTCGATCGTGTTAGACCATGTATTAAGAAATTCCCTTAGGTTGTATGCATATAGTAAAGTCTTAATGAAATAAACCTGACGAACTTAGACCTTATCGAAATAGTGTAGACCGAAGTCTCTGAAAGAGCCGACTTCGGAGATGTCTTCGGACAAAGCGTGTTGTCTTCGGCTTCGGACATGGCCAGATGTCTTCGGCTTCGGACATGGCCAGATGTCTTAGGCTTCAAACATGGCGAGATGTCCTAGGACTCGGAGATAGCATCATAACTTGATATAAGGATGGATTAATAAATATTCCTATACTGCTATAAACTATTATTACACGAATGAGTTTGAAGTAGAGAATTTTACTAACTTCGGGAAAATAAATCTAATGCCTGCAAACATGCGTAGAAAAGGGTCGGTGGGATTAATAGATGTTATGGTCTACTTAAAGCAATGAACCTCTTGGAACTACGAAGAAGAAAGATTTTGAATAAGCTAGCAGTGGTCAAAAGTATGAGCATGTTAGTGTACAGCTATGAGTTTTGATGGGTGCAGTAGTATACATAGATAGAAAAAAAATGTGTTATGTGTACATGTTGTTTATATATGTATATTAAGTGTGTTTGGCTAATGAATACCTATACTTACATAAATAGGACAAACATAGTCTATTGAGGTGATTTTCGCTATAAGTAGTAATCAACGCTAAAGACAAGTTCTCTAACCTCACTCAAATTTATATTGAGCAAGTATCCGAACACTATTATTATTGTGTTGCAAGTTCCTTAATTCTCACACTGTATTTATTTGAATTGTTGTCATATCAATCATATTTTTATCAAGCAAATTATTTTTCTATTCAAAAATCATTTGTATACCTTGACGTTGTTGCGAGCATTGGACTTATCGTTCTTAAATGCATTATAAAAATTGTCTAAGCCTTTGATTCGACTAAACTATTATTATGTGTTAAAAAGTTATCCAACCCGATTGACTTGGTGCGGACTATCGTAAATCTACTGAGATGAACAACCCTCATTGAAGGGGAAATTATATATTGTCGGGTAACCGACGTGCGCACATGAGTATGATTAAATTTTATGCATAACATAGGGTACTTTAGGCTGATCACCTGTTGTACTCGTTTATATTGGATTACAGTGTAATACTGTTAATTCTAGTAAGAGTTCTTAGTCCTTGGTGACTGCTCAGTGCTCATTCATGTTGAACCTCGAAATGAATAAATCCTAAAATTTTGATGATATCCTTCAGTCTATAGCGACACCTATTAAATACTCTTGATGATTTCGATATCCTTAAACTGCCAATTATTATTATACCCTTGAAGATTTAAATACTATAACTGCTTGTTCTTCTGGCTATATTACTTACTGGGCAAACTTGTTGCTCATTCTTGCTTCCTAAAACATTACAGTTAAGGCAGAGAAAAGAGGTACTTCAGGAATGGACAAGGGAAAGAACAAGGCGACAGAATAACTTAGTCATTAAGACTAGAAGTATTATTATTATTGTTATGCTTGTTATGATATATTCAAGAATGATTAAGTTATGTTTAAGTTAATCACTGAATTGTCTTAGTAATGGTTACGGTACCTTGGGATGCGAATATTTATATTATATAAATGTAAATTATTCTATTAATTCGTTGTTAATGATTTAGTAGGATATTCGTAGTTGCACGTGATGCACCGAATTCGAGATATGGGTGTCCAAATTTTGGGGGCGTCACAAATGATGTGTAGGTTATTTAGCTTACATTATTGATACTCGAAAAAAGGGAGTAGAAATTAAGGATATATCCATAGTGAGAGAATTCCAAGATGTATTTCCTTATGATATGCCTGGTCTTCCGCCAGATAGAGAAATTGAATTAGTAAAAGACTTATCACCGGGAACGACACCGATCTCAAAAACTCCATATCGTATAGAGCCAGTAGAAATGAAGGAATCAATGATACAATTGCAGGAGTTTCTAGATAAGGGTTATATTCGGCCAAGTGTGTCTCCTTGGGGAGCACCAGTGTTGTTTGTAAAGAAGAAGGATGGATCGATGAGGCTTTGTATCGATTACCGAGAATTAAACAGAGTAACGATTAAGAATAGATATTTGTTACCAAGGATAGACGACCTTTTTGATCAATTGAAGGGAGCGAAGTGTTTCTCGAAGATAGATCTACGGATGGGTTATCACCGGTTGAAGGTACGGTAGGAGGACATATCAAAAACGGCTTTCTGAACTCGTTGCGAACATTTTGAATTTCTAGTGATGTCATTCGGGTTGACAAATGCCTCGGCAACATTTATAGACTTGATGAACCGAGTCTTCAAGCGATTCTAAGATAAATTCATAGTAGTTTTCATCGACGATATATTGATCTACTCAAAGACGAAAGAAGAACACGGCGAACATCTGAAGATGGTTTTGGAGGCGCTAAGAAAGGAGAAGTTGTATGCAAAGTTTTCCAGGTGTGAATTTTGGATGAAAAAGGTTCAATTCTTAGGACACGTGGTGGATAAGGATAGAATTTTATTAGACCCTACAAAAGTAGAGGCGGTAAGGAATTGGGAACAACCAAGGACGCCAACCGAAGTAAGAAGTTTCTTAGGGTTAACTGGGAACTATCAAAGATTTATCCATGAGCCTCGTTGACCAATCTAACGACGAAGACGGTGAAGTTCGTGTGGACGGACAAGTGCAAAGAAATTTTCCAAGAGCTGAAGAAGAGACTAAGAGAAGCGCCAATATTATCATTATCAGATGATACGGGAGGATTTGTGGTGTATAGTGATGTGTCGCACAGAGGACTTGGCTGTGTGCTAATGCAGCATGGCAAGGTCATTGTGTACGCATCGCGACAATTGAAGGATTACGAAAAACGATATCCTACTCACGACTTAGAGTTAGCGGCAGTAGTTTTTACGTTAGAAATTTGGAGACATTATTTGTATGGAGAGAAATATGAGATATACACGGACCACTAGATTCTGAAATATATCTTCACGTAGAAGGAGTTGAACATGCGACAGAGAAGGTGGTTAGAATTAATCAAGGATTATGACTGCGATATTCTTTATCACCCAGGAAAATCAAACGTAGTAGTCGAAGCGCTAAGCAAGAAAGGAAGGGAGAAGTTGTTTCAACTAACAACTCAGGAGGAGTTAATAAAGGAAATGGAGAAATTGGAAATATAAGTAAAGGAACCGGGGAGGTCTGACGAAAAATTATTTGAAATGGAAGCTCGTACAACCTTGTTGGACAAAGTAAAGGAATCACAAGAGAAGGATGAAGAATGCGAGAAAATCAGGAAGAGGATCACAAAAAATGAGGAAGAGAGATTCAAAATGGATAAAGACGGTATTTTGAGATTTGGAGGGAGAGTGTGGGTGCCAGCGGTAAGCGAGTTGAGGGAAGAAATATTGCACGAGGCACATAATACGACGTATCCTGTTTATGCAGGAAGCACAAAAATGTACCGAGATTTAAGGTAACATTTTTGGTGGCCCAATCTAAAATGAGAAATCGCAGAGTGCTTTAGTAGATGTCTTACTTGTCAACGGGTCAAAGCAAAGCACCAGAGGCCGAGTAGTCTACTTCAATCGTTCGAAATACCAGAGTGGAAATGGGAGTACATTACCATAGACTTCATGTTGGGACTCCCAGTCATGCAGAAAGGTTTTGATGCCATTTGGGTTATCGTAGATCAAATAACGAAGGCGGCTCATTTTCTACCGATCAAGATCCGATATAATTTGAATCAGTTAGCGAGCCTGTACATAAAGGAAATTATTTGCCGACATGGAGTGCCGGTGTCAATTATCTCTGATCGAGATCTGCGCTTCACGTCAAAATTTGGGAAAAGCTTGCAAGAGAGGATGGGAACATAATTGAGGTTGAGTAGCGTGATGGACTTCAAGGGAAGTTGGGACGATCACCTACCCCTAGTGGAATTTGCATATAACAATAGTTACTAGGCGGGTACTGGCACGCCACCGTACGAAGCTCTTTACGGGATAAAAGGTTGAATGTCATTATTTTGGGACGAAGTTGGAGAACGACGAATGTTGGGACCAAATTTAGTGCAACAAATCGCAAACATGGTGATAGTGATAAGAGCGAGACTGGTTGCTGCACAAGATCACCAGAACAAATACACAAATTTGCATCGTCAAAACCGCGACTTTAAAGTTGGAAGCTACGTATTCTTGAAAGTATGTCCTTGGAAAGGGAAAATACGATTCAACAAGAAGGGAAAATTGAGTTTGAGGTTTATAATAACATTCGAGATACTGAAGCGAGTGGGTGAAGTGTCATACAAAGTTGCATTACCACCCAAGTTGGAGCACATCCACAACGTGTTTCACATCTTCGTATTGCGTTCGTACAAGCCTAACTATAAACACGTGATTTCCTACAAGCCCATTCAAGTGGAGAAGAATTTGGCGTATGAAGAAATTCTTATCCAGATATTAGATAAGAAAGAGCAGACGTTAAGAAATAAAATTATATCTTCTGTAAAAGTACTTTGGTTAAATCACGACGCCGAAGAGGCCACGTGGGAATTAGAAAATAAGATGAGGAGGGACTATCCCCATTTATTTGTGTAACCTTGTACGAATTCCAATGATGAAATTTTTATAAGGGGGAGAGGATGTAATACCCAAGAATTTCTGAATATTATTAATAAATAATTAATAGGAGTCGAGTATTTACTTGTGTATAAATGAATATTGTGTAGCATGGTTTATAGAAATAATATTCAACTAAGTTAACCATTGAACGCTACAAAAGTAAAGTAATGTAGTGAGATTGGTGAAGAGCTTGATATAAAGCTTATGAGAATTTGCCTAGTGTGGCAAAATGAAACTTACTAAGTGAATTAAGAAAGAAACAGTTTAATAAGAGGAAGATTAATTATGTGTGATTGTATAATTTCATGTATAGATTGAATACCCTCTTAATTAGTAGTATTATCAATATGGAATTTAGTTCATGTTATATGAAACTAGTATGGTGATAGAAGTCAGAACTGACATGAAACTAAACCAGTTTGACATTGCCAGGGACCAGCGCAGCTACGCCCTCCCTGCAGTACAAGTTGGCGCAGCTACGCTAGTGGCCAGAACATGAAAAGTTAGTTATTGCAGTGACTATTAAATGGAACATTATTGTCATGTGTGACATCATTAAAATCATATGATAAGAGTACATTTAAATTGTATGAGGTACCCAATAGTCCAATAAAATCATATATACCATTTTAATACAAAATTAATTAATTAACTGTGTATTCCAGAAATTCGGTAAGGGATTAAATGTTTAAAATGGACATTTAATATTGGATAGTGATATAATATTGATATATGTGCAATAATAATATCTATGGGAAATACCCGAACAATAATACCTAGCTGTGTTATTTTATCTGCATTAAATATTAAATTATGTGAACCCAATGTACATGGATTATATGATATGGGTATATATTAAATCCCTAATTTTTCATAGTGTAGTAGAATTAACACATTAAAATTATATTTTGGAAATCAAAGAAACCAAACTAAGCATTATTTTACTAAGTTGTTTAGCACTTAAATCATTGTCCCAAAATAAGTTGCCCAAACAGTATTCCATTCTCCTTTACGTAATTTGTAGAGCAATGAACAGTGGCTATAGCTAGGTGATGAATGGTTGTGGATGGCTGGGAAGTGGTGGTTGAGCAACCCTTTGATATCCATTGTTTCCTTATTATACCCCATGGATTCAACCTTTGGTGTAAAGAATTTAACTAGACCACAACTCCTCTATAAAATAGCAGCTATGTTATTCAATTTCACGTTGCTAAGAGTGTCTGTTAGAATTTCAAGAATTAGAGTCTGAGTTGCTGGTTGTTTACGGTGGAGTTTAGCAATTGCAGAAGGTAGAAACTAGGCTAGCTAAGCTTCTACAAAGGTAAATTCTTGTTTTCAATACTTAATTTCAAGAATTGCAAATCATAGAAAGTTTACTAAATTCTTGCAAATTAGATTTGAAATTGTGCTACCAAAGTGTTTGTGAAGTGAGTATACATGTATGGAACAATTAATAAAGATCTTGAGCATGTTTAAACTGAAGAAATCAAAGTTGGGTTGATACTCTGCAGAACAGAGCACCTTTCTGGTTCTGGTCCAAGAAGGGCGTAGCTGTGCCCAGTTTGTACTAGGGTGCAACGCAGCTGCGCCGGTCCCCAGAACTAGATTCTGGTTTCTGTTGTACTGCATTGTTTCTAACCTGGTATTATGACCTATACATGTATGAAAGGAAGCATAACATGTGGTATAAAGCTTTTTTATGAGATATGAATTGTCCAAAATGATTTAGTAGGAGTTCTTTAACAAAAACTTAATGTTTTGAAAATGAACTTTGATGGAACTTGTATTATGCAAATTCTGAGCATGATAGTATACATATATGACTGATTTCTGAATATAAATGAGCTTGAGTGGTGATTTATAGTTCCTTTGTTCATGACCAACTTGTTTAGGCTTTGAGTTAAATGACTTTTTTAAAGAAGACTTGACATATTGAGACTAATATCCATGAATACCACATGGAGTATGTTCTGACCTTGTGAGTATGTAAACATGACCTAACTACACATAAAAAGAGATTTAAAGATGTTTTATATGTGTTAGATTGCATTCTTCAAGTTTAAAATGATTTCAAAAGCAAACTCAGATATTTTTCTAACTAAGTTGCATTTGTGTGAGTAGTTAAGTTCTGAAGATTTAAGATGGCATGTTTATGTTCATTGTGTCTCTAAACGTTATTCTTATGTGTTAGACATAATGAAAGTTAACCAAGCATGAGTTTTAAGCATGTTTTAAAGTGATAAACGATGTTAGCTATGAATAAATAATGTGAACAATTGTGAGCATGTATATTACATTTTATATGACCTTCTCACATGTACATATGGTTAACCTAGTAAGCCTTGTGATTCCATGACCTTATTTGGCCTTAATTTCGTGGAAATCCTAAACTAGCACCCTAACATGTAAATTTGATCTTAAAGTTGTCATACAAGTATGTAAAGTCCTCTAGCATGTGTGCATGATAATTTTTAATGTCCTAGTATGCTAAAAATTGTACTAAAACCAGGAGAGCAGAAGCCCATCTCTAGTCAGGCCTGGGGACAGCTCAGTTGAGCCGTCCCTAAGCCTAACCAGGGCGCAGTTGTGCCACCCTTCAATGCCTGCAATGCAGTCTATTTAATTTGTTTGCTATCTGAGATGTGGTACATGCTTGTATTTTTGTATTAATCTGTATTACATATCTAAATACAGTATTCAAAGTATCAATAAGCATGCTAACGATAGAATCTTATGTTTGAGATGTGTTTACAAACTTTTAAAAGTTAAGTCAAAAGATGATTAAGAACTATGTTATTTGATTTCATAGTTTAACAAACTGATTTAGTGTTATGTATATGTAATGTAAGACCCCAACTTTTTATGAATAAATATTTAATTTTCTCTAAATATTATTTTGAATAATAAGGTGTGATTTGATATAATGCTATAGTTATGGGTGATAAGTGCAAATTTTGCAAAGTAAGCAAGTTGTCATAAAATATTCGCTTGGTTGGGGAATATTCTTTTTTATCGGGGATTATCTGTACGACGACACAATCATTTGTGGACCCCAAAACGGAATAAATGTTAGATATATAAAGTAACAGAAATAACCTTTTTTATAAAAATAACGGCAAAACTTTTACCGTTAAACTGTTGAAATATCCGGTGATAAAAGTACATTAATACGCGTTGTTGCACAGTAGCACACAGTATTGCACATTATCTCTGATTATTGATGCTTACGTAAGAAGTCACTCAATTTTATTCAATTATTATAACAGTAGTTGCTGCATAGTATCTCATATTAATTATTCAATAATTGTCATAGTATCATCTCCACAATATTTTATATTATTAAATCAATAATTAAGACGACACAATTATTCATATTATTATTTGCATTATTGACAATGTCTAGAAAGTTTTGTCGATGAAAGGGGTTAGGATATTTAATTGCGCGCCAATAAGGAAAAATCCTTAACGGAAAGCCCCCTCTTTAATAGGAATGATCTGGTTGTCAATATTGTGAGTTATAATATTAATAATGAATAATTGTTAAAATATTAAAATTGTGTTCATTGAAGATAAATGAATTACAAAAGTTAAAGGGGAATAATGAAAACTTGGAAAAATTTAGGGGTACCAAAGTGTAATAAGTTAACCAATCCATGTGACCTTGAAGCAACCAATCAGAGAAGAGATGATGCAAGCATGATTTAAGGATGATGTTACCTGGACTAAGGTGCAATTAATGAGGTACTAAACTGTATTAAGTCGAGCCCCTAACGTACAATTATCGAAACTATGTTTTTCTATAAATAGAAGCTTATTTCTTCTTTCATTCTCACCAATTAACTAATACTCACAAGAGAAACTATAGAGAGATAAAATATAGAGAGAAAGAAGAAGAGTATTTTGCTACTTCACTATTGCAGTATCCAATCTCCTACTAAGGTAAGAGATATTATTTTATTGTATTCGTAAGGGATATTATTAATCTGTGGGAATAATCTGTCTATGATAACGGGTAAAAATCCATTTACAGTTTCATATATTATTTCTTTTCATATTCTTAAATCTAAATCACTATGGTAAGTATTGCTTCTATAATCCCTGAAATTAGTAGAATATCCTTGAGTTTTGTGCTTCATCTAGTATCGCTTCGTTGGAATATTGGTCTGAACTTTCTTATTAAATTTTAATATTTTCACTCGGGGTACTATTCACTCGGGTGTTATTCATTCGGGGGTACTATTCACTCGAGGTACTATTTATTCGGGGTACTTGCATGACGGAGTACTATTCATTTGGTACTATTCATTCGAGTACTATTCACAGGGTATTATTCACGACAAAAGTGATTTCTTTTCTGTCCAAATTATATTTGATATATGAATCTTATTCTTAAATTTGAATCCACATTTTGATCATCATGTTAACTATTTGAACATTCTTGAACTCTGAATAAATTGAATTATAAATCTCTAATACTTAAACTTGATCTCACTTGATTAACTCCTTATAACATTGTCATCATCCTCATGCTTATGTTGTGGTAAAAGTCATCTTTGGCTCGTAGTGCATAGATGGGCTGTTGATTGGTATGATTATGACCAAGAATTGGTATTGGTATCATCATGACCTGTAATGTTACAGACAAATAATGTGGTGAAAATCCTCTTTGGCCCGTAGTGCATAGATGGACAATTGTTTGGCATGATCGTGACCACTGGTGATACAAATGAATATCGTTGGCTTGTAGTGCATGGATAATTTGTTGGTGATATATACGAATATCCTTGGCCCGTAGTGCATGGATAATTCGTTAATTGTGAAATGTTTATTTATTGGTATTATAGGGATAAAATATTAATGATGGGTTTTTAAATCATAGAAGATAGTAGGCATCATTCTCTACTTAACTCTTCTAGTGGATTGGTGTTTCTGATACAATTATTGATCTAAAACTTGTTGTCTATTAGATTTTTCCGTGTTGAGAACTAATGATAACTTGTTTTACATTATCTTGGTCATAATATTCTTTACTAGGCTAGTTGAGCTCACCCTTTTCCTTTTGGTTCCATTGTTCTTCTCAGGAGGCGAGAATATAGTTGGGACTAGTCGGGGAGTGAAGTAATGATTCAAGTTGGTTTTTTTATAGTAGTCCTCACTATTTTGTAAAATAATGTAACAATAATTGTAATGAGGACTTTATTTGAGCTTGGATATTGTCTACGAGACAATATTTGTTTTGAAACTCAGCTATTATGTTGTCGTATTTTGCATGACAGTTGTATAAAGGAAGTTTGTATTTAAATTTTGTACCATGTATTTGGCGACTCAGAATGGGTTGTATGGACCTATTCTGGGGGTGTCACAGTAGGTATCAAAGCTTAGGGATATTATCTCTGGCGGAGATCAAAGGTTAGAACTAGGAGGGGGGAGACAAGTAAATCATTCTCTAGTATGTCCTACCTAAGTTTATTTGTTATTTAATTGGTTGATCAGAATATAGGGATAATATATTGGCATATCAATTTCTTTAATTAACCCTTGTTTTGTGGCAGTATTTAAGAATGACATTTGAAACTCTAGAGATGAACTCATATAGAGTTTTAAGTGATGAATTTAGGAGATTTATTTAAAGAATAAATATTGGAGTATAATATCTTGTTATAACAAAGATTTTTATTGGGGAGTATTAATTAAGTTATTAAAATTGATTGTAGGATGTTTGGTGAAGAAGAAATTAGAGATATTCATGTGATAAGTGAAGAATTAATAGTTTCACCCGAGCTAGTCGCAAAGGTAGCAGCTGAGAGTGAGGTAGAAGAAGAATCTGAGGAGGATTTATTAAGAGAATTTTATGATCGAAATATAGAACTGCAAAATCATATTCATGAGTTAGAAGAGCAAGGTGAAGAACGGCAGGCGGTCGTGGAACAAAGGGATGCAATAATTCAAGATTTTACTACCCGATATGCGATGCTTGAATAGAAGCTCTCTTTGGCAGAGTATATGATAATAGAGCTGAAATCCGAGAATGCAAATGTCAAGTATCAGCTAAAAGAAGAAATAACTGAATGAGTGAGAAGGGAGGATGCATGGGTAAAAGCCGCACGACGTGTTGATATTGTATAAAAAGACGTCCGATCCAAGAAGGATAAAATAGATTATATGTATTTCTCTTTTTGGACAGCAATTGGGAGAACCCAACATCGAGTTTTGAATTACCCTGTACAGAGCGATAAACCCCAATTCGATATGGATCGAAGATTAATGATTCAGATCATGGATCAGAAATAAGATGAAGCAGTTGAGGGTGGAATATGTCCTATAGAGAATTCAAGTCCAGCGATAATGATGACACCAAAGGCTGTCCCGAACAAGTCAAAGTCTATGGTTCAAGAAAGAACGTTTTTTGTGACTTCCCAAAAACTGAGAAACCCGAGCAAAGTTATCACGGGTAAGCTAATCATAAACTCTTGCAAAATCTATACCTTGTTAGATACCGGTTCTACCCATTCTTTTATTTCACCTATTTGTGCTCAAACGTTTAAACTCGACTCTGGAGAAATTAGACTTTGACTTATCGGTTGAAACTCCGTTGGGAGAAACCTTCGTTACATCCACCATTTATAAATCTTATTTAATTCAAATCGATACCCTCATATTACCTGTTGATCTCATCTCTTGGAAAATACTTGCATTTGATTTGATTTTAGGAATTGATTGGTTAACTACTCATCATGCTAAGTTTAATTATTTTCGTAAGGTGGTTAGTTTTCATATTCCTAACAAACCTGTTATGCGAATTCAAGAAACCAACCCACTAAAGTCAATCACTATAATATCAAGTCATAAAGCCATTCGTTTATTGAAAAATGGATGTCAATCTTTCTTATCCCATGTCACGGATTTAAACAAAAATACGTCAGATTTGAATGATATTTCTATTGTTAATAAATTTTCTGACGTATTTCCCGAAAAACTTTTTGGCCTACCCCTAGAGCGTGAAATCGAATTCTGTATTGAATTTGAACCCGCTACAAAACCCATTTCCAAAATCTCATATCGAATGACTTCTATTAAACTTCAGGAGTTAAAAACCCAACTACAAGGGTTGGTACCCAAGCCTCTATCTGGTGACTTCCTTTGTGGAATGCACCGAAGCCAGACTCTCTGTAAGGGACGCCATATTTGTGCGGTGGTAAACTAATAGGTGCTATTATGAGGTGTTATCCAATGTTGGGATATGAGTCACACTTGAGAGCAACCTAAGTTAGTAACCGAAATACGTAGCTTTCTAGGCTTAACTGGTTATTATCGGAGATTCGTGGAAGGATTTTCTCAAATTGCCACTCTATTAACTTAGCTGACTCGTAAAGATATAAAATTTGGATGGAGCGAGGAATGTGAGAAGAGCTTCCAAGAACTCAAGAGGAAACTCATTTCAGCACCTGTTCTAACGATACCATCCTGGAAAAGCAAACGTGGTAGCTGATGCATTGAGTAGAAGATCATATGCAGGTACGAGTGCAATATTGTCAACACAAAGACCCATTTTGTATAACTTACAAAGGATGTAGATAGAGTTAAAGACTCTAGGGACCCACGTGAACATAGCGAATATACGAGTAGAACTGACTTTAATCGTTAAAGTTATAGTTGCTCAAGCTACAGACCTAGAGCTTATGCGTATGAAGAAGAAAGTACAAGGTGTTATTCTAGAAGCCAGAATCGACGAATAGAGGAAATCTCAGCCCTCGATTCATTGGTCCATTTGAAATCCTTGATTGAGTAGGAACTGTGGCCTATAGACTCGCCTTACCGCTAAGTATGTCTCGTGTTCATAACAGTTTTCACATATCTATGTTACGTAAATATGTGAAAGACCCAAACCACATTATTGAATTAGAACCAGATGAAATATGGAAAGATTTAACGTATGAAGAGGCACCTGTTAAAATCTTGGATAAGAATGATATAATCTACGCTCAAAGGTTATACCTTAAAGTTTTATGGAGAAACCACGATATTGAGGAAATGACCTGAGAGTTATAATCTGAAATAAAAATAAGATATTCTCATCTCTTCGACATACCAGGTACATACATTAATTTTGAGGACAAAATTTCATAAGGAGGGGAGGTTGTAAGACCACAACTTTTTATGAATAAAGATTTAATTTTCTCTATATATTATTTTGAATATTAAGGTGTGATTTGATATAATGTTATAGTTATGGTTGATATGTGAAAATTTTGCAAAGTAAGCAAGTTGTCATAAAATATTCGTTTGGTTGGGGAATATTCTTTTTGTCAGGGATTATCCGTACGACGACATAATCATTGGTGGACCCCACAACAGAATAACTGTCGGATATAGAAAGTGACAAAAATAACCTTTTTATAAAAATAACGGCAAAACTTTTAATGTTAAACTGTTGAAATATACGGTGATAAAAGTATAGTAATACACGTTGTTGCACAGTAGCACGCGGTATTGCGCATTATCTCTAATTATTGATGCTTACGTAAGAAGTCACTCAGTTTTATTCAATTATTGCAACAGTAGTTGCTGCATAGTTTCTCATATTATTGATTCAATTACTATCACAGTATCATCTGCACAATATTTTATATAATTAAATCAATAATTGAGATAACATAGTTATTCATATTATTATTTGCGTTATTGACAATGTCTAGAAAGTTTTGTCAGGGAAAGGGGTTAAGTTATTTAATTGTACGCCAATAAAGAGAAATCCTCATCGGAAAGCCCCCTCTTTCCTGAGAATGATCTAGTTGTCAATATTATGAGTTATAATATTAATAATGAATAATTGTTGAAATATTAACATGTGTTCATTGAAGATAAGTGAATTATAAAAGTTAAAGGGGAATAATGCAAACTTGGAAAACTTTAGGGGTACCAAAGTGTAATAAGTTAACCAATCCATGTGAACTTGAAGCAACCAATCAAAGAAGAGATGATGCAAGCATATTGTAAGCATGACATCATCCTTAAAGAAACACAAAGATGATGTGTAAGGATGATGTCATCATCATAATGTCATGATGATGTCACTTGGACTAAGGTGCAATTAATGAGGTACTAAACTGTAATAAGTTGAGCCCCTAACGCGCAATTATAAAAACTATGTTTTCCTATAAATAGAAGCTTATTTCTTTTTTCATTCTCACCAATTCACAGAGACTCGCAAGAGAAACTATAGAGAGAAAGAAGAAGAGTATTTTGCAACTTCACTATTGCAGTATCCAATATCCTACTAATGTAAGGGGTATTATTTTTTCGTATTCGTAAGGGATATTATTTTTGTATTCATTCTTTAATCTGTGGGAATAACATGTCTATGATGATGGGTGAAAATCCATTTGTAGTTTCGTATATTATTTCTTTTCATATTTTTAAATCTAAACTTACTACGGTAAGTATTGCTTCTATAATTACTAAAATTAGTAGAATATCCTTGAGTTTTGTGCTTCATCTAGTATCGTTTCATTGGAATATTGGTCTGAACTTTCTTATTAAATTTCAATATTTTCACTCGGGGTACTATTCACTCGGGTTCTATTCACGGGTTACTATTCATTTGGAGTACTATTTACTTGGGTATTATTCACTCGGGGTTACTATACACGAGGTACTATGCACTCAAGTATTATTCACTTGCGGGTACTATTCATGCTTGTACTATTCACTCGAGCTACTATTTATTCGGGGTACTTGCATGATAGGGTACTATTCACGGGGTACTATTTTTGACAAAAGTGATTTCTTTTATGTCCAAATTATCTTTGATATATGAATCTTATTCTTAAATTTGAATCCATATTTTGTCATCATGTTGACCATTTGGAGATTCTTTAATTCTGGATAAATTGAATTATAAATCTCTAATATTTATACTTGATCTCACTTGATTAATTCCATATATCATTGTCATCATCATCATGCTTATGTTGTGATAAAAGTCATATTTGGCCCGTAAAGCATAGATGGACTATTGATTGGTATGATTATGACCAGGAATTTGGTTTAATATAATCATGACCTGTTATGTTTCAGATAAATGATGTGGTGAAAGTCCTCTTTGGCCCGTAGTGCATAGATGGACAGTTGTTTGGCATGATCATGACCACTGGTGATATAAACGAATATCCTTGGCCCGTACTACATGGATAATTCATTTATGTGAAATGTTTATTGATTGGTATTATAGGGATAAAATATTGATGATGAATTTTTAAATCATAGAAGATAGTAGACATCATTCTCTACTTGACTCTTCTAATGGATTACTATTTCCGCTACAGTTGTTGATCTAAAACTTGTTGTCTATTACATTCTATCAGATTTTTTTGTGTTGAGGACTAATGATAATTTGTTTTACATTATCTTAGTCATAATATTCTTTACTGCGCTAGTTGAGCTCACCATTTTTCTTTTGGTTCCATTGTTCTTCTCAGGAGTCGAGAATATAGCTGGGACTAGTCGGGGAGTGGAGTAATGGTTCAAGATGGTTTTTTATAGCAGTCCTCACTATTTTATAAAATAGTGTAACAATAATTGTAATGAGGACTTTATTTGAGTTTGGATATTGTCTACGAGATAATATTTGTTTTGGAACTCAGCTATTGTGTTGTCGTATTTTGTACGATAGTTGTATAAAGGAAGTTTATATTTAAATTTTGTACCATATATTTGGCGACTCAGAATGGGTTGTATGGACCTATTTTGTGGGCGTCACATGTAAGGTACGTGATGACATACATATGGAATTATAAAACTAAGTTGACTCTTATGTATGCTTGTAAAACTTAAATGTCAAGTATGGGTTCGTAGCTAATGAATATCCTATACATATAATTATGTTATAATAGGATTCGAAAAGTGTTGATAAGCTATACTTTGGTAAACTCTTTTTGAGGCAAGTATCTAAACCTTATTTCTTTGATGCAAGTTTCCTATCTTACACAACTTTGAATTTGTGCAAGTACTCGAACCCTACTCTTTATTGAGCATTACTTGAGCTTGTACTATTATTGGTTGTACAAGTAAACAATTGAAAGTATGATTCTTATCTTATGACATAATGTTTTATAGTTAGGATAGAGTTCTTTATATTCTTTGAACTTTGATTCCGAGTATTGAACTTATAATTGTTCTTATATACATTTAAAGAGCAGTCTATGCCATTTAATTTGGCTAGACCTAAATCATAATTTGAAAGCGATCCAAACCAATTGATTAGTTCGGAGTCTTTTATTGACTAAGATGAACACCCTTATTTGAAGGTGAAACTATATAATTATCGGGAGACCAACGTGCGTACTTGTGTACGATACGATATGCATAACGTAGAGTACTTTAGGCTGATCACATGTTGTACTTTTTTTTTTGGATTATCAGTATATTACTATTAATTCTAGTAGAAGTTCATAGTCCTTAGGGACTGCTCAGTATTCACTACTTTGAAATCTTGAATTAATTAAGCGTTGAATCTTATTGATATCTTTCTGTTCTTAGCGACTATTGTTGAGAACCATTGATACTTCTTGTTATCTTTGAACTATCAATATTATTGTACCCTTGAGAAATTTAAACTATATTTAGCACCTTTATTGATATATTATTTGTTGGGCAAACTTGTTGCTCATTCTTGCTTTCCCTAAAAATATTTCAGTTAAGCAGAGCAAGGCAAACCCTTAGGTACTGATAAGGGCAAGGGCAAAGCTACGGAGTAGTTCATATTTGTCTAGAAATATTATGATTATGTTCAAGACATATTGTGTTATGTAGTAGTTATGTCAAATCTATGTTTAAGTTATGTAAGAGATGTTTTAAGTTACGAAACCTTGGGACGTGAATGATTATATTAAATAAATGTAATATATTCTGTTATTTCTGTTGCATGAAATGTTATTTAGTTATTAGATTTGTAGTACGTGATGAACCGAATTTGAGACGTGAGTGGTCTGAATTTGGGGGCGTCACAGGGGGAGTTTGTTTGTATTATTGTATAAGATTTTTTTTTTAGGAAAATATAGTTTTAAAACACCAAAAAAATCAAAAAAAAAATAAATATTTTGTTTGACTTTTTATGAGTTGGATTAACTCTAATAAGTGTATGTGGAGTAAAAACTCATGAGTAGGATTAAAAGAATTAGAACTCTTGAACCTTTGATTGAATACAAAATCTTAGTTCGAAACACCATCTGAAATAAAATTTAATTCCTATGCATTTTTGCACTACACATTTACACTAACTCTTAGTTGTGGATATAAACTATGATTCGATCAATTTCAAGAAAAAAATATATGATTCGAGTAATTTCAAGAAAAAAAGTGTAAAAAAGAAATAATTAACTGCTTCAATGTCCATTGAACGAAATAATGAGTATCCAATCCTTAAGAAGTATCGATATTCACACTAAAAAGTGTGACAGTTAAAATTAGCTCGACTAGTCTAATTTTGTGGCCTTTATTACTCGAGTTAGTAAGCCCTTAGGGTGTCTCTACACCTAATGCCCTAAAGTCAACTGGTTTGGGAGTCATTGGTCCAACACTCGCTACATGAGTAACTTTGAAAAGACTAAGAAAATGAGACATTGTAAAAGTCAAGAAAAAAATCAAAAAAAGAAAAAAAAAAGAAATTAAAAGAAAAATGAGTTTGCTTATTTTCATAGTAAAAATCCCTACTGAGAGTTACATCATATACACATGCATGCATCACATGGAATTAATCCCTTTCTCAGGTCCAATATTTCATGTTCACCATCATCATAAACTACCTAAACAAAGAAGTTATAGGGATTAACTAACTAGGATGAGATAAGGAATCCAAATAATATGGTTTCATGATGCCATTTGCCTCACTTATTCTATGTTTCTAAGTTGAAAAATGAGTTGGATGAAAAACAAAATAACATATGAAAATATATTATAATTCATATTATACCATATATTTTAGAAACACAACAAATTATGTAAGGATAAAATAGTAATTTAAATGTAAAACTCAATTTTTTTTTCATTTTCCCTTTTTAAACTCAATAACAACATAATAGAAAATTTGCATGTTTTTTTTCTATTATTTTCTTTTCTATCCTAATATAATTTATTCATTCTTTTCTTTTCCATCGGAAACTCAAAAACATAGTGTTAGTTATCTCACCTTGTGCTTCTTTGTTGAATAGTCAAAACAAGAAATAACTCCTTCGTAATACCTGCAGAAAAAGACTTTTGAAAATGAAAAATCACTTACGAGGAATCACTCCCCCGTGATACTAAAACAAAGAGATCTCAACAAATTTATAAAAATTGACAACAGATTATAAATGTTGCTAAAGTACTCACATCTTGTCTTTTGGCCACCAAACCTTAATCTTGCAACCAATGTATTTGTCACCGTGGTCTTTGATAATACGAGCCATTTCAGAACCCTAAATGGAACATTTTAGCCATTAAACATGAGATATGAAATAAAGGTATACATGCCAAAATTGAAGTTAAATTTGTATTTTCTGAATGATTGTCTAAATAATAAAAAAATCCCACAAGAAATGGGAAAAAACTCATTTGAAATTTCTGAAATAGTAAAACTAATATGCAAGTACAAATTCCAACTAAGATTATAAAAAAAAATTCTTGAAGAATGATAATCATACCTCTTGCTTCCATAAAGCACCTCTCCTCTTCCGTTTAACTTTGGAGTCTGATTCATGTTGCACTCCTTCTATGTTGTCAATATCAGGTTGGGACCTGATTATTGCATCAACAATTTTCCCATTTTCCTGAAAAGTGTTGAAATTTATTTTCAGTAATGCAAATTCTATGTAGTAGAGACAGTAGTAAAACCACAGATCATTCAATGTTATCTCATGTGTGTGAACTGCTTAGGACAGTTCTACAAGTCTAAGCTTAATTAGTTACATTACATATATACTGAGAGATTTGAAAGTACTGTTATTGATGAATCAAGATCCGACTTTGATTTAGAGATGATTTTAAATCTATCAAAAGATCAATGGGTCTGTTCCTAAAGCAGAGAGCCGATAGGTCTAGAGCGAAAGGAACGAGCACCCTAAGTACGGAGGGCCAGTTGTGACAATCGAGGATTTCGATTTACCTTAAAAATAAGGTTATATGATTATTATTTAATAAAAATAGATTTTTAGAAACAATATTCTATTTTAAGTGATTTAAAGTCGTAATATGACCTAGATATGTTGCGTGTGTGAATGTGTGTGTTTAGGATTCGTAAAAAGAAAATAAAGTTTTTCTGAGAAAAACGCTAAAACGTTCTTTTCATAAAACACTAATAAATGTTTTTTTCTAAAATTTTGAATTTCGTCATAGCGCTTATGTAACACCCCCTTTCCGAAATAGAAAGAGAGGTTACTCAAAACATAACAAAACTGATGAATTTAATATCAAGGCTTAAAGCCACAAAAGAATAGCCTTAATAACTGATAAATACTACAAGTCAACCATAATAAATCTCAAACTATCTCAAACCACAATCTAAAATAGTTATTACAATCTAAGTAAACTGACACATCAAGTCTAAACAGAATATTTATAAATGATTGGAATGAATGGAGCTCTCATCACACTTGCCCTTGATTTCCCTGATTACCTGCCGGAAGAAAAACACAGCATGAGCCAAATGCCCAATACGGATATAGAATACAAATAATGAACCGAAATAATTAACTCAATTAAATGAATTGAACAAAACGAACTGAAACGAAACGAATAAAACTACCACAATAAAATGGTAGGCAGAATCAAATGGCTGGGTGTTATTTCATACCGAGCTCAGAATAAATAGTAATATACCTTGCCACATAGGCAAGTCAAATAATGCCACACAGGCAATCAAAATAATGCCACACAGGCAATCACACATCGGACTGCGCAATCCAGATGCGTACAAAATTGGAAGGTGTGTTTGGCACAAACATCACCAATCCGCAGAACAGAACAGAACAGAAAACTAGGGTCGACCCATACGCCTCCCACAACAAAACACCAAATGGCCAACTCCCACTGGAGCACAAAACGGAGACGCCATGGACTGATCACACCGCCACGGAATGTGTCATGCCTCGGTGCCAAGAGGACATGCCTGTGGTACCCCCACAGGTGGTTATAGCTCAGGTACACCCTACGGTATTCTAACAAAATATAATGTCACAACACATGCGACAAAATATCAACATAAAGGGGTTCTAACACGTACATGTTAAATCGAACGAATCGTCAACACAAGTCTCTAAAATATAATAACATGTACATCACTATAAATATAAAAATAAAATTTAGACATGACACACTAGTCTAAAGAGTACAATGTGAGTTCTAATACCACGTCAAAATAAATTTATCACAATAAATTGACAAGGAATAATTATGAGAGACAATACTAAATTTCGAAACGAATAACGAAACGAACGAATTAAAAACAAATGAGTCTCGCTGAAAAAGTACGGAATCCGTACCTGGAATCGATAATGCAATACCCAAAATTATTATCCCAATACAGTTCTTTAAATTATTTCCGTCCGATCTAATAATAAAATAAGATTTTATTACAAATCTAACCATTAACAACATAATACTGTTAAATTTATTAAATAAAATTTATATATTTTAACGGAAGAATTAATTAGTTTCACATTACAGTTAATTTCTTAAGTACTAAATTATTATTATTATTATATATATATATATATATATATATATATATATATATATATATATATATATATCAATGTTCCTAATCCTAGCACTAGCAGAGTGATAAATAGCCCAAATTCGTTGCTTATGATATATGATATGCATATTGATTAATTAAAAGCTACTCTAATTCCAATTCATACACTTATATGATAATAAATTTTTTTAAAAAAAATAAAATACCGAACATGTGATTCCTATCAAATGACTGAGTTTTACCTTGAATCAATTGAAGAACTAAATCAGTTCAGTGTATTCAACATAATGCAAAGCTACTACAATTGTATTATTAATTTACTAACATACCTGATCAAAAGAAAAAAAATTGAGATTCTCCTCTTTTTTGCTGCGCAGCCGTTAGCTTCTCTCTCTCTCTTTTTCTTTTTCAATTCGCATCAAGTTTGCTCATATGATTAGGTTTAGTATTTATTTATTTATTAATATATCTTATTTACTTTCCTATTTTTAATAGGATTTATTATTACCCACATATAAATTGAACTAAATTAGTTTTTAAGGCCCAAATTTTAAAATTTTAATTTATCCATCATTTATTAATATTTACTAGCCCATATAAATTAAATGACTATTTGACCCAAAATAAATGACAGTCCAATCAATATGGTTTAAACAAAGTAATTTTATTATTATTATTATTTTCGGGTATTACATCACCTATCCCTTAACAAGGATTCCGTCCCCGGAATCAAAAGAATGGAACGTACCTAATTTTCAAAGAGATGCGGATACTCCGCTCGAATATACTCCTCCATCTCCCATGTGGCTTCCCGCTCTGAATGATTTCTCCACAAAACCTTAACAAACGGAATAGTCTTCCTCCTCATAATTCGCTCTTGACGATCCAAAATCGCCTCGGCTTGCTCCTCACAAGTAAGGTCCTCCCGAATCTTATCGAACGGATATTGCACCACGTGCAACGGATGATAATGATAACTCCTCAACACCGACACATGGTACACATTGTGGACATGAGCTAGCTGTGGAGGCAAAGCTAACCGATATGCAACCTCACCAACCCTCTCCAGAATCTCAAATGGTCCAATATAACGCGGACTAAGTTTCCCTTTCAAGCCAAATCGTCGAATGCCCTTCCAAGGAGAAACTTTTAGAAACACATGCTCACCAGGTTCAAATTCTAAGGTCCTCCTATGCTTATCAGCATAACACTTCTGTCGTGATCGAGCCGACTTCAATTTCTCCTTAGCCACCGCTACTTTCTCCGTAGTGATTTGAACTAACTCAGGCCCTTCTATGGCCCTTTCGCCAACCTCATCCCAACAAGTTGGTGCCCGACACTTCCTACCATACAGTGCCTCGAAAGGAGCCATCCCAATACTTGCATGCCAGCTGTTGTTGTAAGAAAACTCAACTAGGCTCAAGTAATCATCCCAATTACCCGACCACTCAAGTGCACAAGACATCAACATGTCCTCTAATGTCTGAATAGTCCGCTCGGATTGACCATCAGTTTGCGGATGGAAAGAAGTACTGAAGTTGAGCCGAGTGCCCCAAGCTCGTTGAAACCCTTTCCAAAATCTTGAAGTGAACTGTGGGTCCCGATCTGAAACAATAGACACCGGAGTACCATGAAGTCTAACAATCTCCTGTTGAAAGATATGTGCCAACCTATCCACCGAGTAACCCTCATGGATAGCCAAAAAGTGTGCCGATTTTGTCAATCGGTCCACCACTTACCCATATGGCATCATTTTTCCTGAAAGTCTTCGGCAACCCAGTCACAAAATCCATCGTGATATCCTCCCACTTCCACACTGGAATGTCTAACTGTTGCAACAACCCACTAGCTCGTTGATGTTCTATCTTCACTTGTTGACAAGTGAGGCACCTCCCAACATATTCAGCCACGTCTCAGGTTCAAATTCTATTCCACCAAAAATTCTTCTTCAAATCTCTATACATCTTTGTAGAACCTGGATGAATAGAAAATGGCGAACTATGAGCCTCAACCAACACAGCCTCTCGAATGACTGGATCTGACGGTACACACAACCGCTCCCCCAACCAAATCACACCATGGTCATCAATACGAAACTCGGACTGCTTGCCCTCCTCTAAATTCTGCGTCATACTCCACAACTCCTCATCTTCCTTTTGAGCTTCTTTGACCCGCGAGATTAGAGAGGGCTCCACTCTCATACCCGCCAAATGCCCATCTGAATCTCGTACATACAACTCCAACTCGATCCGCTCCATATCTGAAATAAGCTGAGGTTGCGTAATAAGGGCTGCAACACTTCCTGAACTCTTTCGGCTAAGAGCATCTGCAACCACATTTGCTTTCCCCGGGTGATACTGAATCCTCGCACCATAATCTTTTAGTAGTTCCAACCAACGCCTCTGCCTCATATTGAGCTCCTTCTGAGTGAAAATGTATTTAAGACTTTTGTGATCGGTGAAGATATCACAAGTCTCTCCATACAAATAATGCCTCCAAATCTTTAAGGCAAAGATCACTGCTGCCAACTCCAAATCATGTGTGGGGTAATTCACCTCGTAAGGTTTAAGTTGCCTAGAAGCATAAGCAATCACCTTACCGTGTTGCATCAAAACACAGCCCAAGCCCTTCTTAGAAGCATCACAATAAATCTGGTAACCTCCTATCCCCGACGGCAATGCAAGTATAGGAGCTGACACGAGTCGTTTCTTTAACTCCTCAAAACTCTTCTCACGCTCCTCATTCCACACAAACTTCGTGCCCTTTCTCATCAACTGGGTCAATGGTAAGGCAAGCAAGGAAAACCCTTCCATAAACCTCCTATAATATCCTGCCAAACCCAAGAAACTCCTAATCTCGGTCACTGTAGTAGGTCTCGGCCATTTAGTGATAGCCTCAACCTTTGCAGGATCCACTTTAATGCCTTCAGCAGAAACAACATGTCCCAAAAATGCGACCTGCTCCAACCAAAACTCGCATTTAGAGAATTTAGCATACAATTTCTCTTTCTGCAAAATTCCCAACAATGTGTGAAGATGCTCCTCATGCTCTTCCTTAGACTTAGAGTAAACCAAAATGTCATCAATAAAGACAATGACAAATTGGTCCAGGTACTCCCTAAACACCTGATTCATTAAATCCATAAACATCGCTGGGGCGTTAGTCACACCGAATGGCATCACCAGAAACTCATAATGTCCATATCGAATACGAAAAGCCGTCTTAGGAATATCCTCATCCCTCACTCTCAACTGATGATATCCCGATCTCAAGTCTATCTTTGAAAAATATTTTGCCCCCTGAAGTTGGTCAAACAAGTCATCAATCCTCAGCAATGGATACCGATTCCTGATGGTGATCTTGTTCAACTCCCTGTAGTCTATACACAGCCTTATAGACCCATCCTTCTTCTTCACAAACAAGACCGGAGCACCCCACGGCGAAACACTCGGCCGAATCACACCACGATCCAACAGTTCCTGCAACTGTTCCTTCAACTCCTGCAACTCCAACGGTGCCATCCGATACGGCGCCTTAGAGATAGGCTCCGCACCAGGAACAAGCTCAATAGTAAATTCCAATTCCCGCTGTGGTGGCAACCCTGACAATTCTTCAGGAAACACATCGGAAAAATCACGAACAATTGGAACATCCTCAATACGAGACTCACCCTTAGAGGTATCCTTCACAAACGCCAAATATCCCTCACAACCCTTTGATACTAACTTTCCAGCCTTCAAAGCTGAAATCAACTTCACCACTCTACTCGGCTGTGAACCCTGAAATACGAATTCAGGAGACTTCCCATCTCCGAATATAACCTTCTTCGCCTGACAATCGATAGTGGCTTGGTGCTTATCCAACCAGTCCATCCCCAGAATGATGTCAAAATCGTGCATACTCATCGGAAGGAGATTAACGTTACGAATCTTATCCCCAAAACTGATCGGACATCCTCGATACAAATCAGAAATAACTACAGAAGTCCCCATCGGGGTAGCTTCTACATAATAGAATCTAAAGACTGAGATGGCATACCAGGTGCCGAACAAAAGACTGAGCAACAATAGAATGAGTAGACCCCGTATCAAATAAAATAGACGCTTCACGATTTCCAACTAAAAGAGTACCAGAAACAGTACCTGGTACACCTGCCGCCTGGTTATATGTCAAAGCAAACACTCGACCACCCTGACGCTGACCTCCATTGCCACCATTATCACCACCTCCACCATTTCCGCGTGGACCGGTACAATCCCTAGCAATATGACCCATCTGTCCACACAAGAAACATGCACCGGTGAGTCTGTGGCACTGCCTCCCTGGATGATTAGCCCCACAAATAGCACAAGGAGCTATCGGAATGAGATTCGGGTTACCCCCACCAGCTGGTCCCGGATAACGATCCTGATTTTGTACCTGCTGACGATTATACCCCTGTTGACGATTCTGTCCATACCAAGGTAGTTGCAGATGACGGTTCTGCCCTTACTGAGGCATCTGCTGATAACCCCTGTTTTGACTCTGACCACGCCATTGCCCCTGTTGGCCACCACGATTCCTATTCAACTGACCACCCTGATTTCTTCCATGCTGGACTGAAGTTTGACCCTGCTGGTCATCCCTGTCCCTCTTTCGACTCCCTTCCGGTTTGGAAGTCCGAAAGTCCTGCCGCTCCATCTCAATGTTCTTGGCCGCATTAGCCACTGCTGATACATCCGCAAACTTGGTGTTAATGAGATGTTGGCGATACCTATAATGAATTCGCCACTTGAACTTCTCCGCCTGTTCTGCTGCAGTCCCTGCAGACGTTCCCGCAAATCCTGCTAACCTGGTGAACCTGGTCATGAAATCGGTAATGGACTCATCATCCTTCTGTCGAATGGATAGATACTCTCTAGCATAGGCCTCTTTATCAGCAGCTGGAAAGTACTGCTGATAAAAGACCTCACAAAACTCTGCCCAATGAAGTGTCTCCACGTAACTATCACCCTTTGTTGTCTTCAATGCTTTCCACCACCTCTGTGCATCCCCTTCCAGCTTGTAAGCAGCAAGTAATACTCTCTGATTATCCGAGCACCCCAACACATCAAATATTTTCTCTAGGTGAGCAATCCAATTCTCTGCATCAATCGGAGTTGGAGCTGAACTAAAAGACTGTGGCTTCTGCTTCTGAAACCTCTCCAACCACACATACATTGGAACCACCTGATGATCAAGGCCATCCACATTTCCTTCCTCTTCGTTTGTTTGTGGACCATTATTTCCCGAGTGCCCCTGCTCAGGAATTTCTGGCGGCTAGTTGCATTGCCTGTACTACCTGTGCCACCAACTGCGGTAAAGCCTGATTAACCGCCTGATTCACCAAGTTAGCCAGTTGAGCATTTATCTGATCATTAGGTTGCTCAGTGGGCTGAACATTACCCCTTCCACTATTATTACCTCTCCTCCCAGCAACTCTGGCGGATCGACGAGCCATCTAAGAAAGAGATCAATGAATATAAACAGAACAGATTAAAACAGATTCGAATATAGCTGAACAAAAAAAATCAAACTGAACAAAAACCTAACCCAGAAGTCTACCCATAACTCACAGGTCAAACCTAATTAGGTTTTCTACAAGAAAGAACCTACGCTTTGATACCAACTCTGTAACACCCCCTTTCCGAAATAGAAAGAGAGGTTACTCAAAACATAACAAAACTGATGAATTTAATATCAAGGCTTAAAGCCACAAAAGAATAGCCTTAATAACTGATAAATACCACAAGTCAACCATAATAAATCTCAAACTGTCTCAAACCACAATCTAAAATAGTTATTACAATCTAAGTAAACTGACACATCAAGTCTAAACAGAATATTTATAAATGATTGGAATGAATGGAGCTCTCATCACACTTGCCCTTGATTCCCCTAATTACCTATCGGAAGAAAAACACAGCATGAGCCAAATGCCCAGTACGGATATAGAATACAAATAATGAACCGAAATAATTAACTCAATTAAATGAATTGAACAAAACGAACTGAAACGAAACGAATAAAACTAACACAATAAAATGGTAGGCAGAATCAAATGGCTGGGTATTATTTCATACCGAGCTCAGAATAAATAGTAATATACCTTGCCACATAGGCAAGTCAAATAATGCCACACAGGCAATCAAAATAATGCCACACAGGCAATCACACATCGGACTGCGCAATCCAGATGCGTGCAAAATCGGAAGGTGTGTTTGGCACAAACATCACCAATCCGCAGAACAGAACAGAACAGAAAACTAGGGTCGACCCATACGCCTCCCACAACAAAACACCAAATGGCCAACTCCCACTAGAGCACAAAACGGAGACGCCATGGACTGATCACACCGCCACGGAAGGTGTCATGCCTCGGTGCCAAGAGGACATGCCTGTGGTACCCCCACAGGTGGTTATAGCTCAGGTATACCCTACGGTATTCTAACAAAATATAATGTCACAACACATGCGACAAAATATCAACATAAAGGGGTTCTAACATGTACATGTTAAATCGAACGAATCGTCAACACAAGTCTCTAAAATATAATAACATGTACATCACTATAAATATAAAAATAAAATTTAGACATGACACACTAGTCTAAAGAGTACAATGTGAGTTCTAATACCACGTCAAAATAAATTTATCACAATAAATTGACAAGGAATAATTATGAGAGACAATACTAAATTTCGAAACGAATAACGAAACGAACGAATTAAAAAAAATGAGTCTCGCTGGAAAAGTACGAAATCCGTACCTGGAATCGATAATGCAATACCCAAAATTATTATCCCAATACAGTTCTTTAAATTATTTCCATCCGATCTAATAATAAAATAAGATTTTATTACAAATCTAACCATTAACAACATAATACTGTTAAATTTATTAAATAAAATTTATATATTTTAACGGAAGAATTAATTAGTTTCACATTACAATTAATTTCTTAAGTACTAAGTTATTATATATATATATATATATATATATATATATATATATATATATATATATATATATATATATATATATCAATGTTCCTAATCCTAGCACTAGCAGAGTGATAAATAGCCCAAATTCGTTGCTTATGATATATGATATGCATATTGATTAATTAAAAGCTACTCTAATTCCAATTCATACACTTATATGATAATAAATTTTTTAAAAAAAATAAAATACCGAACATGTGATTCCTATCAAATGACTGAGTTTTACCTTGACTCAATTGAAGAACTAAATCAGTTCAGTGTATTCAACATAATGCAAAGCTACTACAATTGTATTATTAATTTACTAACATACCTGATCAAAAGAAATTTTTTTTGAGATTCTACTCTTTTTTGCTGCGCAGCCGTTAGCTTCTCTCTCTCTCTTTTTCTTTTTCAATTCGCATCAAGTTTGCTCATATGATTAGGTTTAGTATTTATTTATTTATTAATATATCTTATTTACTTTCCTATTTTTAATAGGATTTATTATTACCCACATATAAATTGAACTAAATTAGTTTTTAAGGCCCAAATTTTAAAATTTTAATTTATCCATCATTTATTAATATTTACTAGCCCATATAAATTAAATGACTATTTGACCCAAAATAAATGACAGTCCAATTAATATGGTTTAAACAAAGTAATTTTATTATTATTATTATTATTATTATTTTCGGGTATTACAACTTATTTGAGGATGAGAGTTGAAATATCTAATAAAAGTTTTTCAGGAAAAAAGACGTAAAAAGACTATTCACGGGAAAAATAAAAGACTTCACATGAAAAACACTTTTTTGTTTTATTGAGTTTTTGGATTACGACATAGTGTTTATTCAGGAAATGGGGACAAAAAGTGTAAACGAATTTAAGAAATGAGAAAGTCAATATTTAGACTAAACATAAAAGTTAGAAAAGCTAACTAGAAATGAACTAGCAAAAAAATAATAAGTTTTAAAATTAACTGAGCTAAGTGAAGCCTAGGGTTTGAAATGGTTTAGCTAAAGTTGAGCCTAAGTTTAATATGGTTTGGATAGGGTTTAGTCAAGACTTAAGCTCTAAGGTTAAACCCTAGATGCTTGGAATCAAAGTAAGCAAAAAGGGGCATGTGTCACTTGCTAGTTAATTATCATGTGGTTAAATGAATGGGAAAAAGGTGAAGAAAGGAAAGAAAATCCATGTGTCATGTGTTGGGAATTCAATCATATGGGAAATGAAAAGCCAAAAAGGAGTGTGACTAGGAGGGGACATGTGGGGTTCCAAATATTTCCACATGTGGAAATTAAATCTCCTAACAAACCAAGCATTAATTGTTTGTTTACCCTATTAAAACATATTTGCCAATAAGTTTTATAACTTATTTTATTGTCCCCTGAATCTAACATTGATTAGCTTAACTCGGGTGGATGGTTAGATTGACCAAGGCATGATTAATAATTAGCATATGCAAAAATATTCTCACACTTAGTCAAAAATCATTTCATTTCATTTCACTTGCCTAAGGAAAATTATGAGAGAAATGAGAGCAAGAGAGAATAGAAAGAAGAGAGAAGGGCACAAGAAGAGGGAGAAAGAAGGAGAGTAACAAGCTTTGATCATCCATCTTCTAAGCAAGAACAAGAAAGAGCATCAAGAAGATAAACATGAAACTCTAACTCTTCATCTCTTTTATTTTTAAGCTTATATATTGCTTTGTTGGTGGTTGTTGGTTTATGGAATATCATGAAGGATTTTGGAGTTATAAGGGAGTGGGTATAGGGTATATAATTGCAAATTACCGGTAAACAACATGTATAGTGAAACAATAATGAAAAAACACAAAAACTATGCATATATAAAAGATGTATTTTGGACAATAGCGGGTTGTTTTGGAACTATTTTTGGGTGGTATTATAAGTCTAAAAATTAAGTTCTAGTGTGTTGTATTATGCTCTTGTATATGAGTAAAGATCATCACCCAATTAAGAATCAAGGCAAAAGTTTTTGTCACAAAGTCATGTAGAATGTTTTTGTAAAACAAATCGAAAAAACTAAAAACTTGAGTTGACCCTTGACTTTTGGAACGTTTTTCTGAAAATTCAAATTTTCTGAAAATTCAAATTTTCTAAGGATTTTATAGTACGTAGAACTAGGAATCTGTAGGCTTAAGAATGATCTCATTCCGACTTCAAAGGATGGAGTAATGGCCTTCAGAAAAAGGCATGTCGAATATTCCAAAGTAGAAAACTAGGGCTGAAGGATTTTGGGGCCACTTTTTTGCCTGATAATGGGTCTAGAAAACTTTTCTACCTAGGAAAATTTGTAGATGAGGTTACAAGGAAGAAAATTATACGAGAACAGACTAATTCCGACTTAAAACGAACAAGTTATGAGGATCCAAAGCAGACACGATAAAATTGTTCGAAGTAGCTCATTTCTAGCCCCTCTGCCACTTGGGCACGACCGATCCACTTTAGGCTAATTTCTTGGCGTGGCAGAAGCTGGGGCCAGACCAAAATAAACATGGAAAGTCATGCGGGGGAAGTCACCGGGCGTTGAGCGTTCGCATAGGCTCTCTGGGCATTCGATTGTGCAATCATTTAAACGCCGAGACAAATAGTGTTAAGCTTGTGTAACATTGTGATTCAAATAAAAATACAAACATTAGGAATGAAAAATGTTAATTATAAACCGATGTTAGATAAATGGGTGATACATGCAAAGCATAAGCAAAGGTGTGTAGCTTAAGCGTTCGTATAGGCGAATCAGATGTTCGAACATCGAAATGCCAAGATAAGTATTAAGTAACTTAAAAAATCGATTTCAGTGAAACGAACATTAGAAGATATGGAATGTAAATAATGTAACCCAATATAGAGGGTGGTTATGGGGGTTGTGACGTTTCAAATGTCGTGACGCTAACAAACATTTTTTAAAGTTTATCGCCCTACTTAAGTTATATAATGCAGAATACATAAAATGAGTAATATTGAAATGTAAACAAATATGTGTAGTCGTTATGTGACTAATTGATATATTATTATTAATTAAATGTGTAGAATAATTGAAGGACAATTATAAAGTAATTACTTCCCTCCGTCCCAAATTAATTGCTCAGTTTTGATTTTTTAAAGTCAAATTGACCATTTTTAAAACTAATTTTTTTACTTTTTTTGCTAAAATATAGGTGAAGAGATTATAACCAAAAGAAAGTATATACAATTTATTACTAATCCTAATTTTTATAATTTTAAAAATATAATTATATATGCTTAATTATTAATTCTAAAAATAGTCAATTTGACTTTAAAAGGTCAAAATTGA